>OW121694.1:3041569-3776569 GCA_933228735.2 Amblyteles armatorius | reverse complement strand
CGTGCGCTTGCTGGCGCATCGACCGTTGAGCAGGAGGCGCTTTCTTCTGAAACTTTCGTGTTTCGGCGCTTTACTCAAAGTGCAAAAATACCGGAGTATCAGTAGAATATGGCCGTCTGTACCGGCACGGGTCTTCCGTAGTTTCCCCGTGTCCCCGGCAATTGCAGTGTAGCTAAGTCGGCTACGGATGCACTGGAAGATAGGTAGCTTAGCTGAGTGCGGGAAGAGAGTGCTAGGGGGGAATCGGGATGGGGTTTCGTAAAAACCTAGAAGGGTATACGGTGGAAAAATGGAACAAATATAAATTGTGACGTACTTTCCTAGATCTCAACGCGACTCGAAACCACAAAAAAAAACCGAAACCGAAAACGCGAAAATCGAAGCTCAAACCGAACGGGAGCGGAGCGCGAAATCGAGAACTCGGAAAACGTCACCTTCGGCCGCCCGCTTCTACGGATGCATCGACGTCCCGGTGGGCGCCAGTTAATTTTTGTGTCGCCGGTATTAACAACCGGGCTAAACTGGAGGTCGGTGGAACGGCCGACCTCTGAAGGGTCGATCTTTGTTTCGCCGGAATCGCCAAGCCGGACTAATCTGGAGGTCGATGGAACGGTCGACCTCCGTAGGGTCGATTTTTGTTTCGCCGGAATCGCCAAGCCGGACTAATGAACGGAAACAGAACAAAATACGACATCATACGAACGAGAACTTTACGGTAACGAGAACTAACGCCGATGCATTCGCGAAAGCGAACGGTTGCGGAAATGCACGGTTGCTCAGGATACGGGTTGTGGTAGAAGGGTCGCGATCCTTTGCCAATAAAATAACGCGGAATCTAGAATGCGAAATCTAAAATATCGGAATCCCAAATTCTTAATTAACGAGAACAACTAATTGTGAGCTGGTAAGCCACGGGATCGCACGCATGTGCATCGGGAAGCGCTCAGCGGACCGAAAGACCAACGCGAGCGTATCGAGAACGAATCTATACGCGAGCGAATCACTTCTCTTGCGACAAACTCACCGAATCAGCGTATTTTAATCCAATAATGGGCGGGAACTGCATCTCACGATGCCTCGAGAACTTAACATAATCACTGCACCTCAAGAGCATTCCTCAGAACGCATGTCGATCGCAGAAAAACTGTTGATTAATTCGGAACCGAATCCGCACGAGATACAGCACACCCGAGTCTCTAGCGAACGCTCGAAGAGATAGGTAGCGTGAGCGGGATACGCGAACCGAAGCGAGAGCGATAGCCGGAGTCTACGGTAGCGCGAGCGAGAACGAATGACTCAGCACGAGACAATAGGCCGAACGTAAACACCGATCGCACGAGAGGTCCGAGCTGCCTCGAGGATGACTCTCGGCAGACTGACAAGCCTACGATGATATTCTTACCAAGCGTTATGATTATCGCGAGATCCTTAGCCGATAGCTACTGCCCTCTCAAACTATTCCAGAGCGTCACTTAAGCGGGAACCGAAACTGTAACGCGGTAATTTTTGAGATTCGTCGCGATCGTTACTTCAAATTCAGGACGTGAAAGCAAGGCTCTCTCTTTCTTAACTAAAACACAGCACAACGTGTTCCGACCTGGCCCAGACCGTATTACAACCTCCGCCTGTTCTCCAACGTCCGGCATTATCCCCTGAACAGAGTGCCGGGTTTGCACCGAACTTTGACTTATTCGCGACGAGATCTTGTCGGGTTCTCCTCTATTCGTGTTTCTCAGTGCTTCGAGATTCTCTCCACCGAATAGAGTCGAGGATCCCGACCTGAACTGAATCTTTTGAACTTATCCCAAAGCTTATCATACTTCCAAGCTCATCGGTAAAGTCTAAACTGGATCGTAACCTTAACGAACTTTACTTAATCGAGAGCTGGACGGTACCTGGACAGCCGAGGAGCAGTAAATCGGGAACTATAACGGGCTAACCGAACTGAATCGATAGCCGTATCCGTAAAACGTTAATTAATTTGTATTTTTGTGACGGTGATCGAAAAATCACGTCACAAAATATACAAATCTATTTTTGTACGTTGTAGATGACAATCGATCTAAAACCAATGTACTTGTCAAGCTTTTATTACATCAAAGGTGTGTTGGGGGGATGTCATATATTTTTGGACGTTACAAATCATACGGGTAGAACTGAACAAGGACGAAAGTCGATAAAAGGTGATTGAGGCCATACCAAGGACCTATCCAAATAGAAAAAAAATGGGTTTTGATAAAGTTTGGTGTTTATTGGCTTACATTAGAGAATTTATATTAAAAACAATATTTAGTAAATTTCTCACCGTCAATATCGTTCTTTTACATAAATAACATTATTTACCAAGTTGGGTGTTAATCAGAACATGTGAAAGAATTTATTGTTTAAACAATATTTAGGAACATTTTTTTACTGCCAATATTGTTCCTTTACCTAAATAAGAATATTGACGAAATTTGGTATCAATCGGTTCATATTTGAGGTTTTATTGTTTAACCACTATTTAGTAACAATTCCTTGCCGCCGATATTGTTCTTTTACATAAATAATAATGTTTACTGTGACGGATGGTCGCTGGTCAGGCACGCGTTAATGAATAAATCCGGAGTTGATGAGAAAAATGTGCAAGTCTTTATTAGTCGGAGATTCGGAGAGAGTAATTATAAAGGAGAGTAGAGTGTACCGTTCTCGGTGTCGGTCGGAGCTGAACTAAAGAAGCGGGCGTGAAGCTGAGGGCTTCGCGCTCGCTTGACAAAGGAATAATGAATCGAAGAGTGTTTAGTCTATTAGATAAGTGGCCGCTCGCGGCGGTCCGGATGTGCGATAGCCTTAAGGGCTTCTTTGAAGAGAGTATCGAACGGAAACGCTCCGTATCGATACTCTCGAATAAATATTAAAGTAAAAAGTTAAATAGTTAGGCTGCGGCCGTTACATTACCAAATGAGTATCCATCGGATTATATTTGAGAATTCACTGTTTAAACAATATCTAGGAACAAATTCTTACTGACAATGTTGTTCCTTTATCTAAAGAACAATGTTGATCAAGTTTAATGTCAATCGGTTCATAGTTATGAATTTATGGTTTGAACAATATTTAGTAACCATTTCTTAGCGACAGTATTGTTCCTGTACCTAAATAACAGTAGTGACAAAGTTTGTTGCAAATCCATATTCGGCGATTATTTCTTGAAATTATATTCAACAATATTAGATTCAACATCTTAAAAACCTAAGGGAACCGTTTCCATGTTACACAATTTGTCGTACGCGGAGATAAATCACTTGGTAGTCGTACGCTCCGCGATATCGTAGGCTGCGATGTGAATGCGCCTGCAGGGACATACAGGCTGTGGGTGTGTGCGCGTATACGTAATACTGACGACGACGACGGAAAACCATTTTAGCTGTATAGAAAGGTTTGTTGATGAAAACACACGCGAAAGCGAATCAAACGAGCATTTGCAATAAGAAAAATGAATAGAGTGTTGTCGTATTATAAATTGTAACAGGAGCAAATGCCTCTTACAATATTTCTCCGTATTCGTGCACCTCCTTAAGAGGGACGGCCACTCAAACGGAAAGATTCGTGGACACGAGCGTCTGGGAATTATGGGTTGGTGTGTCAGAGACGTTTTTATACGGAAAAGTAATAATTTTTATTCATAAATTGACAAGCTTTCATGTAATTACAAGTCTTTCTCTTTCTTGAATTATTTTGTTTCTGTATTCTCTTTCCAAAATATTGTGTCAATTGATAACCGAGTACATAAAATTGATTATTCTTATATTCGGATCTTATGTCTATTTATCTTGTTGGATTTATTGCTTGAAGTCGAAATATTACGCGGATAGCATTTATTCGCGTATCGGTCACACTACGCATGCGCGGGCAGCTTCTCTATCGTCGCTGACCCCAGCGGTCGACGCGCTCGGCTGTCTCGTGGTGACGTCACGGCACGGCGAGCGACGGAGACAGCCCGCTCACCTCGCGAATTGCAATTGGGGTTAATTTACGAACTGGACGTTTTTACCTGGAGCTGAGGGTATCTCCGTCTTCCGGAAATGTGAACGTTTCCCTGGGTACGCCTTTTTGTGTCCTGGGACTCGTCAAACTATTCCTCGATACTTGCGGTTTTCTGACGGTCACTTTTGGTCACTTTACCGGTCCACGCTGAGTGTCTCGTTTCGCGGCTCAGTCGCTTGAGATGATTAGCCAGACTTGTTCACCGTTAATGTTATAACTCCACTTCGGCATAAATGTTCTAAGTCCGACTTCCCACAATTTTATAAGTTCACGAAGGCACAGTTTTTATAAGTCTAAATCGCCCAGATTTATAAATTCATATCGACACAGATTTGATAAGTTTAATTCGGCACAACTTTTATAAGTCCAATTCGGCACAGTTTCACTTTATTTCACTTTTACTCACTTTGCACTTTTACTTTCCACTTTTAGTCCTGGAGAGTTGTCCGCTGGTAAGGTAGATCCGATCACTGATAACCGACTGCCGAAATCGCCGTCTTTTATACCCCGATTTTCGACTCCCACTCCGTCGGTTTGTCAGATTTCTGGCGGACTCGCGTCTGCGTGCGGTCGCGTGGTTATTAATTTTCTGATTGGCTAACAGCCTTGTTCCTTCTCTGCCTTCCAATCCCGGGTCGGTATGTTAGTGACGATCATCCGGTGTTACCCGCCGAGCTAATGATGTGCTCTTAATCTGCTCGGTCGGTGCCGTGTGCAATTCGTCGTGTCGTCATTTTCGTCCAATCAGCGAGGCCGATTTTCCCTCGTTTTCGCCTTTCGTTGACCTTGAGCGTGCTTTCGCATCGGTTCCGCAGCACCGCGCCGCTGTGCTTCCGAAACCTCGCTCGTGCTGGTGATTGCGCGTGCGCGTCGTTAACCATCGATCGGGCCGCCGCTCGATCCCGTCGGATGGCGCCACTTGGCTCTCATCTGGCTCGTCTGACAGCAGCTTCGGATCTCGCCTAGCTGACCGTGCCTTTCGGGCTCTCGCGGTGTGACGTCACCAGGGTCTCGAAGGAGAATTTATTGTGTAGGGGAGTTACAAAATATTGTAACCGTATTTTGCCCGTGTCTACAAAATCCCAATCGAGACGGCTACAAAACCCGTCTCACTCGGCCTTAAGGGCGCCAGCCGCGAGAGCGAGAGCTCCCGCGACAAAATTTCAATTTTAAGAGCCGAACGAGAGACGAGAGCGACCCGGCGTCGCTCAGCCTTGGGAAATTGGTACCGGGGGTGGTTCGGGTACCTCCGCGAGGAGGAAACAGAGACTGAGACGAAAATATGGGAACTCCAAAAGATATTTTATTTTAATTAATATCGGGAGCGTGGTCGAGAAGCGACTAGCGTGCACGCTCGTACCCTGGGTATCCAATCTTTTAACGAACGATAACAATAGTTCTCAACGACATTCGGTAACTCTAAAATGGTAACGGATAACCGACGACAACGGATGCTTGATAGCTCGACACTAATCTCTCATACGCCAGGCGTGGATCGCAGCCACGGTACCATGCACAACATAACTTTTACTCCACCCGATCGCAGCGGGGATACGACGTCACAAAACCTAAACTTCGCCCGGTCGCAGCGGGGATACTACGTACTTAACGAGAATAATGACTCTACTGACGGAAAAAAATAATATGAGCAATAATTAGTGAGAAAGACTTACGAGAAAATAGGCTACGAGGTAGATCGTTAATAAACGGAATAACTCTCTCGATGGACGAGAGCTTCGAGGCGGCGGGGAGACGGGAGCAACCGGGCGCGAGAAGCGCTAACGGCTCTACATCCAACCCGAATATTCACGAAGCTAGGTTCCCCGCCCCTGAACTGACCTTGACGAACACTAGCCTATGGACTCGCACGTGGCGCAAAAAGACTATTGAATTAAATGGAGCTAATTAAATGAGAACCTTCCACACAAAATAGATACGGAAAGGAAAAGTTATAAACGTGAATTTACTTATGTTCCCCGAGAACAAAACCCGCGGGCCGCGCGCGAAAGCATGCCGTTCCCACGATAACGCGTCGAGCTTGTCCTATTCAATCTCTAGTCCCAAACTGAACACGTACGACGGTCTCACCGGATTATGTTGCAGTTGCGGGAGCCTCTCGAGTTATTCTCGGCCAGAAGTCCCGCGTCGCAATTGATGAGATGTCGGTATTCTCGCAGAACGTTTTGCACGGATCGACTACGGTCACCACGTCCTTCCTTCTCGGGAGCCTACGCTTGAGTCCCCGAGAGAAGTAACGCTCTCGCGATCGCGGGTCCTTTTTCCCCCCACCCTATGCCTGTCTTCGTTTCGCCCTCTACTCTATTTGTCCGAGTTCCCCGAATTATGGAGATCTCGCGCGGTTCTTTGAATTTCCTCGCGTTCGTTGTGACGTGAACGCGAGGGTTTGACTACGCTCGTGGTGGGAGGTGAATCCACGGGCGTCGTTGCGCGTAGACACGGGAACTTCGGTAGGACGAGCGAGGTGCTGTAGATCTCGGTAGCTGGTGGCTCGTCGTGTCCGGGCGGCTTCGGAGGGTGGAGAGCCCGTTGTCGGTAACGTCACGCGCTACCTCGGTAGCGGCGCGGCTGGACGGCTGGCGACGTGTCGAGGTGCTGGCCGGGTGTGACTGGGTCGAGATCGGTAGCGAGGCTCCAGCCTGCTGACTGTGGCTGGCGGCGGCGAGATCAGTAGCAAGGCTCCAGCCCGCTGTGTATTGCTGAGATGCGTCAAGATGTTCTGGCAGCGGTTACGACCGCCATACGCTCGAGAGGAGTATCGAAAAGAAAGTAACAACAAAAATTAGTCGTGAAAACGGTTGGCTCGCGTTTGACCGTGTCTGATTGCCAGGAAGGGACTCTTCCCGGGACGAAGGACGCCGTGCTTCGTGTCGATTCGTGCGAGAGCCGGACATCGGGCTCTCTTTGTAACGGGAGCAAAAAAAACCCCGTTACAATATAAAATTGCAATTTTATTGATATTCCCGAATTTTTTTTTATGAAACGAGTAGAAAGAAACGAGTGTAGCGTATACAGCGACCCGTGGAGTAAAAGAGGGCCAGCAGCCTCGCGCCAATGTACTTGTCCTGAGACTCTGCCGAGTCTCTTGATATATTTGTGCGACTCGAATAAAATTTAGATCAACCGATATAGCATGTGTTATCTCATGTGTAGCCCTTGCAATAACTACTTACGTGTTTAGTGACCACAAATGGCACCTTGGCTGGCCAAAAATAGTACATTTGTGGCGCCTACTGGTGAAAACCGGCGTTGTCTTATTACATGACGTCTCCTTAATTAATTGTGAACGAAATAAATTTTAACCCATAAGTATTCTATTTCGTATAGCATTAGGATGATTTTGATAAATTTTCCCGGTTCCCATTAGGTTTTATTAAAAATACATCTCTGCATGAATGATGCAGAAATCCTTAAAGTGGCCACAAATGGTACGTCTACCCTGTAGCCAAAGCACGAAAAATTTCAAAAACACATTACATTAGTAACAGACTCTCTACACTCGAATTCATACTGAAATACAGCGGAATCTCTTTGGGTTTCATCGTGCTGCTACTAGTAGTCGGATGGAAGTTCTCTCTTTTCAGTAAAATATCCAGCGTATATAAAATTATATCTTGCGCAACGAAAAATCGAACAGCGTTGATGCAACAACAAGCCAACGAGGCTCCCGAACCGACTGTTGTCTATCATAGACAACCAATAGAATTGATCGAAACCCAAACGCAACCAGCGACGGATCGACGGAAACCCAAACGCAACCAGCAGAGAGGTCGCAATCATAACAAATCATCCACCGCAACCAATTCATAAACCAGTCTATGCGCTTACCTATTACGATTGAAACGCAATACCGTAAAAAACAAAAAAAACGCGGAAAGAATAACAATAATAATCATAAATATTAACCCATTATTTCCCTAACCATCTTAATATACCCTTACTAACGGGAAATTGAGCATGCATACATTACTCGCTTATCTTATCACAACACACAAGTAATCTTAATTGAATCATGTACGGCTTAGAACTATTGTTTTTTCATTATTTTCTTATCTATTATTTCAACAAAATACATACACACCTGACAGATAAAAAAACAGCAACAATGGACAGTCAACCATCTATATCATTATTTGTCCCTAACATGAAGGTCGAATGCCTCCTTTGTCCAAGGAAAATAAAGGCGAACAAGATGGCGGACCATATGGCCAGATGCTACGCGCAGCTGGAAAAGAGAGTCGCGAGTCTGGGATCGCGGCACACGGGATGCCCGATATGCTGCTGCGTATTCCCGGCACACCGATTAACGGATCACATAGATAGATGCGTCAGTTATTTACTCAAACTTGAAAAACGGGACAAACAACAAAATGAATTACAACGATATTCTCAACAACAACAGTACGAGCAATACCAGGCACAACAGTTCTTTCAACACCAGTAGCAACTGCGTCAACAGCAACAAAAATCAGAACAACAACAACAACCTATACTTGACTACACACCGCACACACCCGAAGAACCACCACCACCGCTGGAAGACGTAGACACTTAAAACACAGACACAAACGGCGAAACAACAGACAACGAAACTGCAGTTGAGACAACAAGCGACGTGAACGAAAAAACAAGCTATACAAACGCAAAACCAAACAGAAACAAAAACGAAACTACACTTGACGCAACAAACAAAGCAAACAAAAAGATCGACAACACTAACGGAAAATCCGAAAAAGACGAAAACAAGGAACTAAACGAAACCAACGACAAGAACGAAACAGACTTCGATCCAAGAAAATTGACGCTGGAGGAAGGGTTTAAATGGATCGATAGTCGAAATTTGGTGGTTCAACGGAAAATAAAAAACCGAGCCTGCACTAATATCTTCCTCGCTGAATTAAACAAGGAAAGCACAAAGAAAAAATAGAATCAGACCCTACCATGACATACGACATTAACGAAACTATCCCAAACCCTACGCACAACAATTATACCTTTATATCCTATTAAGGAATCATACACATATAATGTAACATAATAATCACACATATATATACGATAAGCATAAGCGCGGCACGCGTTGGTAGATAATAGAGGGAAACGAAGGAACCATCTTTAGCATTTTATTTTTATTTTTTCCTCCCGTTTTCAAAATATATTCAAGTTTATTTTTTTTGTCTTTTCAGTTTCTTTCTCTTTCAACATTTTTGTAATTCTCTACGACCTATAAATCTTGAGACGGTATACCCGAACCTGGCAATAGAGTTACGATCCCTGCCGTACTGACTCCTGGCTAGATACCAACGTTATCGACGGCCGCCGATCGAGCCGCCGAAAATGCTCGTGCGTCACCGGTACGCAGAAGGGGCACCCAGTAGGGCCGTGCGCACACGGCCAGACGGGTATAAGAAGCCACACGGAACAGCGAGAAATCACTTTTGGTCATACTGTTACGTCCCGATTTCGTGTCATCTTCGAATCCCTTTGGGATTTGTTGATGTCTTGGAGTCGCGACGTGACACGCCGAGTGTCGGGTTGCGCCGCTGAAATTATCTGTGGTGTGATTTCACACCTCGGGTGTGCTCACGCAGTGCATCCTCAGCATTACCCGATACGAATAGATATTCTTATCAATATTAAGTACCGTGGCCGAGCTTGGGTTTTCGAGGATCGGCGGGTCCGAGGTCCGCGGCATGCGCAGCGATTTTGAATCGCTGTACGTGCCGGGAAACTCGTGCCCGCTGATTTCTGAGTTGCGGAAATTGAGCCTCGCTGCGACCGCTCACGGATCCGGGAGGCTCCCTGAGCGGCGCAGAGAGATTAGTCTCCCGACAGCAACGATCAAAGATAGATCGGTCCGGAGGATCTCCGCAATTCGTAGCTCGCGCAGGTCTTTAAATCTCGAGAACAAACCACGCGACTTAGCCTCGAAGTTAGAGTGCAAAAAGGTCGCGGTAATACTTCCGAGTGTGTTCTGTAGCAGCATTAAACCGCGTTGTGCCAAGTTATAAAGACTTCTACTAGAGACTATATTATGTTCTGGGACCCGTGTTTGGGGAATTTAAGCTAGTGTAGAACTAAGATCCAAGAAACCCCGCCGGGGAAACCGTCGGCGTTCAGCTGTATAGAATGAGTATAAGTATGGATGGATGAGAGGCGAATACAGCATAATCTCTACCGTGTATTTAGTTTTAGCAAACATAGTTATCTGGTGCCATAATCACTTTATCTCTTATTTCTGCACGAGAGCCCTTTTGTTTCTCCCCTTTTCTAGGTACTCGTGGACCGGGCCCGTACGGGACGGAGCAAAGCGGCCCACGCAAAGAATTAAATATTTGCTTGCTGCGTTCGAGAACGAGCTATGCTCTACCTCGGACGTAACAATACCGCTCTCCGACCTAGACGTCGCTCCAACCCATGCACGGCGATTTGTCGGGTGATTTCTCCACAGACAAAAGGACGATTTCTCCACCGACCCAGGATTCCAACAGAGCAACCCACAAGGAGGATCATCAAGAAGATACCACACCTTAATTATCAAACCCCGATTTTCTGTTTGGAGCGAGCTCATTTAATCTAACATTGTTCTTTTTCCATATAGCCTTTCCGAACACCAGCGCCGGCGACTGCCTTTGGAGACCTTAGCGACCGCTTTGGTCTTAGTTTTCCCCTTTTTATACGAGCACCGGCAACTACCCTGGGAGATCTCGGTGACCGCTTTCATCTCGTTTGTCTAGGTAGGAATAAAGCTTGGAGAGTAGGATTTTGCCAGAACGACCTCTCACTCCACCACAGCGCCGGCGAACTCTTTTGGAGACATCGGTAACCGCTTTCGTCTCGTGGTGCACTGATACGGATCGATTAACGTAGAGTTATTGCAAGAACGACGGATCATCTGACTACAGCGCCGGCGACCGCCTTTGGAGACATCGGCAACCGCTTTCGTCTCACCACAGGTCGATCACGATCGTCAAGGGAAAAATCCTAATAGAAACAAAGGAACAGGTGGAAGCTTACATCGCGTGTCTATTAATAATTAAAAAATAAAGGTCATTGGGCTTAAGCGCCAAAAAGTCGACTATACTGCCAAAAAGGCGTATATGTATATGGCCCTATGTAAAATGAAGTCAAGTAGGCTAAAGGCAAAGAGTAGTATGTCTAGAACATACGCCGTTATGACTTCAATCTAGTTAATTTCAAATTAGACGTGGTCAGATGGTAGGCGGAAAAAATACCCCCGGAAAAAATACCCCTGGAAAAAATACCCCCGGAAAAAATACCCCCGGAAACAGACAAATTCGTGCCTTTACGGATTGTCAAATAAAAAAAAAATTAATTTAAATTTAAAATCTAAATAATAATCAAAATTTTGATTTAAATTCTGAATAAAATTATGTGGAAAAAATTATTATTATTATTATTAAATTGTTATTTTTATTATTATTATTTGAAAAAAATGTCTGTATAAACACAAAAATTAAAACTAATTGAAAAATCTAAAAAAATTCATATGTGTTCAGAAAAATAAATGAATCATTTTCATAGAAAAAAATGGTTGTTTTGCGGGACAATTTGTTAAACAATTAATTTTTTGATTAATCTGTTACTAACATTTTGGAAATACTATTGTGCAAAATTAATCTCTTCAGTACCTTTAATCTGCATGAATTTTTTTTAGATTTTAATATCATCGAGAAGTACTTGCAATATTCGCTTGCTTTTCGATAACTTATGCGAGATGAGCGGGAAGCGACATAGCTACCTTAAATATCTGAAAAAATTCATACGTGTTCAAAAATATAAACGAATCATTTTCATAAGAAAAATAAGTTAGGTTTCAGGGAGATTTGTTGGCCAATTTGTTTTTTATCGATTTGTTAATAACATTTTGAAAATATTATTATGCAAAATCAACATTTTCAGCACCTTTTGTATGTTTTTTTAGATTTTTATATCGTTCCAACCGTTTTTATATCGTTTTTTTGTTTGGAAATTTTAAAATTGACCATTTTCAGCATAGGTATTTATGTCGAAAAATTGTAAGGGCAAAAATTGTATTCTTGGGTTTGGTAGCCTTGGAATTTTTGGACGAAATTTTTATTTGTTTTTTTCAAATTGGTGACATATTGAGCTTGATGGTTTTTTAAACGGAGCGACGACAACGACGACAACGAATACAAATTATTTTTTTTTTGTTTTCGTTTAATCAAACGGAGCGACGGCAGCGACGGCAGCGACGGCAGCGACGGCAGCGACGACAGCGAAGACAGCGAAGACAGTGGCGACAACCGCCCCAACTTTCGAACCACTCCTCTCTGCACGGTTTTTCTCTCTCTCTCTCTCTCTCTCTCTCTCTCTCTCTCTGTCTCTCTGTCTCTCTGTCTCTCTGTCTCTCTGTCTCTCTGTCTCTCTGTCTCTCTGTCTCTCTGTCTCTCTGTCTCTCTGTCTCTCTGTCTCTCTGTCTCTCTGTCTCTCTGTCTCTCTGTCTCTCTGTCTCTCTGTCTCTCTGTCTCTCTGTCTCTCTGTCTCTCTGTCTCTCTGTCTCTCTGTCTCTCTGTCTCTCTGTCTCTCTGTCTCTCTGTCTCTCTGTCTCTCTGTCTCTCTGTCTCTCTGTCTCTCTGTCTCTCTGTCTCTCTGTCTCTCTGTCTCTCTGTCTCTCTGTCTCTCTGTCTCTCTGTCTCTCTGTCTCTCTGTCTCTCTGTCTCTCTGTCTCTCTGTCTCTCTGTCTCTCTGTCTCTCTGTCTCTCTGTCTCTCTGTCTCTCTGTCTCTCTGTCTCTCTGTCTCTCTGTCTCTCTGTCTCTCTGTCTCTCTGTCTCTCTGTCTCTCTGTCTCTCTGTCTCTCTGTCTCTCTGTCTCTCTGTCTCTCTGTCTCTCTGTCTCTCTGTCTCTCTGTCTCTCTGTCTCTCTGTCTCTCTGTCTCTCTGTCTCTCTGTCTCTCTCTGGTGTATTCATTCGTGCATCGTGGCTTCAGGAATAGTCCACCCTACGCAAGGCGTGTAACTTTTGGGAGTGCTCTCATTAATCATTGTCATCCGCTTGAATAACGACCAAATAAATGTCGTAACTTAGTTGTCCGAAGATAACGGTCAAGTCCGGATTGACGTTTAATTCCACAAGTCTCCTTCGGAAAATAATCCATTAGAAAATTAGGAAAAGAACACTCAAGACTTCCATTATCTGCAAAAAAATATATATCTTATACATTTAATCCACGAAGGATTCATAAACAAGGCTTTTATAATAGTCAGTAGGGGTGGGATCATTATCATAACTTTTGGTAACGTTATGATAATGATACGCTAACGCTACGGTAACCTCATGCTAGCAGCTCCAATGCAGTGGCAGTGGCACACGTTGATTCGATTAGTTCCCATAGGTACGAAGAGACGCATGCCGTCCATAGATGGCGATGGGAGAGGTATCCGTCACATCTGTGCACCGCTTCGAACTCCGTTTTGCGGCATGGCTGCCCCGCGCGTCTAAAGTAAAAGTGCTAACCCCTTCTCATTTTTCCGCTTTCAAAATGGCCAAATGTTTTTTTTCGAGATATCGATTTTGTACCACCTCCATTGGCTTCAAGTGGCCCATTTCCGGCTCCAAACACGTGCAACTCGTTGCACGCATGCCGTCCATAGATGGCGATGGGAGAGGTATCCGTCACATCTGTGCACCGCTTCGAACTCCGTTTTGCGGCATGGCTGCCCCGCGCGTCTAAAGTAAAAGTGCTAACCCCTTCTCATTTTTCCGCTTTCAAAATGGCCAAATGTTTTTTTTCGAGATATCGATTTTGTACCACCTCCATTGGCTTCAAGTGGCCCATTTCTGGCTCCAAACACGTGCAACTCGTTTTTTTGTTTGGAAATTTTAAAATTGACCATTTTCAGCATAGGTATTTATGCATTTTTGGGTTGTATGCATTTTTTTTAGATTTTTATATCGTTCAGAAGTGTTTGCAATTCCCTATCATTTCTCTGAACTTTATGCAAAGTGAACATTGTTAGCAAGGCCTAACTTAATAACTTAAATTCATATATTATAAGCAGTAGCCAGTGATAAAGCGTGAAAGAAATTGGTACGAAGACGAGTGACAGAAACATCGCGATATTGTGTTATGATCTCCTTGTCTTACAGACAAGGAGATTCATAACAGACCGTGTTTACAAAAGGAAGTCCGCTTTATATCTATAGTTTTTTCCAGCCTTTCCGTAGCTATAACAATTACAATACTAGTCGTTTGGTGAGTATCTCGTAAGTATATTTTTCGGAGTCTCAGTTTGCGAGCACACTTTGCTGCGAGACGGTGTGCACAATAGAAATAATCTGTTCGAACAAAGGGCACGAGAAATTGTGTTTTAACGGGTACACGTACACTGTGCACAAAACATGTGCGATGACGATTCGATGGAGGTGTTCGAAATATGGATCGAAAAAGGTAAATTTTTCTAATTTGATTACAATAAGAAATATCCGGTAGAAATTCAATTGTTTTCTCATAGTGAACGCTTTGTTTCTGAAGAATCTCTTGGTGACATACATTTCCAATTAAAAGTTTAGTTTGATCGACATTTTTATACTTGATAATATCTTTGCGTGTGTGCGCGCGCGCGCGCGCGTGTGTGTGTGTGTGTGTGTGTGTGTGTGTGTGTGTGTGCATCGCAAAACATTCAAATCGCTATAATTCGAGAATGCCTCGATCGATGAAGCTGAAATTTCACACATAGCAAGTGTGGTTAAGTAAATATTTCTTCAAAATTGAATGAAAAAAATGTCAGCTGTTTTTTTTTGTACGCGTTTTCTTATTTCTTCAATTATGTCTGTGCGCGCTCAAGTTTGTACCATTTTTAGCTACCGGGGCAAAAAGTTGTAGACAGTTGAAGTATGATCGCCCGATGATCCCTATTAATTTTGTGGAAAATCGATCGAATCTGAAAAAACTGACAAAATCCATACGTATTCAGAAAAATTAACGAATCATTTGCATAAAAAACGGGAGATTTGTTGAATAATTTTATTTTTCATCAATTTGTTAATGACATTTTAGAATTATTATCATGCAAAATTAATATTTTCAGCACCTTTAATGTCTTGATTTATTTTCATATGGTATTGAACCTTGATTAATGGTATATAATACCATTGTAGAATCCTTAGCATACAATTTAGCAACAATGGATCTAGCTTTTGTACATAATTAATTTGTTCTTTTTTTATTTATAAGGTGATTGGATGACCACCGGCGAAGCTGAAACGCGTCGATTTCTTCTTCATGATAATGGACCCAGCGCTGCTGAAAGGATAATTATCTTCGCAACGGATCAACTCCTTCAGCTTCTGGAAGGAGCTAAAGAATGGTGGATGGACGGAACATTCGAAGTTGCACCATCGATTTTCATGCAGCTTTACGTTTTGCGAGTACGAGTAGGCGATTCACTCGTTACCGTCGCGTATTGCTTGCTTGAACGCAAAACGAAAAAAACGTATGAAGTAATGTTGGGAACGATTTTAGAAAACTGCAACGACAGAGACATCTATCCTGATCCCGATGTCATTCATGTGGACTTCGAAGAAGCTGTCATTGCTGCCATATTGAGCGTTTTGGGAGAAGTACGCATTCAAGGATGTTTCTATCACCTCACGCAAAGCACTCACCGGAAAGTGCAAAAAATCGGTCTCCAAGCGGAATATCTCGAAAACGAATCGCTCAATCGTTTTTGCGGAATGCTTGACGGCTTAGCATTTCTTCCCGAGGATGATGTGGAGAAAGGGATGGAGTATCTCCGTGAACTACCGCCTCCAATGGGCGAAAAGGGGATGGAACTCCTCGAATACTTTGACTCAACGTACGTCAATGGCAGCACTCGTCAAATCGGGAGGCGAAGTGACGGTTCTCTTCCTCCAAAAGTTCGTCGAATCGCAGCAAAAGTTCCGAAACGGTTGTGGAATGTCAACAAAGTTACGAAAGAGGATGGTGATCGTACGAACAACCAGATTGAGGGTTCGAATAACCGATTTCGTCATCTCGTCGGTCTTGCTCATCCAACTGTATGGGTGCTCATTGAAAAAATGAGCAACGAGCAGTCAGTTGATTCAACGAAATTAGCGCAGCGGAACGCCGGTATAATACAAAGTAAAAAAAAAAAGGGCGGAAATCGTTGATAGATAATTGAGACTAAAAAATATTTTTATTGCTTACGATCAGGGCGAGCATACTGTCGAAACGTTTCGAAAAGCTATAAGCGAAACTATTCGATCTCGAACGATTTAAGGCACAGATCAGAACTCTCGTGATGCTGAAACTGAGATCTCTTTCGTTTTTTTAATTCAATGAGATGTTATTTTTTATTCAATGAGACGTTATTGCTGAAGTCGAAAAACTCGGATCTAGCTTAAAGCAGTCTTCTCGAAGTTTTGTCGAAGCAGCCTAAACGAAGTTTTTTTCGTGGTTTTAGTTTTGATTAGCATACACATTTTTTTTCGAAACGGTTGCGGAGCTCGAAAAAAGAACAAAAAATTTATTTTTTGAAACATTTATTTCAAAGTTTATTTATTTTATGCTGACCGAGCATAATAATCGGACCAAAGATTATGTGATGATGCGTCGAAAATCCGCCCACACCGCGAATAACCTCGCTGTATGTAAATAAGACAAATAGTTGATAATAAAAAAAAAAAATTAAATCGTTAATTGGTTATTAAAGCCTCCAAACTAGTACTTGCGATTGGGACCGATCCTGAATTTCAGGTACAAAATTTACATAACAATCAACCGAAGGCATGTACTAATTGTTAAGGTATATTTTCCGGGGTTATTTCTTCCGGAGGATATTTTTTCGGGGGTATTTGTTCCCGGGGTATTTTTTCCGGGGGTATTTCTTCCGAGAGGTATTTTCTCGGGGGTATTTCTTCCGCGGGTTTTATTTCCGGGGGTATTTTTTCCGGGATTCGGTCAGATACATATACGCCCTTTTGGAATTAATATAAAATACAAATGTTAAAAGCTGTATGTACGTCGTTTTGCCTTTGGTACATAAATGAAAAAAGTTAAAAGTGGCACTTACGCCTTTTTTCCTTTAACTCTTTAAAGGGTAGTGTAATACCAGTTTTACACATTCGACATTGTGATTTTTGTAATTTTGAGTTTGGATTCGTGATCTGCAACCTCTAAAATCCCTTAGCACAATGATGCTCCCACCGCTCAGCTCGCTGGCAGAGGACATGGCCAGTGCGGCGCGTTACTTATCTCCACCCCGGTACTTCAACCAATTTTGTCCAAAATTTGTAGTAAAAATGTATTAAAATTTGTAGTAAAAATTTGTCCAGAATTAGTAGTAATCATTTGTAGTCAAACCTGATCTAAAAGCGGAAATTTAAATAAAATTTTGTCGAAAGTTGGAAAAATTTAAAAGAAAGTATTTTAAATTTAAATTGACTTTCAAATTTTTAACAAAATTTAAATTGAATTTCAAATATTTTACAATATTGACTTCAAAGTTTAGTTGAAATTATTTGGATAAAGTTTGCAGCAGGCAAGGGGCGGAGTCTGTACCAGCCCATAAACATCGAGTATAAAATTTCAAGTAAATCGTAGGTACGAAAAAAATGTATGCGTCAAAAGGTTCATTGCAAAATAAAAAACTTTTCCATTCGAAACTCGCGGCAATGAAGATTATGTTGGTACGTTGGCACTGGAGCATGGAACCGTGACTGGCGTCGATAAGTCAGTACCGACGGGGTACCTAACCTCTTGAAGTTGGTATCAGGTGTTTTTCTTTACGCCCGAAGCTGGCTCGTCCCCTGGCAGAGACCTGTGTCATTCTCTTCAGGCTTCAGGTGTTGCCAATCTAAACAGTGGTTCTAGCAGGTTATATACTCCATGGATTGTATTTTGTGGCACTAGACACTGTTCAAACTCCAGTAGTTACTCGCCTTACAATGGGTTCAAGTGAAAACTGTGACTACGATGATTTCGAAAGCACTAAAGATTACGACAGTCCGTGCTGGGTGGTTTCACCGTTCATATTGGAAGGGTTAGAGCAACTGCCAGCTTTTACCTCGAATCTCAGTATACTCGAAGAAAATGCCCAGGAATCGCAGGCTTCGGAAATTTCTATTCAAAGATCGATCGAGATCGATCGAGAATTAGTGGATCCTCTAGAAGCAAATTCCCATATTTCTTCGAGTTCTGAAATAAATCTGGGGACGCCGAAACGAAAACGGCGAAGGATTGCAGAGTCTTCCGAATGGCGGAAAAATAAAGAACGTATATAACAGAATCACGGGGAAGAATACAAGACTGTGCTAGGTATTAGGAAACCGAAAAAAAAGATACTTTTTCCATGCGCTTGTCTAAGAAAATGTTATGAGAAAATTCCGCAATCAAAACGCAAAAAAATTTTTTCAAATTTTTGGTTACTGGGTGATCCAAACAGACAGCGTGAATTAATTGCTAAACTCGTAACAAAAACGGAAGTTCAGAGACGTCGCGTCAAAGGCAGAGTATCAAGACGCAAGTAAGTTTTAATTACTCACGTACCTTTCTAAATCGTAAATAATCTAACCAATCACCTACTCCATCAGCAGAAACGTTAATCAATTTTCTTACAAATGTAGGGTAATTAATAATATTCTAATTATTCAAATAATATTATGACGTACTTTTTGCTTGTTTTTACAGGAACTCGTTGCAATACCATTTCAAAGTCGGACAAGAGTATGTGCAAGTTTGTAAGATTTTTTTTCTGAATACACTGAGTATTTCCGAGAAGAAAGTCCGAGTTTGCCTGGAAAAAGCGAGTCGAAGTGAGACAGGAGCTCTTTCGCCTGACCAACGAGGTTGCCATATACCAGGAAATAAGTTACCGGAAGAAGTTGTTAACTGTGTGAGAGATCACATCAATTCACTTCCGAGAGTTCCAGCTCATTGGTGCCGGCGTGACTCGAGTAAAACCTTTATCGAAGGTACCTTAAACGTAGCAACTGCATACGAGCTCTACACGTCGTATGCTCGTGGAAAAAATCTCCACGTAGTTTCATCGACCATCTATTCTCGTGAACTCGAAGCCATGAAC
This sequence comes from Amblyteles armatorius, assembly GCA_933228735.2. NCBI lineage: Eukaryota > Metazoa > Arthropoda > Insecta > Hymenoptera > Ichneumonidae > Amblyteles > Amblyteles armatorius. The sequence continues at coordinate 3,757,456 of OW121694.1, read as the reverse complement.
ATTGCTTTCCATCAGAGAAAAAAAGATAGATGTTGGTGCGCTGATTTTCTGCAACTCCCACCCGAAGAAAAAGAAGAGAGGCAAGACGAATACGATCTACACATCAGGAGAAAAAAAAAAACGGCAAAAGAAGAAAAGCAGGAGGCTACGAAAGCTGCTCAAGAAAAAAAAAATATTATGACAGCATCTTTCGATTTGGAGGCCATTCTCTACTCTCCTCTTTTTTTTGCGAAACCTTTGTTTCATAAAAGAAAACTAGCGTCTCACAATTTGACGATATACGAGTCGAAACAGAAACAAGGTGCATTAGAATTTATAATAGAATAATAGAAAAAAATTGAATTTGTCATACTTTCATCATCATCAGTCAATCCTCCTCATGGAAGATATATTTAATCTCGTAAAATAGTAAATGATTTAGTGAAATCGATTCTACTACAATACAAAAAATGTATGTTTTTTTATTCTTTTTGAATGATGCTTTCAATATTTAACCTTTTCAGGGTATTGCTACATGTGGCACGAGTACAACGGCAAGAAAGGTTCACAAGAAATCGCTACTTGTATCGCCCAATTTATAAGGGAGGAAGTTCCAGATGGTGTGGAAGAATTAAACTTTTTCTCCGACAATTGTGCAGGTAGGTCTTGTAAAGTCGAGCGAAATAATATGCATTAGTATTTTCATTAATAATGTTTTACATCCATGATAAACTTTATAAAATCTTTATAATTTGCCGGACAGAATAAGAGTCCATTATAGCGGTAACTCTGGGCCATGCATTGACGGCGCATCCGACTTTGCAAAAGATTACGTTAAACTTTTTGGAGTCTGGTCATACCTATATGAAGTGTGACACTATACATTCCGTGATTGAACGTGCTTCGCGAAAAGAAAAAATCTACGTTCCGGACGATTGGCTGAGGGTAACCCGACAAGCAAAAAAGACTGCTAAGAAATACATCGTCTACGAAATGCATCTGAACAGTTTCCAGGCATTCAAAGAAATACGTAATCAGGTAATGTGGTCTCACTAGATTATGTGTCGTATGTTACTTTATAATCAGTAGCGGAATCGTTTATATTTCAGAGATTATTTGTAATTTCTCATTTTTTACGGATATTTCCGGCGAAGGCTTTTTCCACCGACAAGAGCCAAGTGAAATGGCAATCTGTAAAATGCATTCAAGTCCTAAAGGAAAATAAAAGGTATTTTGCGTGTCATGGTATTAGGATAAAATACCTTTACGCTGATATACATTGAATTCTCAAAACACGTCTGTATTTCACTACGATGTATAAAATGTTGGGTTTATCGTAGGGCTTTGTTTATAAAGAACGAATATTGGGAGCCGTTCAAGGAATTGCGACTTCAGAGGACTTTCAGCAACAGGTTACCACAGCAACTTTACGGAAAGTCAAATCCTATATCCGATGCCAAGTACAACGACTTAATGGAGCTTTTTCGAACTCGAATTATACCCAACAGGTTTCATACTTTCTACCGCAATTTGCCGTTCACAAGTGGTAAGATTTTTCTACTACTATTATCTAATTATTCATCGTTCAACTAAATCCTTAGGAATTTTATTTCGTAGATGATAATAATAATAATGAACGTGGGGAAGGAAGAGCCGTAGTGCCAGGAACATCCAGACAATAAGGCCGATGGTGTCATTGAGGAACCGATTTCCTATGACTGACAATTGAACTATAAACCATTGTAGTCGGAATTGTAATCCATAGTCGTGTACACTGAGAAGAGCCTAATTATTAATAAGATAATTAATTTCGTGAACATTTATACCGATGTAACATCGTATCTAATGTGTGTTTATTAATCTTCAATATCTGAGAAAATAAAAGTTCATTACTGTCTTCATATTCTGTGTTGGGTTGGGTCGCCTGACACAACATTTCTGACCTAATATTGTCGAAACCTACTCCCGAAAGAAAAAAAAACACATACGATGAAAATAATAAGAATCCGTATTAACTCCAATATTCAGCGTGCACATGTACTAATCGATTAAGCGTAGTAAGGAAGTACAAATTTGTTCATGAATTATTCTTTACAAATGTCTTCTCAACGTATTTTTGTAAAGGAGAATCAATCATTAAGATTAGCACTCTCAACGAAGACGAAACTGCACTGTTTGATTTTATCAATAAGAAAACAACCTTAATTATAAAAAGGCGTATGTCCATAAAATCGCCCGACCATGCAGATAAATGTTAATAGCCATAGGGCGTATGTTCTGGATATACGCCTTTATGACTTTAATCTTATTGAATTAATTTTACATGGTGTTATATACATATACCCCCTTATAGCTTTCAAATTCCCAAAAAGCGTATCTTGGCGCATAAGCCCTATGGCCTTTAGTCACGCGACATCTCCAAACAGAAGCCACGGGCAGGAGGCAACCTTTGAATAATCAGGCCATCCCGACCTGTGTAGCTCGCTTAAATAAACAATAAACGCGTTCGGCCCAAAACTATTCAACGGATTATTTTCTTCACAGCACCTGCCCTCACATATGAAAGTGAGCAAAAAACTTACAAAGCAGCACTTCTGGAGCAGGAGTGTTAGCCTCCAAGAGTTGAACAGTACAATATGCAACGCTTTTTTATGCTATCAATATTCGTGTTAATCATTTTATCCATTTCCAGAAACAACTTCCATCTTCTACCAACAAACCATTTCCAAATAACGTGTCTTACCTAATAACCACCACTAATCAGAATTTAAAATGTTACGGCAATGCAACCATCTAGATTCGAAATTTATAACTGAAATGCCAGGAAGAAGGAACACTAGGAAAGTGGAATATATATACTGTGACGCGGTAAATTTTGATCGCGTTACAGATCCGCGTGAACTGCGATTTTCGGCGAGCACACGACGATGTCCCGTGGCCAGAGTCCCAGGCGATCTCGAACGCGTGATTTTGTAAACGACTGACTAATTCCCTAGGGCTTTATTTTTATATATTCTTTAAAATATTTGTTCCATTTTTCCACCGTATACCCTTCTGGGTTTTTAAGGAACCCCATCCCTATTCCCTCCTAGCACTTCCTACCCGCACTCAGCTAAGCTACCTAACTTCCAGTGCGTCCGTAGCCGACTTAGCTACACTGTAGTACCGCATTTGCCGAGGACACGGGGAAACTACGGAAAACCCGTGCCGGTGCAGACGGCTATGTTCTACCGATCCTGCGGTATTTCTTGCACTTTGAGTAAAGTGCAGAAACACCAAAGTTTCAGAAGAAAGCGCCTCCCGCTCAACGGTTGATGCGCCAGCTAGCGCACGGCTAAGCGGTCACCCATCCAAGCACTGACCGCGACCGATCTTGCTTGACTTGGGAGACCACCGGAGCCGTGCGCCAACCGCGCATCCACCGCAGTCGGTCTTTATTTGTATATTTTTTTCGAGTCATCCGGAGGCATGCATGGACCGGAGGAGTTGGAACTTGCTGCATCGCTATTCTAACCCGCTTGCACGATCCACTTTTTCTTCAGCTTTACCGTCTTGGGCGCAGGGTTCCATAAGTCGCAGCCTGACGGAGATTCATCGCAAGAAGGACCGGTACCGTTAGACGAGAGGACGCTGATCTACGATGAGCCATATACATCTTAGGCTAAGCGTCAGACTCTTAATTCAAACGGTGTCGCGCTCGTGGGCCTAGTTATGCGAATTGGGCATATTTCAGAGAGGCGCCAGGTACCGGACAGCGGCGATAATTGTAAGGGTGGGGAGCGAGGGAGAGCGCGAGCGAGGCAGCGAGCCGCGTTGCGAAAAATGCCTAGGGGAATCTCTCCTGTGAGGTAACGGTGATTAGACGTGTGCTCGACGAGACTCAATTGTACATCCGTGTGAAGAATATCCGTGCACTCGTGGAGAAAGCTTGGCCGTTCGATCGCTTCCGTATTGGAATCTTTTGTTTTTTCTGGGGGAGTTCAGGGTGAGGAAGGACGAATTGGATTCGGCCAGGAGATCACCGAAAATATCATCTTTCGCGGTGGGACTTTTCTCTCTGTGGAGTGCTTCTCAGACACGCGATTTGCCGTTTCTCTTTGTACGCATCGATATTAAGCGTGCCCGCACCTCGATCGCGCCGTCGAGATCCGTCCCGGGGTCTCAGACTTTTGTTTGTCGTCATTAATTTCATATTTTTTGCGCCTTTCGAGGAATTAGTATTTCCGTTGTTTTTTTTTCCCTGCGGATCAAAAGTGCCGATCGAGACGGCCTCGCGCCACCGTGGCATCGAACATTCGATTGAGATCGCTTGCGTGTGGATTTAAAGTGAACCTGAGAGAGATCCTTCTCACATAGCGTGGAGTGCGAAGCTTGGGCCCGCGTGGGTGAAAATCATAGGCCTCGTATCGCGGCTTCGACCGGCGATCGGGTATCGCGAGTCAAAAATTGTCGAGTCTCAAGACCGCCGCCGATTCCTTGAACTGTGTTTTTTGATGTTTTTGATTTGTGTTCCTTTTTTGTATGCGCGAGCGGTACCGGAAGTGAGCGCATTCGTTCCGTTTAATGCCGTATCCGACCCTGCACGCCCCGCGCCGAGCGTAATTATTGATTATTTTTCCGTTTTTTTTTTTACCGATCGGAGCGGGATCGTCAACGGCGTTCGGCGGTCCAGTCCCGCGCAATCTCGCGACTTTCTTTTAGTAGGGAGAGTAGGACTGGCCTGGCGTCTGTCACTTATAATTCAATTCATTTACCGTTTATTATTTTCTTGCCACCTTTATTTCCCTTCCGATATTAGCTGCCGATTTTTATTTATTTATTTTATTCGTTATCTTGGTATATTCTGTAATTCAAATTGATTTGACACCATTATTTGGATAATAATTTCACTCTCAGTATTGCATTCCCCTTTATTTATTCCGGTCATTGCTTATTATTTTCGGGCCGGGGAGATTCGTACAGCTCCCGATTTATGATTAGGACCCACTCGCTCGATAGGGAGGGAAATGAATGCCGGTCAAACAACAGGAATTAAATAAGAATAATATTTATTTTTGAAATTATTTGTTACATGGTAACGTTTGGCGTAAGGTTTGGCAAAAGAATAATGAGCGACTGCCTCCTCTGGCTCTCCTCTGGCACTGGGTCGGTCAGTCACGCTTGATTGTACAGATATGGCAGCTATCCTGTAAGAAAAGAAAATAAGATTTAAAAAGTATTATTATTATTATTACATTCAATAATTACAGGAAGTTTTCTACCTAATTGGTGCTTATATCAACGGAGGATAGTAAGTGACCCTTTTCACAGCGTTTGTCGGTGTATCGATAGCTCCGATTGTTTATGATGACCGATCTGCTTGGTCCAGGCCACCAGTTTTTGACGCTTTCGTTCAGTAGTTCCAATTGACTTCTGCGTCGCTTTCTGTTTACTTTGTTTTCGGTGGCATTCGGGGACTTGGGGTCCCCGAATGTCACCGATGTTGTGGGACGTTTGTCTGTCTCATCTTGAATCAGATTCAAGATGACGTCCCGGTTGAGTTCGAGACATCGAATGACAAACTTTTTTTGTCTATAGCCGAGACGGCTTACGATTTCCCCGCCCACGGTCGGCGAATCCTTCCATTACGCATAGAAATGCTGATTCTCGAGTACGAAATTGACGGTCTCGTCGATTGTCGCTTCCATGCAGTTCTCTGTGAACAAATAATTGAATGTCAAAATACTCGAAAACACTTCAAATACAAAATACTTTTTGTATTTCAAACACATTTATAGGTACCAACATTTTATGTCATCTTTGAAAATTACGTTTTTTTATCGATAAAAAGTGCAACTTTCAAAGATTGCATAAAATTCTGAAAAAATTCATACGTATTCAGAATAATAAACAAATGATTTTTATAAAAAAAAGTTATGTTTCCGGGATATTTGTTGGAAAATTATTTTTTTTATCAATTTGTTAATAAAATTTCGGAATCATTAGTATGCAAAATTAATCTTTTCGGTATCTTTAATGGGCTTGATTTTTTTCAGATTTTTATAGTATCGAGAAGTGTTTACAATTGCCTCTCATTTCTCTGAAACTTATGCGAAGTGAACACTATTCGCAAGGAGTACCTTAAGGTAGCTCATGCGCGTGATGTTCATTTCCCCTAAATTCGAGATATTCAGGCAAGAATTGTAAACACTTCCCGATGTTATAAAAATTTGTAAAAATGCATACTTATTATAGTCACTGAAAAGACTAATTTTGCATAATAATAATATCAAAGTGTTATTGACAAATTGTTGAAAAAAAATTCTTCATTGAAATATGCGAAACTCAATTTTTTTTTAAATCAAAATGATTCGTTCATTTTTCGGAATACGTATGGATTTTTTCAGATTTTTATCTTTATTTTGATTTTTGCACATTTTTCCATGTAAAAAATAAGAACAATGAAAATAAAGATAAAAATCTGAAATAATTCATACGTATTCCGAAAAATAAACGAATCATTTGAGAAATACTCATAACAAAGGATGTTTACATTTTGCTGACCGCACCGTCCGGTTGACCGGTCGACTCGGTCAAGCCAAGCGTTCTCACAGTTTATCGCGGAGCGTCAAGCGTCGACGTTAATTTTTCCAACGCTACGTAACTAATGAGATAAACAGGTAATTATTTGAATACTTACGTTTTCTCTCTTCGCTTTGTTGGATTATGGATATATCCGGATGGGCAATTGGAGTTTTTTTCGTCAACCGCGGAGTCGAAGTAGCGAACATTTTTTTTTCGTTCTCTTAGATCAGCCGACTATGCCCACTTGCGAGAAATTCACGCTGATATCTCGATTCGAAATGCTTTTTTACGGGCACAACCGTTACCGTCACTTCTCATGTTGGACTTGCGATCTTTGCTCGTACAATCTCGGAGACTCTGCCGGCATGAACTGTTCAGGTATGCTGTTTCACCAGAGGTGTTACCATTCGTTCCAATTGCCGGGTTGCTCAACAACTACCGGCTCGTCGATGGTAGCTAAATTTCCGTCGGTAAGTCGACATGCAGCTGCGGTACAATAGGTATACAGAGCGTCCTACTTTACCGACCATGGGAAATTTTATTTTCCTTTCAGCTTACATCTTCAGTGAGTAGCGAGATATTATCGATGCCTCCGATGATATAAAAAATGAGTGAGATCAAAGTTATTCCTGCCGGTTGTTGGCCTGTTCGCGGGACAAGCGTTCAATTTGAACGATTCTAAGAAGAACTGAGAACTCTGCGTCTGCAACGCTACTTGGACACGTTTATTGAATAAACTGCATTAATATTTAGATAATCTGTGCATTTTTGAAAAATACTTTATCTGAATAAAATTTTGAAAAAATGGGGGAAGCTAAAAATGTTGATTAACGAAAATTTTAAATGGCCAATATCTCAATAATTACCCACCAAAGAAAATTATTTTTATCCGACTACGCTAAAAAGACCACATTCCATGCCTGCAACGGGGATAGAAAGTTGACCATTCTTGACCAGGGGGCAAAAAAATAACGGAAAAATGTATTATTTTTAAATTTCATCTAAAACTGCAACTTCTTTGTGTCGAAATTTTTCAATTTTTTTGAAAGAACAGAACAGACAGATTTTCAGCATCCTTGAGGAGAAATAACAATTTATCGAAACATTTTTGAAATTTTCATTTTCAAAATATGACGATCCGGCTGTCTGAGCGACGTCGGTGCTCTTCCAATATTATCAATCGCGCAAAGTTGACACTCTCTCCGGCGATAGATAGGATCAACTTACACCATAACTGGAATCTTCATCGATTGTTTTGTTTCGGTGCTGAATTGTGCAAACATCCCTGCTGCATACCCAACGACTGTATCAGTTTGAATTTTAAAATAACAATAATATACCAGCGACGTTGACTGAGGAGAAATGTTCACGAATATTTCACTTCACGATACGGTTACCATACAAAATTCACAATCGAGATTATTATTGAAAAAAAAAATGGAGTTGGGTGAGTTTACGTTTTTGATATTAAAATAGTGAGTGAAGAGTGGAGTGGAGTTAAAGTACAATTTCTAATCTCTTTTCAGATCCGAAAGACAAAGATTATTTCGACAAATTCGTGTACCATAGTTATACGCTAAAAACGCACAACAAATTAGAAAGGAAAGACGAAAAAAAGGAGGAATTACGGGCGCGGATGAGGAAGAAGTTGGTTAAAAGAAAAGATGAAAAAGGAAATACGCAGTGGGAACACCCGGAAAAATAGTTTTACAACAGGTAAAAAAATTGCTTGAAGCAGTGATATTTTTATTCCATTCTGTCGTGAAATTCATGCGCACATTTTTTGACTTTTTTCAGGCTGCGCATGATTCCAACGTGGGAACGTCAACATTCTCTTCAAAATGAAATTTACACAGAATGTTGTGATGTTGTCGTGATCTCGTGAGAATTTTAATAAAAAATGGAAAAAATCTACCGGTGTAAAAATGGTTGTTGGCACTAAGTTTTGAATGGTAATCATATTTTTACTCCCGACTGCCCGCTAGGGCAAAAAAGACGGGAGTTGTGCGTTTCAAAATCTTTTTGAAGTTGCTTTTTTATAAACTACTTTTTTTGTACGATTTTTTTATGTATCTATTTTTTACCAATGAGTTTTTAATAAAGACTAACTTTTTGCAGGCGGGAGTTTTTCAAACAAATTTATGTTTCATTTATATTGCCATGACAGTCAATTTAAATAAATTATATTTTTTTTGGGGGCAAACGAAAAATGACGAAAAAGATTCTGCGTGAATGGAGAGAGACGGGAATTATCACGGACACGCAGTCCGCGTACGCGAGACCGGTACTACTCGTGAAGAAAAAAACCAGAGAATCGCGGTTATGCGTAGATTTCAGAAACTCAAATCAAGTCAAATCAAGTTCAAACATCGACGATAATTTGGCGCAGATACGCGATAGTCCACTATTCATCGTGCTGTATTTAGCAAACAGTTATTTTCAGATTCCGCTGACGAAAGAGGCGAGGGAGAAAACCGCGATAATCACAACCGAAGAGACCGCAGAGTTTACGCGCATGGCCTTTGGCCTGATGAACGGTCCCGCTTATTTTTCAAAGGTGACGCACCAGGCTGTCGGACCTCTTCGCGACAGTGTCGTACTTTTCTACCTCGACGATATTCTCATTCCGAGAAAAGATTGGCAGGAACTAAAAGTCAAGCTCTGCTCAGTATGTGGCGCGCTTAAAAAGGCCGGTCTAACGATCAAGCTCGAGAAATGCCAGTTTTTATATCGACGCGTAGCGTACCTAAGACATATAATTTCAGCGGATGGAATCGAACCGGGGGGCCATAAAGTCGCGGCGATAAAATATTTCCCGGCACCGAAGAACGCGTACGAAGTGTGTCGGTATCTCGGGCTGACTAGTTATTTCCGCAAATCCGTGCCTCGTTTCGCGCAAATCGCGGTGCCATTGAACGAGCTCTTAAAAACAAACGTAGCTTTCGAGTAGGGAACGCCCAGATCTGAACATTCGCGGAATTGAAAAGAAAATGAACCGAGCAACCGGTGCTTTAGACCTTCAACCCGAACGCCGACACCGAATTACATACGGATGCGAGCGCTGCAGGCCTCGCAGGCATGTTGATGCAACGCGATGCATCAAATCGATTCCGACTTTATGCAATTAGTAGGCGGACTAACGAACCTGAATCGAGGTAGCACAGCAGCAAACTCGAATTGCTCGCGATCGTGTGGGCCGTGACGCGGCTACGGCCGATGCTTGCGAATATAGAATTGACAATCGTGATGGATTGCTAGGCGCTGTGCCATCTGAACACACAAAAGACAATAAATCCACAATTTATAAGATGGGAACGAACGAAAGGAGGTGCGTGAACTAGTATTGAGGAAGCAAGTTCCATTTCTAACGTTAGTCCAGTCTTTTGTTATTACTAATTATTGTTAATTGCCATGAGCCGTTGCTCGAGTTACTTATCCGCAATATATCTCACTATAATATAAAAAGATTTCGCCGCTGTCGCCGCCGCCGTCGCCGCCGTGTCAAGAATAGTGTCAACCAGAGGGGTGGTTGCCATAGCAACCGGAGAGGTGGTTGTCATAGCAACTGGAGAGGCGGTCGCCCTGGCAACCGGAGGGGTGGTTGTCATAGCAACCGGAGGGATGGTCGCCATGGCAACCGGAGGGGTGGTTGTCATAGAAACCGGAGAGGTGGTTGCCATGGCAACCAGAGGGGTGGTGGTCATAGCAACCGGAGACGTGGTTACCATAGCAACCGGAGGAGTGGTTGTTATAGTAACTATCCTTAAAATGCCTTGGAATAATGAGGGCCTTGGAATAATAAGGGTCTAAGTCCATTCCCCGCCGTGTCAAGAATCGAGAGGGGGGGACAGGACTTAGATGGATGACCACGGTCACCCATCCAAGTGTTGAACCCGTCTTTTCAGGGGGGGTTTGAGGGGGGGTTGACGACACGCAGTCGTCGCCGTGTCAAGAATCGAGGGGGGAAAGAAGGCTTAGAATAATACGGGCTTAGGTTCATCCTTAGAGGGCCTTGGAATAATAAGGGCTTAAGTCCACCAAGCTTAAGGGGGTTTGGAATAAAAAGGGTTTAAGTCCATTAAGCGCAAGGGCCCGCAATAGTGGGGCTTAGAATTGTACGGGTATACGTCTTTTTGAAGAACTTAGAATGACAAGGGCTTAAGTCCATAAAGGGGTGCGAGTGCGCGAGCCATCAGCCCCACTGGTGTTAGAAATTGTATTATTATGTATTAAATGTATTAGCAATATATATATATATTGCGAAGCGCCCGTACTGTGGAAAATTCCGGATTAAACCGGAGACGAGTCGGGTACAACCTGTGGCACCCGTACTTCGTTTTTACGGTCCAGCCGCGTATTTTACCTCCTTTTCAGATCCTCTATGTTGGGCGCCAGACAATCTAAACCCCGATTGCCAGGGGATTCGCTATCCGTTCCGTTTCCCGCGCTAGTCAGCAAAGCAAAAGACTGGAAAAAGAGGTGGGGATGGGTGCGATTCGCTATACCGCCAGAAATAACCAATTAAATCACGTTACTTGCAAACAGAAACAGCTGGCGCATGCAGCGCACTTACTAGAATTTATTATCTCTGGTCTTATTGCGCGGCCCTTTGTATCCGCCGAAGGGCTAACAATGACTCAAGTCTTTCCGGTCGGGCGGAACTTCTTTACGCCGCTGAAATCTCTCCGACAGTATACACTTCCTCTACAGCACGACTCAAGTCCGACAATTGCGCGGTAGACAGTCTCGCATTCGCTCTTCTCATCCACTCAACCGGCTGAGGCCTGCGCGCCGGGGAAGCTGGGTACGGCCGGAAAACGAGGCTATGCTCCAGCACTGATAACGCCGCTCGCGGCCTTAAGTAATGAAAGTGTGCACCACGTGCGCCTACCTTTCTCGACGAATACCCTCGACCGCTGCCCTGGCTCGTACGCTCCGGTTCTCCTTCAATCCGGGTAGTTGTCGGAGGTTTCGAAGCCGCGTTCTTTTGTCCCGCTTTCTCGCTCTACGTACTGACTTCATCCTAGCCCTACGCTATCCTAACTGCCGCGTCTCTTTCTTCTCGAGGCCGCGTAGCCCGGGCCACGCGTCACGGGCGCCTCGGAGGGGGAAACGGCCAGGCAAGTCTGTATCTTCGCACCTCGGCCTAGTCGCCCGTCCATCCTCCGCTGCCTCTTCCCCCTTCGCCATGCCTCGACGGCCGGGAACGCCCGAGAACCTCTGAAACAATAACATCTCCTGGGCAGTTGCGAGCTCTCTTGTGAAATTTCGCACGGCGACGGAGAGGAACGGATCGGCAGCTTTGCCGCAACGCGAGCGTCGGTGCTCGTACGCTCGGGAGCTACCCGGTGATTGCGAGAGCCGATTAACGCCTCGTCACAATATGTATATTTTTTTTCTGTTTTTTTTTTAATTATTATTATTATATGTATATTTTTTTTATTTGTGGGAAATGTGTAAAAGGAAAGGGGGTCGTTTGTTACTTTTTGTTACGAACCCTTAGCGGTCGTGCGCTTTTTACACGTGTCGCGTGTCGGCGCTCGGTTCCCATGGGGCCGTGAAAGGGAAAAATTTTCTTTCTCTTTTTCTTTGCTGTTTTTTCTTTTTTTTGTGATAAATAGATAAGGTAGGTACAGTAGGTAAAATGAAGGGTACTTACGTTGCCACGAGGATTGCGAATAATAATTGCATGCATTACAGATTTTTTTCCTTTATTATTCCTCGGTTTTTTGTTTTTTGCTTCCTTCATTCCTGCTATTCATTTTCATGAAAACCTTCCCTCCTTCCTTCTATTTATTTAAAAAATTTCGGTGGCGGATGGTGCGTCGGTCGGTGGGGCGGTTCGCGTCGGATCACCGCGGCGGCGGATCGATGCGACGCTCGATGACAGGTACTCGACGGTAACGTCGGCGACTGTTGCTCCACGACGTTTTTCTCGGCCGTCGGTAGTTCTGACGTCGCTCGCCTGTTCACTCAGCACTCAAAAACTCTCTGTTGTTTTTTTTGTTTGTTTGCTGTCTCTTTTTATTTGAACTGTTTTTTTTCTATTCTTATTATTATTCGTATGTTATTATTTAATGAATGTCTGTGTATATATATTTAATGTCTAGGTTAATTATTATTTATGAAGTGTCTTGGCATTACATTTTTTTACACTATTGTTTTTTTTCTGTGTTCGCTGTTGGTATTTATTATTTATTCTTTTTTTTTTGCTGTGTAGAATCGTACGAGCTAGGCTCCAGTACGACGAATCGAGGTAAGTTTTTTCTTTTTGTCTACTATTTCACGGTTTGTTATTTTTTTTTCCACTTCCGGGTTTTCCGGTGCGAGCACGGCTCGAGCACTAGAATTCAATCGATTCTTTTTTTTTCACAAAATTTTATTTTTAATTTTAATATTATAATTTTTTTATATATGTGCAAGCGTTCATATAATTCGTCACTTCTGACACCATGAAACGGATGGCCGCTTGGGACTTAGGATGTTTGAATGAAGTCCAAGTCAGATTGAATATGTGAGGCTTTTATTAGTCGTAGCAATTAGAGTGTCAACCGGAAGAGTGAACGGATAGTTTGGGGACTTGTAGATATTAGTATTGCAGATGGACGGACGAAGTATCGAAGAGAGAAAACCTATGGTGATCACCGGGATTCGAACCCGGATCAATCGGTTACTGAGTAAGAGCGCTAACCACTGCGCTAATGTTACCTACATATTTCATTCGCATCGTCCTCTTATATGCAATGCAGGGCCGTCACATCAACGTCGTGTTTGACTTATGCAAAACGACTGGCCGATTCAGGTTCTGTGCGAAAAAATACACCAACGCGCTTCACTTTGTTAGATCTGTGCATCTACTTCGTTTAACGAAAATACAGGGTCTTAGAAAAAGATGTTTTCAATTAATTCAATATTTGCCGTTTTGAGGTCATGTCTAATGTATTTTTCCCCGCTGATTACAAATTTCGAACTTATTTTACTGTTGGAAGAATATTCGATGCAGAAACTCTCGTCGGACGTAAAACAAATATTTTCCGAAAAATTAAAAAATTTGAAACGTAAGAATCTTGTAAACGTTTCGATCCATTTTTGCCAAATTTGATATAAAACATTGTACAGTGTTAGTCCATTCCCGTGTCAAATTTCAGCACGATATCTCCATGTGTACTTGAATTAGACCGTTCTTAGTAAATTTTCAAAAAACAAAAAAGTCAAAATCCAATGAAGTCTGACCACTTCGATAGATTTTCACCAAATTTAATACCAAAAGTCTTCGATGAAAATAGTATGTTTGAGTGCAGTTTATGGATGACAACTCAAACTTTATGCAACTTAGTGCTACCACAGGGAATTTTCAAAAAATTCAAAGTCGCGTAAAATTTCCAATTGAGCCTCAATCTTTACGAAAATAGCACCGAACGAAGCGATGTGATCAGTCTATTGGTGTACCAAATTTGAATTCGCCGTCTCAAACCTGCATGAAACAAATATTGCTGTGGACATATTTTTAATATAGTTTGTATACTGTTTCATCCTGCTTCTGGTACTCAAAAGTAACAATCTTCATTGTCAGAACCGAGATATAAAAACATTGTTTTAATTAATAAAAGTAATCTTTCTCATCGCTTCCACGAAAACCCACGACGGGATTTTTACGCGTTTCCCTTAAACCACAGAATGCATTTCATATTCAAATTAAGAATTCAGTTTCGAACTATGGCTTGAGTCAACGTCCTGCATTATCACCTAAACAGAGTGCCAGGTTTGCACCGGACTTTGACGTATTCGCGACGAAATTTCGTCGGGTCTCCTTTATTCGTGTTTCTCATCTTTCCGAGATTCTCTCCACCGAATAGATTCGAGAATGCCGACCTGAATTAAATCTTTTGAGCTTATCTTTAATCTTATCGTGCACAAGCTTATCAGCATAATCGAAACAGGATCGCAAAACCTCACGAACCTTACCTAAACGAGAGCTGGACGGTATGTGGACAGCTGAAGAGCAGTAAATCGAGAACTATAACGGCCAAACAAACTAAATCGATAGCCGTATCCGAAAAATGCTAATTTGTTTGTATTTTTTTTACAGTGATCGAAAAATCGCGTCACAATACAGACTGACCAAACAATCAAGAGACGGGGAGCACCTCCACGCCAAAAAACGAAAAAAAATAAGCGAGACGCTGTCAAGTATTTATCTGTATCGGCACTGCTCACCGCTGATGCGACCACCGATCGATCGTAACATCTATCTATCGATCGATCTGGTAGTCGTATATACGACCGCCAGATTTAGTACCTAAAAGCGACTACCAAACAATTGCACATCGACTAATGGCAGCCCCACCTGGTTGTCGATGTACAACGGCTTGGCGGACACGGTAAGCATGTTTGGTTGCAAAGCTGTCGTGTTTTGATGCGTCGATTCCTAAACGATAACGATTTGGAAGAGTTCAACGAAACGGTCTCGAATACGGAGGCTGGGTGGTGCTGCCGATCGATTGCTGCACGGTCGATGCGCCAACAAACTTAGGCATAATACCTACCAGTCGGCTTTGTAGTCGATTGGAGGTAGGCGGTGCCGATAGGGATATTCGAGAATGCTACAAGTCGAAACTCTGTATCGCTGTTATTTGAAAACGATGCATTGGTTCGGAATTTGAAGAGCCTTACATATAATACGGACACAAGTTTTCCAACGCGCCCAGTCACAATTATAACTGTTCGGCAGTTGCTGGGATATGGGCATCGTGCGCCGAAAAGGGTCCAAAATTGTTATAAAGGTGTCGCGTAGATTTCCGGTTTACAGATGTCACTGCGGAGTGCTCAGTTTTCTTGTGCTACTGTCACTCGGCTTTATATCTTGATGATCTCCCTGGTGAAAATATTTCTCTGAATATCTCTGAAACTATATCTGAAAGTCTCGAAAAATGTCTCTGACTTTTCGCACTTTTCAGAGAACATCAATAGTACATTCCTCCACGAGGGCGAAAACCGTTTTTCTAACGAGCGTGAGTTTGCAGCGCGAGCCGAAGGCGAGTGCTGTAATCACACGAGTTAGAAAATTGTTTTGTACGAGGGATGTACGAAATTTTTCATCACAAAGTGCGAAAATGGCGGTTTTACGCACGCTAAGCGGGCGGAAAAGTGGTCATTTCCGCACCGAGTGATGAAAAGGTTTTTCTGAATCTGAATATTTCTAATTGATCTGAAAACCTCTGATTCTCCCTGCCAACTACTCTGAAAACTTTGTTGATATTCTAAGCCTGTTTCTCTTCTATATTCAGAAGTTATTTTCTAAAAACGTCAAATTTTCGCTGAGTTTCTCATACAAAGTATACATAAATTATTACCGACAGCGGTGGACGCGGGGTTGGTGCACGGCTCCGGTGGTCTCCAAAGTCAAGCAAGATCGTTCACGTTCAGTGCTTGGATGGGTGACCGCTTAGCCGTGCGCTAGCTCGCGCATCGACCGTTCAGTGGGAGGTGCTTTCTTCTGAAACTTTGGTGCTTCTGCACTTTACTTAAAGTGCAAAAATACCGGAGGATCAGTAGAATATGGCCGTCTGCACCGGCACGGGTTTTCCGTAGTTTCCCCGTGTCTCCGGCAAATGCGGTACAATGTAGCTAAGTCGGCTACGGACGCACTGGAAGTTAGGTGGCTTAGCTGAGTGCGGGTAAGGAGTGCTAGGCGGGAATCGGGATGGGGTTCCGTAAAAACCCAGAAAGGTATACGGTGGAAAAATAGAACAAATATATATACATAAATTATTGTTTACTGTATATTGTTCGTACGAATACGCATACGAAAGTTTACTGTTTGTACGAATACCAGAGTTACGTACCCGTAACCACACGGTATACTTTCCTGAACGTACGCTCTCCCGAGCAACATTTGTGAATGAGGCTAGTACGCGCCTCCACGCGCCCGAGCACTACGCGTTTGAATGAATCTCATAGGCCCTCCCGGGAAGAAGCCATTCATGCCGAGCGACGTACGCTATCCCCAAACTGGGATACACATTTTTTTCTAGCCACGCGCCTCGCCACTAGCAGCCCACGTAACTCATTGACGGCACGCGACACTTGCCGCCGCAGCGTAAGCCAGAACGCTTGCATCTAGCGGCGGCACTACTGTTAGGCGGTCAACGGCATCCTAATTCTTCTAGATCAAAGCATGCCGCCCGAGTGCATCCATGCACGCTTTCTTATTTCTTTCTCCGAATAATATTTTCATGGTCATAATTAATACACCATATGTGACACTTGTCGCCTCTGTACTAGACCAAAATTCTAGGCGTACCGCGATCAAAGAGCACCGCTACCAAGAATCTCGTACTATTTCCTTCAGAAGAAATGCACCGCCTTGTTAAACCTAAAACTTTATTAGGAAACTGCATTGACCCCACCATGCTACACGACTAACCATAGGAAGTATAGAGAACGAACTAGTATATAAGCTAAGCCTTTTTCGGCCCAAATCAGTTATTCTACCAGCCTCGTAAACTGCAACACTTCGTCTATTCTGTACGGAGCGAGCAAGGCTCTGTTCGACGGAAGTTCCGATAGCCCTGCGCGGCTAAGTCTCTACGCTCTCCCGGAGCAGCCCTGCGTGGCTGAGTTTCAACGCTCCTGCGGAGGACGATCCAGTCACAAGTATCGCAACACCTGTATCGGCGCACAACGACGTTTAATAATGATATATATATTGTGAATACTTAAGACGGTTCTACAACTCTTCGTATATCCCTGCATGCTCTCCACCACGTGCTACAAGACTCTCAGTCTCAAGCACCCTGTCAACGCATCATAAATCTTAGACGGTAGATGGCGAGGTCTCGAGGCCAACGCCTTGACTCGAAAGAGAGACCGCCATTACGTTCACTCAGCACGAACTCAACGTGAGCTCGTTCGGACGTAACCCCAGAAAGATCAGATCTTAGAGTAAACTTGTAAGTTCTTTGAAATTCTCTAAACCCACGTTATCCAAGAAAATCGGCGTTTTTCAAAACAAAACAAAAAATCGTAATTTCTCTGAGAAAGTCTATTGCTGTTTCAAGTAACAGCATGAGTAGATCTTAGAGAGAACTCGTATTTTCTCTTAACGTACTTTATCAGAAAAAATCAAACGTATCCAGAATTTTTCGGAAAATACTCTGAATTTCTTTGATATATTGTGACTGCTGGAAGTTGTGCGGAGAAAATGGCAGAGATATTCACACATAGCAGAGAAAATCAGAGAAAAATTTCAGAAAATCGATAAAAATCACTAAAACGGTCCATTTAAAGTTTTTCAGACACATTGAAAATGACAAATATTTTCACCAGGGCTATAACCTAATTCGTTTTAGCTGTTGTGTTATTTTTTGTATGTGTAGGATATTCCATGGTAAATCGCACGGACTCAAACCAGACCGACTTCAGATGAGCTGTGATTTTTTTCTATTCTTGTTTTCACTAAAAAAGGATCTGTGATTTTTTGAGATTTTTATTTTCATTCGGACTTTGGTAAAAAAAGGAAAAAAAAGGTTAAATAATGGAACTCCAAAAAAAAAAAAAAAATGGCATCAACAAACATGACCATATCATTTTTTGGCGTGAAACTTGGTTTAATATAAAAATATAAAAAATATTATCATTTGTCATAAAGTGTGTGTTTTATCGAGTTTTAAGTAAAAAATATGAAGTTTTACTGAATATACACTCTCAAATTTTGCCAAAAAAAAATCACAAAAATTCTTCGTTGAAAACCGTAAATTTTGAGCCTAGAGCGATGGTGGAGAAATAATAAATTCACATAGCAAACAAAAAATCGATGTTAATTTCATCTTTCTTCAATTAACTTACCAACAGGCTAATTTCTGATGATTAATGAAGTCGACTTAACCCTTTCCGTCACGGTGAGACACAGGGTGTCCCACCTTCTTTCGCTCAGTTTTCAATTTTTTGAACTAATTTCTTGACATGAAATACCGAAGTTTTATTTTTGTAGTGTCCAAATGTATGACTTAAAGGGTTAAAGATTGACGAAAGTTTTGCACGGAAAAGGGCAAATTCTTTAGTCTCGGCGATGGTAGGTAAATAAATGTTTATATTGTTGAAACATAACTCTCATTTTATTGTTGAAAACATCTCGAAATGTTAAAATAAATATATAAATTTGCAAATTTAGCACACAGGATACGTAAATACATTCTGATTATTTTTATGATTTTATAATGTGTTTTGAAGTTCGCTGAATTCGAATCTGCTTTACGTACGAAGTACTGTTTTCTTGAGGAATGACGCAATGCATTTTTTGAGTCGAGGGAATAAGTTTTGCGCTTGTGAAACTACTTTCTAAAGTAATACTAAAGAAAATTTGTCGGTAATATTAGGTAAGTTTTTTGGATTTAAAGACCATTCATGCTATTCTTTTGTTGTCGTAATTTGACGGTTCGGAGAGAATTGAAGACTGGCTCTAACAGCCTTTCTATTGACAGTGCCACCCATACCAACACATGGTTCTTTTCCATGTGCAGTCGCGAAAAAATTCCACTCAGCTTCGATCCCGAAATCTGGTTTGTGATCATACACATTCATCGGATTTGTATAATTTTTAAATTGCTGGGATGTACCATCAGAGAATTAATACATTTGCGATACCGTGCTCGAAAGAGTTTTTACAACGTTTATAATTGTTTTACCGTAAACGTAGCCCGCGACTGAATCGTGACTTAAACAATCTGAGATGATTACAAAACTCTTGTACGCGAGAACATTGTTCGACTTATAGGTAATAACAACTGGGTATATCGTAGCCTGGTTGTTATTCCAATGAAAACAATCATAGAACACGAAGGAATAATTACAAGAAATTCATTTTCACGTAAAGAATCTGTCAGTTTTCGTAAAAATGCTGCTTGTTCTTTTGCAATGATAGAATGTGACAAGAGAGTTCTAATCTTGTCGCAGAAGTTCGAAACGAACTCTTCGGAAGACGTCGTCGCTGTTTCAAGTTAAGATTTGGAGGTGCCTTTCGTGCGGATCCAAAACACATAAATGTCACATCATTTTTTCTGTTGCGGAGGTAAGAATAGGACATTTTTTCACTCACATCATGTCCTTCGATATGAGTCCAAATAAAACAAAGTGATTAGCCTGTTTTACTTGAAAATAGCGGAGAAACAGTGATAGGACTATCGACCAATTAGCCTCCTCTTGCAACCCAGTGAACACGTTTTATTACGGCAATATAACACGGAAGTTACATGTAATGTAACAATGTTATTCTTCTGACATATAAAGGGTATATAACATGGAAGTAATACGTAATGTTTCAATTGTTATATGCAGTTAATATAATTGTTATAAATCGGAGTAACGTTATAGTTATGTATAAAAAATAGTGTAACCGTTACATAACATACTTGTAACAATGTTATTATAACTTTTATGACAATCCGGTAATGTTAATGGCGTATAACATAAATATATTACAATAATGTAACTGGACTCAGTAACGTTTATATAATATGTTCATAACAATGTTCATGACCATTACTTATCTGCAGGCAATGTTAATGTTACAAAGTGTGGTAGCGTTACGGTTACAAAACCAGGCTTCGTAACAGGTACATAATATGCATATAACGATGTTATAACAAATAAACATTCTTGGCTTCTTTATTACCGTGAAAGGGATTACCGACCAACATTTAATGGTAAAAATTAAAGTTTATACATATGTCATGATCTGTAGGTAATCTGTCTAAACCGTATATACAATGTGCCAAAATTATGTACTCAAGTCCAACATAGCCGAATAGGTATGGTCACTGTCTACGAGTCCGAGGGTCCCAGGTTCGTATCCCCTCCGATGGTACACAAATCAATAACGTTTTCTCTAAGATGTATTTGTTCCAATCGATAGAGCAATTTCGTTTGCCACTAATAAATATTCTGATCCAAGGACAGAATTCGTGATAACATGTTTTTATTTTTTTAAATAAAAAATTGCATGTTACATTGTTGGACAACAACAATATAACACGGTATTATCTGTTATATTACCGGGTTATATCGTCATATAATATCTTTTATATTACCGTGTTATTTGCTGAGTCGGAAATGGCAACTTGCATGTAATCTACATGTAACATTCTCGTAACATTACTTGTTATTTTCAGTTACATTGCTGTTACATTGCTGCTACATTACCGTATTTACTGGGAAGGAACATCACTTTGATGTTCCCTTTGACTTTGCTGAAACTCACGTATGTTGTAGAGCATCAAAAACTAAAAGATCCGCGGAAAAAGATTTCTAAGTGAAGAAATCGCCCTTCAAAGTTAGGCAGGTCGAGGGGTGATTAGGGGAGACCGGGGCAAAATGGCACAGCGGGGTCAACAGGACTGTATGGGCAAAACTCATTTTTACAATAATTTTTGGATGTCCCATTTTGTCCCACCGATCGCCACCATCCAAAAGTTATTGGGAAATTACCTTTTGTCTCGTAATCCCGTTTTGCTCCGCTGTGCGATTTCGCCCCGCTCTCCCCTACACAGTTTCGCCCAGAAAGCGTCAACCGATTTCAATGAAACAAAAACCAGAATACTCCTCATCGAAATCAACGAAAATGCCACGTGAAGTTGAAGAAAAAAAAATCATTTGCAGGGGTGAACTACCTCCTGATTCTTCAATTTTTTACCCTACATAAAAAAATGACCAACCAAATTGAACAGAACATGTACGATTTGGAAGGACAAGTTTAAATAAAGTTGACGGGTTTTTGCATATTCACAGGAAAACGAGTTTATGGGGGTGAATTACTCATTATCCAGTAGTACGAATGTTTGTGCATACATTATCTTTTCTCGTTATTTAAATGTTAAAGAGGTGCTTGCGTTCACCCTTTGTGCTTATCAATAATTTATCGTTATATGTTATCGGCCTTTCTATTGGATTGTATTTCGATCCCGCGCAAATTTCGGATTGTATCGAGGATGCAACAGTCGTTCAATCTATAAAACCATGTCAATTATTCCAACCAAATGAATATGATCTTATCTAACGAGCCAAAATCCTCAAATCGATACCAGAGGAGTATAGGATATCATGATAGTCAACATTCATGAATCGTACCCCAATACGATAAAAATACTTTCGACGCAATAAGAGGTGTTTTCTATATAGGCGGCTATCTGGGGCAGCGTTTTATCTGCTGATATCGCAGGTGGTTCAATAACAACTCTTTCAAATATAATAACCACAATACATACAGCGATCTTCAATTGCTCATTTGGACGGAGCGTCAGTCCGTCAGTCATAATTTTTTATTAAAAAATCAATAGAGCATGAAAGTTAATCCAATCAACGTCATTAAACTTCTCTTGGCTACATTTGTAGCGATAAATATTCCCAAAACTCCGATTAACAATGCAGAAATCGAGGTAAAACCGATGTTTGAAAAGGTCCCGATGGACGATTACAACGGAGTTGAAATCGAGGAAAAATCACTAGATTTTCAAAAGCCATTCTCAAGCAATATTATGTTAACCCTATCTAATACACTATTTGGCAACATGATAAAGGTTCAGTCGCTTTTGATACTTGTTCTGAAGACGAAGAAGACTTAAGCTATGCTTACAAACGCAAAGCAGTCGAATACTGGAGATCCGGTAAGAAGAAAAATTACCGTGTCGATACGTCAGCCAGAAATCCACAAAATTCAAATCTGTACAACAATTAAGATGCTGGGCAAATCAAATGAACAAAGGTGGGACCTACAAGGTGGGACCTACAAATGAACAAAGGTGGGACCTACACGGAGAAATTAGTTCGAATCTCTGAATATACTTTGAAAAACATGTAAGCCGCTGTAGATGCTGGTTTCATTGTTTACAATATCGACCTTCAAAAGTGGGCTCTACAAGCTCAAAAAGAGGTCACGAAGATATTCGTTTTAAAGCTTCTCGTAATTGTCTTTGGAAGTTCAAGAAGTCACATCGTATTGTATCCAGGAAAATGAATAAATTCATAACACGAAAAACTATAGAAGACGAACAAGTTTTAAGGATTAATGCAGAACACTTCGTGAATGAAATTAAACCATATATTCAAAAATATGGAGCGGAGAACATATATAACCTAGATCCGAGCGGTTTTCAACTGGAAATCCACTTTGGCAGGACTCTGACGATTGAAGGAACCAAAGAAGTGGAATGTATAGTGCAGTCTGTATTCTTTACAAGTCACAGTTACACGATCCAGCCAACCGTAAATACAGATAAAAAATTAATTTCACTCCTTTTTATCGTTCTAAAAGAGGGAAAGGGTGAGTTCGGCCCAATCGTGAAAAAAATTTATTCAGGCCAGGAAACGTATTTTTACCAGCAACGCAATCCGGAAAAATTACTTCAAGCATGAACCAAAATTATCGCTAGAAAATGTTGAACATAGGTTGAATTATACTGTATCGATAACCGATATCTTTCTATGATTTCACTTCGACGTTTGGTTGGAAAAAGTATTCTTCTCCAATACCGGCCGTGACGGCGTATTGTTGTAGACTGATGGAGCGCGCACTGCCCAGAAGTTGTTTGAAAAGCAACGCTTCGGGGCAAAGAAAATAATTACAAAGATAATACCAAAAGGCACAACAGGGAAAGGTCAACCACTCGACGTTTTGGATTCCGAATATGGAAAAATTTTGTTGGACATTTTTCCGACAGTGTATTATTACTTAATGTTGATATTAATTTACTCTTGAGAAACAATATAAGCAAACTGCAATCGCTCATACCCAATCAACTGTCATCACCCAGATAAATATTGTGACGTTATTTTTTGGAATGAACGCCCCAAGGACTCATCCGGATGTTATCTAATTAGAGTTTAGTTAAAAATAGGAAATTTCGAAATTACCGGACAATTATAGCCTCAAGAAGTTACCGATTTCTGATATTTTATGGATTTAAGTTAGGGTTACCGTATCTCTTAGTTATGGGGTACGAGTATGTGTGATTGAAAATTTATGTCCCGGTTAGGATATTACGGGTTATCGCGGATCAGGGCAGATTTTAATTGTCACCCGGTAATGTCCGTAATATTTCCCTTAGGGCGACTCACATAGGTAAGGCACGGAAGTTCGGCTGTAATACCGACGCTCCGTTTTGAGGTATAGGGAGGGGAGACCATTTTCGGTTGGTTCAAGTTGGAAGGCCACGTCGTGTGAGATTCGCGATCATTCCTACGACGTGGATTGCCAGATCGCAGGTTGGTTGCGGTTTCTGTTCGGCTCGTTAGCCCTTTGGCCCATTGGCCACAATTATCGTTTTGTTATCGAATAATATTCGTCTCCTCAATTCTCTCTATACCCGGAGAAGTACCCCCACGCGATAGCCACCGCGGATAGGTAAATTCACAGGGCGACCATCTCTCCTGTCACACGCATTGACGTCTCGTTATCTTATTGGTTCCGGTTAGGCCCCGATTTTCGCACGGTCAAGATTTAGGGAGTCTCGGTTACGCGGTCAGAGTTCAGTTCTCGCGCTGCTATCGATCCGAAACGTTCTCTCTCCCTAGCTATCGACCCGAGCGGTGCTCCCTTCCCTCTATGCTCTCGTTACGCTATCGATCCGCTCTCCTTCGCTATCGGCGTGCCGCGGTAGATCCGTGCGCCGAATACGCGTTAGCTTGCTACCTGGTGATCACGTGCTATCGAGTGGCCGGATATAATTCGCGATAGTAAAACACTCGTACGTAATTTTCAGAGTACCTAAAGGAATACCCATGCTATCTATGGTACGCGACATCGGGTCGAGGCAAAGTTATCGATCCTCTAAGTCTACCAATCGTTAATACCAGTGTTGTGCGAATCGGTTATTGTTGTCTATGATTTGCACCCCTTCTCGACTTATTTAATCCGTGCTCCCGCACATGCCTACTAAGTACGCGTAAAAATCATCGGTGTTGAACGATTAGTGCTTCGAAAATATGTTTTCGCTTAATCGCTTACGCTCGCTTGACAGCTCGCTTCCGCCACCCCGCTAACGTTCTCCCGTTAGTGTTTCCGTACGGCTTCGCGTATCTCGCGTTGCTCTGCTTTTCCCCTGACAACTTCTGGCTACCAGGTATGCGTGATTCTATTCTGAGCCATGATATTGTTACGTCCAGCGTAACGAATAAATTTTCTTTATTATTTGTCCTCACAACCGAGATTGAACTCAGAAAATGAAATAAAAAGAAGGAACAAAAATCGGTCAGATAACTTGAAATAGTAGGAAACTAGATAAATGACTCGTTTCTGCCAAAGCACCAACTTAATGAACTCAGCCGGTACATTCGATAGGCACAAAAAGACTGGTCAAAATTGACCGTCACAAAGCTAACGGCATGGTCAAACAGATCTGGACAAATTGTAGAAAAAGAAGGCCGGCAAAAATGGTCTATGACCGCCAGCGCCGCCTCTTTTTGGGGCGAGTAAAAGGCTAACCCGCTTGCGATACCTCGCGACCGTGTCAGGTGCGAGTATCGACTAAACACTCACAGATCTCAAGGATCGTTAGATCTTCTGTACCATCGCCGGGGAACCATTTGGGGGCCCGCAGTGACCTGCCGTGGGGCCGGATCCCTACCTAAGCCGGTCGCTCTGACCGGTTGTCCGCAGCTTTATGGAAGCTTTAGGGTTTCCAGCTATCGATAATTCAGATTTACAAAGCTTAGCGCCTCAAGGCCATGAGATTAGAAAGTCACGCCACGGTAGAAACGACTCACCACACCCTTTTTCTCAAAACTATGGCAGAGAATTTTCGCAACTACCTTTTTATAATAACTATTACAAAGGAAAAAACCAGTCTAAAGGAGCCTTCAAACACAAAATGAAGATGAGGAAAAATAACAAAGACAGACCCATAATTAAAAATATTTGGAATCCAGAAGATTAAAAGCAACTAAGAAATAAATAATAATTTAAACCGCACAAAGAAATAATACCTGATTATTTTTGGTTTAAATTAAACAAGAACAAACAAACTATCTTTCAATAATCTTAGTAGATTCAACAATAAATTAACATTAAAAGTAACCAACACTCATAGAATAAGTTTCAAATTTCAAGAACGTTTCGAACTAAACACTCGAGTTGCCAGGCGGCAAAATCGCTGGCACGGCACCACAGGGAGCTTCGGTCCCCTCAACCGGGCCTCAATAGAGCGAGTTAAATTTTGCTAAAAATCTACGTAACCACTAAGAATCATCCAGTTATTTTAATTGTTCATGAATGAAGGATTTTTGTTGTTTAACACCCGTTTAGTCGTAAAGTAGATCCGAAAGATTCTCGTCCCATGAAGAGAATTAAAATAATGGATTAATAGTCCCTCGATGTTTCATAAAGAAAGGAGAAAATTAATAAGTACGAATATGGGACCAGAATATTCTCGGCAATCTATAAGTTAGCCTAAGGAAAGGACAAAATAGGTATATATGTATACGACTACATGTATGTTTATTTAATCCAATAATTATTAAGTTAACGAAAAAAGGAAGAATTCCCGAAATGAATCGACACGTGTAAACTACCATCACCTAGGAACACTCCCACCTTCGTAAAAACGCTTACCGGAAATACGTGGGAAGAAATCGATGTTAGGAAAAAAACCATCTCTCGGTTCACCCCATAAAAATCCTGCGGCGCACCACCGCATCGTCAAAAGAATAAGGCAGACGGCTTTGGCGAGATGCACGAAAGCCGCGACTTTCGGTGGAACGACACTAGCGGCGTACTTTACTCACGGCAAGCACGATAGCATCCAATGGCAGTCACGAATTAAGAGAAAGGTCTCAGGACATAAATTCATAGACAAACGGGGCCTACGACGGGACTCGAAAGCGACTCCCTTCACCGAGGGAAATGATGAGTCAGACCCCGAGATCTTTACCATCTCCCCGAATATTTAAAGTTAAGCACCAATCGACGAAACAGAAAACTCGCCTCTCCACGCATCACCCCTTTTTCCTGTATCCTTGCACCTCCCTTCCTACCTAGCAACTACTTTTAACGACATTTCGAGGAAAAACACACATGATCAGGCGATTACTCCCACTTACTTTAACCTAGAAAAGGGTATAAAAAGCCCAAAAATCTTGTACTCAGGGCACACTCACCATCATCCGATCGACGAAGTTAACGTCTTTCGTTTACGCCAGTTACCATCATCCGATCGACCCAGTTAGCGTCGTTCAGTCGTTTACGTTTTCGATTAACAAAATTGTCTTTGTTCAATCACGCATCGCATTTTAATTCGATCACCGAGAGTCGAGGAAACATTTTTGTCCGAACCCCAGGTTCGAGAATCATTGTTCGATTTATTTTGTACTTTTTCGTGAATTATTCATCCGAAATAAAATCTATTCTTACCAACGAAATCATCGGAAGTTCTACGAATTATTCCAAAAACCGACGAAAAACCAGCAGTGAAGAACGTAAGCGAAATACATTTTATTTTACTCACTATAATCTTTTCTTCTTTTCATTTATCGGTCATTTCCAGTGCATGAATGTATTAATTGCTCCTCTCCTAATCCATTCATCAATTTCCTGGAGTAAACCCACCGTCAAACAGACTTTCAATTTTTTCCTCAAACGGAAGCGAAGACTTTTATCATTTTAAATTCTCCGGAAACTATAAAATCGAATCAGGAGGGATCAGGAGTTCAGAAAGTACCCTACGACCTTAGAAACGACAGGCATTCCTAGGGCCCTATCCCAAGCAATTTTCCGCAAGGTTAGGCTTAAAAATGGGCAGTTGTTACCGCGATTAATACCGGGTGTGGTAAAGATCGATTCTCATCGTTCTGACCAGAGAGTGTTAATAGAAACGGGGCAACAGTTGCGTAAAAATTTAGCGAAATAAAACCATCGACAGTTTTGACGTAACAATATCTACACATTTCATTTTTAGTATTGGGTTATGATGAAGGATTCAATTATTAGCCAATAGTAACTTAGTATTAGGGATCTAGCAAATAGTGCATTTCTGTTACCGATTTTGCTCTCTATTGCTTCTACGCATGATCGCTCGCTACCGCCTGTGTTATCTCGCTTCTGCAATTAACGCAAGTAACGTTACCGGTCGGGATCATGCACCCATTTCGTTACCTTTTTGCTTTACCTTGTTCTCGCCTAATGAGTTATGTATTTGATTGTATTTTCGCGATATTTGATCAATAGTGCAACACGTAAGCAGAACTTCGGCATTTATTTATTCTCGATCCTCTCTTTGGCTGGGGACAATCGTCCTACCCCTCTCTCCATAACCTGGCACACTGAGCGACTCGGGTATACCGCGATCTACTCCGTCTGTCTCCGTGGCCATTCAGTTCTCGGTTCGGGTTTCGATTTCGATTCGCGAATTTACGTTAAGTTTCGGTTACGGTTGCGTTTGCGGTTTGTTTATTCCGCCGATAATTAAAGATAAACTGGCGCCCAACGGCTCGCGGCAGCGGGGCACAGACGGATCGAGGCGAAGTTTGGCGGGCATAAAACCCCGTCATAATGTAAACCTTTTTAAATATGCATGGTTCAAAAGTAATTATATAACCGATAAGCCGATAAGACAAGTTCGATAATCCAGTGAGTTTTGGTTTCGGTCAATCGTCTCAAGCACACTGCGAAGTATCAGGTTGTAATAATGTGATCATCATATGCTCATGGTGCAAGAAATCTTTGTGCTTGCAACATTTTTTCAAAAGAGTATCATTTCTGTACGACTTACGAACCATGATAGCTGAAAATTATGACAATAATGCGCACTTTAACGAATTGCAAAAGGAATTATGAATTATATTATATACTGTAGTGTATGTAGGTGAGTAAGGTGGTAAGAATGTATATGAGAGAATGGAGAGTGGGGTAAGTGATAACAGGAGACGTGAAAAGGACGGCAGTCGAACAAACGCGCTTGTCGAAACCGGGTGTTTGTTATTTCTCGCCTATGGTCGCAGCGGATTGCCGCTATTCCGGAATACAGCCATACATATATGCCGTACAACCACTCAAACCCAGCAATATTCGCCCGAATTCTGTTTTGAACAAGCTATTTTTTATCAGTAAATAACGCGTGGGGTGGCTTACCCCCGTAAGCCCTTTTTCCTGTGAATGTCCAAAAACACGGCGACTTTATTTTATGTTCCAAATGGTATATGCCCTGTTCAATTTTGTTGGTTAGTTTTTCTTTCTTTTTCAACTTCACGTGGAATTTTCATTGTCTTCAATGAGGAGCATTTGGGTTTCTGTTTCATTAACATCGGTTGACGCCTTTTGGGCGAAACTGCATAATCACCCCTTGACATGCCTGACTTTGAAGGGCGATTTCACCCCTTAGAAATGTTTTCCGATCATGAAAAAATACGTGTCTGCTAGTTGTCAATTCTCTACAACATACGTGAATTTCATCAAAATCGGAGGGGGACATTGAAGTGACGTTCCTTGGTAGAAGGGTATCTTAGCAAAACTTGATAGCGATCGATGTATTGTTGTATACGAAGAACCTGAGCCTCCTAAAGGCGAGAAATATCTTCTTATATGAAAAATACTTAAAATCAACCAAAAAATATATTTAAAAAAATGCTGCCCAAAGTTCTTAAAATTCGTTATCTGTTGCAAAAAACCGAGATGTTTTTCGAAACAATCATAAAAAAATATCGAGAATAAATTTAATAACATAAGCCGAGTTATGGTAAACAGATTTATGCAGATTTACATATATTCAGTATAGTAATCATGTTACTTTAACTCAATAACACAGTGAGAGAAAAAATACTTGGTGCATCCTTTCTTTTGCTGCAATAAACGCACAATCCTTAAATTTGTGTTTGCGGACGCACCAAGTATTTTTTTAATAAATAGGATTAAAAACTTCGTATTTACGTAACTTAATTTCGTATTTTTTTATCACAATTTTTACGAAATAATACTAAATAACATGTATACATATATGTATACGTCTGTAGACACTTACTTGGCTCATGTGATTTACCATTTTTTCGAAAGTGTTTCTTAACAAATTTGTTTGTCGGAGAAAACAAACTTTAAGGACTTGGTATAACATTTTTACTTTTTCAAAACAAGTTTTTTTTCACTACATACTTAGTATGTATGTATCTGTATACCCCTACCTGTCTC
Organism: Amblyteles armatorius; assembly: GCA_933228735.2. Classification (NCBI taxonomy): domain Eukaryota; kingdom Metazoa; phylum Arthropoda; class Insecta; order Hymenoptera; family Ichneumonidae; genus Amblyteles; species Amblyteles armatorius. The sequence continues at coordinate 3,727,749 of OW121694.1, read as the reverse complement.
ATGTAATGTTTTTTTCTTAATTTTTCTTTTGCGCGATTGTTTTGATGATAATTTTTTTCTTGAATTTTTTACTTTTTTTCCTTTTGTTTCGAGATTTTTTATGCATAACTTTTCAGCACAAACAACAAATTTTAAGTACTTAGCGTACCATTTTTACTTTCTTGAAATGAAAGTTTTTTCTGGTTTAAATTCTCTACACGTATCAATTTTTGAGCGAAATCAAAGTCGATTTCTCACTGTTTACATATCAGCTGTTCGTCAAAACGTTAATTCTACACATACTATATTCAGGTTTTTTCGTCTTTAAAATTTAAATTTGTTCACCAAATTTTTATTGAGCTGAGATTCGATCCAACGTCGACTCGATGCAACATCGATCCGATGTAACGTAAACCCGATCTAACTTAGATCCGGATTTGCCTAAACCCATTCTAACGATATTATTCACCAACTTCACGCCCCTATTATGTACCGACTTTACAGCGGACTGGGGGCACAATCATACAAACAAAGAAACCTACAGTTTTTTACAATACATTTAAGATACTTAAAATATATTGCAAATATATTTTGCGCATGTATGTTGCATATAAATCGTTTCATGCGGGACAGAAAAGTTACTCCGAAAAGAAATCTCATGCTAGTGTAATAAAACTCCTGCGTGTCCGTGCGTAGAATACAGCAATTCTCGTTATAAGCTACAGTGTGGATAAACGAGGGAAAGAGAAGTCGTGGGTAATGTGGCTCACCAAGAAGATAGCGTTATGTTCGGCTGACCGATCTTCGCCGAATTATTTTTTGCAATCCATATTTTATTTTGTATTTTGCACCTGTGCTGCTCTTGCTTATAACTCAGGCTGCGGACTTCATTCGCAGACTGGGTCGATGATAACACTAAAACAAGTGATACGAAGAGACACGAACTATGAGCACAGTGGTAGCTCGCATGTCGGCCTCCATGAGTCTGTAGCATGCGGAGGTGCTGTTAAATATTATTCCACGTCGGGATGCGATGAATTATTGAACGGTGAGTAGCCGTAAAGTGGGAAAACGTATGTACTGTATGTGCGCGCTATTCGCTGGCCTAGCGCACTATAGTGCTTATTTGATCCACTTCGGAGCGCGGACTCAGATACACACGAGACAGAGTATGTGCAAAGAGTTGACGATGCCTACGAGCGGGTGGTTAACACACATGGCTGATACACCAATAGAAAAGGACTGAAGAGATGGAAAGTGTGAGGCGAAAGAAACAGTATTTGTACCTAACACATAATTACACATAATTGAATTTGACAGTCATCATCAGAAATGTTCGAGAAGTCCTGCGTCCCCGTTTCTATCTTCGTCAGGTTTCTTTGAAACAGGTTGACCTGCTCTCAATTGAGAAGCGGTGCTAAGGGAAGGGGATGAGAGTGTGAGAGGCATATAGGTTTATAAGAAAGGTTCTGCGTAATTCACAATATGTATGCGAGAGTTGAAGTTAGCAGAAATTTCAATATGATAATAAAAATATGTAACACTGAAACAAGAAGTTATAAAATATCTAATCCATCTAAAAGTCTAGCCGATTGTTCGTTGAAATAGTGACCTCTTAATTTTTATTAAAAATACGAGTTAACAATGTAAGAGTAAAAACTACTAAAATAGGCCTATTTAAAATGCTGCAATCAACTATAAACTACTTTTTTTCATTCTACGGTAAATGCTTACTATTGGTTTCTGTTTCCAAAACAAAAACATATCAAATCGTACATCTATGTACATATTTACACACAAAAATAACCATAGCTCGTGTACAAAAACTGAAGACACATACTTTTCGGGAGATATTATTGTAAATGGCGGCGTTAAGATGGTCGATTTGTTTTTCAAAAAATGGAAATGTTGCGTCCTGTTAATTTTCAGTAAAATCCACTAACGCAACCGCTTAGGAATCTATAAGTATTGGAAATAAAATAATAAATTCACAAGGGATTTAAAAACAATTGTCAAGTTATAGAAAAAATCATATTAACAAAATAACCACTGAAAGGTGATTGCACGTTAAATAATGAATAATTGCGTATTTAAAACGCCAAAAGATTCTATTCAGTGATGGTCAACAACTATTCAACTCGCTCGCGAAGGTCATCGACAGCGAGAATACCTGTGGTCTATACATATTGTGTAAAAGGCAAAATCAATATGAATATTTCCCGCATGCCAAAGGAGATTACACTTTATCTACTTTTTTTTCTTTCCAATTAGGCAGCATCCACAACCAGCAAATACTGCCTGGCCACAGGGACAGACCCACATCAGCCAATATGTGAAGATCAACCAATGAGGTGGCGCTGACTTAGCCACAGTCGAGCAATAATGTTTAAGAGCCGCCACATATAGCCTGGGTGGTTAGGCGAGGAGGTTGGTATGCCTGCTGGCTCCAAGACATGAAAAAGCTTTTTACACAAAACACGGGCATATACTTTACTTAAATAATCAAGGTTTATTCTACTCTCTACTAAAAAAAATCACAACGGAAATTCCCGTTAATCACCTGAGTCAGTCTGAATATCACAGCTCTGAATGAACACAAACAATAACAAAAATAGAAGTATAGTGTACATCACCTGAAAGACTACATAAAAAAGATCAATAAATTAAATCGCAGCAGTCCATAATCTCTCTCATAAATTTGATAAGGCACTCCAAAACACGTCCCGAATCCGAGAAAGGTAAACTCCTCACCTCGAAAGGGGGAAGTATGCCCAAACCCACAAGGGACTTCCTTAGGGCCATTAAAAAATTGTTGGTTTCTGGACAAGCAAGTTGGTTTCTGGACAATACATATCGATTAGATCTTGAATTTCACATCCACAATAATAGCCCGGAGACTCTGCCAACCGTATACTGAATAAGTGCTCATTCGCACCAGAATGACCAGATCGTATTCTGTTTAGCGCCGTAATCGCTTTCCGAGAGAAATTAAAAGAGGAGAATCGAGGGCGTTTGTCCTCGGGTTCCCTAAATAGTCCATAAATCTCGCCCTTATGCTCGAGTGATGCCGCAGTTTTTACATCTTCTGACTTTTTGTAAGGAAGCAAAGCAATTTCAGCTGCCACTTTACTTGAAATTTTATTCTCACAATTCATTCTATTGACACACACCTCGACCGCCAATCTATCCGCTATTTCGGCGGCCCACTGTTTCTCTATAAACCGTTTCTACACACGCTCTGTTGATTGGTGAAAGCTCGGTTCTAGACCTCCCCGTCGGTGGATCCAAGCATGTGTAGAATCGGTTTGTGGAGGAACGGTGGGCTGCTTCTAATTCATTTCCCACCACACCCCGATGGGAGATGACACTTCATCGCTCTAACACGCAGAGTGAGGCGACGCACGTACGCACACAGCGGTGCTGCCAAAGAACCGGTGTAACTGTCCCGAGGCGATCGATTGGGAAAATTACCGTTGGCGCTAATGAGTACAGTATATCATAGGGGATAATTTTTCAAACTATTAAAATAAAGTAAAATGAGTAATTATCAATAACATGCTCATTTGAGTTGAATTTGTGTGGAGAAATAGCCAGCAAATAAATAATTAAATTTTAATTCAGTCAAATCGAGTTTGGTAAATTATTTGCGTCAAATCGTCGATATCAATTATTATACAAATTATAAATTATTACTATAATAATCGGGGAAATTATTTTATACATTGCAACGTTACACTTTTGGAGTCTTACACGTCTCTGCTCCAAAAGCGATGTTATGTGAGTTCTTTGCTCACTTTTAATTTTGGTGAGGGCAGGTGCTGTCATAAAAATTCAAGACACAATTGATTCTTGATGTCAATTAAATAATTTCTTGTTTTATTCAAATACAAATCAAATCTTATTTGTTAATCCGTATTATTGCTAAAGAAAACGTTTTCTTGGCAGCAAATTTTCTATGTCGCGCACAAAAAAAAGAGTATAAACTGTGATAATGAAAGGGTTAAGGGAAACAGACGGCAGCAGTCTCTCCCGTCCCCGAGAGAAGTCACCGACGCTGATTTTTTTGTGAAAGGGTAATCAAGACAGCAACAGTTATGTCTGTCCCCAGAGAAAGTCGCTGATGCTTGTTCGGAAGGAATCTCGGTAGTGATCGGAATCACTGTTTGACTAAGAGTGCTGTTCCTGGCTTTCGGACGGCCTTTTATATGCAGTCTCAGGTATGCACACGGCACGAATTTGAGTCTCCTTCCGTCCCGTGTGACGTCAATGTGACGTCAGTCGGTTCCTCTTCCCTTGTCTCCCGCGATCACGCGAGGCTGACGCAATATCCGCGTGCTCCAAAGCGAGCGGTGAGTCTCGCCTTAATGCAGGCCGCTCCATGGCTGCCGAGTCCCCGGGTATGAGCCTGTCTCCAAAGCGCTCTGTCTTACCGACACGTTCGGGGCTTCTCGCGTCGATCGTCGCTGCTCCAATTCGGGATTAATCGGGGTGCGGACCTTGAGAGCCGTCTCAATATTAAAACCAATTGAGACACGAAATATTAATTATGGTCCTCGTCTGTTGTGTTGTCCAAATTAATTGTGTACATTCAATTGTCAACGGCAAAATTCGCCAACACTGGCGGAAGGAGACAAAATATCGACGAATCCAACGTAAAATCAACCGCGGCTCTCTTTTAATTTACCTTGATTTATTTTCAATTGCTGCTTTGACACAGCCAATTCCTTTTTGCTCGAGCCCCACGTTGGGCGCCAAATGTAACAGGAGCAAATGCCTCTTACAATATTTCTCCGTATTCGTGCACCTCCTTAAGAGGAACGGGCACTCAAACGGAAAGATTCGTGGACTCGAGCTTCTGGGAATTATGGGTTGGTGTGTCAGAGACGTTTTTATACGGAAAAGTAATAATTTTTATTCATAGATTGACCAGCTTTCATGTAATTACAAGTCTTTCTCTTTCTTGAATTATTTCGTTTCTGTATTCTTTTTCCAAAATATTGTCTCAATTGATAACCGAGTACATGAAATTGATTATTCTTATATTCGGATCTTATGTCTATTTATCTTGTTGAATTGAATTGCTTGAAGTTGTAATGTTACGCGACAGAATTTATACGCGCGTATACCGCACTGCGCATGCGCGGGCGGCTTCTCGATCGTCGCTGAATCCAGCTCGTCGTCGCGCTCGGAGGTCTCGTGGTGACGTCACGGCACGGCGATCGACGTGACAGCCCGTTCACCTCGCGAATTGCAATTGGTGTTTATTTGCTCAATGGACGTTTTTACCTTAATTTGATGGTAGCGTCGTCTTCAGGGCGAGTGAACCCTTCCCTGAGTATGCCTTTTGCTGTCCTTGGACTCGTCAAGCTATTCCTCGATACTTGCGGTTTTCTGACGGTCACTTTTGGTCACTTTACCGGTCCACGCTGAGTGTCTCGTTTCGCGGCTCAGTTACTTGAGATGATTAGCCAGACTTGTTCACCGTTAATGTTATAAATCCACTTCGGCATAAATGTTCTAAGTCCGACTTCCCACAATTTTAGAAGTTCACAAAGGCACACTTTTTATAAGTCTAAATCGCCCCGATTTATAAATTCAAATCGGCACCGATTTTATAAGTCCCAATCGGACAGATTTATAAGTTCAAATCGGCACGAATTTTATAAGTCCAATCCGCACCAATTTTATCTGTTCACAGTGATCCTCGATTTTTATACACTCTTCCGGCACTGTTTCACTTTATTTGACTGACCTCACTTGGCGCTTTTACTTTTCACTGGTAGTCCTTGAGGGTTGCCCGCTGGTAAAGTAGATCCAATCACTGATGATCAAAGACTGATATGATGATCGACTGCCGAAATCGCCGTCTTTTATACCCCGATTTTGGACTCCCACTCCGTCGGTTTGGCAGGTTTCTGGCGGACTCGCGTCTGCGTGCGATCGCCTGGTTATGAATTTTCTTATTGGCTGTAAGCCTTTTGCTTCCTCTGCCTTCCAATCCCGGGTCGGTATGGTTGTGACGATTATCCGGTGTTATCCTCCGAGCTAATGATGTGCTCTCCATCTGCTCGGTCGGTGCCGTGTGCACCTCGTCGTGTCGTCATTTTCGTCCTATCAGCGCGGCCGATTTTCCCTCGCTTTTGCATTTCTCCGACCTTGAGCGTGCTTTCGCCGCAAGGCCGCTCGGCAGCGCCGCGTTGCCTCCGAATCCTTGCTGGAGTTGACTATTGCGCGTGCGCGTCGCTCAGCATCGATCGAGCCGCCGCTCGATCCCGTCGGATGGCGCCACTTGTCTCTCTGCGGGCTTGTCCCACGGCTGCAGTCTTCCCGGCTGACAGGCTCTCCCGGGCTCTCGCGGTGTGACGTCACCGGGGCCACACGGGAGATTTTATTGTTATGTAGGGGAGTTACAATACCTAAACGAAAGCTGTCGAGAACATTAAGTTCGAATGACTAATACATAGATACGCGAAATGTCGAAGGACCGAAATATCGAATATCAAAAAAGCGAACGTAAAAAAAAGCGAAAGTCAAAATAGCGAAGAGTTAGGTGACTATTTATAAAAGTTTCATTGACATTTTTTAGCTCTTATTTCATAATTTATGCTACTGAAAATTACTTTCAGAGCTTGAGGTCGCGACTAAGGTTCACTTAATCTTGGAAAATCCAAAGAAATGTGTACCATGAGCGTATTAGCCTATGTGATTTACCACCCGACTGCAAAAATCAACGCACACACACGCAAGGAAATATACAACTTTATGAGATATATGCATTTTTTTTGTTGCGAAACAAGGTCCAAAGTAATTTGCACCCGGTTTCCTCATTCATTGCAATTTTTGGGCATAGCTCCCTCCCTCTCTGACGAAGCTAAAATCGATCAACGAGCGTTCTCATAGAGAAAATGATACGGAATGCTTTTTTCTGAAAGCATAGCTTTCTCTATGAGGAAGCAAAATGTGTAAAAAATTCGGGCTCAGTCACTCACGCTCGGAGGCATGAAATAGGAACAGTTCCCTTGCCAACCAACTAACCGTAAAACTTTGGGTTGGATTTGAGTTCTTTTCTAACAGTTCACTGCAACTGAACCAGTCGATTGGTGTGCTAAACCGACTCTGATTCCAACCTTCTGGAGTTGGTCTGATTCCAACCGCCTAACTTTTTGGATGATACATCAAAACCAACCGTAATACCAACCACTATGTGTCGAATAGAAAGTTGGTTTACAGTTGGACTTTTCCAGAACAACCCAATTTCCGACTTTATGTCGAGAGCACCGATAGCTCTTGCCTCTGGGTTGGAAATCGGGTTGTTTTAGGAAAATTCAGCCATAAACCAACTTCGTACCGACACATGTAACGGTTGGTTTTTTAATATCGCCGAAAATCAACTTCTCGAAAGTTCGACTGAGAGTTGATTTGCATATTGGTTTTAGGTTGCCAAAACGCGACGGTTTAGATTAGTAGAGCTTCATTCTCCTAGAAAAATTTCTTCAAGTCACTGGTAGCTTCTCAATTCTGGTATTATTAGGATGGATATACATAGAATAAACTAAAAAAATATGTTATTTGGTAGCACATTTAGAAAACGAAAAGACTTGTTTTTAAATTATTTTTTAATGCGAAACTTTATAATAAATATAAAAACGTTATAATCAATTTATTGTATCATATTTATTAATGCAAAAAAATAGCTATTCGGACGGGAGCCAAATCCTTCTCGGAGGCTCCGTTAAAGCGCCTCTGCACAATGGACAGGTGCGTGCTAAGGATATCCATATCCGATTGGCGCAGGAAGCGCAGCAGCACCGATGCCCACACGGCAAAAATGTGTGTGTAGAAGGCGACCCGAGACATACTTTGCATCGTGCTGTGGAATAAAATAGAAACAAGGAGTACACATAATTTTAGATGATGACTTGTCGTGTCACACATGTGGTAACGACATCGACGTTTCGAGGAATTCAAGATTTTCGAAACATGAAACATTAACAAAAAGAGTATATTTACAAAAGATTTGTTTGCCATCGAGAAATTAGTGGCGCTGAACGACATATATCTTCAGCTATGCATAAATGTTATAAATTTGAATAGTAATAAATTAATGATCGCAAATATTTAGAGTCCATTAGCGAAGTAAACGGGTCATTGCGCGGTGGACCCTTCCATTCATAGACGGGGTTTCATAAACACGCGACGCATCGTTTCAAATCAAGAAGTAACTTAGTAGTTTAACAGTCTCAACGCACCTCATGACTCAAATTTCTATATAAATATTTTAGCGCGTGGAATAAACGACAACTCGGGTAATATTAACCCTACGGATCTGGTACCTGACGGCAAGGTGCACTGCACTCGCTTAGGTTATCGGTTGAAGTAAGAAGTACACGATGATGGTATCAATTTATATCGACCTGATGACTTTAATCTTAATTAAAGCACTCACTGAAAAAAGTACGATCAACACATTTCCCTCCAGTGTTTGAAACAAATACCGGCATCACCGCGGGTCACGTTGACTCCAAGGAGAAGCGATCCTACGGATCGGGCGCCTGTTGGCACGGTACACTGTAAATGTTCGACACTGCTAATCTTTACTACTGTGCCAGAGTGGTAAAATTGGGCGGCACTTAGTACACATGAGTGCTACGTCGCATCGTACACGCTTGTTGTAAGGGAATAACCCGTTTTATAGCTAAAAAATCGATTTATACCTGATAATCCGTGTCGGTATTTAAGTGTATCTTTCGCTCGAAGAATTTTGTTGAAAAGCCATGTATGCATGTGCCATTTTTGCGCTTCCGCTCACTTTTCTAATAATATCTTTACCGTCTTTACGGGCGGAACGAATTCCTGACAACTATTTTTTTTTGTCTTCCACCTGTACGGGGTCCTTTCCCTTTTACACACCCCACCTCCCCCGGATTGCGTCCGCAGCCGACTTACCCCCTTACTGTGTCGGATTCGCACAAGGGCACAGGGAAACTGCGGAAAAACTTGCTATACACAGACGGCTCTTTCCTCAGAGATTGGCGTTCCTATAGGGTAATCACCAATCTCCGAGAAAATTGTCTCCCGCTCCACGATTCGATGCGCAAGCCAGCGCGAGGCAAGGCGGTCATCCATCCAAGTACTGACCGCGAGCGGTACTGCTTGACTTTGGGGACCGCCAGAGCCACACACCAACTGCGCACCTATCGCTGTCGGTGAATTTCCGACAACTATTATGATAAAGTAAAAGGTTGACTTTAATGCTAATTCGAGCACTCACTGAAAAAAGTACAAACACCACATTTCCCTCCAGCGCTTGAAACAAACGCCGGCATCACCGCGGGTCACGTTAACTCCAAGGAGAAGCGACCCTACGGCTCGGGCGCCTGATGGCACGGTACACTGTAAATGTTCGACACTGCTAACCTTTACTACTGTGCCAGAATGGTAAAATTGAGCGGAGGATCCTTAGTACACATGACTGCTACGTCGGATCATACACGCTTGTTTTCAAAGAATCACTCGTTTTATAGCTAAAAAATCTATCTATATCCGATAATCAGTGTTCCCATTCAAATATATCTTTTGCTCGAACAATGTTTGTTAAAAAGCCACGAATGCATGTGCCATTTTTCCGCTTTTGCTCTCTTTTCTAATGCCTTTACTATCCTTTACTATTTTACTACCGACAGATCGAATCCCTGACAATTAATGTAATAGAGGAAAAGAATTTGATCTATTAGAGCAGGTGTTGATAATTTTTTCTATTGAATTCTTAAATTTGTAAGTTGTCTTGTAACGCGAATTTGCCGCTCTATTTATCAAATATGTTAAGCTAATTTTAAAAATATTAGACTGAAAAGTATTCAAGATAACATGTAAATTTTTCTTAAAACGTCGAAGTCGTTGCAGTTATCGGTCATTTCTTGTCACGCCAACGAAAAAAAATTATGAATGTAAGGTTGTTTGGGCCAAAACGTGTTTCTGTTCGATCGGTATACAACTTTGCCACTTTGCAGACAGCCATACTAAATTGTTTGCAATATTTTAAGATTTTTTGACGATATCGTTTTCTTTTAGTAATACGTATACAAAGCTATATAAGGTACTGTGTAAACGTTTCGGAACTTAGTCAGTAATGACAGAACGTGGCGATTATCTTCGCGGATTTCTGTTAGTTTCAAAAAAATAAAACCTTCCACAGTGAAGAGCATACCATGAGACAAATTGTGTCCAAATTTCAAGAATATTTTCTGTTTTGTTTGTGAGATCAATTAAATAACCGAATGACTCTAGCTCTGTCTAGCCACTTGCTTTGTCTGTACTCGCACACTGACTCACGCGGTCAGCGGAACCCCTCTCCGGCTCCCCAAATTTCGGCCCAAATCGATTTTAACAATAAAAAAAAGGACTGAATAATTATTTTCCCCAACGACGCTAATTAATCACATTCCTTGCGTGCATACGGGCGGAAGTTTGGCTATTACTGACAGATGATCATTAACCCTAGCAGCTTCAGCAACCGGAAAAATAACCGAAAAAACAACCGTCATTTCAGGCCACTTTTTACACCGTTAAAATAAACGCAAAAGTAACCATGCGTCAGAGAGCTCACGCTGCCTGTGCTTGCGAACGGTCGTTTTTTTCTTTGAATAACCTCGAAAGTAACCGCACCAGTAACCGCAAATAAGCTTGCAGAGCGGTTATTATCGACGACAAATAACCGTAACAATAACTTTCAAAATAACCGCAGGAAAGTCACTCAATTTTATTTGTACGGTGGTTGGTACGTACCCAAAAAAGGTTTGGTATCATTGGAAAAAGATTGGTTCGTATTGTCATCGTGTATTTTATCGATTTAGGATAGAATACCAAATTACACATCTCGGAGAAAGAAATAAACCTAACGACCTAAAGTTGGGCGCGAACCCGGCACCTTTCGCATGTTAACCTGGAACTTTAACGCTACGCTACCGCCTACCACTTGAATTGTTTCAATTCCTAGCGAGATTTCGAGGTACGTAGTAAAAGGTTTCTTATCTGAAGTGAACGGACAATGAATACTTTATTTCTTTATTTACTGAAAGTATTACTCAAAAGAAAAAGTACTTTTTATGAGCCCTATGTACAGTTTCTTTTTCTTAGCATTTATTTATGTAAATTACATGTAAAAATAAATGCTAATAAAAATAAACTTTACATAGGACTCATGTAATACCTCTTCTTTTCAGTGATAATTTCAGTAAACAAATAAATAAATAATAAAATATTCATTGTCTATGCACTTCAGATAAGAAAACTTTTGCTTTCTTAAAATCTTGCTACGAATGAGAAAAAGTCTAATGATAGGCGGTAGCGTAGCGTTGATGTTCCAGGTTAGTATGCGAAAGGTCTCGGGTTCCAGCCCAACTTTAGGTCGTTAGGTTTATTTCTTTCTCGACAATGCGTAATATAGTACTGTATTCTAAATTTATATAATTCACTATGACAATACGAACAAGTTTTATTTTCAATTTAACCAAATCTTTTTTGGGTACGTACTAACCACCGTAAGAAGAAATTGAAGTGACTTTCCTGCGGTTATTTTGAAAGTTATTTTTGTGGTTACCTGCCGTGAACAATAACCGTTCTGCAGACTCATTTGCGGCTACTGATGCGGTTATTTTAACGGAAAAGAATTGTCAGACCTCTTTCCCGCGATTATTTTTAAAGTTATTTTTACGGTTACTTGTCGTCGATAATAACCGCTCAGCAAGCTTATTTGCGGTTACTGCTGCGGTTATTTTTTAGGTTACTGAAAGAAAAAAAAATTGCCGTTCGCAAGTACAGGCAGTGTGAGCTCTCACACGTATGGTTATTTTTGCGGTTATTTTAACGGTGTAAAAAGTGACTTGATACAACGGTAATTTTTTCAATTATTTTTACGGTGATTTTTCTTTTAAAGCAACGGTTACTCAAGTTGCTAGGGAATAATCTGTGCGCATGCGCAGGACTGTGTCACAACTGCCTAAGGAATAATGGGTTTATTACTCCCTCTGGAATTTCTATTACGCACGGGGGATGAATGGTCATTGGCGAATATGACGATTTTGCGACGCAAGGAATCTGGTTATTCTAACGAATTCACGCTCGGCAAAAATCGGGCACTTCCCTCCCTGGCAGCATAATATATTAACTTTTCATCTTGTAATATTATTCACGTGTGGAAAAATCCTCAGCTTTAGAATTAAACGTATCAGGAGATCTATTTCAAATTAAATAAAACACTCAATCATAAAAAAAGGACAACCCGTTCTGAGTCATGGGTTTGAATTAAATTAAATCCCTAAATTTTTATAAATTTTTTTTATTCCTTACAGTTTTGACCAATTTGGTGAGGTTTCTAGACGGAGATTGTCCATATTTTTTTTTACAAAGAATGTATTTAAAACCGCTTTTGACTAATAATTTGGAAAGAAATTAACTTTTTTGTATTTAAAACCGAAAAATATATACATCAGTATCGTTCAAAAAATTACAAAAAATATGGGCATTCTTAGTCCGAAAACCTCAGCAAATAAGTAAATAAACTGCAACGAATTTTCGAACATTATTTACATGTCGGAAGATCGAAACTTTCCCTACGAAAAATAATGTATGGTTTGTTTTATTTCCTTTGCTCACTGAGTGCCTTACGTCATTGAAAAGAGATCGGCAATATGCTTATTGCCGATCTATTGCCGATATGCTTATTGTAAAGCCAAGAGTTTTGCTCATGAGAATATATTTCATTCTGATGTTATTTAAAAAGAATATTACATGCTTAAAGAAAATCATTTGTGAAGCTATTTTTGAAAATTGTCTCGAATGTAACATTTTTATTGTACGGCTCAAAATTGCCAATCTGCTCGAATAAAGTGATTCTACTAATTAACATAAGTAATTAATCGAGTTCTTGACCAGGTTCGACGAATGCAAGTGTTACTGAAAAATCTTTCATGAAAGTAAAAATATTAGCAATGACAGAATTGCCATTTTCAGTGGTAATTGCGATCCTATTTTCCGCTATCTCTAGTTGGTTTCGGATCTCGAGGTGTTCAGCAGCGCGCAGCTGCGTTGCTTCTTGTTCCGCTGCTTCTCGTTCCGCTGCTGCCAGCTCTTGTGCAGCTGCATCCCGCTGTCGCGCGATAGCTTTTCTTTTCATTACTGTAATTTTTAAGACGAGTTATTTATTTTTCACAATTTTTTCGAGTATATTAACTAACCTTTTCGCCTCTTATTTCTTTTTTTATTCTTCGCCGACGTTGGTTCTGTGGATGCTGCGGTTTATTGCTGTGACGTTTGCCTCCGTCTTTTCCGGTTCCGAGTACGGCCAGCTATTTAGTAAATTCAGTTAGAGAGAGTACTTTTACAAATTTCGTTTCTAAAAACCTATAACCTACACCGTCTATGTATACCACCACCTTAAAAAAATCTAGAAACGAAGAACGATTCTCTGGACAACGTTCCCGCAAGCATTGCTCTTTGATTACACTAGTGGATGGTTCTATAAAAATCAGATTTAGGGTCACTGATTGAAAAGAATTAATCTCTATTAAGCGATAACTTTATTTTTAAGGCCGGGAGTTTTCAAAGTACCAACCAGATTTACAAAAATTGAAGAAAAATTACCTCTGTTTCGGGAAGGCTCCCTTGTTTGACCGTGCTCCGCATCTGGAAATGATCGTGTAGAGTAAATGTCTTTCACACAGAATGTATTGTAAAAGATCAATCCGATATTACATTGAAATGCAATATGCGAATTACAAATGGTCGTTAGAATTGTTTGTGAACAATTACCGATGTCGCCGATCAGTGGTAACAGCCTTGCTTCTTCACCGTGCTCCGATCGTGGTGAAGCGGTGTCTTCTACTCAGGTTTCATGTTAAAAGGTCGATCAATTATTACGGTATTGATTAAACAAGTGGAGTGTAAATATATAGTTTAGTCGCTACATTAAACAAAATTACCAATGGCGCCGATCGGGGGGGTACTCTGTCCATTTCTACGAACTGTAATTCCGGCGAAAAAATGTTTTCTATCCGGGCGAATTTAAAAACGAAATTAATTATAATCGATTGAAAAAGAAATTAAGCCATTGAGTTATTATTTAAGCAACAGGAATGGATTTATTTACTGAAGTTTAATCCTTACCTATTTCATTTGGGACTTGTACCACAGATTCGTTGCTCGAATGATTTGAATTCTCGTCGGATTCACCACTGTTCATGGCTGGTGGCGACATTCGTCCATACTCCTCAACATTGCCCAACCGCGGGGACCGAATTTCTTCTACATAGAATAAATTATAAAATGTCCATCCAGTCCTCTACAATCTCCGATCGCGGTGAGGCAATGTTTTCTGTACAGAATAAATTCGAAGAGAAGATTATTTTCAGATGAAATTCGTAAATTACAAATGGTTGTTAGAAATATCCCGGCAAAATTACCAATGTCGATGATCGGCGACGCAGGTCTTTGATCCTACGTCACCTGTCACCTTCCTAAGGTAAAAACGTCACCTGTCAATTTAAACACCAATTGCAAATCGCGAGGTGAGCGAGCTGACACCGTCGATCGCCGCGTCGTGACGTCACAGCGAGACAGCCGAGCGCGACGACCAGCTGGATTCAGCGACGATCGAGGAACTGCCGGCGCGTGCGCAGTGCGGTATACCCGCGAATAAATTCTGTCGCTTAATATTCCGACTTCAAGCAAGTAAATTAGTCAAGATGAAGAGGAATAAAATCAGAGTCTCAGAATAATCGCTTTCCACAAATTTTGTTATGAACGAAAATAAATAGCTTGAACGATAATAAAGAAACGAAATAATTCAAGAAAGAGAAAAACTTGTAGATATATGAGAGCTTGTCAATTTATAAATAAAAATTATTATTGTCTCACTTAAAAAACGTGTCTGACACACCAACCCATAATTCCTAGACCCTCGGGTCCACGAATCCTTCCGTTTGAGTGCCCGTTCCTCTTAAGGAGGTGCGGAAATACGGAAAAATTATTGTAAAAGGCATATGCTCCTGTTAAAATCTATTGAAACCGCTAAACCTGATTTTCAGACATTTTTGGGATTTTTTATTTTTTTTGGTGGCTGAATTGACATGGAATGCCTCATATAAAGTTGCTGACATTCGTTTTTTCTTTGTTGCATTAAAATATGTGTGTCGCGGAGCATGTCTCAGTTTCTATCACCAATAAATAAATAACTTGAGCATTTAAACCAACAATTGAAACAATACGGAGTTATCATTCATCATCATCTTCATCGTTGATACTGGTCATCCATTCCAACGCTTACTTCTGGAATATTGAAGGAAGGAAGGAAGGACGAGGAACCTTAAATTCAACATATTCATTCATTTGAATCCATCTGACATTTTCGACCGATCGATTCATTTTTCAAATCATTGTAAGTCATTGGAACATTAAACTCTTCTATTCTCATCTATCTTCAATGAACATTCTATTTGTTTATTTTTCCAACCTTTAATTATTCCAATAACACAAAGTTAAACAATATTCGATCCGGGATTTGATTAAATTAACGGAAGATTGCCTAAGAATTAAAAGTTGAGTTTATCGATTTTTCATCGAGGTCATCCAAGGTAGAGTACCAGCCTGACAGTCCGCGATAACGTTAGCCTTGACTCAGTGTCGCGCAGCGCACCGCGAACCATCAGGAGTCTTATTTCACTACGCTACTACGGTATGTGAGGGCCACGCGGAGCGTCATATCAGTTCGACGTAGTAAACATCGTAGTACGCATCGAGTAGAATTAAATACCGAGCCTTAGTAAACACCATATGGTAACCATCGACCTATATTCTTTTGACATGCATTCTCAGCCCATCCCTGAATAAATTTCCGAAAGGATAGATTCAAAAGGGGCATTGTTCTGATCAAGCGTCACACGCGATAAACGAGTAATAGGGAGAGAAATCTCCTTTACCGTAGATGCAGGAAAATGCTGATCAGGACGTAACATAAAATTTGGGGGCTTGTCCGGGATTTCAAGAGTTTGCATCCCTGCTTAGAAAATCTCATAGATACTGATTAAAACCGATTGTAACCCATAGGATTTCAATCGGAATGAATAGTCTTAATCGGAGAGCAATTTGCGTTCCCATTTGAAATGAATAGGTATCAGTAGGTTTGAATTGGCACATGAAATCAATCGGAACGTATCGTTATTATCCGATAAAATTGGCTTCCCGATAGGAAATATTATTTTTCGACGACGTATTGGTTTGAATGAGTTTTTTGTCCTGGTAATATCCCATAGAATGCTTCCTTTCCCATTGAGATAACGAATCGAATTGTATAGGAAATTCCCCCATTTTAGTTTTATACAAGATTTAGTCGGAAAGTACCGTTGAAAAGTAGCTCTATATCGAGCATATGGGATTGAAATGGGTTGTATTCTTTGATCATTCATCGGGATCTATCGGTAAGTATAATGTCTCTATGGAATGTCTTGTCCCGTCAAACAGAGGGATTCAATGTGTTTCTTTCCGATAAACTGTCAACTGGAATGAATCAGCTATCGTTGACTGACCTCAATAACTAAATCTCTATAGCCATTAACAGGAAATTGCGTATTGCTCCCGAGTCGCAATTAATCGGAATGAATCGGCTAGAATTTACCAATTTCGTCATCACGTTTCTTTCGGAATGAATAAGAAACGGCAACTTACAGTTGAGCTAGAACGCAATAGGTATCAATCTGCCTATGATCACAATGCTCAACTACAGACTTTGAACAGGAATGAATAAGGGGTGATGAATCATTCTTTAATTGGAATCAATCGGAATTTACATACATTATATATATATATATATATATATATATATATATATATTGGTTGCATGTGCACATGAGAAACGAATCTATCGGTATACATCGGTATTGACCTATTTGACTAACTGCGATTTGAATTATGCAACAAGAAGCAATCGGTGAAATCCTCGTCGGCTCAATACTTCTATGGGAATGCATCGTCCGGCCAAACAATCGGATTCAATGTATTTTTTTTAGGTTAACTGTCTACTGGAATGAATCAGCCAATGTTGACGGTCCTCTGCGACTGAATCTTTATAGCTATTAATAGGAAATGGCGTATTGCACTCAAGTCACGATTAATCGGAATAAATCGGCGAGAGATTGTCAATTTCGTCATCACGTTTCTTTGGGAATTAATAAGAAACAGCAACTTATAGTTGAGCTAGAACGCAATAGGTATCAATCTGCTGTTGTACCCCGGATAGGGTAGTAGCACCCTATTAAGGGGGCGGTAATACGACAGTAATTAGTTGATATAATTAATTAATGTGGTAACATTAATTAATATAATTAATTGATGCAGTAACATTGATATAATTATATATGATTATTATATATAATTATATATATATATATAATTAATATAATGTTATACTATATTAAACATTATAATTATATTAATTATAATACATTATAAACATTATAAAACATTGTGCATTTTCGGGCAACTATATAATATTATACTATGTTCGCATAATAGTATGATATTATAAGATCATCGTAATAATATAGCGAGGTATATTATAGTATTGTAGTATGCATTCCAGTTCGGACAGCGGTGTCCGAAAAGTGGAGCAACTCCGGTTGCGCAATATCGAGGTATGCAGCGGCACGCGACGAGCGCGCGTCGCTGCAACGAGGGTCACCAAAAACCTGAGTCAGCCGTTAAGCAATCACGGGCGACTCGGCAATTAGAGCATCGACTCGGGAATTACCGAGGCGCTTATGTCGAAATAAAAACATGCTCCAAATCCCGTTCTCGAAGAAGCGAGGATTTGGAAAGATAACTGTTTACAGAAAAGAAGTAAACTATCAACATCTAAATAATATTAAGCTGACGTGCCTGCTCTTTTATTCGTATATAAGGGATCGAGAGCAGGCACTCATCAGTCTCTTCGGAACTCCTGATTCTTACGGTTGACTACAGATACACCATACGAGTAAAGCTCAAACGCGATAAGTGGGTTGTGCGAATACTGGACCCTTATCGTGAAGGGTTACCGCACGATAGACGGTAACCCAGTCGGTGTAACAAGAGTACAAACTGTACTACGATTGGTAATTCAAAAAGGTCAGATAACACATAAATAGAACAATGTCCATACGGTGGAATAATCAAGCATTAACGACGAAGTATCGAAATATAAATTAATCAAGCATTAACGGCTAACTTAATGAAGCAATAAGTGAGCGTTAAAATCAAGGGATAAAATAACGACAAGTGAAACGTTATGCGGACATAAAAAGCGAACCTCAGTCGAAGGTTCTCGGTAGACATTGTTATATGAAGGATATAACAATGTCACCCTGGTAAATCCCTGATAATATTAACATAATATTAAACACATTAAATATAGTGTTAAATGAACATTGTTAAACAATCTCCGATAACATTGACATATTGTTAAACCTATTGTTAAACCATCACCGGTAAATATTAGTAAATTGTTAAACCTATTAAATATATTGTTAAACAAACGTTGTTCAACACAATCTAAATAAATAATACGTTTGTACTTCACTTGGGTTCCAACCCTTTACTGAGCACATCCCCAACCTTACGAGCCAACGGCTCGCGCACAGAACCCAGATTAAATACCTGAGTTTCTGCGGCACAACATTGGTGGCAGCGGTGGGATGCTCAGAGTGAAATAAAAAACCAAAGTAACGAATTACCAATCGCGCTAACCTCCGCAGATTGCGGTAAAGTCTTGGCTCCGCGGGAGAGCGAGCAAATAGAAAGTTCCGCGAACCAGGGTCGACCAGTGTTCAAGCGGACCACGGGTGTGATCGTCAGATCACCGTGGATCACGTTATTCGGGTGGGATAACGGAAAGGTAGTCAACCGTCGTCTTCGGGGATCGCTGCAGGATCCCGAAGAGCGTCGCCAAGGACTGGGACGTAAAAACAGAATCAGCAAGGGGGCCTGAAACCGAAAGGGTAATACGTCAATGACTAGAAGGCATCCCGTAATGTGCAGGGTGCACACCGTGACCCAACATTACTTAATTAAAGTTTGATACGAGTGCGTAAAACACGTGTAGCACTGTTAGAGCATGTAGGACGCTACTGCTAGTTAACGGGGGTATATAAACACCGCCAAAACAAGAAAATGAGTATACAGCATGCGCCAGGGTTGTCGTCCGAAGCAGGACAACGTCGGACAACTACTGGGACAGAGGGCGAAGCGCTGCATGTCGCAGCCAGCCCCAAGCAAGTCGTGTCCAGACCGACTGAACAGAGACACGGTGTGGTGGGCACAGGGCCACTCTATAGAAGCAACCCAGGCTACGTGGATACCGCGAAACCGCCGTACGCGGAAAGTGCGCGGCAAGGATCCACCGGCAGAGTACGGAGTTGCGAGCTGGAAGACCGAGTGATGCAAAAAACTCGTCACGGCATAATCGACACGCCTCAGGGCTCAGGGTCGGGGACAGGGACGGGCTCCGGGAAATGTGAGTCGTTTGTCTCCGTGCAGCGCCAACTTGCTACGTTGCAGCAGGGTGCGCGAGAAAACACGAAAGCATACGCCGCCCGGACCGAAAATATCACCCTGCGGGTGATCGACCATCTATGTGAAGGAATCGACGCACCGGGCATTGGCTACGTAGCGGAAGCCGTCTGGAAGTGTGCGCGAATAAATTTCGAAAACGGATTGAGGGCGGAAAAATGCCGGCCGTCCCAGCGCCGGCATTCCCCATCACCGAAGTCAAGGGACCTCGACGTCTCGAATAAAGTGTGCAACTATTGCAAGAGAACTGGGCATCTCTGGAAGGATTGCCAGCACCGTAAACGATTCAAGGCCAAGAACGAAAAGCAGGAGGAGCAGCGAGAAGCGGAAACAAGTAAAAACTCCGCGCAACGGAATACGATCGGAGTATCACACGAGGGTACCACCATGGGGACGGATGAGTCCACAGGGGAAGTCTACAAGTGCACCTTGGAGGGAAAAGTCCGAACGGACCAATATGTTCCGTTACCCGCAGCATGGGTACCCGAGCTTCAGGTATCGGGCCGCAAGGATCCAGGATCCACAACGGCAGAAAGCGAGGAACCGGTCACCATAGAAGGTGATACCACTGGGCACCGGGGAGGGTCCTCGGGCAGGGCATCACCCGTAGCTAGGAGTTTTGGCCACGAGCAACCGCATTTGGAAGCCTTCGACTGGGCTGAAGACGTTGAAGCATATCACTCGAGGCGCACTACTCCAGAGCTGCCAGCCTCTGATTTAGAGGAGCGTCTGGCGAAACTGGAGCAGATGATGGAAATGGTGCGACTTGAAGGGTCGAACCGTCGACCCCAGAAAAGCAACAACGCACCTGGGATGGTCAAATCCATGGTAGCAAAGAAGCTCGAAGGGTTCATCGCTACCGGACGTGTCCCGGACCCGAATAAAAAACACAATAAAAAATGTCATGTGTGCCGACGAGTGGGACACCTTGCACGGGAGTGCCCACCGGGTACACTCCGAAACAGGAAAATTGAATCGGCAGGTATCATATGCAATTACTGCAAACGGCCGGGACATATGTGGAAAGTGTGTAGGCTCCGACTCCGGAATTCAGAGCAGCGGTAAATCTCCGCCGTAACAATCGGACCACGAAGGGCAACGACCACGGCAGAACGGGGCTGAGAAAACTGATGGTAGAAAAAACCAGAGCATCGGGAACGTAGAACTCCATGCGTGAGTATAGAGGAGGCTGAAACCAATAGAAAATTTAAAATCGGCAGATAACCCGATTTACGGTAAAATGATCGGTACGATACGATCGTCACGTCGTATACAAGTTTGGGTAAAAAAAAAAAAAAAAAAAAACTTTTTACCCGTGCTGGTTCATCACCCGTTTTCGCGTGTTGCCTGCTCGACGGATATCGGTCGGGTGGACTGAGTAGCCTGACCGACCCGGTCGAGAGGTTTCAACTCGGAAAAGATGTGAACCGAAGACCCTCGCTTGCTGATCCCGATCAGCGAGGTGGTACCAGCCAGCCAGCTCACGGGGTGAGTCCAACGCCGGACAACGCAGGGAAGACAACGGTCCTCAGGAGACAACACGAGATTCCACGGGGCATGGAGACGCCATGGGCCAACAGAACTGTCAAGGCCAAACCCCACGACAAGCAGCGTTAGGGCAAACGCTACCGTATGGCGACTTCCGTTACAGCACCGTATCGTACATGAGAAAGTCCGTAAGCAAACAAATAATAATTCAGGCGAACCTACCGCGTTCGAGGGAAAATAGTTTAAAAATAATAGCAATAATAAGTAAATAAATAGAATAACCTCACCCGATCAAGAGGCTCGGTGACAGGGTCAAAAGACATAGAACCGTTTGCTTATTAATAATAAAATGTTGGTGGTAAAAACCGTAGCGCCTGCACGTATACGGAATATTGTAGAGCTGCCGGACCAGCTGTTGAAACCCCTGGGAGGAAAACTCTAACCGCGATTATCCAGACGCGGCTGGCCAAAAACCTTCCGAGCATACGATTCGGAATCTTGAAGAGATATTTAGAATCCCAAAAGAAGCTTAATTAAAAAAGGGAAAAATTTGTCCGGCAAATATCTACAGCAAAATACGAGTCTCTCCGCGAGGAAATATATAGCATTACGTATTCCGTATACCGAGCTTCAGAACGCATATGGGGAATAGTTATCTACCTCGAACGCAAAACCGGGTGCAAGGGTAACGGTCCTTAACAAGGAAATGACGGAATTGAATAACAGTCAATTCACCCGAGGTTAGGTATTTTTACGACTAAAAATGCTTCGGGACATTGCACGTCCCTTGGCACGGGGCGAAGCGT
Source organism: Amblyteles armatorius (assembly GCA_933228735.2). NCBI lineage: Eukaryota > Metazoa > Arthropoda > Insecta > Hymenoptera > Ichneumonidae > Amblyteles > Amblyteles armatorius. The sequence goes on along the minus strand of OW121694.1, from coordinate 3,705,880 downwards.
TTAACGAAGAAACGATGACGCGCACGAATTAGAATGAAAATCTGTCGGGAAGAATTGACCTAAAGGGAAAAAAATTACCCCTGACGTGAAGGTTGAGGGAATCGGTCACGAGCAAATATACGATCAAAATATCGCCCAATATCGCACTCGGGTGCAGGGAAAAATTATTGGTCATAAGAAAGGATGTTACAACCGTGACCGTTCTCGATTCACATCACGAGTGGAAATTCGCGACAATATTAGCGGGATGAGTGCGACCAGGCTTAAGCATCTAAACGGGCAATCATCGGCTGCGTTGGAAAAGTCGAAACGGTCCGAGCCGGAAAGCAAAAATAAAAAAATAAAAATAGGCAGCCTGGGCGCGAAGTCACCCGGCTGTGTATTACACAGCAAAGCCCGGAATTTTACTTCCGAGGTTCATGGGCAGACCCACGGGGTATAGTTTCGAGCGAAGTGGGGTCGGAAGGAAAATGGTTATCGTGTCCAAAAATTAGAGAGCAACGGTAATTACCGTTGGCATCCCCTCCGTGTCACTTCAGGCATTTGGGGTACCCTTAAAATATTGGTATCAGGGAAGTTCTTTCGGCCAGGGAATGATATTTGAAGGGAAAGCTCGAAGGATAAAAGAGGAGCACAAGTTGCGGCCCAAAGGGCAGAATAGAGAGTACCCGTGGCAACATGCCGAAAATGACTAATTGCCTCAAACGTTCTTCCTGAAGCAAGGTAAATGAAATCGGGTACCGGTAGCAATGTTAACGTTTTTGCAATTACGGGTGGACGGTACGCCGTAGACCCATTTAGAGGGGAGTAAAACGGAACGCATCATTTGAGTATAATATCTGTGCTAGGAAAAAAGGATGATGGCGAGACAATATAAATACATATATATATATATATATATATATCTATACATATACCCACATATGTATTTATATATCTATAGCGACACAAAAGTCACGCAAAAAATAGAGTCAAAGGAAAAGTAGAAGCGGTTGGTGGTTATCAGTCGTAACCATCCCTAGGTCGACGTATTTTTTCCAAAGGAATGCTTTCACAAAAGAATACGAAATCTACGATGTATCCCCACTACTGATAGAAGCATTGGATTGAGTAATCGTGCCGCGGGGCACTTCGAAGCAAGACATAAGGGGGGAAGAGGAAAGTAGCAGGAAGAAATTTTTTTGGGAAAAAAAACATAATAACAACGAAAAGCGAAAGGAAAAATCCGTCGATGAAAGCCGAGGGGATTCAGGGGTGGTAGACTGGACAAAGGCGACGAGAAGAAAACTTCCGTGCGAATCACCCCGCATACGATAGGCCGTGAGGTATTCCGACCCATAGGGAAGGTGTCGGTAACAGCGGGATCGCCGACGGCGGGCTGCGCTCGCCTGAGCGCCAGGGAGCTACAACCGGCGCAGCGGACTGTCAGTAGTACTGTCATGCGGATGGTCAGCCCAACGTGCAGGAGTATACGTGCAACCGGTCAGACCGCGGACATTCGAGCATAAAGGAAGCGCATTCCGCAGCCGAACTGAGTAATACCCTAGCATCGTTTCGACGTACCTTGAGTACACGTGGGTTAATGTGAAGTCCAGCAGCGATTGTGCAGAATTTATTCCGGCAATCGCTCGGCATTTAAAAGAAAAAAAGGGAGACGATTTCGAGTCGTAAACCAGCCATGAATTCGGTGGACTGGTCCATAGGTGTTAGTAAACACAAAGCTTTAAAGCCTTGAATCTTTGGGATGAAAGTGTAGCCACACGGGGGATAAAATCCCATTTGTTCCAAGGAGGAATATTAGTGGAAAATCTAAGCAAGTTAAGGAATTTGTATCTGACTATGGAAGGGATCATCTCAAGTGAATGACTCCCATGCTTAAACATACTACTGGAACAAATCCTGAGCAATTTCATACGACAAGAAGGAGGCCAGGCAAAAAGAAAAATCAACCCAGGAAAGACGAGAAAAACACAATGCGAAATTCGATACCACCTCACACTGAATGTCCAAATAAATCAGATTTGGGGCAGTTGGAGCACGAACGGTTCGAAAAGGTATAAGACTGGCTCAAATAGCTTCCAGTCTGGGAGCAACATTGGAAAAACCCCGTACCAACGCAGAGCGGTGAACTGAGGTTAACGTTGATTCAAGGATAATATTCGGTGCAAGTCAGCATCCGAAATTACAGGTTTGCTAGGGCCAATAACGAACGTACTTCATGACGAACGAACTCTACGTCATGTGTAACTGCTTTCCCCTACCCTGCTCGATAGACGGGAAGAACCTAAAAATGGGCTTTGGGAAAATGGGAACATCGGGGAAAAATAAATACCCTGAAGGAAAAGAAGAAACTCGGGAAAGGGAATCAATCCTAGGAAACCCGAAGCATGCGAAAACATGCGCCGCATATAGGAACGGGACAGCCAGGGCAACGGCTGTACGTGTCTCGCAGTGACGAGCCAGGGTGCGTCGGCCGCCAGGAGTAGCCGACGAATTAAAAAAAAAAGGAGAGAGAACGAATTTAAAAAAAAGAAGAGAGAACGAAGTAGAAAAAAAGAAGAGTCGTCCACAACATGATGCTGATGTCAGCCGAGAAGGAAGCGGAATTGCGTGTGGCGGCGGGGTGCGCCGACCTGCAATTCGAGCACGAAGTCAGCAACTCACGAACTAAAAAACGCAGCAGCGATGACCTAGTCGGGGAAACGGATTCCGCGGAACCCTGGCCCTACGGCTCAGGCTCCGGCAACCCCAGAGGTACTCAAACCTCCGGCGGCAACGGGAACGCACGCTTAGGGACTACCCTAAGGAGAGGAAGAAAACAGGGAAACCTCAGAAAATTCTCGGCAATTCATTTATTTTTCACATAAACATGTGCACCATGGCAATAATTGAAAAAACAAATAGTTTAAAAAAAAAAAGGGTGCACCAAACAAAGGCGGCTACGACCATTCGGCGAGGCGCCAATTCATTTCGCCCCGCTCAGCGCGTCTCCGCCGGGACGGTGGATCTTCCTCACTGTCGGAGTCAGAGGCTCCTGCTGGACGAATATTCGGTCCTACCCGGGGCCTTTCGAGTAATCCACGACAGTGGACAGCCCGGAAGTTGATAACCGCCGGGGTCAGGACGCGGATTCTGGGGAGCGGCGCTGACGGCACCGGACGGATCCTCTCCGGAGGATAACCCCGCCCGGGAGACCCCACGATCTCCACGTCGGGGCTAGGGGATCTAGAGGGCCCAGGAGACCGCCCTTGGGGCGCTCTGGCCGGCTCGATCGCCTCGACGTCCGGACTGCAGCGGCCGGAGTCCAGCGGGCTTCCCGCAGGGCTGTAAGACGGCTCAGAGTCGAACCCGGGGGAAAGGTGACGCCTCCTCTGTGAAATCCGAAAAGATAAAAAGTCAATTCCGGGGAGCGTCTCTCCTTAGGAAAAGAATAAAAACTTTTATAGAAAGGAAGAAGGCAATTCTAGAAAATTCACTAATTTTTATTTTTCTTACAATAATTTATTTAGTACTCACCTTCGCGGGTGGGCTCGGGCTGCGTGTAGAGCTCATCCTCGGAGAATGCGATGTGATTAAATCGATGGCCGGAAACGGAATACGTAAACGCCAATGGAACGGCGGTTAATAAAGCCTAAAAAGTGCAAACGCGTCGAGTCACCGGGCATCGACCCGGGCCATCAGCAGAAAGCAATAGCGGCGGAGGCCTTCCCCGTATTTCACCACAGTAAAAAAAAAAAAGTATATATTATACTTCCCCGTGCGGGTGAGTTAGAGTAACTCCGGGAAAATTTGTATCTGTTTACACTTCTGTAACTATTTGGCCTCTCTAGTAACATGAAACCCGGGGTACACAGATCCTAAAAATAAAGCTCGGCGGGGACGAGCGAAAAGAAACGAAGTTTCTTTTCTTTTTAGGGGGGAGGGATGTTGTACCCCGGATAGGGTAGTAGCACCCTATTAAGGGGGCGGTAATACGACAGTAATTAGTTGATATAATTAATTAATGTGGTAACATTAATTAATATAATTAATTGATGCAGTAACATTGATATAATTATATATGATTATTATATATAATTATATATATATATATAATTAATATAATGTTATACTATATTAAACATTATAATTATATTAATTATAATACATTATAAACATTATAAAACATTGTGCATTTTCGGGCAACTATATAATATTATACTATGTTCGCATAATAGTATGATATTATAAGATCATCGTAATAATATAGCGAGGTATATTATAGTATTGTAGTATGCATTCCAGTTCGGACAGCGGTGTCCGAAAAGTGGAGCAACTCCGGTTGCGCAATATCGAGGTATGCAGCGGCACGCGACGAGCGCGCGTCGCTGCAACGAGGGTCACCAAAAACCTGAGTCAGCCGTTAAGCAATCACGGGCGACTCGGCAATTAGAGCATCGACTCGGGAATTACCGAGGCGCTTATGTCGAAATAAAAACATGCTCCAAATCCCGTTCTCGAAGAAGCGAGGATTTGGAAAGATAACTGTTTACAGAAAAGAAGTAAACTATCAACATCTAAATAATATTAAGCTGACGTGCCTGCTCTTTTATTCGTATATAAGGGATCGAGAGCAGGCACTCATCAGTCTCTTCGGAACTCCTGATTCTTACGGTTGACTACAGATACACCATACGAGTAAAGCTCAAACGCGATAAGTGGGTTGTGCGAATACTGGACCCTTATCGTGAAGGGTTACCGCACGATAGACGGTAACCCAGTCGGTGTAACAAGAGTACAAACTGTACTACGATTGGTAATTCAAAAAGGTCAGATAACACATAAATAGAACAATGTCCATACGGTGGAATAATCAAGCATTAACGACGAAGTATCGAAATATAAATTAATCAAGCATTAACGGCTAACTTAATGAAGCAATAAGTGAGCGTTAAAATCAAGGGATAAAATAACGACAAGTGAAACGTTATGCGGACATAAAAAGCGAACCTCAGTCGAAGGTTCTCGGTAGACATTGTTATATGAAGGATATAACAATGTCACCCTGGTAAATCCCTGATAATATTAACATAATATTAAACACATTAAATATAGTGTTAAATGAACATTGTTAAACAATCTCCGATAACATTGACATATTGTTAAACCTATTGTTAAACCATCACCGGTAAATATTAGTAAATTGTTAAACCTATTAAATATATTGTTAAACAAACGTTGTTCAACACAATCTAAATAAATAATACGTTTGTACTTCACTTGGGTTCCAACCCTTTACTGAGCACATCCCCAACCTTACGAGCCAACGGCTCGCGCACAGAACCCAGATTAAATACCTGAGTTTCTGCGGCACAACACTGCCTATCATCATAATGCTCAGCTACAGAGTTTGAATAGGAATGAACAGGAGTTGATGAATCATTCCCATTGTAAATTCCCATTGCACGGGATAGTCGTCTATGGGAAAATATCCGTATGGTTCCGATTTAAATGTAGCGCAGACAATTCCCATTCAGAGCAATAGAATTCACAAGTTTTTTCCTGTAGGTTCCTATTAAATATTGCTACTGATACCGGTTAGCGCCGGTAAGATCCGATTGACGAAAACGGCTGAATATTCCCATTCATACGAATTCAAGAATGTACCATACCATTAATATGATTTCCGATTGAACTTCATTACTTCCGATTAAACACCAATAGGATTAGTCCATATAAAACCGAATACGGAGCAGCAGTCTGCAGTCCATTCATTCGTCCAGGTACGTGGTATTACCTATTTGTTCCCATTGAGCACAAGAATAGTTATGAATTGGAAATACCCCTGACAAAAAACTCATTCATACCGATTCATTTTTTTTATCGGTTTTAATAGGATTTTCTAAGCAGGGATGTCTAAAAATTGTAACGGGTCCAGCCTCTTTCACACCGGTATTACTTTTCTTTCTTCGCAGCGGTATTATTTTCCGCTGCGTTTTCATACGCAGAAGCCCTCCCGGGTTATCTGCATCTGGCCGCACGGCTTATAGCCGTGAGAAGGCCCTTATCGCGGGCGTCGCGACACACATTCGCGACTTTGTTCCCTTTGTGAAGCGCGCGTCAGGCCCTCGGCTTCACGCCCGCTTCACATCAATCCAGCCTGAGCTCTCAACCGGTACACTCTCCGTTACTCTCGAATCCTGACAGTTAATTGCTGCGACCAATAAAAGCCATCAAGTCTTTACTGCACCTCCAACTTTCGACAATCATTACACCCGCATCGACCATCCGCCTCAAAATAAATTAATAGACAATTTCAAATAAAAAAAAGGAATAAAAATGTTTTTAGAAAATAAAAGAACTATAAAGGGTTTAGACAGGCAGATTGATAGCGTAAACAACGAAGGTGATGATGAATAAAATAGACAGGCGTACAGGAAGTTGGCATAAAATTTGATGAACCCAAAGAAGAAGTAACTATGGCACCATTTATCGGAAATCAGGAGGTAAAAATTTGTCAATATTGCAAAAAACGGGGACATACGGTAGATAAATGTAGAGAGATAGGATGTGGAATTTGCGGTCGCATAGGACATTGGGCTGAAATTTGCAACCACCGACAAGGTGAACATTCGGAAGATTTATATTCAAACAATAATGATAATAATTGTCAAAACGATAATTGTAATCAAGGTTCCAATTCACATGCATGATCCGATTATAACCAAAATCCAAATTTGAATCCAAACGACAATTTTAATCAAATCGAAAATTTGTATCCAAATGAAAACTTTTATCCAAACGAAAATTTTCATCCAAATCAAAGTTTCAATCAAAATTATAATCGCAATCGGAATGATCAAAATCAAAATGTCAATCAAAATTTGGGTCAAAGTCGAAACTTCAATCCACATTTTAACCAAAATCGAAATTTCAATCGAAACTATAACCAGAATTATAATCAAGAAGGTGAATTCGCACCCAGTGTTTTCAATACAGATTATATGCCAACAGTAGGACAACGATGTCGAATAATCGAAATATTTTTAGAAAGACCGGAAAAGGGGACTATTTCTCCTACGATTGAATTAAAAAGTAATGACCTCCAAGATTCTGTAATCATCTTGTTGGATACGGGAGCCGGTAAAAATGTGTTAAAAGAAAAATGCTTGAACGAAAATAATATCATCTATAGAGATGAGATTTTGAGGCTTAGTGGAATAACAGACTAATTTGTTTATACATCAGGACACGTAATAATCGAAACTTTGTGACGAGAAGCAGTATATCATATTGTGGCTAATAATTTCCCCACAAAGCAGGATGGAATTTTGTCTAATGATTATTTTCGGGAAAATTTGGTTAAAATAGATTATGAGTATAGTATGCTCAAAGTTTGTGACAAGGAAATCTAATTTTTCACAAGAAAAAGTATGATTATTCCACCAAAAACTAAAAAGGTTTTTCATGCAAGGATAAATGATGACACAGTTCGTGAAGGATTTTTGCCTCCGATTGACTTGGGTGAGGGAATAATTGTTGAACAAGGACTTGTACAGAATATTAATGGAAAGTGCTCTATCAATATTACCAATAATCGAGACGAAGAAATCGAGATACTAATTCCTACTATGAAATTGGCAAAAAGTTCTACTGAGATTAAAGCAATAACGGTGGTAGAGAAAGTATCAGATGGGGAAGTGTGTGTAATTGGTGAAAATGATATAGATGGGGTCGAAAGAAATTCTGAAATTGTCGAAAATAATTCAACGTTGAAAAATAAAAAAGAAGAAATAAAATTGATGGAAAATGAAGAAGAGAATAAACAAGTTGACGAAAATAAATGGGTGAAGATGCCGTATGAAACGTTTGAAACAGCTGTAGACAGAGTTTAAAAGGAAATAAAACAGGAAAAATATTTAAATCAGGAAAATTCAAGTTCAATTGAGATAATACCAGAAAATACAGAGATAAATCAGGCATTCGTTACCGAAGAAGATAACAATAAGAGAGAAAATTCAAATAAAAATAAGGGCATCGACAATGAAAATGTAATACAGATATCGTACGATGAATTTGAGTCAAAACCAAATAAAATAGAAGATCGAAAGGATAAAAAGAAGCAACGAAGTCACCCTAAAATAAAGAGGAAAATAATAGAAAATCTTAGATTGTACGAGGTTTGTGATTCCTTGGTGGGAGCTCAATTTTATGATTTAGAAAAATATTTTTGTGTCAATGCCAAACTTCAGGCTAAGAACCGATTGACTAAAGTGTTGAAATCGTTGAGGTTGACTGAACTAGATAAAAAGGAGACAACAAACGTTGAGACGACATTTGGTAAGATTAATAAAAATCTTGCAGAAATGAGTATGACTTTTATTTAATCAAACAAAGTCGAAATTGCAATTGAACTATTAACTTTTGGAAAAGTATGTGAAAATAAGGAACAGAACAACGATAAAAAGAAATTGTCATCTGATAATAGTGATCTTCCAAAAAGTGAAATTCCTCAATTTGAAAAAGGCTTAGGTTTAACAAAGGCTAAAGGTGGTATGGAAGAAAATAATAGTCGTGATAAAATAAAAGATTTAAGTATGCCTGAAATGAAATCGGTATCAGAGTCATTGGAAATCAAAGAAGTCGAGATATCGTTCGCATTTGCTTCTGAGCTAACAATCAATCAACCAGTAGAATATTGTGAGTCCTTAGTAAACGAGGAATTAAATCACCATGGGGTACATGCTTTTGAACATATTGAACAAGATTTTAATCATCAGTACTTGGTAAATATTGCGATTGCTTCAGTAAAAGAAGAGAAAAACATGATAAATTCAGATAAAGAACGAGAGAATGAAAAAGTCTTAAAATGTTAACCGCAAACTTCAATCGTAAAGGTGGATAATGATTTGACAACGATAAACAAGCAAATTGAATATTTAAATACAGAGATAAATACGGTAAACAAAGAGGAATTTGATAATAACAAAGTCCTTAAAATTGATAAACGGGGTAGAAAACAAAAGCTAAAAATAAGCGTTAATTTGCGTGAATTTTTAGATAATCTTGCATTAAATCAATATATTGCAGAAATTAAATGTTTGAGTGTCAACGATGGAACGAAAAACGAAGCAGAATATTTGACAAAATTCAAATTCACACAATTTACGAGTTTGAATGATAAAGAATCAAATGATGCACGAGAAATTGATAAATATGAAGCAGATACTTTCCTTATAACAACAGAAACGTTGAGAGTGAACGCCGAATATTTAAAATATGTTGACATCGGAAAAGAATTGAGACAAGAACCAAAGAAAATAAAAGAATATGACAAAGCGAATACACCGGCACCTCAATTCTCCAAAAAAATATCAGAAAACCCACGAGTACAGAAGGCAGTGGATGTAATCAATGAGGCAAAAACGCAGTATAACGTTTTCAAAACGAAAAGTATGGCATCTGTTTATAGTATATTTTATTTCACAAATAGTCTATTATACTTTGGCATGTCAATAATAATACTTGGAAAAATCGAAACCGAAATTTTCGTAAACATGTACCAGAGAGTAATCAGACAAGTTGAATGTCAAAATAAAGATCAAAATTGCAGTAAAATTGTGCGTGAAAGAAAGGTGATTTGTAAAATGAAATATGAATCACAAGAAGTAGGTCGAGAAAAACCAGTAAATCCGACTATAAAGAGAACAAGTAGCAAGAAGATGGAACAGTTTAATGAAATTAAGATGACGCAACATAGAACGAAAATGAAAGCTGACAAAATACTAGAATTAGGTGAAATTTCAATTATAGGCTGCACAAACAATGTCTTAGACAAAGACAATTATTGGGATTACTATAAACTAAACAACAAAATAGCAATAATGTTACGAAAATCATTTCAAGTTACGTATTTACTTGCATTCATTTCTAAATTAAATAATTAATTAACCAAAATAAATAAATAAAGAAAACAAAAAAAATGTGTCTTTCGCAAATTTGATTTTTCCAAGTTCGCCGAATTTATCAGCGAACGATTCTCTCGTTTTAAAGTCATGTATTGAGTTTTCAGTAAGTGGATTTTGAAAATTTCTCCGGTGAGATTAAGTTGAATCCTTAACCAATGAATAGAGTTGGAAAGGATTGTATTATATTGAAGATGAGTAACGATTATTATTATACAATCGATGGAAAATGGAAGTTCCCGATTGCCATCGAAGTCTGTTTGACTATTCATGTTTGATTGATGATACATATGAGAAGTAAAAGAAATGAGTACTGAGGATGAGTATATAAATGTCTGAGAAGACGGAAGTTGTTAAATGATAAACGAAGGCGGAGAGGAAAAAGTAAATTTCTGCATTTACAATTTCGTAAAAGAAAATCACTTTGGATAAAAAAAAGAGTCGATTTTGATTAAAAAAAAAAGGAACAATTTTTCTTCTAAAATGTTGTTTAAAATAAGCTGATGTCCTAATTGATTTTATATTTTGTGACGGGGCTTTTCTGCTCCGCCACAAAGAGAGCCGAATCTCTGGCTCTCCCACGTATCGGCACGGCACACGGCATTCTTCCTACCGGGAAGTGTCCCTTCCAGGCAGCCAGACAGGGTCAATCGCGAGCGAACCGTTCCCACTATTAATTTCGAGTTTTATTTTATTTCTTTTCGGTTAATCCTCTCGAGCGTACGACGGTCATAACTGCCTCAAGGACACCGCACCGCCTCCCAGCGACCGTCAGCAGGCTGGAGCCATGCTACCGATCTCGCCGCAGTCAGCACCGTCAGCAGGCTGGAGCCTCGCTATCGATCCTGCCGCAGCCACACAAGACCGGCACCTCGACCAGTCTCTCGCCGTTCAGTCGCGTCGCTACCGAGGTAGCGCGCGACGTTACCGACACCGGACTCTCCACCCTCCGAAGCCGCCTGAACACGACGAGCCACCAGCTATTGAGATCTACAGCGTCCGGCTCGTCGCTATGTCCGCATCTCGCTCGTCCTACCGAAGTTCCCGCGTCTACGCGCAACGACGCCCGTGGACTCACCTCCCACCACGAGCGTACTCAAACCCTCGCGTTCACGTCACAACGAACGCGAGGACATTCAAAGAACCGCGCGAGATCTCCGTACTTCGGGGAACTCGGACAAATAGAGTAGAGGGCGAAATAAAGACAGGCATAGGGTGGGGGGAACAAAGACCCACGGTCGCGAGAACGTTACTTCTCTCGAGGACTCAATCGTAGGCTCCCGAGAAGGAAGGACGTCGTGACCGTTGCCGATCCGTGCTTAACGTCTCGCGAGAATACCGACATCTTGCCAAACGCGAAGCGGAACTTCTGGCCGAGGACAACTCGAGAAGCTCCCGCAACTGCAACGAAACCGGTGAGATCGTCGTACGGGTTCGGTTTGAGGCTAGAGTAGAATAGAGCAAACTCGACTCGTTATCGTGGGGACGGTACGTCTTCGCGCGCGGCACGCGGAATTAGTTCTCGGGGCAGAATCCAGTAAAGTTCATTTCTTTCATTCCATCTAGCTTCCGTTAAATTAGTTGCCTGGAAGGTTCTCGTTAATCTTTTATTACATCTCATAGTTTGCGCCTCGTGCGAGTCCATTAGTCAATTTCCGATTATATCAATTTTCTTGCTATGAACTAATAATTCCATTTTTCCGATCTCTTATTATATTTTTCTTGTTTCCGATTTTATAAGATTCCGCGTACTCCCGCTGCGATCGGGCTGAGTGAATATTTGTTTGTTGCGAAAGGTACCGTGGCTGCGATCCACGTTGGTTGTTTGTACGCGAGCGTCGAGATTCCGAGCATTGCCTGTCGCCGATTATCCGTTACCGCATTTATGTTATCGAACCGAAATTATTGTTACTATTTCGTTGTGAAGATTTTGAGTTATTGAGGGAACGAGCGTGCATGCTAGTCGCTTCTCGACCACGCTCCCGATATCCGCTAAAATAAAATATCTTTTGGAGTTCCCGTAATTTCGTCTCGACCTCTGTTTCCTCCTCGCGGGGGTGACCGAACCACCCCCTCTACCAATTTCCCAAGGCTGAGCGACGCCGGGTCGCTCTCGTCTCTCGTTCGGCCCTTAAAATTAAAATTTTGTCGCGAGAGCTCTCGCTCTCGCGGCTGGCGCCCTTAAGGCCGAGTGAGACGGGTTTTGTAGCCGTCTCGATTGGGGATTTTAAAGCAGTGGGCAAAAATCGGTTACAAATTTGGCGCCCAACGTGGGGCCCCACGGCGTTAAATTATTCGATTAAGAATCCGCGAAAAATTGGCCCAAGGGGAAACAGAGGAAAGAGCCAGAGCGAAATAAGAAAATAACGGTAACGGGCGAACGACTTTGTTCGGGTCGAAGCTCTCGCTACCCGTGAGGAATCGTTTAAGTGTTTGTGTGATTGGGGATATTTGTTTGCATGAGTTTTGTCAGTGTCCGGTTCTAGCTTTTGTTTTGGCCGCCGTCGCCGATACCGGCGAGGGGAACAGCGCTCCCGAGCGTAGCCGAAGCCGCACGAGCGCGACTCGGGCCGTCGCTAGACGCTCAGTACGCTGCTGTGTGGTCGTGAGTGGACACGTGCTTCGTCACCGCCTTGTGCTACGCTCCCGTGTGAAGGACGCTAGGAGGATTTGTGGATTACCATAATAACAGGTAACGATTCCTCCTCTCTTATAACATCCTACTATCCCTGCACATCGAGGAACATTTCTCAGGAGCGGGTAATGTGGCGAATATTCGCGAACGATCGTCGGCTTTTGCGACGACCGTCTACGCGCCGTACGCCCGGGTGCCGGCGAGCCGCTATCGCTGTCTCTCTCCAAACAAGAGGTCGGCCGTTCCGGCTCGGGGCTCCCGTGTTTACCTTTTCGACTCGGCAGCAGCGGCCTTGTCGATTATAATATCTTTTCCGAATCGCCGTGCTAGCGAGAAATATTCCTCGAGAAACAATATTTCAGGGAGCCCGAATTATTCGGGATTTTCGTTCGTCTATCTGTGTTTCTGTGGGCCGCTGACTTGCGACAGTTCTCGGGGCACCGTGGACACGTGCTCCCGGGACAGCGAGCAGCCGTCGGGTTCCTACATTACCGACATCTATCCCGTCGGATAATTCGTATCTGATTATTGTATTATTTTTTTTTCTACAGTCCCTTCGGACTCTCCCCATACCCTTCCCCACAGTTTCTTTTTCTTTCTCCTTCGATTGTTTGCCGGTTTAGTTCATTTGCCTTTTGCAAATTAATTTTTTTTTTTTAATTAGTTCTTTTTCCATCTTGGCTATCCTCTGATTTCTTCAAAATGTTTTTTTGGTTCCTTCCGAATTAATTGATTTCGTTAAACTATTTTCTTTACACAATTCTCTTTTTTGGTCTTGTTCATTTCGTTATTTTTTTTCTTATTTTTAATTTTCCTTTTTTTTTATTATTTTTCTTTTTTTTATTCTTTTCCGATTTGCCTAATTTTGTTTAATTACCCTTTTCCTCTCATTTTTTTTTCCAATTTAATTTTTTTTTGGGGTTTGTATTTTTTTTATTTTTTTTAAATTTTTTTATTTTTTTCATATCTTCTTTTTCCCCTGTATATATTCTCCTTTGTGTGTTTCTTTTTTCCTTTCGATCGACGTCGCTACTCTCTTTCCCGTGTACTCTTTAGCTTTTTTTTTATTTTTTTTCCTATTTTTCCTTCTCCCGAACGTAACATTTACAGAGGCCAGGGACACCCGTCACTCTCAACGGCTCCTGGTCGATCAGCCAAATAATTTCGCGTTCCTCTCGCATAAAATCCCGCGAGCTGTCAGCGGGAGTGCCGCGTCCGCGTAACCGTGCTCGCGAGTGCAAGTGTCCGCGAGTGTGAGTGGGGGTAAGAGTCGGGGAGACCGATTTCGAGCTCCCGCGCGAGATACGGCCGTCGCGCGTTCGGGTAATTTCGGGTCGCGCCGAGGCCACCCGGACTCCGTCTCTCGGGGAAATCAGGATGGCGCACGGCACAAGTGACACGGGGCCGATGGAGACCGTTCACGAGATCGACCTCTCAGCTGATCGGCTGCGCCACGAGCTGCAGCAGCGCGGACTCCCGATCGTGGGGGAACCGAACGAGCTGCGGGATCGGCTCTTGTCGAGCCTTTTAATTTCTCTCGATCCGGCGGGACCGATCGCGAATAATCGCGCGCCGCCGAATAATAATGAGCCAAACCCCGCAAACACCGTACCCCGAAACGATCGAGCGCCTCCGCCGGTGGATGCGATACCGGCGTACGAGGGATTCCCCCTCCCGCGGCGGCCGCCTGCCCCTCCCGCGGGGGGGCAAGGGGCAAATTCGAACGCTCCCGCGCGACGACACCGCGATTATGATCTAACGCGCTACCCTCCGTATAACAACCATTTCGACCGGGATTTTCCTCCACCGCAAGGTCACTCGTCTCCCGTGCGTACCCGGGAATACACGCAAAACTACTCGGGACTTAACAATTCGCGTTCGGTCGCCGATATGTTGCGGAAATGGGATCTCCGGTTCTCGGGACAAAGGGGGGAGGACGCGATGGGCTTTCTCACGCGTATCGAAGAGGCTCGCGAAGTCGCGCCAATTCCCGACACTGACCTACTCCCCTGTATACCACTCGTTTTGACAGGGATCGCGCTCACGTGGTACCGCGGGGAGCGAGCGCGTATACGCAGCTATCGGGAATTCGAGGATGTCTTTCTGGCTCGGTTCGGTGATCCCGATCTCCAATTCACGCTTCGCGAGGAATTATTGCGCCGTACCCAGGGAGAGGGAGAAGATACGGTCGACTTTTTAACATGTCTCCGAGCGTTACTCGACCGGGTAGTCCCGCCGTTCTCGTTACGCGAACAACTCGATTACGCACATCGGTATATGCTACCGCGGTTACAGATCGCGATTCGGCGTAACGATTTCCACTCGTTCACCGATCTCGAACGCATCGCGGTACGGGTGGAACGCAGTTACCAGGCTGATCGGTACTACCAACCGCCTCCACCGCCGGAACGATCGGCCTTCCCCGATCTCGCGTACCGGCCGTCGCGATCCTACCAACGCCGAAGCGACGCAAATTACGCGGTTTTCGGGGAAGCGCGCGCGCCCAGCTCCGAGCGCTCGCGGCGTCCGGACTCTCGCGACGCGCGAAGGGGGGAACGATCGCCCTCCGCCGACCGCCAAGGTTACCGCGGCCGAACTCCGGAGAGGACAACCGATCGGGGAAATTATCACGCGCGTACACCGGAAAAACGGGACGAAAAGAGGGATGAGCGCTCCCGATACCGGTCGCCAGGGCCCCAAGCCCCACAATATAACGGGCGGCAAGCTTATTCGCGCTCCGACTCGGCGACGCGCCACGTCCATTACACCGACGAGAAAAATCGGGCTAGCTCTCCCGCGACGCGATCGCAAACGCCTCCGGGGGTACACCGTTCCGTCGCACACCGGTCACCCACGCCGGGACGAACCGGGACACGCGACGCCGGCGCGAACCGAGAGTTGACCTGCTGGAATTGCGGGAAAGAGGGACATCGGTCGATCGGATGCCTCGCTCCGAAAACGGTTTTTTGCTACCGATGCGGGAAGAAAGACGCGCGAACCACCGACGACCATCAATGTTCGGGAAACGCGTATCGGAGCCACCAGTGAACGCGACGGTGGCTCCCGAAACCCCGATACCGGTTTCCCTTAACGCGTCTCCGACTTTGAACGACGTCCCGGATTTTCCAAAATTATTAACCGAATATTTTTGTAGTCCTCTTCATAGCTCGCGCAACAAAATGGTACTACTCGTCGTCGTGAAATTAGGGGAACGCCTCGTGCCAGCTATCGTAGTCAGCGGGTCTACAAGCACGTACATTGGCAGTGAGGGACTCGCGATCGCTACCGAGCTGGGGTGTCTTCCCCGGAGCGTACCTCCAGCTTCCGCGACTATCGCCGACGGAGGCCAAATTACGTGCGACGAGGAAATCGATCTGACCATCACTCTCGAGGGACGCGAACGGCCAATCATAGCGCGCATCTTTCCTTCCTTACCGGTACCATTATTACTCAGCTTAGACGCGCTGAGCATTTTCGAAATAGTCATCGACCACGCCCGACGCGTGTGGAGTTTTAGTGGGAATGGCTCTCGCGAATTTAGATTTATGGGACGCGACTCTGCCGCGCACGCGAATATTCTCCTCGGTATATCGGACCTCGAGCGAAGCGAGAGCGAACGGCTCTCCGCCTTTCTAAATCGCGAGTTACCGAAACTTCGCGCTGCACCGGGACGAACCGATTTAATTACGCATCATATCGACGTTGGGGATAGCGCGCCGATCAAACAACGATATTGTCCCGTGACCCCGATAATTCGCGACGCGATGAATGCCGAAGTTGACCGGATGCTCGAGGCCGGAGTTATCGAACCCTCGAGTAGCAACTGGTCCACACCGATCGTCATGGTGGAGAAACCGAATCATACCTACCGGTTTTGCCTTGATTTTCGCAAGGTCAACGGGGTCACGAAAAAGGACGCGTATCCGCTTCCGTATATGAACCAA
This sequence comes from Amblyteles armatorius, assembly GCA_933228735.2. Taxonomy (NCBI): domain Eukaryota; kingdom Metazoa; phylum Arthropoda; class Insecta; order Hymenoptera; family Ichneumonidae; genus Amblyteles; species Amblyteles armatorius. The sequence continues at coordinate 3,689,357 of OW121694.1, read as the reverse complement.
ATTCTCGATCGGTTGCGTTCGGCGAAATATATTTCGACGCTCGACTTAAGCCAGGCTTACCACCAGATCCCGTTAAGCCCGGAGTCGCGAGAGATCACGGCGTTTACCGTACCACAGCGCGGTCTTTTCCAATTCACGCGTATGCCGTACGGTTTAACGAATGCTCCCGCGACCTTCCAGCGCCTTTTAGACCGCTTGATCGGGCCGGACATGGAGCCACACGCGTTCGCATACCTCGACGATATTATTATCGTAACCGAGACCTTCGAGGAACATCTCACGTGGCTTAAGCGCGTTTTTGATGCGATCACGGGAGCGGGCCTGCTGATTAACCCGGACAAATGCGAGTTTTGCTGTCCGGAGGTACGATACCTCGGCTTCCGCGTAAACCGCCACGGTCTACAAGTCGATCCTGAAAAGACCGAGCCGATACGAACTTTTCCCGCACCCACGAGTATCAAGCCATTGAGACGATTTCTCGGTATGGCCTCGTGGTACCGCCGGTTCGTTCCCCATTTCGCAGAGATCGCGGCACCGCTCACGAAGCTCACGAAGAAGAGCCAGCGGTGGATGTGGGGACCCGAACAGCAAAGGGCATTCGAAAAATTGCGCGAAGCCCTCGTGAACCCTCCAACTCTTTCGTGTCCCGATTTTAACGCGAAGTTCACGCTCCAGACGGACGCGAGTATGAGCGGCCTCGGCGCCGTACTCACCCAGTCTATCGAGGGCATCGAACACCCGATCGCGTACGCGAGCCGAGCCCTTTCCGCCGCCGAGCGAAACTATTCCACTACCGAACAAGAGTGCTTGGCCATCCTCTGGTCGATTCGAAAATTCCGTGCCTATCTCGAGGGATACCGCTTCACGGTAATAACCGACCATCACAGCCTCCGGTGGCTGCAAACACTCAAAGATCCCGCCGGGAGATTGGCACGCTGGGCCCTACAGCTCGCCCAGTATGACTTCGAAGTGGTGCATAGAAAGGGTGCGCTAAATCACGTACCCGATGCCCTTTCTCGGATGTTCGAGGGACAACCACCCTCGCCCGAGAACGTTCCCGACACCGTTGATCTCGCGTCACTCGCTCTCGTAACAGGCATCACGGGGGGAGAATTAGTGGAGCGCGAACCGATCGACGCACTTGCCGATCGCTGGTACGCGAGAAAAATCCACACTATCGCGACCGCGCCTAACCGATTTCCGAACTGGAAGATAATCGAGAATCGGCTCTACGTCCACCGCCGTACGAAACGCCGAGTGTTACCGAAAGGTGACTATTCCGAGTGGAAACTCGTCGTTCCCCAAGCATCCCGTTCGGAAGTCCTCCGGGAAAATCACGACGCTCCGCAGGCCGGACACCTCGGTGTCGATGAAACGTACGCCCGAATTTTTAACTCGTATTTGTGGCCAGGAATGATTCGCGACGTAATTCGCCACGTACGTCACTGCGGCGTGTGTCAACGCACGAAAGCGGAACAGCTACCACCCATCGGATTAATGGGTCGTCGAATAGTCGACGAACCCTGGACGGTCGTCGCGGCCGATATAATGGGACCGCTCCCGAAGAGCCACTCGGGATGCGCGTACGTTCTCGTGGTCCAAGATCTGTTCACGAAATGGGTCGAGTGCTGTCCGCTACGTAAAGCTAGGGGGAAGAAAATCGGCGAAGCTCTCGAGGAGCTAATATTCTCTCGATGGGGAACCCCTCAGGTTCTGTTAACGGACAACGGTACCGAGTTCGCAAATAATCATCTGAACGCGTTAGTTACCGACCGGGGAATCCACATCTCGCGAACGCCACCGTACCATCCTCAGGCAAATCCGGTCGAACGAGTTAATCGCGTATTAAAAACAATGATAGTGTCGTTCATCGAGAACGATCACCGTGCGTGGGACGAGCACCTGTCCGAGTTCCGATTCGCCTTTAATACCGCCTTTCACTCGTCGATAAATAACACACCCGCGTACCTGAACTTCGGTCGTGAACCCAAGCCGCATAACTTTTACCGTCGGCGCGAAGAAGGAGACGTAGGAATCCTCCCGTTACCGCTCGACGAATGGTCCGAACGTATGCGAGATCTCGAGAACGTTCGGGTCAAAGTCTCCCACGACCTCGAAGAAGCGTACCAACGGCAAGCGGCCCAGTACAATAAACATCACCGCGGGCAAACTTTCGATACCGGAGATCTCGTACTCCGACGACAACGGATTCTGTCATCGGCGGCCCAAAATCAAGCCGCCAAGTTATTCAAACGATTTGAAGGACCCTTCCGGATCCGCACTGTTTTCTCGCCGGGGGTCTACGAGATCGAGGACCCTCCGTCGAGAAAAACCCATATCGTGGCTGCCAAAGACTTACGTGTTTATTTTCCTCCACTATAGAATACCGTTCCGGAGGAAGCCAGCGACGATGAGCCACACCGGACGAGGAGCTTGGCGAGGACGCCGCTACATCGGCCCCGGGACCTCGCCGACGGCCGCCGAACACCCGACGCCGCCGACACCGCCCGACGAGTCACCCGCTCCCGCCGCCAAGCACCCCATCGACCTCTGGGACGTGGGGAAGAAGCCTGAAAGGTGCGGCAGCCCCTCGACGACTCCGGTAACGAGCCAGGAGGTGGCCACCACGTCGGACGAGCCGCCGAAAACCGCCAAAGCCGCCGACGAGGAGCCAGCCGCCGAGAAACCGGCCTCGTCTATACCGCCGGTCGACCCACCGCGACGCACGGTCACGATCTACCCGGGGGGCGGGGCCCCTCCCCGAGTGGAGTTCCTGCCGATCCAGGCCCCTGCGACGACCGTCGCCGTGGCCAAAAGGCACCCTAAACCTCGGGAGTGGACCCCGGCACCGTCAGCGAGACCACCACCGCCCGTGCTACCGCGCCCAGCTCCAGAACGCCCCAGCAGGAGGTGTTGGAACTGCGGGGAGGAAGGGCACGAACGGGGTCAGTGTCCCCTCCCGAAACGCAGCGACGTCGACGTCTGCTACGTCTGCGGGAAGATCGGGGTCCGGGTCAATCAGTGCCCTCGATGCTCGGCACACTGGAGGAGCCTCGGGTGCCTCACGGTCCAGCAACGGAGGTCCGCCGAAGGCCTCCGCCGGGTCCAGGAGGACCGAAAGCCCGGTCCCGTGACACCCCTCGAGGGAAAATAACCCGGACGATCGCCTGCACCCCACCAAGACTTTTTTTTATTAAAACTCCTGTCCTTTCTCTTTTGAGCCCCCCTTCACTCGCTTCTTTTCTCGCCCTCCTCCCTTTCTTTGTTAAAACACCCTATTACCGCGGGAAGCCAACCCAGAGGCCATGTATCGCCACTCCGATCGACCTCGTCCAGGAGAGACGGGAAATAAATAGCAGAGTACCTTAAAAGATACCGAGTTAATTACCACCTTCCCCCACTCCCACTCCCGGAATCAATAACGGTAAAGGGGTAACACGGTAAGGAATACAACACTAGTAATGGTAGTCGGACTCGTGTATTGTCTATGCATGCCCGGCTTTGATTCGCCCGCGGATCGCCATTCGCTACCGGTACCATACACGCTGCTTCTCTTTTTGTCCACGCCGACTTGACCATGTCTGATCGCCCGTACGAAGGTTTGCCGTCCTCCGGGAAAATATGTAATTGTTGCCTCCCGAGCTCCACCACGGTCTCATACGGCCGAGGACGGCCTTACCATACGGAGGGAGGAGTTGTGACGGGGCTTTTCCGCTCCGCCACAAAGAGAGCCGAATCTCTGGCTCTCCCACGTATCGGCACGGCACACGGCATTCTTCCTACCGGGAAGAGTCCCTTCCAGGCAGCCAGACAGGGTCAATCGCGAGCGAACCGTTCCCACTATTAATTTCGAGTTCTATTTTATTTCTTTTCGGTTAATCCTCTCGAGCGTACGACGGTCATAACCGCCTCAAGGACACCGCACCGCCTCCCAGCGACCGTCAGCAGGCTGGAGCCTCGCTATCGATCCTGCCGCAGCCACACAAGACCGGCACCTCGACCAGTCTCTCGCCGTTCAGTCGCGTCGCTACCGAGGTAGCGCGCGACGTGACCGACACCGGGCTCTCCACCCTCCGAAGCCGCCTGAACACGACGAGCCACCAGCTATTGAGATCTACAGCGTCCGGCTCGTCGCTATGTCCGCATCTCGCTCGTCCTACCGAAGTTCCCGCGTCTACGCGCAACGACGCCCGTGGACTCACCTCCCACCACGAGCGTACTCAAACCCTCGCGTTCACGTCACAACGAACGCGAGGACATTCAAAGAACCGCGCGAGATCTCCGTACTTCGGGGAACTCGGACAAATAGAGTAGAGGGCGAAATAAAGACAGGCATAGGGTGGGGGGAACAAAGACCCACGATCGCGAGAACGTTACTTCTCTCGAGGACTCAATCGTAGGCTCCCGAGAAGGAAGGACGTCGTGACCGTTGCCGATCCGTGCTTAACGTCTCGCGAGAATACCGACATCTTGCCAAACGCGAAGCGGAACTTCTGGCCGAGGACAACTCGAGAAGCTCCCGCAACTGTAACGAAACCGGTGAGATCGTCGTACGGGTTCGGTTTGAGGCTAGAGTAGAATAGAGCAAACTCGACTCGTTATCGTGGGGACGGTACGTCTTCGCGCGCGGCACGCGGAATTAGTTCTCGGGGCAGAATCCAGTAAAGTTCATTCCTTTCATTCCATCTAGCTTCCGTTAAATTAGTTGCCTGGAAGGTTCTCGGTTATCTTTTATTACATCTCATAGTTTGCGCCTCGTGCGAGTCCATTAGTCAATTTCCGATTATATCAATTTTCTTGCTATGAACTAATAATTCCATTTTTCCGATCTCTTATTATATTTTTCTTGTTTCCGATTTTATGAGATTCCGCGTACTCCCGCTGCGATCGGGCTGAGTGAATATTTGTTTGTTGCGAAAGGCACCGTGGCTGCGATCCAGGTTGGTTGTTTGTACGCGAGCGTCGAGATTCCGAGCATTGCCTGTCGCCGATTATCCGTTACCGCATTTATGTTATCGAACCGAAATTATTGTTACTATTTCGTTGTGAAGATTTTGAGTTATTGAGGGAACGAGCGTGCATGCTAGTCGCTTCTCGACCACGCTCCCGATATCCGCTAAAATAAAATATCTTTTGGAGTTCCCGTAATTTCGTCTCGACCTCTGTTTCCTCCTCGCGGAGGTGACCGAACCACCCCCTCTACCAATTTCCCAAGGCTGAGCGACGCCGGGTCGCTCTCGTCTCTCGTTCGGCTCTTAAAATTAAAATTTTGTCGCGAGAGCTCTCGCTCTCGCGGCTGGCGCCCTTAAGGCCGAGTGAGACGGGTTTTGTAGCCGTCTCGATTGGGGATTTTAAAGCAGTGGGCAAAAATCGGTTACAATTTATAGATAATTGTCTAAACTTGTGATCCAAGTTGAATGTCAATGAGGACCCTGAGTATATACGGAATGTAACTCGTCAACAGTGTTCAATATACAAGGTCGGACAACAGTAATAGCTTGGTGGGATTTATTGATCACTCATGAACTCGAATTTGAGTATTTACGGAAACAGTTTAATAATCATTTGATGAGTGAAAACGTAAAGTACCTTTTTATTGTCTCTCTGTTAAATGTAATTAAATTTCTTTTATATCCTTTAAATCAAGTGGGACCCAGTGTTTTTATGTTTAATTTGGTTCGAAGAATAATTTAAATATCTAAAGATTTATGGAGTGATTCTAAGGAAGATATTAACGTTATAGATCTTATAATATCAATTCATCAATTTAATCAGTTTTAAGAAAAGTAAATTCATTTGTAATCCGAGAAGCAATATGTTTGAATTGTTTAAATTTTTTTAGTTTTAATTCATTGCTTGGTCAATTAACTTCATAAATTCATATTTGTCATATCTCTTTGTTTTGTTTTTGTTATTGTGAACCATCTCATGGTTCTGTCCTTTTCCGATTGTTAAACCTATTCCTTCATTGTTTTGTTGAAAATTCGATCGGTTCGCATCCGTGTTTCACTAAATCTTGTTTCATTAAATTTGACGGACGCGATCAAATTTAATTATAAAAAGAATTTAAACTGCGTTATTTGAGTTATCAATTAAACGATAATCTTAAAATAAAAAAAATAAAAATAAAAATAATAATAATGATAAAATGATATATACGAACAGGTTCAATAACGTCATTTGAGTCATCAAACGAACGATAATTATAAAAAAAGAAAAATAATGATAATAATAATAATAGTATATTTTTACATCAACTCTGTAGTTATAACCATATCAATTACTTAGTGGTTTAAATGTTTGCACGAACTCAAATCATTTGTTAGTACATAATTTTTATTCATCGGTCAACCAGGTTTAATTAAATATTTTCTTTTCATCAAATGAATCTAATGATTGTTATACGTAGGGAGACTTGATTTTTATTGTTATAGTAGAAATAAGAATCGACCCTGTTATGAGTGTATTTAGGTAGGGACAATATTTTAGTGAGTTCAACTGCGAACAGCCATCTTGGTTAGGAGACATGGGTATAGATAAGGAGGAAGTAATCCGCAATAACTAAACTTAAAAAAAAAAAAGAAAGAAAGAAAAAGAAATACACAACATAAGGAAATTTAGGGATCAAGATGTAACAATCATATTACAAAATTGAAGTTTAAATGTTAATCGGAATTTGTCGTATCGTATAGAACAGAAATGGTCAGAACATGGTGTGGAATTGAAGGTTTTGTGAATGGAAATGTCGATTGACATATCGTCGTTGCTGATAGCTATTCCTTACATCTTATATATTAGAATAGTTCAATTAACACAGAAGAAAAAAATAATAATAAAAAAGGATTTGCTAAATACATATAGGAAATTACAAATAACAGTAATGTAAAAAAAAAAAAAAAAAAATCATACGTCAAATGCATATGTAAATGTCAAGGTAAAATTTGATTTGTGTGATCAATTTAAATGAGGCAATTGTTGTTAAAGGAAAAAAAATTGTTAAACGAGTTGACCCAAAATTTTATTTTGAGCACCGTCTCTACCGAGACCGAGTGTTGTTCTTCGAAGCAACCCTCGTCTGAGGGGGGAGGTGTTACGTCCTGTGAATTTTAGGTCAAATTCACTGACGCAACCGGTCAAAAGTCGATAAATATTCGATTATAAAAGAACAAATTTGCAAGGGATTTAGAGACAGTTTTCGAGTCAAGCCATTGAGACGGATAGTCGCTTGCGGGTGATTGATGATAAATGTTCAAGTGTAGTACGTATATAGCTTTATTGGTCGAAGCGTGTAGGTCGAGAGAGTGTACCGTTCGACGATCGGAGCTGGACTGATGATCGGAGGTGCGAGGCTGAGGGCCTCGGACCCCGTAACAAAGTCGCGACGGATAGTCGCGACGCTCGCGGTAAGGGCCTTCTCACGGCTCTAAGCCGTGCGGCCGGATGCAGATAACCCGGGAGGGCTTCTGCGTATGAAAACGCAGCGGAAAATAATACCGCTGCGAAGAAAGAAATTATATCGGTGTGAAAGAGGCTGGAGCCGTTACACTCCCCCTCCAGTGAAAACGATGCCCCCGCATCGGATGTTAAACAAAATTCACATTTAATAATTTGTTGTTAAGTGTGATTTTATATAAATGAAAAGTTTTAGGGGTTTTTTGTTTTTTTTTTATATTTTCATTTTTTGTGTAATTGTGTTATGTTTGTGTGTGTGTGTTTTTTTTTATATTTAATTTTGACGATTGTTAATTGTCCTGATTGTTGTTTGAATTGCTTCCATCTGAATTGGTTTCTCCCTTGGTTTAGTACTCGTTTCGGCACACTCTTGTTAACTTATGGTGATAAATGCTGGTTTCCATGCTGATCTGTAACAATCTAAGAAAACTGTTATTTGTTCGTGTTAGTACGGATGGTTTGGTTAGGTTGGATGGGATTAAATTTGGTGTTAAAATAGTAATAAAATTTTGTCCTGTTTTACTTGTTGACGGGATCTAATTATTGTTTCCCGAAATGTTTGTATATATTTCTTTTTGTTGTTCTAATTTTGTACTTTCTTTGGTGGTCCATCGTTTGCCCGTATTCGCCTTGTCCTTCGTTTTTACGATCCCTCCGCCATATTGAATTTCCCAATTTGAATACTTTATTACCTGTAACATTCTAAATGTCTGATTAGTGGTGGTTAGTGGGTTGGGAGTGTTATTTGGAGTGGTTCTGTAGGCAGAAGATGGGAGTTGTTTTTGGAATGGTTAAAATAATAAACACGAATATTGATATTATGTAAAAAGATAGCGTATATTGGTTAAAAAAAACAAAGCAAGATATATAGAAGGAAATGAGGTGCGAAATAACAGAAAAATAAAATAAAACAGAACAAAAATAAAAACAAATGCAAAACGCAAACAAAATCAAAAATGAACTAAAAAAAATATTTTTCTGTCCCTTTATTTTTTATAATGAAAAAAAAAATTTAAGGGGTCCTCGTATTCCATTTCCTTTTTTTTCGTTCTTGGCCCTTGGCCTGCGCGAAGCGTGTCGCGTGTTTACGTGTATCATTAGTGTGTTTATGACTATTTGTTAGTGTAAGAGGAGGTGATTGTTGTGTGTAAGGGCGTTTCGTTTATTCCCCGGGTTTTATTGTGTGTCTGTGTCCATTCCTCGTTTTTTGTTTGTTGTTAGATCTGTCTTTAGTTCGGCGAGGAAAATGTTCGACGTCACCCTGTTTTTTATTTTCCGGAGGAACTCCAAGTTTTGGGCGTCGATCCACTTAAGTACGCCTTCCATCGTTAGTTTTGTCGGGTCGAAATTTGTTTCGTTTTCGTCGTCCGTTCCGTTTCTGTTTGTTTGGGTTGTTGCGTCGTTGGTTTTTTCGTTTGTATTGTTTGTGTTTTGGATATCTATGTTGTTTGTGTCTTTGGCTTCTGCGTCTTCTTCTGTGTTTTCATCTTCTATGTCTTCTTCTGGGTTTTCATCTTCTATGTCTTCTTCTGTGTCTTCATCTTCTATGTCTTCTTTTAGCGGTGGTGGTGATCCCTCGGGTGTGTGCGTTGTGCGTTGTTGTTGTTGTTGACTGTTGTATTCTATGAAATTTTGTTGCTGTTCATGGAGTTGCTGCTTCAGCAAATAGGCGACGCATTTGTCAATGTGCGCCGTCAGTTGGTTTGCCGGGAGCACGCAGCAACATATCGGGCATCCCGTATGTCGTGATCCCAAGTTTGCCGTCCGCTTTTGCAACGCGGACGGCAAACCTTTTATCCTCCTCGGGCAGAGGAGGCATTCGATTTTTTTGGGTGATGATGTTGATTGCTGACCGTCCATTGTTGCTATTGTGTTTTTTTTTGTTTTATCTGTCGGGTATGTATGTATTTGTTTAAATGATACCAAAAAGTAATGAGACGAAGATAATCGTTTTAAGCCATGCATAATTCGGCCAAGTTTATCTGTGTACTGTGTGGTAAAGAGAGTAGCGTATAGTAGGTCCTTTTTTAGTAAAGGTATATGTAGGTGGATAAGGATATATTGGATTATTATTTATTATTATGATTATTATATTTTTTGTTAATTTACCGGGTTTTTTCGTTTTTTTTTATGGTAACGCGTTGCGATCGTGGTATGTTAGCGCGTAGATCGGTCTACGGGCTAGTTGGGGTGGATGGCCTGTAATGATTGCGACGTCCCTACAGTCGGTAACTGGTTGTGGCTGGGTTTCGATTAACTCTATTGGTTGCCTATGGTAGACAACGGTCGGTTCAGGAGCCTCATCGGCTTGTTGTCGTGTTATCGTTTTTTGGTTTTTCGTTACGCAAGATATCATTTTGTATATACTGGATATTTTGCCGAAAAGGGAAAATTTCCATCCGACTGCTAGTAGCAGGATGATGGAACCCAAAGAAATTCCGCTGTACTTTAGTATGGTTTCGAGTGTAGAGAGTCTATGGCTCACGTAATGGGTTTTCGAAATTTCTCTTGCTTTTGCTATAACGGCTTTTAATGCTACTTCGTTTTTTGCTAGATCGTCGTGTATCGAATTTGAATTTGATAGGCCTGTAAGAGTTTCTGTTTCTGTTATGATTTCCGTGTAATTTATGTTTTCTACCTTTTCCATTGATTTATGTATCATTGCCGTAATATTCAAAATCGGTGTGTGTGCGAATTTTATTTCGATCGACGATTACATTTCTATCGAAGGAGTTAGTGTTGTTGTGTGAGTTTTTACTCGACAGGTGGGTTCGATTTGTGTATTCCAGCGTTTTCTATTGTTTCGATAATTGATTCGTGGTTGTCGCAAAGAAGGTATAAGGTTTCAGGTTTTGGGGCTGCGAATAGCCATGCACTTGCGTTTCGAATTTTTTTCCAATAAGTTTATTTTAGTGTTTTTAGCCTAATGTCGCATGATTCCAGATCGCTGAATTGCGGGTTGACGAGAAGTTGCACCTCGCACTCAGTTCCGTCGTTGATCTGTGCTATTGGGTAGATTTGTTTGCAGATGTATCGATTAACTGCGAATTTACATTCGTCCTCGCTTTCCAGGTTAAAATAACTGCTAAAGTCTTCAGAGACTGCGGTATATTGAATTGCTGGTTTGATGTACGCGAATCTCGTGCCTTTCGCTGCCAAGAGTTGGCGTACCGGAACTGATAGATGTTGGTATAGTTTGTATTGTGTTAGGTCCAAAAGAGGAATTTTGATAACGTAAATAAGTCGTTCTCCGTTATGGAATGCTGTGAGCTCGATTATTTTTGTCAATTCTGGTACGTACTCCGCGCTGAGTGGTATAGGGAATATTGTGTTTGGTGTTGATTATCGGATCGCTTCTGCGCTAATCAGTATCTTTTTTGCTGAGAGTATTTCAGGGTGTATTTGTCCCATTTTTGCGAAAAGTTTTGCGTTTGTCAATGTTTCTAAATCGATTTCGTACTGAATGAGTGTTTCCTCTACTAGGCTGGTGTATGTTATAAGTTGTTGGATTATGTGCAATTCGTATTGGAGTGTTGCTTGTTTCAGTTCGATGTCTTTTATTTCTGCGTGTATTGTATCCGCTAATTTGATGATTTGGCATTGGGTAAAATTGAAACCTGATTTGATTATGTGTGTTTGATTTTGTACGACTTCTGCTAGTTCGGCAGTAGTGTTTGCTAGGGCATTTATTTGTGAATCTATTCTGTCTGTATCTTCGCTGTCCATTGTTCCGAAAAGTATTTTACTGATTTTCCCTACGAATTCTAGTGGTGCGCGTTTTTAACGCTTTGCTGCTGGGTTGAGCTCGATTGATGGTATTAATTCTTCTAATGTCGTTTCCGCGTTCGCGATATTGTTCAGTCGGGCTTGTACGTTTTGTAGTTGACCTCTTGTTAGGCAATGTCCCCTTAAGGTGAAGCAAAATGCGTTGGCGGCGTCAAGGTTTTCCTGTATTTGTTGTCGTCTGGACGTGAATCCATGTGTGTCTATCTATGTTATTAGCGTCCATGTCGTGTGGTATGAATGAAGTGTGCCCAAACATTCTGAGTAGAGTCCAGGGTTTTTCGTCAGTGGTGTAATTTTGAAGGCGTCTGGTGCGGACGCCCTTACGTAATTAGCGTGGCATCTGCAACATATGCCAGTTTTATTTTATCTACGTGCAGAGTTTTTGTCTTATTGTCGTCTAATTGTATTTCAATGTTGCGCTTATTTGGAATTTCTATAATTTTGTATGGGCCTAGCCATCGTTCGTTTTTTGCAAGAACGAGTTGGCCTATTTGGTATTCTGGTTCGACGGTTCTTTTGTCGTAGTATCTTTTGGTTCGCTCTTTGAACTTGATCGCTTTTTCTAAAGCGAGTTCCTGAATGTTTCTAAGATTTCTCGTTAGGTCTGTCATATAGTCGTCATAGGTTATGATTTTTTCGGGTGGTGGGAACTCTGAAGGTGTTCGAGCTCTCCTACCGAATACTAATTCGTACGGGGTAAACCCTGTACTTTCGTGTATACTGATATTGTATGAAAGTGTCGCGAATGTAAGCAGTTCATCCCAGTCTCGATTACTGTCGATGAAGTGCTTTAGATATTCCACAAGAACGTGATGACTGCGCTCGATTGCCCCGTTCGATTGTGGGTGATATGCAGTTGTTCTGTGCTGTTCTATCTGGAATAGTTGCGCGGAATCTCTGAACATTTCCGACATAAAGTTCGTACCTTCATCGGTTAATATCGCGCGAGGCGCACCGACGGTTGATATCAAGGTTGTACAGAGTGCTTTCGCTACGTCTATTGACGTTTGGTGTTTCAATGTTACTGCTATACTGAATTTACTGAATAAGTCGAGCATAGTTAGTATGTACGTATGTCCGTTTTTTGTTTCGCGTAATGGACCTAAAATGTCGATGGCTACTTTATCGAAGGGTTCCGCTGGTGTGTCCGTAATAATCATTGGAGCTTTATTTTTTACTCGGACCAGTTTGTTTTTCTGGCAGTCGAAGCAGTATCGAATGAACGTTTCTACGTCCTTTTTTAATCCTCGCCAGTAGTACTGCGAGAGAATGCGCTGGTATGTTTTCGTCACGCCTTTGTGGCCTCCGACTGCGGATCCGTGTAGTTCTCTGATGATGTTTTGCCTATTTTCCTGATCTGGAACGGTTATAAGACCTTCGCAAAGCCTAAAGATAGTGTTTGAGTTAGTCGCGAGTACTCGTAGGTATCCTTTGATGTTAGACCACAAAAATGTATCGATGATTTTTGGGTCTTTGGATAGAGTACAGGATGTGATTTCGTTTTCTACTAGAGTCTGTACAAGATTTTCTAGACACTTCTGAATCGTGAGTGTACTAGTTGCGTCTGTTGATTCGTTTTTGCAAATTATCGTAAAGTATCGTAGTGTTTTCTCGTGTGTGACGAAAATATGTCCGATTCCGGGATCGGACTGCGAGAATACCGATTGGGTGAGTTTACCCTTTTCCGCAAGTATTTTTGAAACCATTGTGTCCATGACAACGTCGGCTGACAGGAAGTGAGCTATGTTATCTTCCTGCGCCAGGATGTTTTCCTGCGTTACTACGATATTGTTTTTTAGTTGTACGTCTTCTGTTATTGTTGATCCCCTTGTTGTTGGTGGAGTTTGTAATGTTAGACGTTTTCGTTGATATTGCGATGGTTGATACGCTGAATCGTTGTCAGAATCACTTTCTGACGATGGCGACACTTGATGGTATTGGTTTGTTAATGCTTGAGATGGTTTTTGGTTTGATATATGTAATTGGTCGCGATTCATCCGATTTCGAATCCGTTGTTTCGTGTGGAATCCACGTTGGCGTTGATTCAATGTCCGTTGATGGTGTGCTATCGTCGATTTGCTGTGAACACCCTGGTGTGGCGACTGATTGTTCTGGTGTGTAGTCGTCAATTTGCCATGAGCACCCTGGTGTGGCGACTGGCTGTTCGATTCGTGGATCGATAGTTTGTTCTATCGATGGTGTTTTATCAGAAATGTCCGTGATTTTTGAGTCCCAATATTTCTGTGTCATTTCAGGTGACATTGACACAGGTGTTTGTGCTTTTAATTGTGCATCCTCAGGATCTGCTTGGGTTGGGGTTTCTGGTATTATATCGTTGGTATAAGTTACTCTGGAGTCCCAATATTCTGTTGTTAATTGTGGTGATGGTTGTGGATCTGAGTCTGAGGGTGTTGAGTGCGGAAGTTGAAATCGAGTTTTGTTTCTCGTTGTGGATTCTTGGTTTTGCGGGTGCTGCGCGTAATTTTGGAATCCCAGTATTTGTCTGTCACTTCGGGTGACAGATTCTCATGATCGTTTAAGTTTTTTGCAGCTGGTTGGTTTTTGGGTTAAGTATCCGGTACTTTCGATTGTTTATTTGCCAATCTTTCACTACGCCTAGTCGGTTCTGTTGGCGTCTTTTTCGTTCACTTTTTGGCTGGTTCAGGCAACCGTTTCTTCGGTTGCTTTAATTTTGTGGTTCCCCGAGATTCTAAAATTGCGGGTGGTGAACGGAAGTTCGGTGGTATCGTCCGTTTTTCGCTGTTTTCGTCTTTTTGTAGATCGTTGGATTTTTGTGTCAGAACTGAGGGTGGTGACCTAAAGGTCGGCTGGACAGGTAGTTTGCCAGTCTTCTCATTCTCGGATTCCGTTTCGTGTTCCGTGTGGTTTTCCTTATTTTTCGCCTTTTGGTTGTCATTTTTGTTTCCGAATCTACTGGTTTTTTCGCTTTTGTCACCGTATAAGTGGCCGGTTTTCCCATCAGGGCTGACTTTTTAACGAAACTCGCTTTTGTTTTGCTGCGATAAGCTTTTTGATTTTTGTGGCCTTGTTGGGCTCTTTTCTTTTTGTTGCCTCGTTGGGCTTTTTTTCATTTGCTGCCTCGTTGGGCTTTTTTCGTTTTGTTACCTCGTTGGGGTTTTTTCAATTTGCTGCCTCGTTGGGCTTTTTTCATCTTCTTCTGTCGTGCTATCTTCTATATTTGTATATTTGTACTGTTTTCCTGTCTCATTTCGTTTCCTGTTTTGTTTGCGCGGTCGTTGCCTATTTCCTTCGTCGTCCGTTGTATCTACTGGACGTTTGGAGAGTCGCCATTGTGGTCTCGTATTCTCCTTTGAGTACAGCTCTTCAACTATTTTCTTGATTGGTTAAATGAGTTCGCCTTCGTTGTCGGATAATTCCGAGATTGATGTTTCGTTGTTTGTATTTGAGTTGGTTTTTGAGGGTACACTCTCTGTTTGTTGTTTGATTCTTGTCTTCCTTGGTTGTAGGTTTGTTTCTTGTTGGGTTTGTTTTGTTATTTGTTCCATTGGTTCGTCGGGTGTATCCTGACTGTCTTCCTGTATAATCCGCTTTTTCCTCGGCGCTGGATTTCCGGAGCCCGTATCAGTCGTTGACCGATTAGAAGTCTCGGGTGGTGTTTTAGGAGTCAGTTTTTGCTTTTTTGACTCTCGGTTTGCGATATTTTCCGACGAGCTTTCGTTGCGTTGCCTGATCGGCATGATTTCTACGGGGTTTCTCGACAAAGCGTCGGCAACTACGTTTAGTTTTCCGGGTTTGTGTACGATATCGTAATCGTACCCGTTTAGGATTATTTGCCATCGTTGTAGCTGTTGCGGGATATCGGGTTTGTTTTTTATGTACGTTAACGCTCCGTTGTCCGTGACGAGCGTAAAGCGTTTCCCGTAGAAGTACATTTTGAAGTACTCTACCGCATTTACTATTGCGAGTAATTCTTTTTTCATCGCGTCGTACGCGATTTCGGTTTTTTTCAATGCTCTCGAGTAGAACGCTATCGGATGGTCAAAGTCGCCGTGTTTTTGGCTGAGTACTGCGCCTATGGCGTAGTCTGATGCGTCTGTAGTGAGAGTGCAAGTTTTGTCGAAATCCGGATATTTTAGAACCGGTCGTTCGATGATTCTTGCTTTTAAGTACTCGAATACCGATTGGGATTCGTTTGTCCATACAAATTTCTCAGACTTTTTCAGTTGTACGGTTAGTGGAATAGCAACCCTCGCGAAGTCGCGGATAAACCGTCGGTAGTATCCGGCGAGTGCGACGAACTGCTTAATTCCTTTTTTGTCTTTGGGTATCGGGAAGTTTTCTACCGCTCGAATGTTGTGAGTATTTGGTCTAACGCCATCTGAGGATATGATGTGTCCCAAATAGGTCACTTCTCTGTTTAGGAAGTGGCATTTTTCTGTTTGTAGCGTTAGCCCCGCTGAAGTTAAGCGTTTTGCTAAGGCTTTGAATTTGTTTTCGTGTTCTGTCATATCCTGTGCGTATATTACTATGTCGTCTAAATAGACGAATAAGTCTGTGCCTTGTAGTCCGAATAGTACGACATCCATCAACCTTTGAAAGGTTGCTGGCGCGTTTTTGAGTCCGAATGGCATTCGATGGTTCTCGTAATGACCATTCGGGGTCGAGAAAGCTGTTTTATGTTTATCAGCTGGGTGCATCTCGACTTGGTAGAAACCGGACGCCAGATCGAATGTCGAGAAGTAACGGGCGTTACCCAACTGGTCCAGTATATCGATGATATTTGGGAGTGGGTACGCGTCTGGCGTGGTTTTATCATTGAGTTTTCGGAAGTCTATTACGATTCTCCATTTTTTGTTACCTTTCGAGTCCGGTTTTTTGGGAACGACCCAAACTGGAGAATTGTAAGGAGAAAGGGATGGTTGTATAATTCCCTTGTCTAGCATATCGCTGACCTGATTTTGTATCTCCTTTTTGTGTACCTGTGGAAACCTATATTGTTTTGTGTTGATTGGTCTGTCATCCGTTGTATGGATCTCGTGTTTTGTTAGTGTCGTATGACCTAGCCGATCTCCGGGTAAACAAAATAGATGTTGATATTTTGAGACCAATTCAAGCACGTGGTCTCTCTCTCTGTTTCGTTAAGGTGATCCAGTTGTAGAAGTGCTCGAAGAGCATCGAGCCTGGATTGACCTTCTAATTGTATCGAGCATACCTCCGCACGATTCTCAGACTGAGAATCGCGGCAGTCGCTCAATGTAAGATTATCAATCGGTTTTTCCGAGATCGCCTCCACTGGGATTAGCTCAACTGTCGGAATTTCTAGATTAATTTCGCAATTGTGCGAATTAATCACGCAAAGATACGCGATTCCGTTGGTGTTTTTAACGAGCGCGTTACCCAAGTAAAGACGATAGCCTACGTCCATTCTTGGGATATATCCCTCTTCGAGATCGGTTGGCTTTAGTCTGACAGGTACAATAAGCTTTGACCTGCCAGGTATCGTTACCCGTTCGAAGCTCTCGAACTGAATTCGATAGCCAGCGAATGTTATGCAGGCTTCACTATAAAGAAGATCGGTTGGAGTCCCCCTGAAGAAGACGTCGCCGAGTATAGCGTCCTGCGTAATCGGGAAAGTAAAATTTAAAGTCTTCCACTAAGTGGAACTCGACTTTAAATTCTTTAATTCTCAGGTAGCATCTACCGAGTGTTTTCGCTGTACCGTCCGGTATCCCGTTAAGCTCGTATATTAGCGTCGGATCCACTTCCGTACGCAAGCCCAGGAATGATGTTTTAACAGGTTTATTTCCGCTCCAGTGTCGGCGAGAAACAAAGCCTGTTTAGTGAATAGGTTTGGGGACTCTAAGGTCACCGTTGGTGGTCTGTGCTGTCACGACAATCCCAGATTAATTGTCGCTTTTCTAATAGTTATACTACCGTCTATATTTTTTACATGGTTAGTACCTACATATTTTACAGGTTTGGTTTCGGTTTGCGCCTTGTTTGCGTCTTTTATTAATTGGTCGGTGACGAGCGCTCCGGTGTCCGACCTCTCGTCGCGCTGTCGCGAGAGGCGGATCTCTCGTTTTTTTGGAGCAGGCGTTCGAAAATCTACTCGATTTGCGCTGCATCGAGGCTCGACTGGTGGTCTGATTGTCGCGAATTTCGACCGTTGCTCGGGTTCTGTCTTTCTCGCGAGTTGTCTCGGCTATTTCGGTCACGCAAATTGTCCCGTCTATCTCGGTCGCATGAGTTATCACGATAATTACGCTCTTGCGAATTGTTTCGGTTGTTTTGATCGCGCGGGTTGCTTTGTTGCGGGATATTTTGGTAATTGCGGTCCCACGAGTTATTTTGTTGTGGGATATTTTGGTAATTGTAATCCCACGAATTGCTTTGTTGTGGATTATTTTGATAATCGCCCGAGCTATCACGAAAATTTTCGCGTGAATTGTCTCGATGGTTATTTCGCGGATTATTGTGGTAGTTTCCACGGGAATTGTTTTCATAATTGCTCTGATAGTTTCCGCGTGAATTGTTACGGAAACCCCTGCGTGAATTATTTTGATAATTCCCGGGTGGTCCGTTTTGATAGTAGCTGGGCGAATTATTTTGATAATTATCGCGTGAGTTATTTTGGTAACCCCCACGAATATCATTCTGGAAGTTTCCGCGAGAATTGTTTCGGAAATTACCCGGTGAGTTGTTACGGTATTGGCGGCTGTTGGCGTGTGTATTCGTGTTTTCGCGTAATTGTTGCACGGCGTAGCATTCTGATGTTGAATGCGTAGGATTTTCGCGCGGGACTTCGCAAAATTTTAGTCCGTTGTTGTCGGCTAGTTGCGTAAACCGTACCTTCGCTTTTTCCGGGCTTTTGTCCCTAGTTTCCGATTTATCGCGTTTTCGTCCCTGGTGGTGCGCTGTCGAGGGTTATAAAATCTTTTTGCATAATAATGTTCGCAATTTGGTCGAAAAGACCGCGAATAAAAGCTTTTATGACGGTTCGTCGAACTTCGTCGGTGCGGTTTTGTAGATACTGCTGCTGATTTTCCGCTCGATAGACTTCTTTTAACCTGTTTTCAATTCTAGTCGCGATTTTTCGCGTGCGCGTCGCGTCATCGAGTACCGACTCGTTATAATTTTATGAATTTGATTTTAATTCTAGTTCGAGATCCGATAATTCGACCGGTTTTTCGAGCGCATTTCTGAGATCTCTCAGGAGCGGCTCTAATGTGTTATACGTTTTCGCGTCGGCGATATCGGCGGCAACTCCTGACAGCTTGAGCTGTATAATTTCCCGGAGCTGCTGTTGATCGTTTTCTGGAATGATTTTCGCAGCTTTTTTACAAGCGCGCGTAAAATCGTTGAGCGGTATATTTTTTCCGTTAAAGCTAGGTATGAGATTTTGTACATCGCGGAGCGTTATCGAGCTATTATTGTTCGCCATCGCGAAGTATGTTCGCGACGGGAGTCGCCCGGTAGACAACGCTCGGCGATGAAAATTATATCCACCGTTTGCTCGCGCGGGGCGCTGAGGCGGCTCTGGTGGAGCAATTTTGGTGTAGTTATTGAACTACCCAAGTAATTAAAAAAAAACAAAATTTAAATAAATTTTTGTTGCGTTGCTGCCGTCTGACATGAGGCGCAATTGGATATTTTTTGTGGATATATGTATGTGTATATTAGATATATAGTCTATAGATATTTCGTTTTTCTTACTCCTTTTTTTTTTCTAATATGTCTTTATTTTGCTGCCGTCCAGTCTGAGGGGCAGTAAAAAAAAATTATTTTTTTTGGATATAGGTTATTATTAATATTATATATATATATTGTGACGTGGCACGTCACGAGCCCTTTCCTAAACTCGGCTCGAGTCCGCCGCTCACAGAACGTTAGACCCGGACATTTTTTACACTATTTTCTTCTACGTATTTTGTGTAAGGTAGCATGTAAATTCCCGTTTTTTCTCCCTCCCGTTAACCCCTGTGTAAATGTGCGCGACTCGAGGACAATATCGACCCCCCCCCCCCCCCCCCCCCCCCCCCCCCCCCCCCCCTCGACGGCCGATGATCATCACGGAACAGCAAAGGACGAGAGCCGACGTGCTGACGCCGAGGAAGGTAGGAGGGTCGTGGACGAGGGGAAAAAGCCGCCCACAAGACCGTCCGAAAACGCCTCGAAAAGCCCGCCGAAAAGCCGCCGCTGCCCGGCTGCCTGCCGCCCGCTGGGATCGTCAACGCACGGCATCGATCGACGATCCAGCGGCGCCTCTGTCGCCACCTCCCGTAGACCGGTAGAAAAACGCCCGTCCATGAGTCCGATTACCGACCGACGCTGACGCACAGGTGCTCTCGCTCCCCACCACCACCAGCGCCAACGTCGACGAAGAAGAAGACCCCGCGATGTCCCTTACTCCGAGCCGAGCCGCGTGACGTGTGGACGTGTGTGAGACCGGGCGTCGTTAGTTGTAAGCCCGGACCGGAAAATTGTAGAATATTGTATCGAGTGTTGATTGAGTGAGCCCCGAATTTTCCGTAAGTTTTTGCCCGAATTTTTCCCGACCCGTTTGCCCCGTTTCTCTCCCCCGAGTACCGCTGACTTTTGTAGAAATTATTAGTAACATACTTTGCCTCGTGGTCGACATTTTTGTTACCCGAGAAAAGAGGTAATCGCGCGCGTGGTGAGCGGCGTAAAATCCTTTATAAGTGATAGATTAATTAGGTAAAGTTTTTCCATCAATCCCATTAAGATTTTGAGACCCTTTTTTTTGTGTAAATCAGTATTGACCGAGGTAATATTGTAAGAAGCTGTCGGATTCGTGTACCCTCCCCCTGAGCCCTCTCCCCTCTCCCGAGCTAGTCCGCCTGTCCTTTGCGACAGAGATATTTCTTCAAGTTTGAATTTTTTTTCTTTTTTTGAGTTCGTTTTTTTGAGGAAAGATCCGTGCCGTCTGCACGGACAGTTACGGTGCTACACCGAGAAAGTAGCTGGCGCCCATTTGAGCCCATTTTTAGTTCAGTATTAGAATTTCGTGCAACTTTTGTCTGACCAGCTCTCCCTCCCAAGAAGCCCTCTGAAAGTCCATATAACTCCCCCAGGGTCATCCCGAATATTTTTCTTTAGTTACGCCTCCCCCGTTATTACCATTTAGTATTGATTATTGTGAACCATTTGTTATTGATTATTCTTGGAACCGTTTATTATCGATCATTGAATAAGTTTTCTATTGGACTATTTTTTGTATCATCGATTATTATTAGTGTTATCTTTTCTTTGTTTACTTCAGTAAACTATTGTCGTTATCGTTCCCGCTTAGCACTATTATTTTGTTCGATTTTCCCCTCCCCATCCCGTTGCACGATTTTAGTCCCGTTTTTTCAGTCAAATTCATTAGCGATTTATTTTCACTCCCCACGGGGGTAATAATATCACAATATATATTTTGTTATTATTTTTGTTTATTTATTTTTTTATCGTTAGTAATTATTAATTTGTGTAGGTATTTTGTTTCGCTGCCATCCGGTGTAGGGCACGTTAGGAAAAAATATAAAATAAAGATCAAATAAATTTTTGTATTTCTCTCTCTTTTTTAAAAAAATATGTATTATATATTTTTTGTATTTTTTATTATTATTTTTTTTTGTTTTATCGAATTATTTGTTTATTATTGCCATTATCGTTATTCGTTGCGGTAGGTACATATATATGTATGCATGTATCGGATGCAGTTGCTGCCGCTTGTGTGCAGCGCGTCTGGGATTATTATTTTTTTTGCTTATTATTTTTTTTGTCATATGTGTATATATATGTTCATCGGTTATTATTATGTTTTTAATTTCATTATTTCTATTTATTAATATGTATTTTTATTTTTTTATTTTGCTGCCGTCTGGGATGAGGCGCGCTATAAAAGATTTTCTTCTCTTCTCTTCTTTTCCCTTTTTTTATTATTATTATAATTTTTTTTTAAATTATCTATCATCGTTAATTATTTCCGTCATTGATGTTTCCAATGACAGGGAGAGGAGAAAAAAAAATGTCCTTCTTCCTCTTTTTCTTTTTTTAAAATTATTATTACTATTTAATTATTTATTCATTTTAGGGAGGGTGTGGATATGTTAGTGTTTTTGTTTTTGTTTTGAGTACCTTTAGCGGTCGCACGCTTTTTACACGCGTCGCGTGTCAGCGCTCGGTTCCCGTGGGGTCGTGAAAGGGAAAAAATTTCCCCCTTTTTTTTTTGTTCTTTCTTTTTTTTTCACAATAAAATAAGTAAAAACACTTAAAATAAATAAAATAAAGGGTACTCACGTTGCCACGAGGATTGCGAACAACAATCGCATAGATTATAGATTATTTTTTTTTCGGTTTTTTTTTTCCTTCCTTCCTTCTTTTTAGTTAAAACCCTTTTACGGTGCTGGATGGTGCGTCGGTCGGCAGGACGGGTCGCGTTGGTGCGGCGGATCACGGCCGTGGAGGATCGATGCCGCCTGTCGATGACGCCCGCCGGCGGTAAAGTTGACTGCTGCTGCTGCGCGAGGGTTTTCTTGGCGGTCGATCACCTCGGTGCCGTTCGCTCGCTCGATGACGGGTACGCCTTTCACTCCGCACTCGAAAATCTTTGTTGTTCTTTTTTTTTTTGCACTGTTTGCTTGTCTTTTTTTGTACTGTTTTTTTCTATTATTATCATTATTTGTATATTATTACTTACCAAATTGTCTGTATATATATTGTGACGATAGTCCTTTTATTCAGTCTCCCAGATCGGGACACGCTGGGGAAATCTAGGGCGAGGGAAAGGGGGGAATAATATAACACGGTTTTGTGTAGAAGATTATTATTATTGGTCGTTTAAGATTCGAAGAAATTACTAAAGAAAATGAATCGGGACTTGAAAATAACAAAATATCTTAATAACAGTCGGAAAGAGAAAAGGTCGCAATAATAATGATAATACTGGGCTCGAAAAAATAAACAATGGAAAAAAGCAAAAATCGGAAATACAAAAAAAAAGGGAAATCAGAAAATAGAAAACTTAATCAATACGCGGGAGTCGGTAATAATTCTTAAGGGTCAATCGCAGGGAAAAAAGGGGGGGCTGGCCGGTGAAAAACTCTACACAAAAACGGTCGGTCTAAATCGGAATCAAAAATAACAAAAACTCATAAAAATGTCGATCTCTACTTGGGCGCCAGCTACTTTCTCGGTGTAGCACCGTAACTCAAAAAAAAAGAAAAGGAAAGAAAACTATTAACTTGCGCGGCACACGGCTAGCAGGGAAAAGGGGGGAGGGGAGGGGGATGAGACTTCTCAGGTCGGGGACACTGTTCCAGGGCTTCTTGACAAATTACCTCGGCACATACAAAAACTCGCAAAAATTTACAATAATACAAATTGCCAAACACTCAATAGTGTGTCTCGGGGGATGGGGAAAACTTACTGATAATATACGCACGCTGGGAAGTGTCGCGGCTACCACCACTCACGCGCACGTGTCGAACAGCAAAATGTCGGCGCACGTGGCGACCGGTAATCGACGATCGAAAATTATATAATTCCAAAACACGAAAGAACGGCTTAAAACTACAAAGAAGGGCACGGGTAAATTCTCAGGGGATGTCTGGGGGATGGGGGAATTTTCGAAAGGGGTCGGCAGGCGGGGAAGCTTGTGCAGTACTCACTCACTCCTAACTATTCAATGACAATTTTTTCCGATAGCAAACAAATGTCTCTCGGCGTCCTCTCGATATTCCTGGGTTTGCCGGTCGTTATATTTCTCGTTCCGGATCGATCGTGTCCTTGGTCAGTTGCCTATGGTCGATACTCTCCGGGATGGAGTCAGAATGGAATTATGGGATAGCCGAGTCGTCTTAATAGTCCTTATAATATCCGTAATAATCGTTCGCCTGTCACACACACACTCTCTCACAAAGCCTGGGCTCGAAGTGCCGTCAGCCTCGCTGCTTCCGGCTTCTTCCTCGACCTTAGGGTCGATCTCGTACTGGAGCGACGGTGTGGAGAAATCCGATTGGCTGTATTCGGGACTGACTGTCGATGGGCGTCGGGATTGGCCGCGCGGCCGTGCGAATATCTCATCGACGGGCACTTCTTCTTGTCGGGAGGTGGCGGTTCCGTGCGGCGCGTTGCCGAAGCTTCTCCCGTGACAGATCGCGTGCGGAATTCAGTGTTTACCCGGACGACACACCTCGTCGGTTTACACTCGGCAATTCGAGCCGAGAGGGTGTCGCCGGGTTCTTCAGTGCCTGTGGACGAGTCGGGAAGGATGCTCCGACTCGTCGGAATTTTTCCCGGGGCTGTCGGTGTCGGACTGCGCTTTTCGGGGCTGTCATCTATTTTTGCAGGTTAGTGCTTGAAAGGTCTGCCGGTGTCTCAACTTTTGGACTGTCTAGGTCGGTCGTGGTCGATCAGGCTTCGCAGGGGTTCAATTTCCCTCCAGGGTGGTCTGCGATGGCTGCGATGGGTCTTCGGTGGCTGCGCTGGTCTTCGGTGGGTCTGCGGTGAGTCTTCGGCGGGTCTGCGATGAGTGGCGAGGGCTTCGTTGGGTGAGTTGGAGGGCTGACGGGGCTTAGAGGATAAGGGTCAGTCGGGGGAAGGGGGTTAATAATAGTTACAATCGTTGCTTAATTTTGTAATCTTAATTCTCGTTTATTCCCTAGGTGAGTGGTGGGACTCCGAGCCAGGCAGCGGGAGGGACTTGTGACGTGCCACGTCACAATATTTAATGTCTAGATTATTTATTATTTATAAAGTGTCTTGGCACTATTTTTCTTTTTCACTGTATTGTTTTTTTTTGTATTCGCTGTGTTTCACGTTTTGTGTTTTTTTTTTCTCTTTTTCTTTTTCACTGGTTCACTGTTTATTTATTTTTTTCCACTGGATTTCACTGGTTTTTTGTGTTTTTTCGGATTTTTGAGTGCGAGCACAGCTCGGGCACCAACGTTCAATCGATTTTTTTTTTGTTTGAAAGATCAAGATTATTATTATTTTATTTTTTTTGGTAAAAAAGTTGGGTAGCGTGTTTGAATAGGACGCCCACTCTGACACCATGAGACGGATGGTCGGTTGCGGGTGATTGATGATAGATGCTCAAGTGTATTACGTATATAGCTTTATTGGTCGAAGCGTGTTGGTCGAGAGAGTGTACCGTTCGACGATCGGAGCTGGACTGATGATCGGAGGTGCGAGGCTGAGGGCCTCGGACCCCGTAACAAAGTCGCGACGGACAGTCGCGAATCTCGCGATAAGGGCCTTCTCACGGCTCTAAGCCGTGCGGCCGGATGCAGATAACCCGGGAGGGCTTCTGCGTATGAAAACGCAGCGGAAAATAATACCGCTGCGAAGGAAGAAATTATATCGGTGTGAAAGAGGCTGGAGCCGTTACATCATAGTAAACATCACAGTAACGAGTAACCACTGAAAGGTGATTGCATGATAAATAATTAACAGTAGCGCATTTAAATCGCTGGATGATTCTATCTAATGATCGGGATAAGAACAATCAGATGAGTAAAAATATCAAAACAATGAGGCTATTGGACCCGCTAGAAAGAATCATCGACAGCGAGAATACCTCGGGTCCATATCCATTGTCTTAATTGAAACGCAAAAGTAATGTGAATCTTTCTCATGCGGCGGCGACATGAAAGAGACGACACCTTATCGCTCTAACACGCGGAGCGAGGCGATGCACGTACGCACACAGCGGTGCAGCCAAAGAATCGGTGCAACTGTCTCGAAGCGATTGATTGGGAAATTTACCGTCGGCGCTAACGAGTGCAGCACCTCTCAGAGGATAATTATTCAGACCAAAATAAAAACAATTAGTAATTAATTATTAATAGTAGGCTCATTTGAATTGAACATTTGTGGACAAAGACCGGTAAATCAGTAATTAAATATCAATTCAGTAAAAGCAATTTTGATAAATCATTTGGGTCAAATCGTCGATATTAATCATTATAAACAAAGAATAAATCATTCAGATTATAATCGGGGAAATAACTTTATACTTTAAAATTATATTTAATTGTCAGAAGAATCGACAAGGGAGTAGTTAATAGCAGGGAATTAGTTAGTGTCATTCGAAGTAAACATTTAGGGTTTTATTGTAGTTTAAGCACATTTAAATCATTATTTGTCAAAAATCCGGAATTTATAAGAAATATTTAATCAAATTAAATTAATTAAGGAAATAACTTTTGATAGAAACATAACAGAAATTTCGTTCAAATTTCTATTTTCTTCTATTTAAAAATGAAAATTAAGAGTATAAATTGGTAAATCGGGAACTTATCATAAAAGTAAATATTGTAAGATTATTAAAATAAGCAATGTAAAATGTCAAGACCGATCGATAATGAGCGAGGAAGGGGACCAGGCGATCAGCCGGTAGCTTACCCGACATCAGCGGATGTGATGGGGAGCTTGGTGGCGTGCCCCCCCCCCCCCCCCCCCCCCCCATCGAAACGATAAAAGAAGCTCTTCAAAGGCGGAACGTCATGTCTTCGCGGAAGTTCCGATTGTCAAGAAGTCATAACTGCTGAATATTATAACACTGACTTTTCTGAACAATTGTCAATCATCTTAACTTTTGGAATATACGAATAAAATTGGATATTAACTTTCTATCACCAATAAATAAATAACTTGAGCATTTAAACCAACGATTGAAACAGTACGGAGTTATCATTCATCATCATCTTCATCGTTGATACTGGTCATCCATTCCAACGCTTACTTCTGGAATATTGAAGGAAGGAAGGAAGGACGAGGAACCTTAAATTCAACATATTCATTCATTTGGATCCATCTGACATTTTCGACCAATCGATTCATTTTTCAAATCATCGTAAGTCATTGGAACTTTAAACTCTTCTATTCTCCTCTATCTTCAATGAACATTCTATTTGTTTATTTTTTCAACCTTTAATTATTTCAATAACACAAAGTTAAACAATATTCGATTTTTCATCGAGGTCATCCAAGGTAGAGTACCAGCCTGACGGTTCGCAATAACGTTAGCCTTGACTCAGTGTCGCGCAGCGCAGTGCGAACCATCGGGAGTCTTATTTCACTACGCTACTACGGTATGTGAGGGCTACGCGCAGCGTCATATCAGTTCGACGTAGTAAACATCGTAGTACGCATCGAGTAGAATTAAATACCGAGCCTTAGTAAACACCATATGGTAACCATCGACCTATATTTTTTTGACATGCATTCTCTGCCCATCCCTGAATAAATTTCCGAAAGGATAGATTAAAAAGGGGCATTGTTCTGATAAAGCGTCACATGCGATAAACGAGTAATAGGAAGAGAAATCTCTTTTACCGTAGATGCAGGAAAATGCTGATCAGGACGTAACAGTAGCTTAAATGTACGTGTGAATAAGCATATGGGTTTTGTGTGTATTCGTTTAGTTGTGATTTGTTTGTGAAAAGTATAACCCTATTACTGTAGTTTGTTAAATTGTCTGGTAGTCCGAAAAAGAATTTGCGGTTCATTTGGTTCTATTATGTATCTTGGTAGCTTGGTTTTTGTCTACATGCTGACTCTTTCAATTTTCTGTGTTTTATTCTGTTTTATTAGGTTTTTTTTGCATTTTTTTTTTTAGTGTGGATAGTGTTAGTTGTATTTAAATGTAGAAAAGTGTTAGTTGTATTTAAGTATAGGAATTAACTTACCTTATATTTAGTTTCAGGTTAAACGCTAATGAATATTTTCCTATTTTTGTTTGTTTTTTTTTGTCAATGATCGGTATGTTTGTTTAAGGCCATAATGCATATTATAGGCTTCCAGGCGATGTTCTGCGATTTGCTGTTAGTTTCGATAGAACATTGCTGATCGTTTCTGGTAGTGCTTTTTTGCGTGGTATAAGTGTCATTGGTAGATAATTGTTAGCTTCCAGTCCATCAATTTTTTCGTCACAATGAAGTATTGGTGGTGACCTGAAGTTCGGTTGCACTGGTGTTTGTGCAGGATGTTGCTCGGAGTCATTTGTTCGTTCTGCGTTTATCGGTGGTAGCCTGATTTTGGGATGCACAGGTGATGGTGGTGTATCCATTTCGAATTTCGTTACATATTCAACACAGCTGAAAGGCGGTGGTAAATTTCCGAGTTCTAAGGCGTTTCTGGAAATCGGTGGTGATCGGAAGTTCGGTGGTACTTCCGGTGGTATGCTGTTTTCATTTCTCTCCGATGCGCTTATTTCTCGATGCCATGGTGGAACGAATTCTCGCAAATCAAATGCTATTGGTGGTGATCGCGTTTCGTTTGTTGTATCGCTATTTGCTGGCTGATTCTTGAGTTTCGCGGCATTACGTTTTCGCGACAGTTCGGGATTCAGTTGTAGTGATGGTTGTACTGAGCTTTCCGAATTTGATATTTTTTCGTCGCGAGTTGCCAGTAAGCTATCAAGTTGCACTAGTATTTGTGCGGCTTTCGGAGGGCAGTCCTTTTCCTGTAGAATTGTTGGAGGTGATCTGAAGGTTGGTTGTACAGGTGGTTTACCATCATTTTCGTCACCAGACGATTCTCCGATGTACTTCGGCAACGGATTGAATCCTTGTTTGTTAGAATTTACGTTTTCGGATTCTGTTTCGTTTTCCGTTTCATTTTCCTTATCATTTGCCTGATAGTTGTGTTTCTGAGTTTCTATGCGTCTGCCATCGATATTTTCGACGACAGTACCATCAGCTTCACCGTATAAGTTGCCGGAATTTTCACTTAGGTTGCTTTCCACTCTGTTTCCGTCGTTATATTCGCTTTTGTCACCGTATAAGTAGCCGGTTGCCCCGTCAGGGCTGACTTTTTCGCGAATCTCGCTTTTGCTATGCTGCGATAAGCTTTCTATTTTTTGTAACCTCATTGGGCTTTTTGCTTTTTGCGGCCTCGTTGGACTTTCAGATTTTTCTTTATTTTGTATTCTATAATTGTTTTATCTTCTCGTTTCCTAATTCGTTTGCGTGGTTCGTTTATTTCTCTGTCTTCGTCTTCAGATGAGTCTGCTAGACATTTTTCGATCGGTTTCCATTGTAGTTTGATTCTCCGATTTCCTTTTAATATTTGCCTGGTCTGTTTCCATGTAGGTATTTTTATGAGTTTAGCTTCGTTTTCTAATGTTTCAGTTTGCGGTGTTTCGTTGTGAATATTTGAAGCAATTTTTGTGGGTACACTCTCTGTTATTTGTTTTGATTCTGTCTTTTTCGGTAATTGGTTTGTTTCTTCTTGTGGTTGCTTTGTCTGTTTAGGAAGAATTTGTTTAGTTTTTTCAGCACTTGCGTCGCCCATTGTTGTGACCTGAATATTGTTGCGAAGTTTTGTGGAGCACATTACTCTTTTCTTTTGAAG
This sequence comes from Amblyteles armatorius, assembly GCA_933228735.2. Taxonomy (NCBI): domain Eukaryota; kingdom Metazoa; phylum Arthropoda; class Insecta; order Hymenoptera; family Ichneumonidae; genus Amblyteles; species Amblyteles armatorius. The sequence continues at coordinate 3,660,773 of OW121694.1, read as the reverse complement.
TAGTCGTTGAACTATCTGTTCGATCTGTGATGTGTCGATACTTGATTGATAATCTGATTTTCGCGAGTTTCCGGTGTTACTGGTGTTTTGTCCTTCTCGTGAGTTGGTTCGATCGCGCGGATAATCGCGACCGTTTTGATCATTTTGACAATTGCGATCTCGAGAATCGTCTCGTTGCGAGTTGTTTCGGTTATTACGTGGATTGTTATAATTATCGCGCGAATCGCAATCATCACACGAGTTGTCGCGATAGTTGTTGCGACAATTATCACGTGAGTTGTCGCGATAGTTGTTGCGATAGTTGTCACGTGAGTTGTCGCGATATTTTCGGTAGCGCGAGTCGTCACGATATTGTCGGTTACGCGATTCGTTTTTATAATATCGGTTTTGCGAATCGTTTCTGTTATCTCTCACTCGACAGCAATACTTTTGGTTTCGTGAATTCTCTCTGCAGTTTTGATCACGCGAATTTTTTTTGCAACATCGAGAATAATTTCTGTAATTTCGGTCTTGGGAGTTATCACGATAATCTTGATCGCGTGAGTTATCTCGATAATCTCCGTTCCGCGAATTGGTTCGATAGTCACAACCTCGTGAATCTCGCCAATGATAGTCGTTTCGATCGTGCGAATCTCTATCACGATCATCGATTTGATCCCAAGAATTTCTGTTGCGATTTTGATAGTTATTTCATCGCGAATTAATGTAGCGATCTGATGTCGTTTGAGTTGCATTCTCGAAACGTTTTTCATAAAACGCTCGTTGTCTATGTTGCTCGTTGGACTGCGCGGAACGAATTTTGGCTTTATTGGGACTATTTTCCCTAGCTTCGGATTTTTCGGGTTTCGTCGTTTGGTACATTGCTTGTCTGCGAATGAGTTCATTTTCAATATTCAAGGCCTCGTCGATCGCATTTTCGAGGGTTAAAAATTTTTTTGACAAGAGCAAATTGTGACCAAGTACTACCCGGTCAGAAAGTCCACGGATAAACGATTTTATTACTGTTTGGCTTACTTCTTGCAATCTGTTTTTCAGGTACTGTTGTTTTTCTTCATCCGTGTATACTTCCTTGAGGTGTTCTTCGATTTTTTTAGCGATTTTCCGCGTACGCATTGCGTAGTCTCTAGCTGTCTCGTTGTAATTTTGTACGTTGGACGTTAATTCTAATTCTAAATCGGATAATTCTACGGGTTTTTCAAAGGCGTGTCTGAGATCTCTCAGGAGAGATTCGAGTGTAAGATGCGTTTTCAAGTTTGCTATATCTGCGGCAAATCCAGATAGTTTTAGGTTAATTATGGTTAAAAACAGCGATTGGTCAATTTCGGGAACCGTCTCTGCCACTTTTCTACAAGTGCATAAAAAGTCGCGAACTAGAATATTGTCACCATCAAACGATGGTATCGCGCTGCAAACATCGCGAAGCGCAACACTATTGGTCGCCATTGTTGATGATGATGTATTGTGTGATTGTTTGTTGATCAATTTCTTCTTAGAACTGTGTACTAATCGTAAAAGTTTGAATTTTGTTTTATAATAAATTTTTTTTTATTGCATATGCTAAAATTTTTAATTGAATATGTGAAAAAAGAATGGATTGAAATATAAACTGAATTTGTTTGATATTAACAGAAGAAAAAACAAAATATTGATAAAGGCCAAATGACAAATAAATTCGAAGTTATGCATGAAAATTTTTATTAAATTATGAGAATAAAAAAAAGATTTTTGTTAACGTTCAAAAAGATTTGATAATTTATTGAGGTAAAAAAGGGGGTACCATTATTGTTGGTAAATATTGTCCATAAATATTTGTAATACTCGATTCGATTTGTCTTATTCGAAATTTTTTTTTTCGCATCGATATGATTTTTTCAATTTTTCGTTGTATTTTTTGTGTATCTCTATAAATGTTGTAATATATATATTTTTTTTCATTCGCTTCCATCTACGTGAGGGGCGTTTACTTTGTGTTGAAGTGAAGCAAAAGGCAAAAAGAGAATTGAGATGTATTTGAGAAAAAGGGAAATTCTTCTTGTCCCGTGTGAAATGCCATGAACTACTGTGGTCGTACGTCGTGACATGCGCTACGAGCACGCAACAAGGTTTTTGTAATACGCTTTCGCGAGTCGGCGCTCATATTTCACGTATTGAATAAAAATTCAAAATAGGTAATAATAATAATAATAATAATTGGCTCAACAAACGATATACACTGTTAAATAATAATAACAAAAAAAAATTTTATCAATTGATTGGAACTTACGTGTACGATGAGGATAAATAATAGTTTTATCCAACTTTCATCGGTTTTGGTTGGACATTTTGTTATTGTTGTTTTTTTTTTCAGATAGCTTTTCTATCGTATGTCGTCCTTCCTTCCTTCTATTTATATATGGCAGAGGTGGATGGTGGATGACGGTGGGCGTCGAGATGTCGGTGCGACGGATCACGGTCGCGGTGAATCGATGCCGCGGTCGATGACGGCTCGCTGGTGGTAACGTCCGCGGCTGCCGCCGCGCGAGAACTTTCGGCAGTCGATAACCCGACGTCGCTCGATCACTCGACACTTTTATTGTTATTTTTTTTGGTGTGCGTCCGTTTGTCGCCTTAATGTTTAATATATTATCTAATTAGCGTCTGTTCACTGTATACTATTTTTATTATAAGTCGTGTCTTTTCACTATTTGTCACTTTTAGTGTGTTTTTTTTTTTACGTTTCACTATTTGTGTTTTGTTTCACTGTTTTTCACTTCCAGTTTCTTTTATCCGTGCGAGCGCGGCTCGAGCACGGTTGTCGCGTCTGGATGAAATTTTTTTTGAAAAAGTGAAATTTTTTTTCTGCAGGCGTGTTTGTGTGGTAAGACCGCTTCTGACACCAATGTAACAGGTGTACACGGGTGCCAGATTTTTTTTTTTATGTTTAAAACTTATTTTTTATTAAATTTTTTTTTAAATGTCGGCGTGTTTACGTTGTTCCGGCACTTCTGACACCAAATGTAACAGGATGGCAATGCAGGTGTTAATGATTTGAGTGGCTCCGGTATGTGTATATATATATGTATGACTTTATTAGTCGTAACGCTAATTGTTTGGGAGAGTGTACCGCACTGGACGAGAGTCGGAGCTGAACTAACTGAAGCGGGCGTGAAGCTGAGGGCTTCGCGCTCGCTGCTACAAAGGAATCAAGAGTCGAAGGATGTTTAGACTATCTGATAAGTGGCCGCTCGCGGCGGTCCGGATGCGTGATAGCCTTAAGGGCCTCCTTGAAGAGCGTATCGAACGGAAACGCTCCGTATCGATACCCTCGAATAAATATTAAAGTCGAAAGGTTGAATAATTAGGCTGCGGCCGTTAGACCGTAATCAGCCAATTCATTTGTCATATCACCGAGGAGGTTTCCTAGAGGCGGATTGTATTCCCCGGCGATACCGCTACTTATGTATTGTGATATTATTTCCCCCGTGGGGAGGGAAAAAAATCGCTAATGAATTCGACTAAAAGTGAGACTAAAATCGTGCAACGGGATGGGGAGGGGAAAATTGAACAAAATAATAGTGCTAGGAGGGGACGATAATAACAATAGTTTGCTGAATCAAGAAAAAAAAAGAAAACACTAATAATACTCGATGATACTAAAAAATAATCCGTAACTCAATGGAAAAACTATTCAATGACAACTTAGTCGGAAAATAATCGATGATGAACGGTTCAGAAATAATCAATAACAAATGGTTCAAAATAATCAATAATAAATGGTAATAACGGGGGAGAAGTAATTAAAGAAAAATATTCGGGACGACCTTCGGGGAGTTATGGGGACTTTCAGAGGGCTTTTTGGGAGGGAGAGCTGGTCAGACAAAAGTTGCACGAAAATCTAATAATGAACTAAATATGGGCTCGGATGGGCGCCAGCTACTTTCTCGGTGTAGCACCGTAACGATCCGTGCAGACGGCACGGATCTTTTCTCAAATAAAACTAACTAAATAAATAACTAAACTCAAAACTTGAAAGAAATATCTCTGTCGCAACGGACAGGCGGACTAGCTCGGGAGAGGGGAGAGGGCTCAGGGGGAGTGTACTCGAATCCGACGGCTTCTTACAATATTACCTAAAAAAAAAGTCTCAAAATCTTAATGAGATGGACGGGATAAACTTCACCTAACTAAACTATCACTTATAAAGAATTTTACGCCGCTCACCACGCGCGCGATTACTCTTTGCTCGTGTACAAAAATGCCGACCACGTGTCGACCACGAGGCAAAATCTTTCACTAATATTTTCCATAACAATAGGGGGTACTCGGGGGGGGGGGGGGGGGGGGGGGGGGGGGTCAAACGGGTCGGGAAAAATTCGGGCAAAAACTTACGGCAAATTCGGGGCTCACTCACTCGACACTCGATACAATATTCTATAATTTTCCTGTTCGGGCTTACAACTAATGACGCCCGGTCTCACACACGTCCACACGTCACGCGGCTCGGCTCAGAGTAAGGGACATGGCGGGGTCTTCTTCTTCGTCGGCGTTGGCGCTGATGGTGGTGGGGAACGAGAGCACCTGTGCGTCAGCGTTGGTTGGTAATCGGACTCATGGACGGGCGTTATTCTTCCGGTCTACGGGAGGTGGCGACAGAAGCCCCGCTGGATCGTCGATCGATGCTGTGCGTCGGCGATCCCAGCGGGCGACAGGCAGACGGGCAGCGGCAGCTTTTCGGCGGGCTTTTCGAGGCTTTTTCGGACGGTCTTGTTGGCGGACTTTTTCCCCTCGTCCACGATCCTCCTACCTTCCTCGGCGTCAGCACGTCTACTCTCGTTCCTTTGCTGTTCCTTGCTGATCGCGGGCTGTCTAGGGGGGGGGGGGGGGAATGTCGATATTGTCCTCGAGTCACGCACATTCACACAGGGGTTAACGGGAGGGAAAAAACGGGAATTTACATGCTAACTTACACAAAATAAGTAGAAGAAAAAAGTGTAAAAATATCCGGGTCTAACGTTCTGTGAGCGGCGGACTCGAGCCGAGTTTAGGGAAGGGCTTGTGACGTACCACGTCACAGTATATACATGAATCTGTATTGTAGGAGAGGACGCGCTTTTCGAGTTTTTCGAGATAAGAATACAGCTTTAAGCGAGCCTGTGCTGTAGTATACGCAGCGACTACCACGTTCACATGGGGGTTTAGCTCCGTGCTCTCCACTGTCTTCGTCCAGCAGACGTACATCATTTCGTTGTTCACGAAGATGATATTATTAATCTCGCATGCTCGATCCGTTAAGAGTTCTAGCAGTCTCTGCCAGGTGGTCACAACCTCGGTCTTCGGGAGATTTTCACGCTGACCAAACTTTCCCCAAATTGAGTTCAGACAAAGTTTCGCTACAGATCGAAACCCGGGATTTTTCTCTATCCGCTCACGATCGAGCTGGATACCCTCCGTCTCGCGAAAGCTGTCGAGGTACGCGTCTTGGCTCGCAGGTGTCGTACACGCTGAGGGCCAGCCACCACCCTCCTGCTTTATCTTTAGCCAGAGGTTTATGTAGCCCCCAAACAGGCCGCCCGACTGACTGGCTCGGTCGTACTGCTCGATCTCGTACTGCCAAATCTCGTGTACAGCTAAAACCCTGTACGCTTTCTCGACATCCTTGAGGAGCTCACAAGATACTCATGTACCCTCGAAAGCTCGATATTGTTCGACGTCATGAGGACACGCCCCTTGGTACATTTCTTCGCAGCATTTTCGACATAATGCAAACATTCGTCGACTATGCATACGTATGGGAAGTATCGGATGATAGAGATTTCGAGGCGGCAATACGGTGCATCGTACAAGCCCTTCAACACGTGTCAAATGTTGAAAGGGTCCTACGATTTTGCTACAAGTATCGGCGGTGTATATTCTCGGGTGACCTACGGGAAAACGACCGTACTTGCAAATATAGGGGTACAGTGAGCACACGTCAACATAGTGGATTTTTTCAGTGCCGCTAGTCTCGCAATAACTACGCGTGTTTCCCGTACGTCCTCCAAAGAATGCGTCCCGCGGATTTAAAATCTCGTCTGTAAGAATCGCGTGACCGCTCACGAAAGAATTTATTGCGGGGTTTCTCCTTTTTAGCTGAGCATATTCGCACTCCCAGATTTCATGCAGCGTGTACCCTACCGATTTTATACGCTCGGAGGTAACTAATGTTCGCGTGAGCCTGTCGTTGAAGGTCGTTCCGTACATTTCCTCATCCCGCCTACTCTTATCGGTGTAACATTTGTCACAGCCATGGAAGAAGCAACCATGAAACTGAAGAACGTGTTCTACACCGTCAGTCGATTTAAAGTAGCTGTCTACGCGAGTACCGTCAACAAGCTTATGTTCGCGACCCCGACCCGCGTGATCGATTTGGACATCAAAAATATGCTCGCACCATAGTAGCCACTCGATGGCCACTGCGGATTGCCGATCAGACCGACGATACCCATTCCGAGGCAAAACCGAGATTTTGTCGTCGTCCAAAAAGTTTCGACGAAAAACTTTGTTGCACGCTGAAGCTATCGTCACAGCTTCCGCAAATGGACATACATCACCATTCTCTATGAAAATTCGGCGAAAAGCAGCGCAAGCCTTTCGCAAAATCGTTACATCGGTTCGGCAATAATCAACGATCTCCTTATCAAAATCGAATTCGGATCGTGAAAGACGCTTTCTGTCATGCCAGGTGGAATATATTAAAATGTGTTTTCATAATTAGGAAACTCGCTCATCAGCGACACCTGTGGCTTCGTGCCGTACCATACGGCGATACGCTCATCCGGTCAAGCCCCGACGGACTGTCTTCGCTCATGGCGTGCCGAGAGAACTCGTGCTTCGAGCGACCCACACATTATACAGTTTCCTAAATAAAGCATTGTTTCTTCTCTCTGAAATATTCGTGTCTTTTCCATACTGCAAGTACGTTACACTAGGCTATGAGTTCAGAGCGGTCTGTCGCCGATAGTGTATCGGGAGAGTAGTCTGCGAGGGGTGGAAGCAGCCCTTTGTACCCACGATTTTCCAATCTATCAAAAAGATGGGGAAATGTTCCCTTGAACACGTTTTCTCCTAAGCCAAAGGCTTTTGGGAGTTTGTTAAGAGACCTGTGGAAATAATTCAAGCTGTCAATAAACTTGACTTTATCGACTCGCATTTCCATGGTACTAGTTCCATTAGTGATTAATTTTAGTACTTCGCGCTTCTCTTCGACGATATATTTCAGAATAAACTGGGCGTCGAACCCTTTTGCGTTATGTGCTATACATATAACCTTACCGACATTCTTCTTGTCTAGTGCAACATACTCTACAAATTCCGCTACAGGGACTTCTCCGAAAATTTGTTCACCAACACTACCGCACAGACAACAATCCCACGAATCATCATCTTCATCGATGCACTCTGTGCGGCGCTGTTGGCTGACACACAGGTTTACTTCGTGCAGATATTGGTTCGGGACTCCTTCGACTCCACGCTCCCGCCTGGCCTCAAAATCGTAAAAAATGAATATATCCGGATGATTCGATTTTTTTGCCGGACGCAATGGTGCCATGAAACAATTGTGGTTTTCTGGGCGCTTCTGTTTACAAGTTCTACAGTAAAACTGACCACATTCATGTTTCGCGGCGTCTTTCTTGTACACTTGTCTTAAGCATGTTCAGCACGTCTGCAGCATATCGCATAATCGCGATTGGACTCCATGTGAGCCGAGCATCTTGTGCCTCGCGAAACAGTCATTGCCGCGGAAGAAGCGCCCGCAACTTCACAACGTATCTTTACGACGTTTGCGTCGCATGGCGGGCTAGTCATACAGTAGGGACATTTCTAGCCACACTGATGACCCGTGATGCCGTCGTATGCAACACCGCATGGAGGGCAGGAAAACGAAGCACCGGCTGCCGCGGCGAAATTTAACACCAGACCGTAGTGCTGTTCCTGATTATCATGCAGCAGATAAATACTATGCTCGACTTTTGGAACACAGCGTAGCACAGTATCGGTACCGTTGAACAAAGCCGGTTTGCTACTACCGAATGACTCGATATCAAATAATATTAGTGCCACCCCCTCCCACGCAAGCACCTCCTGAAAAGCCTGTAGCTCCGGGAGACCGCAACCCCCTGCAGGAACTTCTATGTTCTCTGCCCTAACTAATTCTTCAGCCAGGATTTTTTAGAGTGCCGATCTACTCCGATGTACATTATCCCAGCGTTTCTGCATACCTGCCTGATGTGACTGCGCTCAGCGTACACCTTACCTACCACGATGCTCCGCGGGGGACCGAGGTTGTCATCATTTTGGAATTTAATCACCGGACGCTTCTCCCAAAAATCGACACGCCTGACTTTTTTTTTCGGCCTCCCGGAACCTATAGGCATCGCGATAATATTACTCGTTATGGTGAACGAGTCGTCGATGCTGATCCGGGCAGCACTTTGCGAGACGCTACTAATAATCGTGAATAACTCCTCGAAATTAAAATCTGCAACGGGTCTATACGACGTGCCTACGGGTCCCCGCGTGAACGCGTTTGATTTAAATTCAATGCCAACCATATCTGTCGGCTCGCTATCACTCATGAGAAGCGTGTGTAGCTCACGTATCGCGTCCTCTAACCACGATACACGGTTCACATCCTCGGAAGGTTCGCGGATTCTTACAGTTCATACGCTCCCTGCAGCCTTAAATCTGTCGAACCACTGTCGGGATTCAACGCGGTGTGTGATCTTTGACTCACCAGATAGCGATGGAGCCGACTGCGGGCTTGCTGACGGTCCTGCAACGGGTTCATCTCCCAGGTCTCGATCTACCTGGGATGGTAGTGGTGGTGATGGCGATTTAGTCGCGAGGTTCTCGAGTCTGGAATCCGCCATCAAGTCGTCCCCGAAATGTGTGGAGTTCGCCACAGACCCGACGAACTCGTTGCCCCCGCCATTTTGAAGCGGCGAAGGTGTCCTCCGTCGCGAAGGTCCTGCGATGGGCTCGAAGGTCGACCTTTCTAGAGGTGACTGCAGTGCTTGCGGAGGCTCCGAAGGCGAGCAAATGTCGACGATTGACACGTCGAGCAATACCCGTTCTCCTCCTCCACCGATCTGCGTGGAGTTCGCTACCGGCTGGACGAACTTCCCATCCCCGTAGGACAGCTCAGCCCGCGAATTGTCCAACTCGTCGCCATGTCCAAGGATGGAGGACTCATCAAGATTCCGCTCCAGCTCCACGGCCGCTTCATCCCTCTCGGCGTCGTCAAACTCCAGTATTGATAAGTTCGCCGTGATGTGGGTGAGTTTATATTCCAGAGTAATAGAAACTGAAAAACTTTTAACCTTTAACTTTTGACTTTTGAATTTTGAATTTTGAATTTTGAATTTTGAATTTTGAATTTTGAATTTTGAATTTTGAATTTTGAATTTTGAATTTTGAATTTTGAATTTTGAATTTTCACTTTCGACTTTCGACTTTCGACTTTCGACTTCAAACTTCAAACTTCAAACTTCAAACTTCAAACTTCAAACTTCAAACTTCAAACTTCAAACTTCAAACTTCAAACTTCAAACTTCAAACTTCAAACTTCAAACTTCAAACTTCAAACTTCAAACTTCAAACTTCAAACTTCAAACTTCAAACTTCAAACTTCAAACTTCAAACTTCAAACTTCAAACTTCAAACTTCAAACTTCAAACTTCAAACTTCAAACTTCAAACTTCAAACTTCAAACTTCAAACTTCAACTTTCAACCTTCAACCTTCAACCTTCAACCTTCAACCTTCAACCTTCAACCTTCAACCTTCAACCTTCAACCTTCAACCTTCAACCTTCAACCTTCAACCTTCAACCTTCAACCTTCAACCTTCAACCTTCAACCTTCAACCTTCAACCTTCAACCTTCAACCTTCAACCTTTAACTTTTAACTTTTAACTTTTAACTTTTAACTTTTAACTTTTAACTTTTACACGTACCTTCGTCTTCCCATGGAATATCGCGAACCTCTGCTATAGCCCTCGCATCGTTCAAGTTGGCAGTGACCTCCTGCAACGCTCGTTCGGCGGCCTTCACCGCTGCGGCTGCATCGTTTCGCGCTGCTTCCTCATTCCGAAGGGCTTCTGTAATTAGTACTACATGTATTTAATAATTTGTAAGCGGAATTACACAACCTGACACAAATTAAAACAACAAACACTTGAACTACACTTACCAATCCGTGCAACATCGTCGCGGAGTGCTGCAGCATCCCGCGAATTTTTGTACGTGGATCCGTTGAGAGCCGGGCACAGTATCTTCAGCACCTTATGGCTTTCACTAAATGTACCCTCGTTATACATTTAACAATCTGGGCCGTAGTTCAGTGGTCCAGGAAGCATTTGACCCGCCTTATCAAAGCCCGACCTCGAATACCCTTTAACATCCGATCTGTTGACTTCAGCAGCAACCTCTCCACTACTCGCGTAGGGTTGACTGCCAAAACTTTCACAATCGCGATAACAATTGCACGAATAACGGCGTCCAACATTTTACAATCTATTTCGTTCACTCGTCACAGAAGAACAAAAATTGCACAAAACACTACGTCGACAGAATAAACACTGTAGATGTGGGGCGTTTGCACCGATGACCGAAACAGAATAGTTTTCCGCGGAAACACTTAGACTTGTAGTTTTTCTCTTGACCAGCAACCCCCTTCCACTGTACAAGTTCGGAGTGATCATTGGTTGGTCAAAGATTTTCTTTATTTTGCAGATTAAAAAAAAAAAAAATGACGCCCGCCACGGTCTTCGACCCTAAAACTTCGTGACTCGAGGAAAAATCCTTCGAGTAAAGGCTATAAAATTACTATTGTTCCAGGTAGCTTACGTCCGAACAATCCCCAGTCCGGCCCGTACGCTTTATGGGTTTTATTACAGCTACGCGTCATAATATTATAATCAGCTGCACCATAGTAACTGTTGTAAAATCTATAGCTGCATTGTGATCGAGGTTTTCGCGCATTTTTATTTTTATTTCGTCGTTGTACATGTTTGTCCCTCTCTCTTAGCGTTTAACCAGTGAATGGCTATTGAACCTGGAAATTTCCGTCTTATTTCAAGAATGTGTGGAGTGAACAAGCGGGAATACACTAATCATGAGATACGTTGAGTCACGAGATACGTTACGACACAACGAAAGATGCTTCACAAAATTACCACGTCGCGGACGGTTTGCGCAGCTTTCGAGTCTCAACCCCTACGACACTCACCCCCACTTGAGTTAACAGCATCTTTGAGGCGTGTCTTCACCCCTTCTCCTCTGAAAAAATTGCATCACTTTCTCCGGCTCTAAACCCGAGTGTGTCTTCACTCCCAAGTCATTACGTCCCCACGACTTGGTCAGTGAAGCCTCGTTCTCTCAAATATCCTCCAAAACATAGAGTGAAAAAATGGAAAATTTTACTAACGTTGTAGAAAGGGTGAGCGTGGCCGAGTGGATCGGCGCGCGCTTCACACGCAGTAGGCCCGGGTTCGATTCCCGGCAAGCACCACGAATTTTCTGTGGTGTTTTTATCTGCGTAAAAGTGGTTCGGAACCCACTATAATAGTATGGGAAACCGAAAGACTGGGAAAAGTGTCGCGGGTTCGATTCCCGAGACTGAAGTCCCGCAGGTGAAAGGAAAACGGACGGGGACGTAGCTCCGGAGATAGGACGTACGAACTACGACTATATCCGTATGTCCGGGACTACTGATACCTGACGGGGCGCGACGAAGCTCCGGACACAAGAATCGAACCGGCGACAACGGACAAGGAAGGAGGAAAGAGAGAGAAGTCAAGGAGCCCGTAAACCTTAGGGGATCGGTGTAACACACAATACCCAATACCCAATACTAACGTTGTGAAGGAAGCCCAGAGAAAATTATTCCCGTCAGGAATACTTTCTCCGTCTTCCGTTGTAAATACTACGGCCAAGTCCGAGTCAAAGCGCGTTCGCGGAGAAGACAATACGCTTGACCCTGTAATGGCAACCTTTGAGCAAGGCAATGTTATTATCCACAACATACAGCCTGAATACCTCGGGTAGTAAGATGGTCACGGTGGGACTTGAGCTAGTAAACGGACACGACTTCGAGGTGGCAATAAAATTCTCCGGCCGTCACGCGGCAGGGATTTCCCTCAACGTCGTCGAGTGACATCAACTCTGCGAGCGGATGATAATTATCACCCCGTGGTTCAATGCAGAAAAAGGCTCTGCCAACGATCGAATATGACCTCGCTTGACCGCCAGAAAATAAGTTTTACGGCGGCTTACAACGAAAAAGCTATTTTATTGGAATTAAAAGACTCAGCGAAGAAAAACTTTGGTGTCGAAGAAACACAGAATCAGCGGAACAAAACACCCAAGAATACGTACCCCGTTGGTATTCTCTTCCAAAAAACAACGTACAAGGGACTCGTTATACTGAGTAAATGCATATATCATAGAATTCATTTACTTCAAGACGAACTTGAGCTCGTGAGAGAGATCAGAGATATAATTGTTGAGGAAATTAGTGTTGAGGGTCCGATACAGGACTGGAATACTGCTACAAGAGAAAAATCTCGTCAATCGCGTTCAAATATATGATGGATGAACGCATAACTTTAGCCCTGAAAAATCGACGAGGTATCTACGGAGAAGATGAAGAAACGAACGGCAAACGGCAGTTGATCGCCAAAGAATTATTAGGCATTCATCATGAATACATTTTCCGTACAGTGGTCGCTCGTATAAATGAACTGCCTTAGAGATGAATTACCGAAGATTCACATATGCGTAAAAATATACGCACAAAGAAAAATGTACACGTAGATGTAATGATAAAAACATTTGTATACAATAAAAACTGTTCAACTAGATTTGAGAATAAAAATGCAAACTTTATTCTAAAAATTTGAAACACAATTATTTTTTACTCACCTTCCCTCACCCGTTTCATATATTTATTTTCAAAGTGCTGAAAAATTGAAAAAAACACTGCTGCATATTGGAATCGAACCCGCGCTCCCAAGGAAAACGGCGCTTGAATTCAACGCCTTATGCCGCTCGGCCAAGCTAGCTTACGCAAAGCATTCAGCTACCCTCGAGAAATACCCTACGCGCAACAGCGAGAGCCCTGCGTCCCGCAGCAAGCCAGTGCCTGCCGGAATCCAAGATGGCGCGACTCGGTGCTACATCGTCACGGACTCTCCGTGCGCTCCGTCTACTTCAGTCATCCACCGCTATACCGTCTACGCGCTGCACTGCTCGGCATCCCTTCTCACGCACCCGAACCGATGGACCCGCCGCCGCTCGGCCGCTAGCGTACCCCAAAAATCTAACATGGCGCGACTCGTCACTACACCGTCACCAGCTGGCCCCGCGCGCGCTCCAGCCAACTCACCCCTGCTACACCAAACACTCCCGCCACGCCCTCACGCCCTTCCATTAGCCCCGCTCACTCCCTCCCTTCACTACCCTCTCTCTATTATCCCCTCCGTTCACACTCAAGTCGAGCTACTCAAGTGATCGACCAGGGGGGCTTGGCAGCCGAAGAAGCAACATCTCCTCCAGCTCCTCACCCTGAACACCCAACACCTCCCTACAAGGGCCGCAGGGGGAAGGGGGGAGGGGGAAAACCACCCTAGCAGCGAGCCGGCGGGCCTAGCGGCCTGGCCGAGCGCACTACACAGCACCGACACTCCTTAAAGCCGCCATCTTGAAAAAATCCGTATAGGTACTGTAGTCTACTCCAGGGGTCTACTACTTAACAGTGCTGTACGCCAGTACAATACTGTAGGTAGGTTCACTCACCAGTGAGGCTCGCTGTGATAGTGAGGAGGAACCGTGAGGAATCCAGGGCAAAATATTTGATCGAGACCTGATCGGGTTTGCTTTATTGCGAAAAATCTCGGCCTTAGATTGAGGTACAGAAGCTCTTTCGCTTGCGAGAAAGTGTGGAGGGACAGGGATCTATTCGTCCAACAACCTAATACAAACTCAAAGACTTTATTGTACAAGAGAAAACAAGTATATTCGTTGTGCACCGCTTGAAGACTAGTGTGTCATAAATCTCAATAATCCAACCGCCACTAGGCGTGGGGATGATCTCCTCATTTCTAACACCTCGCTGGTTGGCTGGAACGGTATAGATGTTCGGCGCTTAGTGTCTGGCTTCTATGAGTCGCTCCCTCGGCGATGCGGCGACGCGCCATAAAGACTTTTACAATTCGCCATCTCGTGGGGGAGTTAAGTACTATGGTTCGTGTGTAACTACCGCTGAGTGTCTCGGGACTAGGGGTCGGCGATATTTAAAAAAGCATCGATACGGAAATAATCGATGTACAATATAATCGATGGTTTGAAATCGATTTTTTTTTAAACATCGACAATAATCGAATATTTTCTCAACGGAAAGCGCGTCATTTTTAAATGAGGTGTAGTCACGAGGTGAAAAAAACAGTCAACAAGGTAATAAATCGACGTAACTATCGATAAATCTTAGAAAACCGTACTAAAATCATCAAAACGAATTTCAAACAAGTGTACATATCTTAACTAATATTGTTTTTTATTCATCGACATGTGACAAATTGATCATCGGATGTTGCCGTTCCTGGTGTTGTATGGACTTCCGTATAATTATTAATGATTCACAATTTCAGCTTCGTCCGAATGACACCTGAGTTGTCTCTTTCTGCAAACGTATACCTATGCAAAGAAAACGCTAGTGAGTTGCACGTCAATATCGCGTGGACGTTAGAAAATGATTATCGCACCTGAATAGAAAAAAGTGCAATGGGAGCAAGTGCAGGAGGGTTAAATACAGGACATCTTCAAAAGCTCAAGAACATCGATGTTACATCATGTTATATTATAAAAATTCTTATATATATTAACTTCTTAAAGTGGTACATCTAAACCCTTAAATCAAAGCAAGTACAGGTACACGAGCTATCACATCAAGACGCTTAGTTATGTACACCGTTTACGATATACGCCAATATTGTTTGCCGAGAGAACCTAAGAATAATAACGCATTAAGTCTGCCTGCTGTTAGTCGACTGCGATTTTCAGCTTTAATCGCGCCGGCTTTCGAAAATAATCGTTCAGACGGAACGGAAGTAGCAATGCCGGTTAAATATTTTCGAGCGCAAGCATGTAGTGTCGGGTACGCAACTCCCAACTTGTTCCAGTACTCGATAGGTTTTTCGGATCACGAGACAACTGGCTGATTGAGATATTGCCCGAGTTCGAGAGTGAGCTCTGCGCAAGTGAAAGCTGCCGTCTGATTCTCGGAGGCGATGAGTTTATCGTGGAAAGTCCATACGCTATTATCGTTCGCTGTCTGCGAATGATTTTCATCCTCCATGCCCGTACGGTAGGACTTTCGTTTCGATTTGAATCTGTTTTAATAATCGCATCTATCTTCCTGACTGCAGTCGCGGCGAGAAGCGGTTTTTGAAAGTGCATTTTTTCAAACCGGGGGTCAAGAATCGTTGACATTGCGAACAGCTCGAGAGACTCGTAGTCTTTAAATCGTCGATGTGATTCGGCTAGAAGTTTTTCTTGAAACTGTTTACCTATTCTGGAGCACGGACCGCGCGTCCTGATAGCAACCGTCATGCACCGGATAATCGGAATGATCAAACTCGATGTGACGTACGTATCTCCACTGCACTCGGTTATGACATTTTCCACAGGTTTTAAAAGCAAAACTACATCTCGTAATAAATCGAGTTCATCGTGCGTAAGCAATTCAACGGACCCTTTGCACTTAAGCGTGACCGGGTATACGTACTCGTGGAGTTCCAAGAATTGCTCAATCATATGAAGAGTGTAATTCCATCTCGTCGGAACGTCTTGAATGAACTTGAGAAGTGTTGCTTCCGTTTTTCCGTCTCGTTTCTGTAGTCGCAGTAATTCGTCCGAAGCAACGACGCTACGTTTCGTTAGCGTAACAATTACTTTAACTTTAGCGATAGTTTCTTGAACTCCAGTTGTAGCACTTATTGCATCCGGTACAATGTGTGATGGAGTGTGAGCAAAGCATCCGATGTGTTTCGAAGCTCCAAAACAATCGATTGCTGCTTTTTTAATATTTGCGCCGTTGTCAGTCACGATTGCTGTCGCGTTTTCGCAATTTATCCCAAAGCACTGAATACCCTCCATAAGAATCTCCGAAAGATAAAGTGCAGTGTGACTTTGTTCTAAAGGGAATACGCCTAAGCACCCACTTTTCATTCCATTGCCACGTAAGTAGTGTACCGTTACCCCAAGATACCCACGATTTAAAATATCGCACCACATGTCACATGTGAGGGTTAGTGCAGTAACATGCGCGATCTCTTGTTTAAAGATGCCTTGCAGGTGTTCATACTTATCATCCATAAGTCGAGTGATAGTTTGTCTTGATGGAACGTTGTACCGTGGAAATGCTGCCTTCATGAGAGTGCAGAATCCTTCGTTTTCGACGGTGCCGAGAGGACAATTGTCGGTAGCGATCATGTACAATATGGCGTTGGTAATTTTTTCAGATGATGTCCCTCCATCTGTCAACCAAGAACATAAAATATGGTCAATTCGCTAGAATCATTGTGATGATCCATTACAATGACCTCAACTATGCAAAAATCATTACCTGCGAATGAGTGTGCTTGTTGAAAAACTCTGTCAATTTGTTGATCATTGCCCACTGATTCAACCTGTCAAAAGCACAAAAATTAGTTTTTATTAATGTTGTGGCCTATAGCAAAATTCGTCCGATCGAGTAAGTATATATCGATTGAGTAATTTACCGGAACATTCCTTCGGATGGGGGTCTCTGCATTTTTCGGAGGCGGATCGTCTTCATTTTCCGACAGTCCTCTCTTTCTTTTACTTGCCACGGTGTTCAATTCAAAACCGGTCTTTTGCTTACTTCCTGTAGCAATGGATAGTCTTATGGGATGCCTTCGAGCAAGATGCTGCATTAAATTTGTCGTGTTTCCACCGTGTTTGATTATTTTTGTACAAATTTGGCATCGAGCAGTCATACCGTCTACCTCCGTGAAACTATCCCAGACCAGACTTTTCGTCTTCGAGCTGCGATTTGTAAGCGCGCCTTTCCTGTAAACAGCCCGTATTGTTAGACATGTACAATTTTTGTATAATAGCAAGTCAAATATTATCAATATCTACTTACGACATCTCAATGGAAGTTATGGATTTCACACCAAATGCGGACGTGCTAATTGATTCTGTAACCAACGGCACCGAAGACGAAGAATCTCTCACAGTTTGTAGCGGCGGAGCTATTGGATTTACAAAAACACAGTTTAACAGAAATTAACGTTTGTGTTTAATTGTATATTGATAATATAAAGTACCATGTTGCGATCTTCGTGAAGACCCGGGAAAAGAGATTGGCGCGGTCCATTTGTTCACGGCAGGCGACTTGGTATTGATGACTATCGACTTCATACTCAATGGCTTTTCCGGGCGATCCGGTGGAGGCGTATTCATTATGGACGACGTGTTATGTGTGTTTGAGGCAGTTTTTGGGATCGTATTCTGTTAAATATATTGACAACATTATTATTATCATTAGTACATTCCCTTTGTCATCCTTATCGTCTTTATAAATCTTGAGAATACAAAAGATTGTCATCTTTATCCTGAACAGCCTCAAATTCATCTACGAGTATCATGTTCTGAGGTAGCAGTCTTTCTTCCAAATCTACTTCAGATAGATCAATCGAGTTTATTCAAGAGAGACACGAGTAAATATTATACCATGTTGAGAACACCCCGATTCTAAGAAAATGATCACGATAATAATGCACGTACAAATTCACATTGTCCTTTGACCGTGAAATGACCTTGATATCTGCGTCCTCATTGACTACTGCGCTCGATTCGATTAAACCCCGAATATAATTTGCCGTGCGTTGATTATCGTCTGAAATATTATACCCATACATTACTTCTAAAAACTATTACAAACATTAATCAACAGCATAATAGCAGTTTACTCACGCATTAACGGTATCCACTCGGCTAAGGACAGATTGGCGATGGGAAAAGATTCTTGATCGTTGATCCGAAAATAAACGATGTACGGGGTTCGAAACCAAACCTTTTGAAGTCCCTCTAATGTAGGATGATCCATTTCCACATTAAAAAACTCGATTTCGACGTACTGTATAATCGAGGCACTACACAATGAAAATCGACGAATAGAGAATTGAAAGAATTCGGGGGCGAGAAATCACCGTCAACTTGCGAATTACCAAGTGCCGGCATCGGCAAGAAAATACTTTTTCATTGTGTGTTTGAATACCATATCGCGACGATTGGGGCGGCATCTGTACGTCACGAAGTGAGATCAGAAATATCGATATCCTCTAAAAATCGATTTCTTTCGCTGAATCGATTACTAGAAACATCGATTTAAAATAATCGATATAACGCAGAAAAACATCGATGTTTCAAACATCGAATGAACATCGCCCTACTCGGGACCCCCTCCGGGAAGCACCCCGGGTCGGGACCAGCCTGTTCGGCCTATCCGTCGCCGCGTAGCCAGGGCCCTGGATGCGGAGGATGCGAGGGTACCGGCATCCATGGTCGCTGGTTGTTTTTGTCAACCGGAGTGTTTATTAATTAATTTTTCCGGATAAAATCGAGTGACGTCGCGGTCATGTGATTAGAAAGTTTTGTTAATTTGAACATTAATGAACAAAAGTGCGAAGTGGAGTGTAGCGTGTTGTGTGCGTTTTTACACGTGACTTCACGTACGTGCATCTCCCAACGCAACAGGTCGCCCACTTCACAGTGGGCTTTTGGGTGAGTATTATTGTCTATTTTACAATCTCATTTAGCCAGTGGGTATTAAACAATTGTTAACTTCAACTAATAATAATTTTTTTTCCTTTCAGGTCGTCAGAGAATTGAAAGAGGAATTGCGAAAACTTCTCCATGCGATAAAAACATAAGAAAATGCTAAAAATAATGATTTTGCGTGATAACAATTCTAAAATGTTATCAACAAATGATCGAAAAAAAGTGATGTTCAACAAATTACCCAAAAACTTAACTATTTTCGTTCATAAAAATAATTCGTTTATTTTTCTGAATACGTACGAATTTTCTTCAGAATTTTTTGTAATCTTTGACAATCGTGTTTTATCATAGCTTGAACATAGAAAAAACACAATTTTGACATAAATTTCCGTTACATACTTGGAAAATATTTCCTGAAACCTTTTTCAGGTTCAACGTCAATACTCAAGTTTGTCTACGTGGATTGTTTCACAGCTCAAAAACAAAACAACAGCGAATATGGTTCTTCTGATGAAAAATGAGGCTTGTACAATAAATTTTTACGATAATTTTGGTGAGTTGATCTACGATTCCCTCTGGTTTATCATTCATATCGTAGGATGAAAGATCCAAATCAACACGATAAGCCCATTGTAATTAAAATTATACAACAACCGTAAAAAGGATGCATAGTGACGGTGAGTCGATGCAAATTAATTTTCTATCGACTCACTTTTGTTGTTACATTACATTGTTCTTATCACATATTAGATTAGGTTCACTTTCTTCTTGCCATTATTTTAAACATTATTATTGTTACGTTGTGTATATTTTTCTACCTTTTGATTTGTTTGCTTTTTATAGAACAATTCCATTGCAGTTTCATTTTTCAATCAATAATAGACATGAGGCAAGAAGAAGGATACATCGCGAAGGTACTCGGCACTTTATTACAGCGATCCTTCGTTTATTTGGATATTGTGAATATTTTGAGATTTCAGTGCTATGATATGGTTCCGAGATCCAAGGGTTTTCAGCTTTTTTTTGAAAATTAAATTGTCACATCAACAATTTTTTAACGTGTAAAATCGAGTTTCTTAAAATGCATGTTTTGTTCCCACTACAATTCCTACAGTTTCCACCAATCTTTTACACGCTCTCTTGTGCCAATACTTAAATTTCTTTCTTTTCATAATCACATTTGGAGCACCGAAGAGTACAAGCACCGATACTATATGCCTAAAGGCCACGCAAAGCGACGACTCTAGGAATTTGAGCTCTTGACGTGAATATTTTTTTCCTTCCATTCTGACTATATTTTTAATACGTGTCAAATTCTAATAGAGCTTAACTATATTAGAAATTTGAATCGTTTTGAATTGCGTCATCAATTTGTGCAAATTGTGTACAAAATTAGATTTTGTTAAAGATTGAAAGCTATGAAAGGGTTCTACCATAACGGACATTTCAAGTCTCTTCTTCTTGTATTTTTCAAATATCTATCCACCTTGGAAATTGTAAGATCTAGTGTGATTTTTTATCAATTTTAAAAACGTATACTATTCGAGTCATTAGATCGAATTAATTATTAATTTTTTACGATGTATAATCAAACATTTATTACAGGTGTTAAGAATTAGATATGAGGCATTCCATATCAATTCAGCCACCAAAAAAAAAAAATCCCAAAAAATGTCTGAAAATCAGGTTTAGCGGTTCCAATAAATACACCAAATTTCAAATTTTTCAAAAAATTTCCAGCCGAAATATGCCAATTTTTTCATTTTTAATTTAATCTGTAATATCTCGGGAACGATGAATCGTATCGACATCTCCAAAAAACGAAAATTTGCGTTTTTTCTTGGCCCACAAGAAGAAAATTGATTGAGAATCAATTATCTAATTTCAGCCCACATTTTACGGCAAAATCAACGAAATTATTTTTTTTTTTTGGGAAGGACTTCGGATATCGACATAAAAAAAATTACTTCAAATTCTGTATACGAATGTCGAATTTTTTGTATTTTTTGCTTCCTCATAGAGGAAGCTTTGTTTTAGCAAAAATAAAAAATTCGAGATTTTAATGAAAACATGTTCAGAATGTTCCGAAACGTCGAAAAATCACATTTAGAAAAAAATGTCCGGATGTGCGTGTGTGCGTGCGTGCGTGCGTGCGTGCGTGCGTGTGTGTGTGTGTGAAATGGACGTGCAAAATTCAAATCGTTATAACTCAAGGACGCCTGGCGCGATCAAGCTGAAATTTGGCACACATCATGTACGATCAGTAGTCAATGTTTGGTGAAAATGTCATCCAAAAATGTTCAGTTTTTTTTTTGTACGCCATTCTTAATTTCTTCAAAAATGTCTGTTCGCGCTCTAGCGCTTGCAATTTTTTTGCTATCGGGCTAAAAATGCGTATACAGGTAGATTATCATCACCCGATGATCCCATTAATATTTCAGGAAAATCGATCGAACCGTTTAAATTTTATGTCATTTCGGATTTTTTGAATTTCATAATTTTTTTTCAGACCCAATTTTTTCGTATCAAATATTCGTCTACAAATAAAATAAGTGTCAGATTCGTGATCAGCGTGAACAAATACATGGAATTACAGTCCCGGAGCGACAATTAACGAAAAAGTTTCCTAGGCATTTGTGAGGGATGGTCGATGGTCAGGCACGCGTCAATGAATAAAATCCGAAGTTGATGAGAAAAATATGCGTCGTTTATTAGTCGGAGAGTGATTGTTCGGAGAGTAATTGTTCGGAGAGTAATTGTTCGGAGAGTAATTGTTCGGAGAGTAATTGTTCGGAGAGTAATTGTTCGGAGAGTAATTGTTCGGAGATTAATTGTTCGGAGAGTAATTGTTCGGAGAGTAATTGTTCGGAGAGTAATTGTTCGGAGAGTAATTGTTCGGAGAGTAATTGTTCGGAGAGTAATTGTTCGGAGAGTAATTGTTCAGAGAGTGCACCGTTCTCGGTGTCGGTCGGAGCTGAACTAAAGAAGCGGGCGTGAAGCTGAGGGCTTCGCGCTCGCTGCCACAAAAGAATAAAGAGTGTTTAGACTAGTAGATAAGTAGCCGCTCGCGGCGGTCCGGATGTGCGATAGCCTTAAGGGCTTCCTTGAAGGGCGTATCGAACGGAAACGCTCCGTCTCGATACCCTCGAATAAATATTAAAGTCAAAAGTTTAATAGTTAGGCTGCGGCCGTTACACATTTTTATGGTCAAAATTGCAAAAATGAGTGATTTTATGTATTTGTAAACAACGATTTCTTTGCTTTTCGATGGCATCGCGGAAAAACCCAGGTGCCTATCGTGATCCACAGCAAAACATACACAAGACGATGGATATGACGGGATTAAAAAGCTAGATAAAGAACTATCACTAGGAATACTGGAATAAAAATTGAAAGGGCAAAAAAAAAATTCTGAAGCGCATACTTCCGTGTATTTTTTCGCGCCAAACGCAGATTCGACAAAGTGAAACGTGACGATAGAATATTTTTTTACGCGCTGAACCTGAATCGGTTAACCGTTTTGCATAAAACTCTATGTTGACGTTGAAAAAAGTTGAAAATTGAAATTTCCATATCGCTTCCTCATAAAGTTGAAAATTGAAATTTTCATATCGCTTCCTCATAAAGTTGAAAATTGAAATTTTTAAATCACTTCCTCATAAAGTTGAAAATTGAAATTTCCATATGGCTTCCTCATAAAGTTGAAAATTGAAATTTTCATATCGCTTTCTCATAAGGTTCCTTTATTCGCGAAGCTTCCTCTATGAGGGAGCCAAAAATACAGACAATGCTTCCTCATAAAAGAAGCTTCGCAAATAAAGGAACCTTATGAGAAAGCGATATGAAAATTTCAATTTTCAACTTTATGAGGAAGCGATATGAAAATTTCAATTTTCAACTTTATGAGGAAGCGATATGAAACTTTCAATTTTCAACTTTATGAGGAAGCGATATGAAAATTTCATTTTTCAACTTTATGAGGAAGCGATATGAAAATTTCAATTTTCAACTTTATGAGGGAGCGATATGAAAATTTCAATTTTCAACTTTATGAGAAAGCGATATGAAAATTTCAATTTCCAACTTTATGAGGAAGCGATATGAAAATTTCAATTTTCAACTTTTTTTTTCTTCATGGGATACTCAAACGGTCATAAGTTATAGCAATTTGAAACAAAAAAAATCCGTTTTTTCTGCGAACAGACCAATGTGTTGGGTAAAGCCCGATTTCTAGAAAACACAATCTTTAGAATGTTATAGCAGTTTGCTGTTACATGTTATCTTGTTTATGTCCAATTTGTATTTTTTTTTCATTTTGTCGTTTCTTTTTTCTAATTTGTTTCACGACTATGTAATGTAAAAATATATACAGTTATATAAGCGAATTGGTCAATCGTACAGTTAAACGGCGAGTGACTCCACATATTTTTTTTCATTAACACTTTCAGCGAAGCTGCACTCCAGAAGAGTGCAGTCCTCTGCAAATATTCCGTCCAAAACAGAAACGTGTACAACTTCGTGAGCTGGTAATTCAATACACTATTCCGAAAAAAAACTCGACGATTTTTACAAATTGCTATCAACTTTTAACGAACGAATACTCCGTGATGGGCTCATTTGTGTAAATATTATAGTTATTTGTCGATCTCTTCAACAGTGATATTCTACATTTATCGACTGCACTGATGCAAAGTTATGCTTTCGGACGTTCTATGCTAGAAGTGACATAATTATTCATTACAATTCGATTTGAAAAAATTTAACTTCGCTTAAAGGGATGTTGGAGCTGTTTTTCTTCTTTTTGAACCTGTTTTACCGATGGAATTAGACAATTTTCAGTTTCGACTTGGCATTGTTGATATGCTACGCATATGCGTCAAATCATGCGGGACTATGATGTATTGACATGAAACTGACGAATAGTGAAAACTAAGAAATCGCCTATTTCAGTCAGTAAAACAGGAAAGTCTAGCATCCCCTTAACCGTGCGTTTCATTTTCGTATTTTGTGAGCGTACATTATGGGTTATTCAGGATGCAAAAGAAGCGTCTGATATTTACATCAATTATCCGATTGCTACACTACTTATTTTTCAATAATATTTTTTGTGAAGAGGGTGGAACGGTTTTGAGATTAATATAATTGCATAGGATAACTACATTATCGTCGTATCTCGTGCTACAACGCGGCTGTTCTCAGGTACCCGCTAATGGCGGTTATCCCAGTTATAAAAAAAAACCCTGATACGTTGTCCATCTGATAAAAAAAAATTCAGATGAAAAAAAAACAAATTTTAAGTGGAAAACACGAAAAATAAAAAAAATGCAAAAGCACGGAGAAAGTAAATAAAAAACGTTTAAACATTAACGTATGAAAATAAGTAACACGTATTTTAGGCAGATAATTCTAAGTCCCCCTGTCCAATGCTGAATAAGATGAAAAAAGGAGTTGTATCGCTCTTTTACCAATTTAATTTTTTACCTTCAATTGCGGCTCAATTTCTGCTCAAATAAAAAAAAATCAACATTAAACAGCTATAACATTCCGAACATTGTGTTCTCTATAAGTCGGGATTTATCCAAAATGTAGGTCTGTACGCAGAAAGAACGGATTTTTTTCAAATTGCTCTAATTTATGAACGTTTGGGAATCCCATGAAAACAAAAATACCAAAAATTCGACATTCGTATACAGAATTTTAAGCAATTTTTTCGATGTCGATATCCGAAGTCCCTCCCATAAAAAAAATATAATTTCATTGATTTTGCCGTAGAATGTGGGCTGAAATTAGATAATTAATTCTCAATCAATTTTCTTCTTGTGGGCCAAGAAAAAACGTAAATTTTCGTTTTTTGGAGATGTCGATACGACTAATCGTTCCCGAGATATTACAGATTAAATGAAAAATGAAGAAATTGGCATATTTCGGCATGGACATTTTTTAAAAATTTGAAATTTGGTGTATCTATTGGAACCGCTAAACCTGATTTTCAGACACTTTTTGGGCTTTTTTTTAGTGGCTGAATTGACATGGAATGCCTCATATATTGTGTTCCTCCAGACACACTCAATAAATACTTCTGTGGCAGCCACGCGAGTGTTTTTCGAGGAGAATGGAGAGACACCCCGAAAAAATTGTTAATCGCGAAAAAAAAATGGTCAATTAGTGAGTATGGCGAAATAAAACCTTCGTAATGCGTGTGCGGAGGTTTTATTCGTCTCTTTATTTTGCGACGTATTTTTCTAGATCTCAACGCGAATATAAAACCATAAAAAAAGAGAACTGGAAACGCGAAAATCGAAGCTCAAACCGTACGGGAGCGGAGCGCGAAATCGAGAACTTAGAAAACGTCGCCTTCGGCTGTCCGCTTCTACATATGCATTGACGTCCCAGTGGGTGCCAGTTAACTTTTGTGTCGCCGGTATTAACAACCGGGCCAAACTGGAGGTCGGTGGAACGGCCGACCTCCGCAGGGTCGATCTTTGTTTCGCCGGAATCGCCAAGCCGGACTAATCTGGAGGTCGATGGAACGGTCGACCTTCGCAGGGTCGATTTTTGTTTCGCCGGAATCGCGAAGTCGGACTGAAATACACGAAAACAGAACAAAATACGAGATCACACGAACGAGATCTTCACGGTAACGAGAACTAACGGCGATGCATTCGCGAAAGCGAACGGTTGCGGAAATGCACGGTTGCTCAGGATGCGGGTTATGGTAGAAGGGTTGCGATCCTTCGCCAATAAAATAACGCGGAATCTAAAATATCGGAATCTCAGATTTTAGTTAACGAAAACAACTAATTGTAGGCTGGTAAGCCACAGGATCGCACGCATGTGCATCGGGAAGCGCTCAGCGGATCGAAAAATCGACGCGAGCATATCGAGAACGAATCTATATGCGAACGAATGACTTATCTTGCGACAAACTCACCGAATCAGCGTAATTTAATCCAATGATGGGCGGGAACTGCATCTCACGATGCCTCGAGAACTTAAACACAATCACTGCACCTCAAGAGCATTCCTCAGAATGCATCTCGAGCACAGAAAAATCGGTAATTAATTCGGAACCGAATCCGCACGAAACACAGCACACCCGAGTCTCTAGCGAACGCGCGAAGAGACAGGTAGCGTGAGCAGGATACGCGAACCGAAGCGAGGGCGATACCCGGAGTCTGCGGTAGCGCAAGCGAGAACGAATGACTCAGCGCGAGACAATAGGCTGAACGTAAACACCGATCGCGCGAGAGGTCCGAGCTGCCACGAGGACGACTCTCGGTAGACTGACAAGCCTACGACGATATTCTAATGGTACGTCCTGTGAATTGTCCCGAAATATTTCGGACATTTAATGAGGAAATTTGTTAATTAACCAAATATTTGGAATATATTAAATCGCCAAAAATAAACATTCGAAAAATTGCCATTGTTTAACGCCGAAATTCAGGAAAATAATCAGATAAATATTAAGATAAAAATGTATGTCAACTAATATTAACTTCGCAATGAAAGCTAGTACAGCTTTCATTCAAATTTGTATGTTCATAAAATCCGCGATAAAATTCAAGTAAAAACAAATTAAGATGTCAAAATTATTGTGAAACTACGAAATTAGTAATATTTAATTAGTGAATCAAAGAAAGGATTCAGGTGATGAGAGTGGGGTGACGAGGCGCGGGTGTGACAGCGGTGACGCGGGGGTGTCCGGCACCGAGGTTATTTATTCGTGCGCCCACCACCCATTCGGCACTTATTCTTCGACATCTTTGCGACCGGGGCACAGACCTCAATCTTGTTTTGTACTTAAAATCATTGACAAAGGAATTAGTGAATAATCGACTTGTAGACTCTTGAAATCAGTATTCAGTTTAACTCAGTTCAATAAATCATTCACATCTTTCCAAATCATTCCATCAAATATATCTCTCCTGAAAATCATTTAACCATCGAAATCATCAATCTACATCGTTAAAATCTGGGAAGGACGCTCACTTCTGGAGTCGGTCGTCATCATCACTCGATTCTGATACGAGTATTCGGCATTTTGGAAGGACGTTATTTTTGGAAATTAGTCATCATCATTCGATTCTTATTCGAATGTTCATCCAGATTGGGAAGGACGTTCTATTTCGATATCGTTATTCTTCATTCATCAATCGAATCATTCGACCATTCATTCTGGGGTAAAACCATTTAAATCACATCGTAAGTTTGAAAAATTTATCATCTACATCTTAAACATTCATCACTTCTGGATATTCAATTGTCAATGTTTATTTATCAACGTTTGTTCATTCTCCTGAATGGTTAAAAAAAATTCTTGGACAGTATATATTCGTGTTGGTCAATTTTATTTCAGCTTTGTCAGTGCGCGTTAGAATATTAGGATAGGTCGGGGGAAAACAGTGAGTGAGCGTGATAGCGAATCGTCGCGAGTCGTGCGTCAAAGGTGACGCGCGAGAGAGTGAGATAGCCGTGTATCGTGTTCCATTCGATAGAAAGAGTTAGCATCCAGAATTTTCTTGTCCAGTTTAAAATCGTGACTTAAAATCTAGTAAATTCCAATTTTTAACCGTGAATAAAGTTTCCTCAGTATCAAATATGTACACTCTAGGCCCTATCCCAAATTATTTTAGATAGCTACTGCCCTCTCAAACTATTCCGGAGCGTCACTTAAGCGGGAACTGAAACTGTAACGCGGTAATTTTGAGATTCGTCGCGATCGTTACTCTTAATTCAGAACGTGAAAACAAGGCTCTCTCTCTCAACTAAAACACAGCACAAGGCGTTCCAACCTTGCCCGGACCGAACTAAAACCTTCGCCTGATCTCCGACGTCCCGCATTATCACCTAAACAGAGTGGCGGGTTTGCACCGAACTTTGACGGATTCGCGACGAAATCTCGTCGGGCTCGCCTCTATTCGTGTTTCTCATTTCTTCGAGACTTTCTCCACCGAATAGATTTGAGAATCCCGACCTGATCTGAATCTTTTGAGCTTATCTCAAAGTTTATCACACACTCTAGTTCATCAGCAAAGTCTAAACTGGATCGTAACTTTAACGAACTTTACTTAAACGAGAGCTGGGCGGTACATGCACAGCAGAGGAGCAGTAAATCGGGAACTATAACGGGCTAACCGAACTAAATCGATAGCCGTATCCGTACAACTTTAATTTATTTGTATTTTTGTGACGGTGATCGCAAAATCACGTCACAATTTGTATGACTGAGAGTCTTCCCCTTGGCAACGGAAAGAGTCTGACACTCCTCCACGCCCAAGAGGAGAGCAAGTAGTATGCTTAAGCTCGGTGCAGGTAACATTCTGGGACGTTACCTCGTAGGGTAGGCTTAGGCACCTGAGTGGAATGTGTGATAGTATGGATGGATGAATGATTTTTTTTCTTACGCTTTTCGGTGCGTTTAGGCGGAAATAGGCCGGTACTTTCTTAAGTAACGTAACGTTCTGTTAGGAAAAAATGAATATTAAGTAGGCAGGAGCAAATAGAAAATATTTTTAACAAAAAAATTGTCTTTAATAAGATGTAGGTAATTAAGTTTTTCGGATCCGAGATTTTCAATTTATACATGAATTGAATTCATTATTCAATTAATGTTTATCATTAATATGATACATGATTACGAAAATCTCAGATCATTACAGATTTCATCGAGCGATTGTTACGTTCTCGTAAAAACCCGAAACTGACCACGTATCGAAGTGTCGTGATCGACTCAACGAGAAGAATTATTAGCGACGCTTCATTTTTTTTTATTAATGAAGCGTCATTGCCTTTTTTTCTCGTTTATTGTTTGTCACTATGCTCTATCGTTTTATATTGTTCAGATGTATCCTGTATTCCAAGTTTTTTATTATTTTAAACAATTGGATTAAGTTATTTTGAACTCTTTTTCGGGATTAATTTTTCAAAATAATCTTTACAAAAACTTAGAAACGCTAAATTATTTATCCCTAGCAAATTGTCATATACAAATTTTATACAGAATAGATCGTATGTATCATTTTGTTGGTATGATTTTCCTAACATTTCAAACACAGTAGAATCAGAGAAGAGAACGAGCAAAAGAAGATATCAAGTTGAAAGATGGACAAGGAAACAACAAACAAAGAACAAAGAAGCCATCATGAAAAATGTTTAAGGAAACCAATAAAAAAATATTGAAGATTCCTTAAATGAATCCATTTCTATATTTCCAATGTAGAAATGTTCAACGTGAAGCTAATCGTCACATGGATTGTACAGCCGTTCGCAAATGAATGGTGCATTACTATTCATAAAATATTTTTATTTTTTAATTGTAAAGTATCATTAATTTCCCAGGTCCTACCACGTGGAGGTCGCTGTAGAAGGACCCACCCACGGAGTCGTTACTGAGTCTTATGTAACGGCCGCAGTCTCATCATTTTATCCTTTTGTCTCCGAATATTTATTCGAGCGTATCGATACGGAGCTTCCGTCCGATACGCTCTTCAAAGAAGCCCTTAAGGCTATCGCGCATCCGGACCGCCGCGAGCGGCCACTTATCAGATAGACTAAACACTCTTTATGCCTTTGTAACAGCGAGCGCGACGCCCTCAGCTTCACGCCCGCATCAATCACTTCGGCTCCGACCGACACCGCGAACGGTACCTTCCGAACAATTGCACTCTCCGACTGATAAGTACCAGTATATTTTTCACATCATCTTCGACTTCATTTATTTAAGCAGTGCCTGACCATCGACCATCCGTCACATTTATTAAACATAGTAAAGACCTCTCCCGTCCACCGCAATCGAATCGCATGCAATTAAAAGTTACTATTGAAATGTAATATAGATAATAATTACATTTTCAATATTATTCTATAAAATAGTAAACATTCTATGCAATAATAAAACTACAAAATCTGGGGTGCTTTTTCAACGTGAGTCCCCTCGCCTCTCACAATTCAGATCGGATTCATTATAACTTTTATAACATCTACTAAATCAATTAAAAATCTCTTCATAATTTTTAATATCCTGTAACAGTAGCAATTTCTTTGTACGATTATTTTCGTATTTGTGCACCTCCTTAAGAGGAACGGGCACTCAAACGGAAGGATTCGTGGACCCGAGTGTCTAGGAATTCTGGGCTGGTGTGCCAGGCGTGAGATACTAAGTGACTTTTTATCTTTATTTTTCCCGTTACAGATCCTTGAATATTTCCACGGTTGTTCGCTCGTTTCTCTTCTCCGCGTCTTGCCCGATTAGCTTCGATTTGTCCAATACGGTTCCTGTCGCTGCGTGCGGATGCGTCTCTTCTGAGAGTCCGGACTTCAGAACGAGCCGCGGTAAGATGGTTGCCGCGCGTCGCTTGGATTGCTGTGACGTCACGACGCGCAGTGCGTCGATGACAGCCACGTCGCTTCGAACTTGTTTGCCCCAAATTATCGGGTTTCTTCTGCTCCTTTTTTGCCGCCGCTTCACGGATGGTATACCGGGACGTGCACCTCGCGATTTCTATGGGCGTTCTAGGATTTTTCGCGTTTTTTTTCGAAATTTCCCGGTCACTTTTAGTAATTTACCGACGCGCTTCGGTCTCTTACCCCGCGGTTTGAATTTTAACGGGTTTTATCCGGCACCGTGGAATCCTGATAAGTACTGGCAGGTACCGGAGACGTTTGACAAGTTCGTTTAGCACGGTAAAGATTCTATGAGTTTCAGTCGGCACAGGAAATCTTTTTGCAAGTCTTGTTAGGCGCAACCGACATTTTTATAAGTGTTAGCAAGCGTTCTGAAAATTTTATAAGTGTTAGCAAGCACAGGAAACATTTCACAAGTTTTATCAAGCGTAACCAAATTTTTATAAGTATTAGCAGACACAGGAAATATTTTTACGAGTTTTATTAAGCGTGACAAAATTTTTGTGAGTATTAGCAGACACAGGAAGTATTTTTACGAGTTTTATCAAGCACCTTTGAATATTTTATAAGTCCGTTTTATTCACTTTTTAACTTTTTTTTCACTTGCCCGTTTTTGCTAGTGATCCTGCTGGTGTTGCTTTCGGTGATTATTATTATCGTTGACTGATGACTGATGGACAATTTCCGGCCTTTTTATATGCAAATTCACACCTCCCTCCAGGGTAATTTATTAATTTTTTTATTTATTTATTTATTCACGGGACGAGCCCTTTTACATAAAATAATTCAGATAATATCATATCGTAACAATATCAGATCAAAATTAAATTTCTTTTGTCTTTCACAGTTCACACCTTAGTTTTTCACTGTATATGAATATGTTCTTGGTGTACATTGCTAAATAAGAGAGTGCAAATAGTCTTTGAGAATAATTAAGAATAATTAACCATTAATATCACATCGTATCAGTTCGTTCCACTCATGAATCACTCGAAGAGGAGAACCCGATCTGATAAGGCTCTCGTGTACGTTGAAATTGGTCCCCCAAACAAGTGAGATAGATCTAGCCTGTTCGCAACGCTCGTGAATCAGTAGTGAGCAGATCTTTCCGTTAGTCCCGATCCAATTTTCGGTATTCTGAAGAAAATCCGAGCTCTTCTCTGTCGGTTTGGGACAGTCTCTCGGAGTTTAGCATTCAAGGTGGGACAGTCCGTTAACCCTGACAATATCTTGTAGAGAGTACGCTGGTCGTAGAAGGTTCTTAGGGAGTTTAAGCTCGGTATCCCAAGCAGTTTAGCGGTGGCTCCATAGTCGTGGTTATCTTGCCCCATCGGAGTGCCCGCCTTGAAAGCCGCTGATCGAAGAAATTAATGCTGGACGCGCTCCAGTTTTTTCGCGTGAACCGCGAACACCGGGTTCCATACCTCGGACCCGTACATCAAAATCGGCCGCACCAGCGCGAGATAAAGGGATCGAAACGTCCCCACCCTGCGGAATTCTCCAGAAAATCTATTGATGAATCCCAGTGATCTGAGTGCTTTCCGGGATACTTCCTCCATATGTTGGTTAAAGCTGATCTTCGAGTCAAACACAACTCCCAAGTCTCTTATCGATTGTACTTTGTCCAGCGGCTGCCCTCCGATTGTGTACATCGTTGGTGTGAGGATCCTCCCTCTCGAAAAAGATATACTTTTGCACTTTCCGATGTTTAGCGCAAGTCTGTTTCTTTGGCACCACTGCCACAAGCCATCGAGGTCCTTTTGAATCCACTCCTGGTCTTCTATGGATTTTATTCTCAGGTAGATCTTCAGGTCGTCGGCGAATAGTAGAAACCTCTTATACACTAGTGCTGTCGAGATGTCGTTGACGAAGACTAGGAACAGCAATGGGCCCAGGTGAGAGCCCTGAGGAACCCCAGATTTTACTATTATCTCTCAGGAAAGATTATTTTTATATCGAACCCTCTGGGTCCTGTTGTATATGTAGTCTGACAACCATGCGAGGAGCATACCGGAGATTCCAATTGATGCTAGTTTTTTAATGAGCGTATCGTGGCACACCGAGTCGAATGCTTTCGAAAAGTCCGTGTAGATGGCGTCGACTTGGTGTCTCGCCTCCAGTTCAGCCGATAAAAAGTTCTCGTACGTAAGCAGATTTGTCAGCGTAGATCTTCCGGATATGAAGCCGTGCTGCTCCTCTATGAGTGAGTTCCTGAGATTCGATGCTAAGAAACCTGCGACGAGATCATCGAGAATTTTCGGCACGGTGCTGATAATGGAGATGGTCGATAGTTCCGCACGTCCGATTTAGATCCCGCCTTGAATATTGGAGTGATGTAACTTCGCTTCCATGATTGGGGGAATTTCCCCGTCCGTAAGGATTGTTCGAAAAGTCTGTGTGATGGCCCACACAGGCCGTCCGTACATGCTTTTAGCAGTGAATGGGGGATCCCATCTGGCCCAGGACCTTTCGAGGTGTCGAGTTCCGCGATTTTCTTTCGAACTGAGTCGATCGAAAAGCTCGCTGCGGATATGTCCACTGGCGCTACGGCCGGCGGCACTTCCGCTCCATTTTCCCCGGTATCGGTGTAGACTGATTCAAAAAAGTCCATGAACAAGTCCACGGACTCTTGTCCCGTGCTGGAGCTCGACCCTCCAAGCTTTGAAGGAAGGCCCCGTTCAGTCCGCCGGCTGTTAACGAATCCCCAGAACGCTTTAATGTTATTCGGATTTTCGTCTTCTATGGTGTCCACGTATTGAGTGTGCTCGGTCCGAGCAAGGAATTTGCATCTTGCACGTAGGGCGCGAAAAGAAACGAGGTCTTCGATACGTTTGGTTTCCTTAAATTTTTTGTGGGCTGCCTTTTTCTGGGCCACACAGACTCTAAACTCACGAGAGGTCCTACGCGCCGTCCCATCGAATATTCGCCTCTTCGGAATAAATCGGTCCATCCCTTGGTATACGATGTCATAAAACGCGTCCGACATAGCCTCGATCGTTCCTTGCCTCATTATCTGTTCCCAGTTTACCTCCTGGAGAAACCTGTTGAGCGATGCCATGTCTCCGTTCCGGAAGTCCAGCTCGAGGGTGTTGAATGCCTGTCTCGGTGTTTCCGAACACTCCGTTGTTATAGTGAGGGCTTTGTGGAAATGTATGTCTTCGTCCAGTATCGGGTCGGCTGATGGGGTTACATTTGCCATCTTTGATGCGAATACGAGGTCGAGGTAGTTGTTATGGTCGTTCACCACTGACGACACCTGATTTAGACCAAGATAAGAACAGCCATCGTTAAGCACTACTGCCTTCTCGCGGGTCGCTGCGTCTGCGTCTACCGAGATGCATCGAGTCTCTCCATTTTCTTCTACCCAGAAGGTGCGAGGGAGATTGTAGTCTCCAGCCAGAACAAAGTCGTAGTCCGGTTGTCCTTCTGCTAGTTCGGTAACACGGTTCATATGCTCAATGTAGCTGATCGGCATGGCGCCCGGTGGCAGATACGCTGTACCTACTAAAAAACGATTTCCTCCCTTTGAGATGCGGACGAAGATTTATTCAATTGATCCTCGTTGGCTTACGCACTGCTCGCTGTGAATCTCTTTATTGACTGCTACCAGGACGCCTCCACCCCGTTGACCAAATTCCGAAGTTGGGGATCTAATAGTCACGGTATACGTTAAATTCATTAAAGCCGAGTTCGGCGTCTCTTATTCCCTCGTGCAACCAGGTTTCCGTAAGAATGATAATGTCGTAGCGTTCGGTGAGAAACGACACTGCTAATCTGAGGTCGTTCAATTTCGTGCGTAGACCCCGTACATTCTGGTATAGAATCTTTAATTCTCCTTTGGTGCTGCTGCGTTTTTTTGGGCTGGGGCCTTTACGTCGGCAATAATGGGGTGTCCGTTTTTATAAATCATTCTTTTCCGGAGCTCCGGATTTTCAGATATCATCCTTTCCATTTCTTTTTTCATTTTCGCATATCTATTGCGTTGTGCGAGGGTGCGATCCGCGCTGATGGCTATGGGTCCCCTGCACGCCGATCTTTTGGCGAGAATTTCTCGTGCTATGTCCTCAGAGGGAAGGGAGATTAACACCGGTCTCATCCTTCCTTCGGCGTACCTCCCCAGTCTTCTAACTCTCACACCTTCAGGCTGGAAGTCGTGGATATTGGTCAACACCGTCAGACACTCAGCGAGGTCTTTGGCATTGGCCCTGGAGGCAGGCCCTGTGGCCTCGGTTACATTGTACAGCACTAGGTTGGATGCTCTCTTGCGTCTTTCCTCAGTCTCAATCTGCATTTTGACGTAGGCCTCTTCTAGCTGTTCTGGGTCATTGACGTTTACTGAAAGGGTTGTGACTTCATTCTTCAAGGTCTCGAAAATCTGAAGTGCCTTGGTGTTAGCATCTAGCGTTTCCTCCAGTTTTGAAGTAGCCACTCTCGACAGCGTAAGCTCTGTTCGAACCTCACCAAAAACCTCGTTGAATTCCTTCAACGGGGTGTAATTTTCCTTTATGTAAACTACTTCCTGCTTGAGGGTATCCACATCCTTGGCCACTTGTTCATTGTCCGCTTGCTTTTTTTCCAACGCCGAAACACTATCTTGGAGCTTCAGGTTCTCCGCTGCGAGGACTTTGGTGGATCTATAAAGTTTGAAAACATTCTGTATATTTCCCTGGCAGTTTATGCAAAAGAAAATCATAACTCTTATGGCGAGTTGGATCACCCTCATTTCGGTGGCTGACAGTTTCGAGCAAACCAGGTGAAAAGCCAGTTTACATCCATCACAGGTTATAAAGTTTTCGTCCGGGACGGGGAGTTTGCATACTCCGCAGATTTCCTCCGGTTGGCTAGATGTGCTCATTTTGTCTTCCCTTTGTCGTGATTTGGTAAATTAGGCGAGGTAGGTTCCTATGCCTCCCTTTATGCTTTTAGTTTGTTTCGTCGCGCGAAAATTGCCGTGGGTTACCGAAGCGTACATAACCTAAAAACGAGACTCGCGAAAAAAGACCTATCAGGACGGATCGACTCCTCGGATCCCGATTCGGACTCGTTAGAAATAAATCTTAATAAAAAATAATGTTTTTAAAACACGTGAATAAAAATAAAAAAATCGATATTTGCATTAAAGAAAATACTAATTAAACTGCACAGTATAATACTATCTGTCGACAAAGCGCCCCCGCCATAATCCGTAATTTAATAGAAAAATTAGTCAATAACAAATTAGTCGCAAATAATAAATGGTTCAAAAATCATCAATAATAAATGGTTCAAGAATAATCAATAATAAACAATAATAACGGGGGAGAAGTAATTGAAGAAAAATATTCGGGATGACCTTGGGGGAGTTATGGGGACTTTCAGAGGGCTTTTTGGGAGGGAGAGCTGGTCAGAACATCATTGCGCGAAAATCAAATCATGAACTAAATATGGGCTCGGATGGGCGCCAGCTACTTTCTCGGTGTAGCACCGTAACGGTCCGTGCAGATGCCACGGATCTTTGCTAAAAAAAAAAACTAACTCAAAAAAGAAAACTCAAAACTTGAAAGAAATCTCATTGTCGCAACGGACAGGCGGACTAGCTCGGGAGAGGGGAGAGGGCTCAGGGGGAGGGTACACGAATCCGACGGCTTCTTACAATATTACCTCGGTCAATACTAATTTACACGAAGAGTGTCTCAAAATCTTAATGGGATGGATGGGAAAAACTTAACCTAACTAAACTATCACTTATAGCGAATTTAAGGCCGCTCACCACGCGCGCAATTACTCTTTGCTCATGTGCAAAAATGCCGACCACGAGGCAAAATCTTTCACTTATAATTTCTGTAAAAATGAGGGTTGCTCGGGGGAGGAAAACGGGTCAAACGGGTCGGGAAAAATTCGGGCAAAAACTCACATGCAAATTCGGGGCTCACTCACTCAACACACTTGGATCGGTTACAAACTTTCCTCAAATCAGCGAACAGCCTCAGTCGTTATAAAATCCGCGTATCGGTCCAAATCGTATCCCTGGGCTGTCGCTGATTCGTCGTAAGGGCGGGCTATGCTCTCCGTAAGGAGTCTGATCGTTGTACAATGAATAGCCGAGTCGTCTTAGGGTTTCGAAATATTTCTCACACTCGCTATTCGCTTGACACTCACTATACAATATCTTTTTCGGACTTAAACTAATGACTCCCGATCTCACACACGTCCACACGTCACGCGGCTCGGCTTGGAGTAAGGGACATGGCGGGGTCTTCTTCTTCGTCGGCGTGGGCGCTGATGGTGGTGGGGAACGAGAGCACCTGTGCGTCAGCTTTGGTCGATAATCGGAGTCATGGACGGGCGTGTTTCCTTCGGGCGGCGAGACGTGGCAGCAGAGGTCCCACTGGATCGTCGATCGATGGCGTAAGCCGATGATCTCAGCGGCGGCGGACAGACAGGCAGGCAGTGTGGGCAGAGGCGACTTTTTGGCGGGCTTTTCGAGGGCTTTTCCAGGGCTTTTCCCTCGTCCACGATCCTCCTACCTTCCTCGGCGTCAGCACGTCAGCTCTCGTTCCTTTGCTGTTTCTTGCTGATCGTGGGCCGTCGAGGGGGGGATGTCGAT
Organism: Amblyteles armatorius; assembly: GCA_933228735.2. Classification (NCBI taxonomy): domain Eukaryota; kingdom Metazoa; phylum Arthropoda; class Insecta; order Hymenoptera; family Ichneumonidae; genus Amblyteles; species Amblyteles armatorius. The sequence continues at coordinate 3,623,958 of OW121694.1, read as the reverse complement.
ATTGTCCTCGAGTCGCGCACGTTCAATCAAAAGGGTAACGGGAGGGAAAAAAGGGGAAATTAAATGCTAGCTTACACGAAATAGGTAGAAGAAAAAAACGTAAAAATATCCGGGTCAAACGGTGGGTAAGCGGTGGACTCGAGCCAAGTTTAGGGAAGGACTTGTGACGTACCAAGTCACAATATATATATTGTAAGGTGATTTTTACATCACGCACATTCTGGCTCCAACTCCCGATGTCCAAACTACCCTGCCCGGGCTCGGTACCGAATCTCGGGGCTCGAACCCACGACGAGATCGATGAATTTGGTTGACACCTGGGAGAAAATGGTAGAGGGGGGTGGACGGGCGAGTGAACTACAAATCGGCCAGCGTTATAATAATTTATTTCACTGAAGAAAAACGGGGTAATCGGTACAGAAACGACAGGTATTCGACGCCGGTAACTTAAATTAGCGGTAAAATGACCTCGGTGAGAGACGCAGTTGGATATAGCCGAGGGGGAACAAAGCAATGTCGAAAAACCAAAGGTAGCCAGGAGAAATACTATCTTCGGGAATTGAAGGTAAACTATGGCCGAATACTGAAACGTAGACGCACTATTTTCGTAAATTACAATGTAGCCAGGAAAGATGAACTATTGCCGCGAGGTTAGATGTAGCCATGGGGAAACCAGCTATTGCCGGAAAATGAGATGTAGCCAGGTAATATATCTTAGCGCCGGAAGATCAAAGGTAGCCAGAGAAGTTAAACTATTGCCGGAAGGGAATGTAGCCGAGAATTAAATTACCGAAATTCAATGTAGCCGAAACGCGAAACACAACATTCGACACGACGAAGGACTATCCGAAAGAACACACAAAATATACGCGGAGACGCAACGAAAAGGGCAAGAAATTAACACGTTGCGATTGCCGGAACATTAAGTCTCTAAAAATAGCCGATCCACCGGTGCGCTCGACGCGAGATACAACAAAGGGCGATAAGCGCTAGAAAATCATATTCGAACGCCAGATAGCCGAAATAGCCGGTACGGCTTCCCGTACGAACCGCGGGGTGTAAACACCGCTCGACCGTGACCTTTTGGCGCGCTCTATAGCCGACGCGCTATCGACCGGCCTAACGAACGCGATCCAGCACGCACGAGACCCCTTTGTCTCGCTGGATGGAATACATAGCCAGTGAAGTCGCCAAAAAACATTACTTCGTATGCCCGCGGAATATAGCCGATGGAACGGGCTTCTAATGACGCTAGCCATCCCGCGGATAAACTTAACAAGAACGATAGACAGGCAGAGGGAAATGTCGAGACAGATAGCCGAAATTAACAGAAAATTGTAGGGAAATAAATTGGCCGAATCAGAAATAGTAGAGACCGCAGACAATAGAATAGGGGAAAGAGTTGACCAGATTAAGCGAATTCTAGCCGGGTATGCTTCGCCGGACCCAATATGTCGCCCAAGGGCATGAAAATCAGAGAAAAAACTACGCAAAGACAACCAAAAGGCACGATAAGAAGGCAAATGAACTCTACAAAATGCTATAATATAATTGGGTCCGGTTTGGCATCTCCGGCCAGCACAGAGCAAACGGGAGAGACGGGGCTTACCGGTGTAGACAGCCCGGGAGAATGCTGGACGAAAAACAAACGCTGCCACTCGTCACCGCACTAGATCACCGACTGATGAATAAATTAGCGGCTCCCGGGACTGTCCGCACTGGCGCTACCCCCTCTCTCGCGACTCCCGAATCTAGCCTACGCTTAACGGCTGAGACGCCGAAGAAACCGGTTTTTCCTCCGGCCGTGCCCCGCTACCCGCGAGAATCTTCCGCTCGCAGCTACGGTTGTCGATGTCCACGGACTACTTCCTCCCGGGATCAGGTGGGGCAAAATGGACACGAGGAGAGGCCTCCCTTGCGAAGTTAAGGCGCCCCTCTTCCTTCGCGGTGGGCCCACTCGGTACGCCACATAACTGCACCTCGATGTCCAGTCCTCCCTCGTAATCCACGCAAGTGGAGGCGCCGTGATGAGCGGTCCGCGGTGTCCGTGTGTATCGATGGGACAGGAACGGCTCCAGGCCGTGTAGTCGGGAGGGACGGGAAACCCTGTATATCGGTCACAACCCGCGTCCCTCCGGCCTCCTGTTCCGCGGAAGCGAGTCTTCTGCTTCCGCCTGCTCAATTGAACGGAGATTCTCCGGCCCTCTTTGGCCAATTTCCTCGATAGGCACGACCGAGGGCAACACCGCCCGACGGTCGGGTCGGAGAGTCGCAAGACTCCTAAAACAAATGCTAGAAACGACACAAAAAAAAACACGGTGACCGGAATAATAATTACAAAAAAAAAATGAAAGAAGGACGAATAAAATTCCTTTTCGGCGGGTCGGTAACCGAGCCGGCATGACGAGCGGCGTTTTCAGGGCCGTAAACCCGGCCCACTGTCCGACCAAAAATGTCCGAAGTGACGGGACACGAAATGTCACGTCACAATATATATATATTGTAACCGATTTTTGCCCACTGCTTTAAAATTCCAAATCGAGACGGCTACAAAACCCGTCTCCCTCGGCCTTAAGGGCGCCAGCCGCGAGAGCGAGAGCTCCCGCGACAAAATTTTAATTTTAAGAGCCGAACGAGAGACGAGAGCGACCCGGCGTCGCTCAGCCTTGGGAAATTGGTAGAGGGGGTGGTTCGGTCACCTCCGCGAGGAGGAAACAGAGATCGAGACGAAATTACGGGAACTCCAAAAGATATTTCATTTTAGCGAATATCGGGAGCGTGGTCGAGAAGCGACTAGCATGCACGCTCGTTCCCTCAATAACTCAAAATCTTCACAACGAAATAGTAACAATAATTTTGGTTCGATAACATAAAGGCGGTAACGGATAATCGGCGACAGGCAATGCTCGGAATCTCGACGCTCGCGTACAAACAACCAACGTGGATCGCAGCCACGGTACCTTTCGCAACAAACAAATATTCACTCAGCCCGATCGCAGCGGGAGTACGCGGAATCTCATAAAATCGGAAACAAGAAAAATATAATAAGAGATCGGAAAAATGGAAGTATTAGTTCATAGCAAGAAAATTGATATAATCGGAAATTGACTAATGGACTCGCACGAGGCGCAAACGATTGAATGAAATAAAAGATTATACGAGAACCTTCCAGGCAAATTGTATAACGGAAACTAGGTGAAATGAAAAAAAGGTGAACTTTACTGAATTTTTCCCCGAGAACTAATTCCGCGTGCCGCGCGCGAAGACGTACCGTCCCCACAATAACGAGTCGAGTTTGCTCTATTCTAACTCTAGCCTCAAACCGAACCCGTACGACGATCTCACCGGTTTCGATGCAGTTGCGGGAGCTTCTCAAGTTGTCCTCGGCCAGAAGTCCCACTTCGCGTTTGGCAAGGTGTCGGTATTCTCGCGAGACGTTAAGCACGGATCGGCAACGGTCACGACGTCCTCCCTTCTCGGGAGCCTACGATTGAGTCCTCGAGAGAAGTAACGTTCTCGCGATCGTGGATCTTTGTTCCCCCCACCCTATGCCTGTCTTTATTTCGCCCTCTACTCTATTTGTCCGAGTTCCCCGAATTACGGAGATCTCGCGCGGTTCTTTGAATTTCCTCGCGTTCGTTGTGACGTGAACGCGAGGGTTTGAGTACGCTCGTGGTGGGAGGTGAGTCCACGGGCGTCGTTGCGCGTAGACGCGGGAACTTCGGTAGGACGAGCGAGATGCGGACATAGCGACGAGCCGGACGCTGTAGATGTCAATAGCTGGTGGCTCGTCGTGTTCAGGCGGCTTCGGAGGGTGGAGAGCCCGGTGTCGGTCACGTCGCGCGCTACCTCGGTAGCGACGCGACTGAACGGCGAGAGACTGGTCGAGGTGCCGGTCTTGTGTGGCTGCGGCAGGATCGATAGCGAGGCTCCAGCCTGCTGACGGTCGCTGGGAGGCGGAGCGGTGTCCTTGAGGCGGTTATGACCGTCGTACGCTCGAGAGGATTAACCGAAAAGAAATAAAAAAGAACTCGAAATTAATAGTGGGAACGGTTCGCTCGCGATTGACCCTGTCTGGCTGCCTGGAAGGGACTCTTCCCGGTAGGAAGAATGCCGTGTGCCGTGCCGATACGTGGGAGAGCCAGAGATTCGGCTCTCTTTGTGGCGGAGCGGAAAAGCCCCGTCACAACTCCTCCCTCCGTATGGTAAGGCCGTCCTCGGCCGTATGAGACCGTGGTACAGCTCGGGAGGCAACAATTACATATTTTCCCGGGGGACGGCAAACCTTCGTACGGGCGATCAGACATGGTCAAGTCGGCGTGGACAAAAAGAGAAGCAGCGTGTATGGTACCGGTAGCGAATGGCGATCCGCGGGCGAATCAAAGCCGGGCATGCATAGACAATACACGAGTCCGACTACCATTACTAGTGTTGTATTCCTTACCGTGTTACCCCTTTACCGTTATTGATTCCGGGAGTGGGAGTGGGGGAAGGTGGTAATTAACTCGGTATCTTTTAAGGTACTCTGCTATTTATTTCCCGTCTCTCCTGGACGAGGTCGATCGGAGTGGCGATACATGGCCTCTGGGTTGGCTTCCCGCGGTAATAGGGTGTTTTAACAAAGAAAGGGAGGAGGGCGAGAAAAGAAGCGAGTGAAGGGGGGCTCAAAAGAGAAAGGACAGGAGTTTTAATAAAAAAAAGTCTTGGTGGGGTGCAGGCGATCGTCCGGGTTATTTTCCCTCGAGGGGTGTCACGGGACCGGGCTTTCGGTCCTCCTGGACCCGGCGGAGGCCTTCGGCGGACCTCCGTTGCTGGACCGTGAGGCACCCGAGGCTCCTCCAGTGTGCCGAGCATCGAGGGCACTGATTGACCCGGACCCCGATCTTCCCGCAGACGTAGCAGACGTCGACGTCGCTGCGTTTCGGGAGGGGACACTGACCCCGTTCGTGCCCTTCCTCCCCGCAGTTCCAACACCTCCTGCTGGGGCGGTGCGCGTCCTTCTGGAGCTGGGCGCGGTAGCACGGGCGGTGGTGGTCTCGCTGACGGTGCCGGGGTCCACTCCCGAGGTTTAGGGTGCCTTTTGGCCACGGCGACGGTCGTCGCAGGGGCCTGGATCGGCAGGAACTCCACTCGGGGAGGGGCCCCGCCCCCCGGGTAGATCGTGACCGCGCGTCGCGGTGGGTCGACCGGCGGTATAGACGAGGCGACCGGTTTCTCGGCGGCTGGCTCCTCGTCGGCGGCTTTGGCGGTTTTCGGCGGCTCGTCCGACGTGGTGGCCACCTCCTGGCTCGTTACCGGAGTCGTCGAGGGGCTGCCGCACCTTTCAGGCTTCTTCCCCACGTCCCAGAGGTCGATGGGGTGCTTGGCGGCGGGAGCGGGTGACTCGTCGGGCGGTGTCGGCGGCGTCGGGTGTTCGGCGGCCGTCGGCGAGGTCCCGGGGCCGATGTAGCGGCGTCCTCGCCAAGCTCCTCGTCCGGTGTGGCTCATCGTCGCTGGCTTCCTCGGGAACGGTATTCTGTAGTGGAGGAAAATAAACACGTAAGTCTTTGGCAGCCACGATATGGGTTTTTCTCGACTGAGGGTCCTCGATCTCGTAGACCCCCGGCGAGAGAACAGTGCGGATCCGGAAGGGTCCTTCAAATCGTTTGAATAACTTGGCGGCTTGATTTTGGGCCGCCGATGACAGAATCCGTTGTCGTCGGAGTACGAGATCTCCGGTATCGAAAGTTTGCCCGCGGTGATGTTTATTGTACTGGGCCGCTTGCCGTTGGTACGCTTCTTCGAGGTCGTGGGAGACTTTGACCCGAACGTTCTCGAGATATCGCATACGTTCGGACCATTCGTCGAGCGGTAACGGGAGGATTCCTACGTCTCCTTCTTCGCGCCGACGGTAAAAGTTATGCGGCTTGGGTTCACGACCGAAGTTCAGGTACGCGGGTGTATTATTTATCGACGAGTGAAAGGCGGTATTAAAGGCGAATCGGAACTCGGACAGGTGCTCGTCCCACGCACGGTGATCGTTCTCGATGAACGACACTATCATTGTTTTTAATACGCGATTAACTCGTTCGACCGGATTTGCCTGAGGATGGTACGGTGGCGTTCGCGAGATGTGGATTCCCCGGTCGGTAACTAACGCGTTCAGATGATTATTTGCGAACTCGGTACCGTTGTCCGTTAACGGAACCTGAGGGGTTCCCCATCGAGAGAATATTAGCTCCTCGAGAGCTTCGCCGATTTTCTTCCCGTTAGCTTTACGTAGCGGACAGCACTCGACCCATTTCGTGAACAGATCTTGGATCACGAGAACGTACGCGCATCCCGAGTGGCTCTTCGGGAGCGGTCCCATTATATCGGCCGCGACGACCGTCCAGGGTTCGTCGACTATTCGACGACCCATTAATCCGATGGGTGGTAGCTGTTCCGCCTTCGTGCGTTGACACACGCCGCAGTGACGTACGTGGCGAATTACGTCGCGAATCATTCCTGGCCAAAAATACGAGTTAAAAATTCGGGCGTACGTTTTATCGACACCGAGGTGTCCGGCCTGCGGAGCGTCGTAATTTTCCCGGAGGACTTCCGAACGGGATGCTTGGGGAACGACGAGTTTCCACTCGGAATAGTCACCTTTCGGTAACACTCGGCGTTTCGTACGGCGGTGGACGTAGAGCCGATTCTCGATTATCTTCCAGTTCGGAAATCGGTTAGGCGCGGTCGCGATAGTGTGGATTTTTCTCGCGTACCAGCGATCGGCAAGTGCATCGATCGGTTCGCGCTCCACTAATTCTCCCCCCGTGATGCCTGTTACGAGAGCGAGTGACGCGAGATCGACGGTGTCGGGAACGTTCTCGGGCGAGGGTGGTTGTCCCTCGAACATCCGAGAAAGGGCATCGGGTACGTGATTTAGCGCACCCTTTCTATGCACCACTTCGAAGTCATACTGGGCGAGCTGTAGGGCCCAGCGTGCCAATCTCCCGGCGGGATCTTTGAGTGTTTGCAGCCACCGGAGGCTGTGATGGTCGGTTATTACCGTGAAGCGGTATCCCTCGAGATAGGCACGGAATTTTCGAATCGACCAGAGGATGGCCAAGCACTCTTGTTCGGTAGTGGAATAGTTTCGCTCGGCGGCGGAAAGGGCTCGGCTCGCGTACGCGATCGGGTGTTCGATGCCCTCGATAGACTGGGTGAGTACGGCGCCGAGGCCGCTCATACTCGCGTCCGTCTGGAGCGTGAACTTCGCGTTAAAATCGGGACACGAAAGAGTTGGAGGGTTCACGAGGGCTTCGCGCAATTTTTCGAATGCCCTTTGCTGTTCGGGTCCCCACATCCACCGCTGGCTCTTCTTCGTGAGCTTCGTGAGCGGTGCCGCGATCTCTGTGAAATGGGGCACGAACCGGCGGTACCACGAGGTCATACCGAGAAATCGTCTCAATGGCTTGATACTCGTGGGTGCGGGAAAAGTTCGTATCGGCTCGGTCTTTTCAGGATCGACTTGTAGACCGTGGCGGTTTACGCGGAAGCCGAGGTATCGTACCTCCGGACAGCAAAACTCGCATTTGTCCGGGTTAATCAGCAGGCTCGCTCCCGTGATCGTATCAAAAACGCGCTTAAGCCACGTGAGATGTTCCTCGAAGGTCTCGGTTACGATAATAATATCGTCGAGGTATGCGAACGCGTGTGGCTCCATGCCCGGCCCGATCAAGCGGTCTAAAAGGCGCTGGAAGGTCGCGGGAGCATTCGTTAAACCGTACGGCATACGCGTGAATTGGAAAAGACCGCGCTGTGGTACGGTAAACGCCGTGATCTCTCGCGACTCCGGGCTTAACGGGATCTGGTGGTAAGCCTGGCTTAAGTCGAGCGTCGAAATATATTTCGCCGAACGCAACCGATCGAGAATTTGGTTCATATACGGAAGCGGATACGCGTCCTTTTTCGTGACCTTGTTGACCTTGCGAAAATCAAGGCAAAACCGGTAGGTATGATTCGGTTTCTTCACCATGACGATCGGTGTGGACCAGTTGCTACTCGAGGGTTCGATAACTCCGGCCTCGAGCATCCGGTCAACTTCGGCATTCATCGCGTCGCGAATTATCGGGGTCACGGGATAATATCGTTGTTTGATCGGCGCGCTATCCCCAACGTCGATATGATGCGTAATTAAATCGGTTCGTCCCGGTGCAGCGCGAAGTTTCGGTAACTCGCGATTTAGAAAGGCGGAGAGCCGTTCGCTCTCGCTTCGCTCGAGTTCCGATATACCGAGGAGAATATTCGCGTGCGCGGCAGAGTCGCGTCCCATAAATCTAAATTCGCGAGAGCCATTCCCACTAAAACTCCACACGCGTCGGGCGTGGTCGATGACTATTTCGAAAATGCTCAGCGCGTCTAAGCTGAGTAATAATGGTACCGGTAAGGAAGGAAAGATGCGCGCTATGATTGGCCGTTCGCGTCCCTCGAGAGTGATGGTCAGATCGATTTCCTCGTCGCACGTAATTTGGCCTCCGTCGGCGATAGTCGCGGAAGCTGGAGGTACGCTCCGGGGAAGACACCCCAGCTCGGTAGCGATCGCGAGTCCCTCACTGCCAATGTACGTGCTTGTAGACCCGCTGTCTACGATAGCTGGCACGAGGCGTTCCCCTAATTTCACGACGACGAGTAGTACCATTTTGTTGCGCGAGCTATGAAGAGGACTACAAAAATATTCGGTTAATAATTTTGGAAAATCCGGGAAGTCGTTCAAAGTCGGAGACGCGTTAAGGGAAACTTGTATCGGGGTTTCGGGAGCCACCGTCGCGTTCACTGGTGGCTCCGATACGCGTTTCCCGAACATTGATGGTCGTCGGTGGTTCGCGCGTCTTTCTTCCCGCATCGGTAGCAAAAAACCGTTTTCGGAGCGAGGCATCCGATCGACCGATGTCCCTCTTTCCCGCAATTCCAGCAGGTCAAATCTCGGTTCGCGCCGGCGTCGCGTGTCTCGGTTCGTCCCGGCGTGGGTGACCGGTGTGCGACGGAACGGTGTACCCCCGGAGGCGTTTGCGATCGCGTCGCGGGAGAGCTAGCCCGATTTTTCTCGTCGGTGTAATGGACGTGGCGCGTCGCCGAGTCGGAGTGCGAATAAGCTTGCCACCCGTTATATTGTGGGGCTTGGGGCCCCGGCGACCGGTATCGGGAGCGCTCATCCCTCTTTTCGTCCCGTTTTTCCGGTGTACGCGCGCGATAATTTCCCCGATCGGTTGTCCTCTCCGGAGTACGGCCGCGGTAACCTTGGCGGTCGGCGGAGGGCGATCGTTCCCCCCTTCGCGCGTCGCGAGAGTCCGGACGCCGCGAGCGCTCGGAGCTGGGCGCGCGCGCTTGTCCGAAAACCGCGTAATTTGCGTCGCTTCGGCGTTGGTAGGATCGCGACGGCCGGTACGCGAGATCGGGGAAGGCCGATCGTTCCGGCGGTGGAGGCGGTTGGTAGTACCGATCAGCCTGGTAACTGCGTTCCACCCGTACCGCGATGCATTCGAGATCGGTGAACGAGTGGAAATCGTTACGCCGAATCGCGATCTGTAACCGCGGTAGCATATTCCGATGTGCGTAATCGAGTTGTTCGCGTAAAGAGAACGGCGGGACTACCCGGTCGAGTAACGCTCGGAGACATGTTAAAAAGTCGACCGTATCTTCTCCCTCTCCCTGGGTACGGCGCAATAATTCCTCGCGAAGCGTGAATTGGAGATCGGGATCACCGAACCGAGCCAGAAAGACATCCTCGAATTCCCGATAGCTGCGTATGCGCGCTCGCTCCCCGCGGTACCACGTGAGCGCGATCCCTGTCAAAACGAGTGGTATACAGGGGAGTAGGTCGGTGTCTGGAATTGGCGCGACTTCGCGAGCCTCTTCGATACGCGTGAGAAAGCCCATCGCGTCCTCCCCCCTTTGTCCCGAGAACCGGAGATCCCATTTCCGCAACATATCGGCGACCGAACGCGAATTGTTAAGTCCCGAGTAGTTTTGCGTGTATTCCCGGGTACGCACGGGAGACGAGTGACCTTGCGGTGGAGGAAAATCCCGGTCGAAATGGTTGTTATACGGAGGGTAGCGCGTTAGATCATAATCGCGGTGTCGTCGCGCGGGAGCGTTCGAATCTGCCCCTTGCCTCCCCGCGGGAGGGGCAGGTGGCTGCCGCGGGAGGGGGAATCCCTCGTACGCCGGTATCGCATCCACCGGCGGAGGCGCTCGATCGTTTCGGGGCACGGTGTTTGCGGGGTTTGGCTCATTATTATTCGGCGGCGCGCGATTATTCGCGATCGCTCCCGCCGGATCGAGAGAAGTTAAACGGCTCGACAAGAGCCGATCCCGCAGCTCGTTCGGTTCCCCCACGATCGGGAGTCCGCGCTGCTGCAGCTCGTGGCGCAGCCGATCAGCTGAGAGGTCGATCTCGTGAACGGTCTCCATCGCCCCGTGTCACTTGTGCCGTGCGCCATCCTGATTTCCCCGAGAGACGGAGTCCGGGTGGCCTCGGCGCGACCCGAAATTACCCGAACGCGCGACGACCGTATCTCGCGCGGGAGCTCGAAATCGGTCTCCCCGACTCTTACCCCCACTCACACTCGCGGACACTTGCACTCGCGAGCACGGTTACGCGAACGCGGCACTCCCGCTGACAGCTCGCGGGATTTTATGCGAGAGGAACGCGAAATTATTTGGCTGATCGACCAGGAGCCGTTGAGAGTGACGGGTGTCCCTGGCCTCTGTAAATGTTACGTTCGGGAGAAGGAAAAATAGAAAAAAAATTTAAAAAAATGCTAAAGAGTACACGGGAAAGAGAGTAGCGAAGTCGATCGAAAGGAAAAAAGAAACACACAAAGGAGAATATATACAGGGAAAAAGAAAGTATATAAAAAAAATACAAACACAAAAAAAAATTAAATTGGAAAAAAAAACGAAAGAAATAGGGTAATCAAACAAAATTAAGCAAATCGGAAAAGAATTTAAAAAAAAGAAAATTAAAAATAAGAAAAAAAAGATAACGAAATGAACAAGACCAAAAAAAAAAGAATTGTGTACAGAAAATAGTTTAACGAAATCAATTGATTCGGAAATAAACAAAAAAAAAATTTGAAGAAATCAGAGGATAGCCGAGATGAAAAAAACCTAATTTAAAAAAAAAATTAATTTGCAAAAGGCAAATGAACTAAACCGGCAAACAATCGAAGGAGAAAGAAGAAGAAACTGTGTGGAAGGGTATGGGGAGAGTCCGAAGGGACTGTAGGGAAAAGGAAAAGGAGGAGGGAAAAAAAAAATAATAAAATAATCCGATACGAATTATCCGATGGGATAGATGTCGGTAATGTAGGAACCCGACGGCTGCTCGCTGTCCCGGGAGCACGTGTTCACGGTGCCCCGAGAACTGTCGCAAGTCAGCGGCCCACAGAAACACAGTACGACGAAAATCCCGAATAATTCGGGCTCCCTGAAATATTATTTCTCGAGGAATATTTCTCGCTAGCACGGCGATTCGGAAAAGATTTTATAATCGACAAGGCCGCTGCTGCCGAGTCGAAAAGGTAAACACGGGAGCCCCGAGCCGGAACGGCCGACCTCTTGTTTGGAGAGAGACAGCGATAGCGGCTCGCCGGCACCCGGGCGTACGGCGCGTAGACGGTCGTCGCAAAAGCCGACGATCGTTCGCGAATATACGCCACGTTATCCGCTAATGAGAAATGTTCCTCGATGTACAGGGGTAGTAGGATGTTATAAGGGAGGAGGAATCGTTACCTGTTATTACGATAATCCGAAAATCCTCCTAGCGTCCTTCACACGGGAGCGTAGCACGATGCGGTGAAACGAAGCACGTGGTCACGGGAGCTCACACAGCAGCGTACTGGGCGTCCAGCGACGACCCGAGTCGCGCTCGTGCGGCTTCGGCCACGCTCGGAACGCTGCCCGCCTCGCCGATCACGGCGACGGCGGTCAAAGCGAAATATACAAACGGACACTGACCAAACTCATGCAGACAAATATCCCCAATCACACAAATACTTAAAGGATTTCACACGGGTAGCGAGAGCTTCGACCCGAACAAAGTCGTTCGCCCGTTACCGTTATTTCCTTATTTCGCTCTGGCTCTTTCTTCTGTTTCCCCTTGGGCCAATTTTTCGCGGATTCTTTATCGAATAATTTAACGCCGTGGGCCCCACGTTGGGCGCCAAATTTGTAACCGATTTTTGCCCACTGCTTTAAAATTCCCAATCGAGACGGCTACAAAACCCGTCTCCCTCAATAAAGGCGGTAACGGATAATCGGCGACAGGCAATGCTCGGAATCTCGACGCTCGCGTACAAACAACCAACGTGGCTCGCAGCCACGGTACCTTTCGCAACAAACAAATATTCACTCAGCCCGATCGCAGCGGGAGTACGCGGAATCTCATAAAATCGGAAACAAGAAAAATATAATAAGAGATCGGAAAAATGGAAGTATTAGTTCATAGCAAGAAAATTGATATAATCGGAAATTGACTAATGGACTCGCACGAGGCGCAAACGATTGAATGAAATAAAAGATTATACGAGAACCTTCCAGGCAAATTGTATAACGGAAACTAGGTGAAATGAAAAAAAGGTGAACTTTACTGAATTTTTCCCCGAGAACTAATTCCGCGTGCCGCGCGCGAAGACGTACCGTCCCCACGATAACGAGTCAAGTTTGCTCTATTCTAACTCTAGCCTCAAACCGAACCCGTACGACGATCTCACCGGTTTCGTTGCAGTTGCGGGAGCTTCTCGAGTTGTCCTCGGCCAGAAGTCCCACTTCGCGTTTGGCAAGGTGTCGGTATTCTCGCGAGACGTTAAGCACGGATCGGCAACGGTCACGACGTCCTCCCTTCTCGGGAGCCTACGATTGAGTCCTCGAGAGAAGTAACGTTCTCGCGATCGTGGGTCTTTGTTCCCCCCACCCTATGCCTGTCTTTATTTCGCCCTCTACTCTATTTGTCCGAGTTCCCCGAATTACGGAGATCTCGCGCGGTTCTTTGAATGTCCTCGCGTTCGTTGTGGCGTGAACGCGAGGGTTTGAGTACGCTCGTGGTGGGAGGTGAGTCCACGGGCGTCGTTGCGCGTAGACGCGGGAACTTCGGTAGGACGAGCGAGATGCGGACATAGCGACGAGCCGGACGCTGTAGATCTCAATAGCTGGTGGCTCGTCGTGTTCAGGCGGCTTCGGAGGGTGGAGAGCCCGGTGTCGGTCACGTCGCGCGCTACCTCGGTAGCGACGCGACTGAACGGCGAGAGACTGGTCGAGGTGCCGGTCTTGTGTGGCTGCGGCAGGATCGATAGCGAGGCTCCAGCCTGCTGACGGTGCTGACTGCGGCGAGATCGGTAGCACGGCTCCAGCCTGCTGACGGTCGCTGGGAGGCGGTGCGGTGTCCTTGAGGCGGTTATGACCGTCGTACGCTCGAGAGGATTAACCGAAAAGAAATAAAATAGAACTCGAAATTAATAGTGGGAACGGTTCGCTCGCGATTGACCCTGTCTGGCTGCCTGGAAGGGACTCTTCCCGGTAGGAAGAATGCCGTGTGCCGTGCCGATACGTGGGAGAGCCAGAGTTTCGGCTCTCTTTGTGGCGGGGCAGAAAAGCCCCGTCACAATATATATATGCGATATGTTTATTTCGGTAACAATTCGTTCAACAATGTGTGTATTTCGGTGACTTATGGCATCTTTCGTGACCGTCACCGAACGGGTCATATATAATATGCAGGATTTGGTTACTGTTACCAAAATTTACGAATTATTTCTTCCAGCTAAATTTATTTTATAAACTCAATTAACCGACTGTCATTGATATTATTCAGCGTATAGATATTTCAAAGAGTTCACTGTTCGTACTTATAATGGTATGAGACAATATTTCTTCGAATCTCTTCGAATGAACCCGAATTTTGCAAAATTTCAGCTGCCGGAATAAGAATCATTTTATTGCACAATAAATCAACAAATGAACAGCACTACTGGTCAATTACGGCTTAGTGATGTGGTATCATAATTAAGGTACGGTTAGGTATCAGTATCATTTGGATAAAATCAAAATTGAAGACTTTATATGCTTGTAGTGCATATTTTTACTTTAGTGTTACCGAAATGATTATTAGGGAATTGGTTGCACATTTCGGTGACGTCATCGAAAACGCCACTATATGCTCTAACGCGGATTTTGGTGACTCCTAATGTATATAAAAGCGTTGTCACCGAAATGGACAGAATATGAATAATAGCGCATTTCGGTGGCACTAAATGTATATATAAGCATCGTCATCGACATAGACAAAATAAGAGTTATTATTCATTCCGCATTCCGGTAACGCCAAATGTATTACTTACAATAATAACTAAGTGCATTTCATGGAATTTCTGATTAACATTATGTATCCAAGTTATAAGCGTGCATATTTAATATTTTTCGAATAAATTAATTCATATGAGAAATATTATCAACAAATATTTTCCGATATCCTATTACCAACATGAACGTTAGCATTTTCCAGTTCAATTTGCATACGTATTTATTCATAATAATATGAATTATTCGACTGAAAGTATACAGCCGTGGATGCAAAGTTACGAAATACATATAAATGTGTACTCGGCGAATAGATACTAATAATGCGCCAGGTTCGATCGAAAACTTACATACTCGATATGTACTCAGCCAATGCCAATATGAGCGAAAACAGAAATAAGGATTGTCCGGTCTTTGTAATTCATGCACTCCGAATTGTATACCTAAGTTTGCGTAATGTAGTCTGTTGAAAAATATAGCCATTTCCTTCGATAACACACATAGGCAGTATATACACCTTAAAACGCGGCGTTACCAAAGTAGTCACTCGGCAAACTATTGTCACCATGATATGCGCTAGGCATAGGTCCCCGCTATTGAAAACGTAGAGACTCAATATCGTATCAGCGAAAGACTGTCTTCGCTAGAAGAAGAATCAGGAATGTCCATGCTAAGTTAATGATGCGTTGCATTGCGTACCTAGAACCTTTTATTTTTATCTTAAGCAACAAATTGTGTATGAATACCTTTTAACGCGGCATTACCAAAGAAGTAATTCGGCGAAATAGTGTCACCAAAGTATCCGCCTGTTAATTCACAGTGACCAAAGTATACGTATGTCGTATAGCTTGCAGGCTCAAACAGTGAATATATTTACTTGTGTTTATTCTTTTATTGGAACATTACCGTTGTACACGCAAAGTGACTACTTACATATGAATTTGAATTCGGCGAATAAGTACCAATAATGTGTTGGCTCATCGAAAACACATCTACTTAATATCAAATTAGCAAACTCCTATTTTCGCGGAACTGAAAGTTATAACTATCCGTACCATGATAGTTGATATTGTTACGTCCCGATCAGCAATTTTCACTCCATCTCGGTCAAGGAGAGTTTACACCCTCCCTTTACACGTTATTCGGAGATGACGCTTTATCGAGGTTTTGGCCCTGTTTTGAACCTAACCTTTCGGAAAATAATTCGGGATAGGGCCTAGAGTGTATATATTTGATAATGAGGAAATTTTATTCACGGTTAATAATCGGAATTTACTGGATTTTAAGTCACGATTTTAAACTGGACAAGAAAATTCTGGAAGCTGACTCTTTCTACCGAATGAAACACGGTACGCAGCTATCTCACTCTCACGCGTCTCGCTCGACGCACCGCTCGCGACGATTCGCTATCACACTCACTCACTGTTTTCTCCTGACCTATCCTAATACTTTAACGCGCGCTACTATAGCTGAAATAAAATTGACCAACATGAATATATATTGTCCAAGGAAATATTTTAACCTTTCAGGTGACTGAACAAACATTGATGAACAGACATCGACAGTTAAATATCCAGAAGAAATGAATGTTTGAGATGTAGATGATAAATTTTCCCAACTTATGATGTGATTTAAATGGTTTTACCTCAGAATGAATGGTCGAACGATTCGATTGATGAATGTAGAATAACGATATCGAAATGGAACGTCCTTCCCAATCTGGATGATTATTCGAATCAGAATCGAATGATGATGACTGATTTCCGAAAATAACGTCCTTCCAAAGTGCCGAATACTCGAATCAGAATCGAGTGATGATGATGATCGACTCCGGAAATGAACGTCCTTCCCAGATTTTAATGATGTAGATTGATTATTCCGACGAAAAAAATGATTTTCAGGAGGAATATACTTGATATTGATGGAATAATTCGGAAAGATATGAATTGTTTATTGAAGTTGGTTAAAATGAATACTGGCTCAAAAATTTGACAATCGATTTGCAAGTTCTTTGTTAATGGCTCTAAGTCCAATACAGGATTGAGGTCTTTGCCCCGGTCACGAAGAAGTCGAAGAAGTAGTGACAATAACCCCGAATGGGCGGTGGGCACGCGATTAAATAACCTCGGTGCCGGACACCCCCGCGTCACCGCTGTCATACCCGCGCCTCGTCTCCCCACTCTCATCACCTGATTCCTTTCTTTGCCTGTCTAATTAAATATTACCAATTTCGTAGGTTCTCAACAATTTTGACAACTCAATCTGTCATTACTTAAATTTTATCGCGGATTTTATAAACATACAAATTTAAATGAAAGTTGTACGACCTTTCATTGCGAAGTTAACATTTGTTGACACACATTTTTATCCTGATATTTATCTAATTATTTTCCTGATTTCCGGCGTTAATGGTTTACATTTCTTCCCTATTTCGATAATTTTCTATATTTTTCCTCGTTATTTGCTATTTGATTATTTATTGATTATTTATTGTTTTTATATTTATTTCTTTTTCTTAATTTTATTTAATTTCCATATTGAATGATATCATGACGATATGGCTTAATTTTCTTCCCTTACTTCTTGATTCCATTTTATTTCCCGATTCTATTATTAATTATTTCCAAAATGCCATGTCAATTCCCTGTATTCGTCCCTTAAACTTGATTTCTATTTATTCTTCTATTTACTATTTCAACAATGATACTCCTGGACTATAACGATGATCTAGCTTCATCGATATTCATTGTCCAGGAGGTGCTGCACTCATTACGCCCGACGGTCGCTCTCAGCATCGTGCCCTTCGTGACACGCGCCGTACAAGCAGGCCTATGTTCGACAACTGCGAGGAGCACTCCGCCGATATCCTTATCTGCATTCCTGCGCCTCAGGTTACCGACTCTCATGCGGTTGACTTGCTTCGTACAGTCGCCTCTGTACATCAACCTGTCGCACCTGAAGGCTAATTATTTTTACCAAATGGATGATTTCGCCATTCGGTATTTTATTTATTTATTGATACTTTAAATTCAACAAATTAAACAATGGCAATTTCTCCAATGTTTATTTCTAGCGATTTGATATATTTCAATATTTGCTTAATTATGTTCGAAATATTTTTCGGGAAAATTCCCAGGACGTAACAATATAATGAATTCGGCCTGGATGCGAAATTACCGTTGCGCATTCAGCTCGAATTTGCTTTTTCCTCAAAAAAATGAGCACCCTTGAGAAAAGTTCATTACAGTTTTCATCACTGACTGCAATATTTCACTTTCCCTTAAGCAGCATATGCCGTATGCATTTTTACGCGGTGTTACCAAAGTTGTCACTCGGCGAAATAGTGTCACCAAAGTATACGCTTATCAATACACTGTACCTGCCTTCGCAACGGGTACAAGAGAGAATATTATTGTATTAGATATTGTTCGATTTAACACGAGATGCTCGTGTGCGAAGAGGGTTCGGATCGCTCGGGAGATGGAAATAAGATTAAATACGTGGCACGTTGCGTGAATTAAAATCGTCTTTATTGGACACTTGCACGTCGAGATGAATATTATTGACAATTTGGTACCCGACAATTCGACACGATTTTACTTGAGAGTGCGAGAGTCTCCGAAAGAAAAGTAATGACTTTGCGTGTCGTAAATTCGCGAGATCACTTGCCGTACCGACATGCGGTCGACCGTGGTTACGGAGACAATGAGAGTGAGCTCGGGGCTCGAGTGAGTGACCTGGTCACGAAACGGAATGTTACCTTTGAACGGAAACCCGTCTCTTCGAATGACGTTCGCACCCAGACAACCGAAAATTCGCGACGCTTCGAGAACACCGTGATACCCAGTGTCCGGCTCGATGTAATCTATCCTGCGTAACGCTAACTGGCGTGAACATTCCGCCCGCCTCGATCGGTCGGACGAAATTTAGATTTTCTCGGCTCAAGTTTAGCGATTGCTGAATATGTAGGAAGCGCTACCCGCCGTAATCAGTGCAAGGTTTTATCGTTAAAAAAGGATATTTAGTTTCTAGGATATAAACATATGTACAACTATTTACAGAGACCGCCCGCCGTGGAAACACTGGCGAGTGTGGAACGGAGATAGGTTGGTCGTTGAGTCCATATTCTCGTTCAGAGTTCAAAGTCCGGATTGGTTTCACAGCTTAGGTCGTAGCACATACATCGAGTTATTATATCTATGCTAGCGCTTGTGTGAACTTCACTTCGCCGCGATCGGTAGGTACTATTGGGTACCTATGGTTTATTCGTCGTTATTCGTTTCGCAGTCGTGGAAAGCGGATGAGTCTTGGGTATTTGGACCGTCAGGTGGAGGAGTTGGAGAGTTTTCACGGTCGTTACCGTCAACCGGTAGTAAACAGACTTGAGTGGTTGGTCGCTTTAATTCACCGTGAGCAGTGCGTATGGATACGACTCGCACGCGTGAATCTGGTCCCGGATGGGTTGCGACGATCTTTCCGAGCATCCACTTAGCTGGAGGCAACGTATTGTTCCGGATGAGGACCAAATCGTCGACGGCGATGTTTTCTTGAACTTTGGTCCACTTTGTCCGGAGTTGCAAAGAGTGAAAGTACTCGGCGGACCATCGTTTCCAGAAATGCTCAACGGTTTGCTGGACGAGCTGCCATCTTGATAACCGATGTTCGTTGAGATTGAGGAGAGACGGCTCAGGTATGCTGAGTAATGGTGCTCCGATTAAAAAATGTCCCGGAGTGAGAGCCGTAAACTCGCATGGATCGGTAAGTGCTGGCCCGATTGGTCGGGAATTTAAGCATGCTTCGATTTGAGTCATGAGTGTATTGAACTCTTCATATGTGAGTGTGTGGGTACCCAGGACCCGCTTGAGGTGATGCTTTGCACTCTTAACACCTGCCTCCCACAATCCACCGAAGTGCGGTGCTCCTGGAGGGATGAAGTGCCAGGTTGTGCAGTCGTCGGCGATGATGTTTCCAAGATCTGTATCGTTGACTGCGGTTTTGAATGCAGTCTGCAGTTCCTTTTCTGCTCCTTGGAAGGTCGTTCCGTTATCGCTGTATACGTCTGATGGCAGCCCGCGACGTGCTATAAAGCGACGATACGCGGCGAGAAATGCTGGTGACGAATAATCGGAAACGAGCTCCAGATGAATTGCACGCGTGGACATACACACGAAGAGTGCCATGTAGGCCTTGTGTGCTTTATGTCCACGTCCTTTGCTCGTTCTCACGAGGAATGGACCGGCGTAGTCGACTCCGGTATGCTGAAAGGCGCGGTGTTGAGTTACTCTCGCCGCTGGAAGATCGCCCATAATTTGACTTGGTACCTTAGCTCTTTCGCGTGCGCATGGAACACACTTACGAATTAAATTTCGTACGAAAGATCGATGACCGATTATCCAATAGTTTTGGCGTACGATGCTGATCGTCAATTGAGGTCCCCCGTGGAGACATCGTCGATGGGCGTCTTCTACGATGAGCGTGCTGACGCGATGCTTCGGTAATATTGCAGGGTGTTTTGCCTCGAAGGAGAGGCTTGATCGTTCCAAGCGACCACCCACGCGCATGGTACCTCGTTCGTCCAGAAACGGCGTGAGGCTGCGTAGTGGTGAATTTCGAGGTAGACTTTGTCCTCGTAGAATCGCTTGGAGTTCAGGTTGGAACTTTTCTCGCTGGATATCGTTGATCCAGAATGTTTGAGCGGCGTGGATTTCCTCGCCGGAAAGTCTGAGCTCGGTGGCGTTGCTGCGTCGTCGGCAACGTTCGAGGAATCGTATGCAGTAAGCAGTGATGCGTACTAGCTTAGTCCATGATGAGATATCGCTGTACAGTTCCCAATGGAGAATGGTGTCAACCGCGACGTGAGCTTTTACGATCTTCGCTGACTCTGCGATGACTTCTTTCGTTGGCGTTGGTGGAGCACGTGGCCATTTTGCTTGAGCGGATTTTAACCACGGTGGACCTTGCCACCACAGTGGGTGTGAGCAGAGCTCTGTTGGTGTGAGACCGCGTGAGGCACAGTCGGCCGGATTCTGTGCGGTGGGCACGTGTCTCCACGTTACATCTTGAAGACGATGTTGGATTGTAGCTACCCTATTGGCTACGAATGTAGGCCACTCTGATGGGTGCTGCTTGAGCCAGGCAAGGACGACGCTTGAGTCAGTCCACGCGTAGGTGGTACTCTGTGGTACCTTCATCGATTCTTTGACGAACTCAATGAGTTTCGCCAGTAGTACTGCTGCGCAAAGTTCAAGTCGAGGCACGCTTATTGTTTTGATCGGTGCGACTTTGGTTTTGGCGCTGAGCATTGTGACCTTAAATTCGCCTTGTGGAGTTATCGTGCGTAAATACACGACGGCCGCGTACGCTCGCGTTGAGGCGTCGGCAAAGCCATGTATTTCGCATTCCGAGTCGAGTGAGCTGAGTTGATTCCAGCGACGTATTAAAATTGATTGCAACTCTGGTATTTGTTGGCAATAGTTGTCCCATCGATCCGAGATTGTTTGAGGGAGTTCGTCATCCCAGTCGAACTTCGCGATCCACAATTCCTGCATGAGTATTTTTGCAGTGATTATCACGGGAGATAACCATCCTAGTGGATCGAATAATTGGGCGGTGATTGAGAGAATTGTCCTCTTAGTGATTTTATCGCGTTTTGGAACCGTTGCATTGAAGCAGAAGGAGTCTGACTCAGGTACCCAGCCGATCCCGAGAACTTTGATGGATTCCGTTGAATCGAACGATCTGACCTTCGTTGTTTCCTGATCTGGTATCGGGATGTCTGCGAGGAGTGATGTGTGACTCGACATCCATTTTCGAAGTTCGAATCCTCCTCGGCCCAGCAGTTCCTCCAGTTCTTGACGCAAGCTATTCGCCGCTCGATCGTCGTTAGCTCCAAACAGCACGTCGTCGACGTAGAAATTGTCGCGTACGAGTTTTGCTGCGTTTGGGAACTGCGTTTCCTCGTCGTCGGCGAGTTGTTTAAGAACTCTCATCGCGAGGTATGGTGCAGCTGCGGTACCATACGTGACGGTCACGAGCTTGTATGGTTTGATTGAAGACTCGGGAGTGAACCGCCAGAGTATTTGTTGGTACCGCGTGTCTTCCGGATCGACTAAAATTTGACGATACATTTTAGTTATGTCAGCGGACAACGCGTATTTGTATTGCCGCCAGCGGAGAATGATGGAAGGTAACTCCGACTGAAGCTTGGGACCGACCATTAGATGGTCGTTCAATGACGTCCCGTTCGATGTTTTGCTCGACGCATTAAACACTACTCTGAGCTTTGTCGTGCTACTGTCCTTGAATACAGGGTGATGAGGAAGGTAGATAGCAGGAGTTGAGTCAGGATCGTCAAATCGAGTAGGGACCATGTGTCGGAGGCGGATATACTCAGTCATGAAGTCATAGTAGGGTTCGATTATGTCTGAGTTGCGTACGAATTTACGTTCGAGTTTAGCTAGCCAGTTTTCGGCTGTATGATTTGAGGAACCGATCTCGATGGGAGTCGGTCCTTTGAACGGTAATCTTACGCTGTACCTGCCATCTGGCAACCTTTTATGTGTCGCGGGGAAGTGACGCTCACACGCGGCTTCCTCATCGGTGAGGGTTGAGCAAGTTGGTACTTCCTCGAGCTCCCAGAAACGGCGGAGCTCTGTTAGCAAGCTCGAGTTATCATGAATGAGATGCGCCGTTAATGTCGTGATAATGTTCGAATTCTGATTGGTTGTTGGTCCCGAGAGGATCCAACCAAAGATCGTTTGTTGCGCGATGGGTGACATTTCCGGTCCCCGTTTTAATCCTTCGCGCAGGATATTTGCGTATACGTCGGCTCCTAAAATTAACTGTATCGCCTCGCCGCTGCTGGGATCGGGATCAGCCATCTCGAGGCCTTCTAAGTGTCTCCACGATGTCAAACATTGCGATCGCTGAGGCACATAGGAGGTTAATTTTTGAAACACGATCGCGGAGCACTGAACCGTGTTGTTGGTACCAGTGCATGATTTGAGAGTTAAGTTTACGATTGCTCGGCCGATGCCGGCATCAGTGCCGCAGATTCCGGACACTGGAGCTCGTATCTTGGTACGAGGGGCTCTCAGTATTTGAACGATTGACTCAGTTACGAACGATGATTGAGATCCTTGATCCAGCAGCGCTCGAACTTTTGTTGTTCGTCCGGTAGACGACGATACGAATACCCAAGCCGTAGCTAGCATCACTGTCGCTGGAGCTATTGTAATTTCAGACGCATGAAGGGTTTCAACCGCGGCTACAACATGCTGACTCGTACTCGGCGCATCTTGATTAACTTTTGGGGTTTGTTGTGGCGTGGACGTTCCTACCGGTTTTGCCGGGTTAAACGTACCGCCACCCCCTGGTGCAAATGTTAATTTTTCGCCTTTTTCCTTCTTTTGAAAATTCGGATTATGTAACAGCGTGTGATGTTTGAGCTTACAGTGATAGCAACGCCACTTGCTTGGGCATTGTTTCGTTGGATGTGTTTGCGATAGACAATTATTACACAATTTACTCTCGTGAACTAGTTGTTGTCGTTGCTCGAAAGACTTTGATTTAAATTGCTCACACTTACCGAGCGGGTGAGTTTCTACGCATTCGCAATGTTTCGACGCAGTGGATAAGTGTGACTTGGTCGCTGTGCCGTCAGTTTTTTGTTTGTTCGGCTTGTTTGGTACCGTGGGATGCATGGACGCTAAGGCTCGAATCCGATATTCGAGGAAAGTATGAATTTCTTTGTATGTCGGATACGTTGTTTTGTCACCGATTCGCATCTCCCATTCCCGTCGAGAGACTGGGTCGAGTTTTCTGACGGTCAGAAAGGTAACCAGATCATCCCACTGATCCACCGGTCGATTCAGGTTTCCTAACGAGCTGATGGCTTCGTAGGTTTGGTCGCGTAACCGACTTAAATCTTTCACATTTTCTGCTGTCACAGCACTTACGTCGACAAGCTTGGTTAAATAAGAATCGATTATGTGCCTTGTGTTTTCATAGCGATCCTTAAGTTTGTCCTAGGCAAGTTGGAAGTTTGTATCCTCGATTTTGACAGTTTTCAAGAGGGAGCTCGCTTCGCCTAATACTCCCATTTTTAGGTAATGTAATTTCTGAACGTTAGGGATTGCATCATTGTTGATGACTAATGATTGAAACAAATCCCTAAACGAAACCCAGTCGGTATATGACCCGGAGAATTTAGGAATATCAATTCTGGGGAGAGGCGTGTAACTACCACGAGTTCCGTCTTGAAAAGTACAATTTCCACTTATTGTTGTATTCGAACTAACATGCGGTGTACATACGGCTAGCGCTGTTGCAATGTAATCGCTAACCTCACAGTAGATCGTCTCGGATGTGAGGTACAGATCATCTTTGAAGTACGACAAAGACTTTCGTTGTTCCACGCTGGCCGCTGCATAGATCTGTCGATGAAGCTCCTTGCACTCCAATCGCATGCTGTTGAGAAGCGTCTGTCGGTTCTGCAGGAGTGCTGTCGTGAAGTTGTTCTTTCCCGTTTTTTTGAGGTTGACAAGCAGTCGTGACATTGATTCGATCGTTGTCGTCTGCTCGAAAATGAGGCTGTCCACGTCTCCCATGATGGCTGATGCACGGTTCCGACTGCGTGGATACCGTGTGCGATCGTGATGTGGTGTACGATCTTAAAACAAGGTCCCGACTGCGTGGGTACCGAGTTTTAATTATCGAAATTGATTTCGATAATAGTCGATTTATTTTCGAATTTTTATTTTGATTATTCGAAGTCAATCGATTGATTATTGCGTTGAAACTAACGTTCCGATATTGGGATCGAAATCATTATTGTTGTTTTTTTTTTTTTTTTTTTTTACACAATTTATCCGACAGGTTTGAATCGAATATTTATTCGTCTCGGGGACGCGAACTGATTGTATGGATCCGAGGTAAACACTCGAATAATAATTCAGGTTACTGTATCGTTCGATGAGTTTGACACTTGACCTTGACCGACGGCGTCGTATTATTGCGTTAACAGAGCGTATCGACACGGTTTCGACGTATTCACTCACGATTCTGAATTTATTATTTTGCCGTAAATTGTTCGTTAATTTGACGGTTGGTTTGAATTAATTGATAATTCGCACTTTGAGATTTGGTTTGACACTCGAATAGTAGATATATGTTCACCGGTACCGCGTTTGTATAATACGACGGAAATTACTCGCTGCTCGTATTCGCGTTGTATGCACCTTCGTTGTGATTTAACCACTTTTATTTCGAATGATTTTTTGTTATTTATTCCACGAGAGAATTTGAGAAATTCTTCGCTTCGACTGAACGGCCGAGAGTCTATTGTTCTCGATCGTTGCTCGGACTCAGCGCGTAACGTAAATATGAGACGGATGCTCGCGCGACGCTCGAAGACTCGTCGATAGGGCGAGAGAGCGCGTGAACCGCGTGAGCGAGTCGACTAACCGTTCGCGTTGGTGCGTGTGTACCGAGCACGCTTCCTTTACGAAACGCTGATATGAGAGCGAATATTCGCGAACACTGGTACCCGATAGATGTGTCGAGACCGCGTGGCTCGCTTTGCTTTATGCACTCTCCACTGTAGTTTACACTATACTTGCGTTTGTATTCCTCAGTGTATTTCCAGCTTCGATT
This sequence comes from Amblyteles armatorius, assembly GCA_933228735.2. Taxonomy (NCBI): domain Eukaryota; kingdom Metazoa; phylum Arthropoda; class Insecta; order Hymenoptera; family Ichneumonidae; genus Amblyteles; species Amblyteles armatorius. The sequence continues at coordinate 3,598,986 of OW121694.1, read as the reverse complement.
CCAGGTTGATTGCCCCCGATTGAATCGTTCTCGATCACCGGAACTGTCTTTCGTGATGCACAAATGTCGACTGTAATTTTCACGCACTTGTACGATACACGATATTCACCTTTTCGCGAATCTCTCCGAGTCGATCCGGCTCGAAGGACCATAAATTGTACCCGCCTTCGCAACTGGTACAAGAGAGAATATATTGTATTAGATATTGTTCGATTTAACACGAGATGCTCGTGTGCGAAGAGGGTTCGGATCGCTCGGGAGATGGAAATAAGATTAAATACGTGGCACGTTGCGTGAATTAAAATCGTCTTTATTGGACACTTGCACGTCGAGATGAATATTATTGACAATTTGGTACCCGACAATTCGACACGATTTTACTTGAGAGTGCGAGAGTCTCCGAAAGAAAAGTAATGACTTTGCGTGTCGTAAATTCGCGAGATCACTTGCCGTACCGACATGCGGTCGACCATGGTTACGGAGACAATGAGAGTGAGTTCGGGGCTCGAGTGAGTGACCTGGTCACGAAACGGAATGTTACCTTTGAACGGAAACCCGTCTCTTCGAATGACGCTCGCACCCAGACAACCGAAAATTCGCGACGCTTCGAGAACACCGTGATACCCAGTGTCCGGCTCGATGTAATCTATCCTACGTAACGCTAACTGGCGTGAACAACACACTTACCAAAGTGTACGTATGTCGTGTAGCTTACTGGCTCAAACTGCGTATATATTGTTCATGTTTATTATTTTTTACTATGTAATTAGAATAGTACAATTGTGCACGCGAAGTGACAACATACTTATGGATTGGGATTCATAAGTACCAATAATGCGGTGGCTTATCGAAAACATATCGACTTGATATGAAATGAGCGAACGCCTATTTCCACGGAACCAAAACTTATGACTGTCCTTTCTAAATAAAATGTGCCATTTGCATTATATGCTTAAAGTCTCCGGTTTTTATCTTAAGCAACATATTCTGTATGACCCTTGTAACGGCCGCAGCCTAACTATTCAACTTTTGACTGTAATATTTATTCGAGGGTATCGATACGGAGCGTTTCCGTTCGATACTCTCTTCAAAGAAGCCCTTAAGGCTATCGCACATCCGGACCGCCGCGAGCGGCCACTTATCTAATAGACTAAACACTCTTCGATTCATTATTCCTTTGACAAGCGAGTGCGAAGCTCTCAGCTTCACGCCCGCTTCTTTAGTTCAGCTCCGACCGACACCGAGTACGGTACACTCTTCGAATAATTACTCTCTCCGAATCTCCGACCAATAAAGACAAATACGTTTCATTTCACATCATCTTCGACTCCATTCTTTAACGCGTGTCTGACCAGCGACCATCCGTCACACCCTTTTAACGCGGCATCTCCAAAGTAGTCACTTGGCGACATAGTGTCACCAAACTATGCGCTTGTTAGTGCAAAGTAACCAAAGTGTACGTATGTCGTGTAGTTTCCTGGCTCAAACTGCGAATATATGTACTGAAAATCGCGTTTTTACTTAATAAAAAAACGGCATTTTCAAAAATTACACGAAATTCTAAAAAAAATCATACGTATTTAAAAAGATTAACAAATAATTTTGATATGAACAAAAAGTTAGTTCGTCGGGGGATTTGTTGAAAAAAAAAATGTTTTCATTAATTTGTTGATAACATTTTGAATTTTTATTATGCATAATGAATCTTTTCAGCACCTTCCATATGCTTGATTTTTTTCCGATTTTTATCCCGTCGAGAAGTGTTCGCAATTCTCGCTCAATTCTCTCTGAACTCACGTGAGCTCAGACTGTCCGCTAGTACTATCTTAAATCCAGATTTTACCTGCAATATTCTAAAACGTCTACGAATAAGGAGTGGAAAACCTTGCGATTGATATATGTGAGGGTCCAATATTTCGTTTTTTGGCTGTTTTCATTTTCCGAATATTCTGACCTTTTCATCTGCTATACATTTAGGGGCATCGCACTGTTAGCTATTATTGTATAAAAATATTTGCATTAGTATTGAATTAGGTATTATTCTATCAGAAAGGATCTACTTTAGTGCTCAGATTTAACGAAATTTTTCGTTTTTTAATATGTATAATTGCGCCAATTTCGGCAACTAAACGAATGTCGAGGCAAACGTCTGTAAGTTCAATGGTCAAAGCTCGTACAATTATATGAAATATTGATTGTTCGAACTATGTGTAATCGTCCATCTCAAACATTTTTAATAAAGTTAAACAGGAAATAAATCTGTAATTGTGTGATGGAAAAGCGAAAAATTTATTACTACTACGCATCACTAATTGACGCATTCTTTAGTAACCCGAAACAAGCAAACGCACACTTTGGTGACACGGTGGTACCAAAGTATGCACACACTCAAACTCCATATATCCAACTACAATTACACGTAATGATGATTCAATTTATGAGCAATACTATTTGGTTGAATTAGATAAAGACAGAAGGTATGAATGTTGCAAGTCTAAAGGGCTTGAATGTACAAATGATTGTAGGCAAGATATTTAATTCTGTACTTTGCAGTTTCGCACACTTCTCGCTGTCGCGTCATTTTGGGGTCCATTGTAGTCCGTATTTACGCTAATCATTAATTTTGAATCCTATTTTGACTGAATAAGTATAGTGCTAAGAACACAACAGCACAAAATAAAACGACACATTATTTGAATATTAATTTTGCTATTAGTGGTGAGGTAACGCGCCGCGGAACCTTTGGATCCTCGTCGAAGTCGTAAATTTCGACTACGTTACTGTTAATAACGACGACACCTTACGCGTACACCGTTGTGCTCCAAATTAATTTAACACAACTATTTATATTCGAAGATGAAAAAAAATGCCGTAGATTTCGTTGAGTGTATATATTTAAAATTCAACAGTTACAAGAAAAGACTTAAAATATAAAATGAGTCAAAACTGATTTTGAATATATTTGTAGCAAGCAGCTAGCTGTGTCTGCCGCTTGTGTTGAAATGAGTTTGTTCGCGAACAGCTAGCTGTGTCTGCTGCGAGTGGTGAAACAAGACTGACTTTTTCAGTTGAGTAAAAAAATATTGAGAAAAGAAAATTAGCCCCATAGTTTTCGTCGGCGGGAATTCCATGATCTGATTAGATCCCCTTTTTTGCCAATAACCAGTTATGTTCTCTCGTCGAAGTGGGAGGGCTCCTGAGAGGTACGTCCTTTTTGAAATTAGGAAAAACCTAATTATCTCATTAAGCGCGTCTTCGAAAAAGAGTGAAAAGGCCCCCGACTCAGAGCGGCAATAAAACATTTGGCGACCATCCGCGATCGCAAGTAATAAAACATCTGGCGGCCCGTACCTGGTTTCGTATCTCACCGGTAATCCCTTTGCCTGGACGAGAGAAGATAAAAACTATTTCTTTTTATTCTCCTACTGTTATTCGAAAAAGTATATGAAATCAATTTAAGAAGCGTGAATAAATGGAATACAGTATATACTAATAATGCTAGCGTCTGAAGCAACGCACCAGACTCCCCCCCTTGAGAGGATTCCGATCGAAATTTCGCTAAGTATTGCTTAATTGTTAGATCGTCCTTGAGATCCACCCTTTTCGTCAATGGGCAATGGAGCTAGTCTTTTGACGTTCCGTTCGAAGACACTTTTCGCAGTCTTCACGGTCACTGTTCTGATGATCCTATCTGCGCCCGGATGAGTCTTCGTCACCCGGCCCAGAATCCACTGCATCGGTGGCAGATTGTCTTCCTTCAAGATTACCAGAGAGCCCTCCTTGATTGGATGCTGACCGCTCGTCCACTTGTGACGGATGTTTAGTTCGTTCAGGTACTCCTTGTACCATCTGGACCAGAAATCTCTGCGAATCTTTTGGAGATGCTGCCAGCTGGATAAACGATTAGTCGGTGTCGAACTGAAATCCAGTTCTGGTAAGCTCGTCAGTGAATCACCAATTAGGAAGTGACCGGAAGTAAGGACGAGGAGATCGTTGGGGTCAGAGGAAATAGGCGTGAGTGGTCGGGAGTTGAGAACGGCTTCGATTTCAATTGCTAAGGTATTGAATTCCTCGAAGGTGAGCAACGTATTACCGATTACCCGTTTCAAATGGTGTTTAAAAGACTTGACCGCGGATCCCCAAATGCCACCGAAATGTGGTGACAACGGGGGAATGAATTTCCACTTTATGCCCTGATTGGCGAGGAATTCGTTCACTTCTTCTTGATGTTTGTTTGATTTCTGAAGCGCGTGAAGTTCCTTGAGTTCATTGTTTGCACCAATGAAGTTTGAACCGTTGTCTGAATGAATGGAGGTGGGCTTGCCGCGTCTCGATACTAACCGACGAAGTGCGCCGAGAAATGCTTCGGTAGTCATATCGCTGACGACTTCCAGGTGTATTGCCTTTACGACTAGGCAAGTGAAAACCGCGACGTAAATTTTAACCCGTCCTCGATTGCGGAGTTTCTTTTCTTTTACGTAGAACGGCCCGCAATAGTCGACTCCAACGTTTTGAAATGGGCGAGATTCTGTGACTCTTACGCTCGGTAAATTCCCCATGACATATTCTACCGTTGGAGAGTTTGCTCGAAAACAATTCACGCATTTTCGGATGATCTTTCGCACTTGGTTGCGTCCGTCCAAAGACCAAAATCGACGTCGTATGGCGTAAAGAGTCGTCTGGACTCCTGCGTGATGGTTGCCGATGTGATGATCCCTGATGATGAGATCGGTGACGTGATTTGATCTAGGTAGCACGATGGGATGCTGTTGAGAGTAGGGGATGCTGAAGTTTCTCAATCGACCGCCCACTCTCAGCACTCCTTCCTTGTCCATGAAGGGATCGAGTGAGAGCAACTTGCTTTTTTTGTTGACCCTCCATCCAGATTGAAGATCGCGTATTTCTTCCGAGAACGCTGTGCCTTGAATCCGTTTGACGATGATTCTTTCCGATTCTGCTAATTCTTGAACTTGTAGCGTTCCTTTATATAGATTCGATTTTCTGAAGCGGAGACAGTAAGCAACGACTCGTTGCAACTTCGTATATGACGAAAATCTCTGGAATATTTCGTCGCTGACGTCAGTTGTTATCGTGAAGCACGCTGCACTTTTCGATTCTGGAATTTCTTGCGGGAGTTGAATTGGTGTTGTAGGCCATGTCGTTTCGCGTTGGTTGAGCCAGCTTGGTCCGAATTTCCAAAGTTTATTTTGGACGAATTCTTCGGGTAACTGTCCTCTTGATAGCGTGTCGGCAGGATTGTCGTTGGTACGCACGTGTCTCCAATCCTCGGGGTTGGTTTTGCCCTGTATTTCGGCTACTCGGTTGGCGACAAAAGTCTTTAGAGTGTGCGGAGATGTATTAATCCAGCACAGGGAAATTGTGGAGTCTGTCCAAAACGTGGTACTGTTGATTGCCTGGTTTATTGTGTCCTGTACCGTACTGAATAATTTTGCCAGCAGTTGTGCACTGCACAGTTCGAGACGGGGAATTGAGACCGTCTTTAACGGAGCAACCCTGGATTTAGCACAGAGTAAGTTGCATTGGATTTGACCTTGATCGTTGGTCGACCGAAGGTAGATGCACGCTTCGTATCCAGTTTCGCTTGCGTCACAGAATCCGTGGATTTGAATGTTTGTAGCATTTAGCACCAGTATTTTTCGATCGAACGTGCATTCGTTGACAAAACTCAACTGTGTGCAAAAACATGTCCATGTTGTCTGGATACTGCTTGGGACTGACTCGTCCCAGTCCAATTTCGACTGCCATAGTTTTTGCATTAGTGCTTTCGTAAAAAGGATGATGGGACCCAGCAAACCCAGTGGATCGAAAATCTTCGCAATTTCCGAGAGCACCGTTCGCTTTTAATTGTCTTGCCGGGGTTGAGATGCTGAGCACTGTAACCGATAGGGTCATTCTGTGCATTCCAAAAAACGCCGAGTGTCTTCAATGTCTTTTCGTCGCTCAGCTGTAGTTTGAGATTCACGTTGCTCTCCGCTATTTCTTCCAAAAGACGCGAGTTATTTGACGCCCATTGTCGGATGTTCAGCTGTCCTTGTTGCAGTAGCTGAATAATTTCGTCGCAAAGCGCTAGTCCCTCTTCGATGCTGTCTACACCTCCGAGGAGATCATGGACGTACAAAACTGTTTTGAGAATACTTGCGGCTCTTGGAAAACTTTGCTTCTCGTCTGTTGCCAATTGGTGAAGTGCGCGTTTCGCGAGGAATGGTGCTGGTCCCAATCCGAAGGTGACCGTGTTCAATTCGAACGTTTTCACGACACCGTCTTGCCTTCACAGGATTCGTTGATATTTCTGATGTCACCAGTCAGAACCTATTTGTGCAGTCTGAACCGGATGATGTGTGAGAAAATATTGGGCCCACCATTAGTACCTCGTTGAGCGATACTCCTGAGCTGGATGCTGCGGATCCATCAAAGACGACTCGTAGTTTTGTCGTCATGCTTGTCTCCTTCATTACCGCATGGTGCGGCAGAAAAAACCCCGACGTGTTGTCGGTGTGTCGAACTAAGGACATGTGACCTAGTTGTAGATACTCATCAATGACGGCTGAGTACTGCTCCCGCAGATCCGAATTGTTGCTGAATTTTCTCTCGAGTGCGTTGAATCGTTTCAACGCTCTGGCTCGCGATTCTCCCAGCCTTTCGTGATCCTTACGGAAGGGTAGTGCGACGATGTATCGTCCAGTGACGTTTGCTTAAAATGTTCTTCGCACGCGAACTCTTCTTTTGAAAAGTGGACCTGTGATGGCCCTTTTTCGATGTCCCAGAATTTCATCACATCGGAGTGTAAGTCCGACAGATGACATCTTGCTGTCGACCTTTCTGTCTCGAAGATCCGATGTTGCCTCCCATGACCCATCCTAGACGGGTCTTCTGGATATAAAGACCATGCGCCCGTTGAGACAGATCTATCTGTCCGACGCAGAGTAGCGATAGCGTTGGTCCAGCCCCGATGAGTATGTCGACTGGTGCTGGCTTATGGAACTCTGGGTCCGCTAGGCGTATGTTCGCTGGGATCGGAACCGCTTCCCGTTGTATAGGCTCACTCGGTACGAGACCCGCGATTCTAGGAATCGTGAGACAATTGAATGTTTTCTCGAACCCGTTGTGTGACGAGCGTATGGTTATTGTTACGACATATCTTGATATTGTCTTAAGATTGTTGAGTGCTTCCACAGGAATAGAGCATCGTTGTCTTTGTAGCTGCAACGATTCAGCCAGTCTTTCTGTTATGAAATTGGCTGTGGAACAGGTATCGAGGAGTGCGCGACACTGCGTTGGTTGACGGTACTTGTCCAACACCTGAATTGATGCGGTGGGCGTCAACTGATACATCGAAGCATTTGTCGTTAGAGAGATGCAACGATGATCTGCTCCTGTGGCTTCTGATTGTCAAGCTTGAGAGGTTGACGCCCGCTCTTCTCCTTGCTGATGCAGAAGAGTGTTATGACGTTGGTCGCATAACTTGCAGTTTCCATATAGTTGGCAATTTCTTTTTCCGGTGCAATTATTGAGTTGATTTGTTTTGTTGTATTGATTTGTTCTTACAATGAGTGACGGGTTGTACAGTGGGAAGAAAGGGACAAAAACGTCGGTTTCCAGCGTCAGGAGACCAAAAGTATCGCGATGAAGACCGTTGAATCGGCATGAGGCAGAAGCACCAGACGACTTGAACGCCAGTTCATCGGCAAAAAAACTGAAGCAATTGGAAGATTTATACGATATCGAAGTGAATCCAGCGTTTGGTTATCGTATAATTAACTTCATTGCAGTTTTTTCGGCTATTTCCGACGTTGTCGTTTGCAAGATATGCCAATCGAAAGTAAAATTTACTGAAAGCAGTAAGCGTGGTTTGGGATTCAAACTTGTAGTGTCCTGTGAAAAGTCTGAGAAGACTGAGATACTGAGTTGTCTACTTGTTGAGAAAGGCTACGAAATCAACCGTAGAATAATAATTGCCATGCGATTGCTTGGAGTTGGTTGGCACGGAATCAGAAAATTCTGTGCATTCATGGAATTACCTCGGACTACCTTTCACTCATTTTACGATAAGGTTGTCAAAAGAATGAACACTGCAACCAAATTAGTTTGCCAGAATAGTATGATGAGAGCTGCAGAAGAAGAAAAAACCATTTCGATTGAAAACGGAGAAAATGGAATTGTAGTGTCAGGCGATGGTTCGTGGAGAAAACGTGGATTTACGTCTCTGCCGACCGCGGCAGCGATCTCGCGGCAAGGGTCTCTTGGTCTCGCGAAACACAACCCGACGCGAAAATCTCTGTTCGTTTACCGGTAAAATGACAAGGCAGCCAAATCTGCACAAAACCCGAGTGCGGTACCCGGAGAAGCAGGGGCGATGCAGACACATTCCGTTCTCGCTATCTTTTCCGCTGCTGTACCTGTCGGACAGCTGCCGCTGCCGACCAATGTAACGGAGGTTTTCGGTCACGAGAAACGGCACGGAGATCCGCACGTCACACACCCGAAATGTCTCGAAATGATTGTAAACGGAACAGCACAAAATAATAGAATTCTCCCGGCTTTTCTCAATCAATTCCGCTTACGGACTCAGTAAACGATTCGCGAGCGTCTTTCTTTGACACTTTTATAACGCAACACTATAACCGAATCAAAATAATGCACCTCTCTCAGCAAATTAAACATTGATCTCGCGATCGACGGACTAAACTAAGGCTTCGGCGCTGCCAGCGCGGGGATAACAAAGAAAACGGTCCACAAATACAGGTTGCGATGAGCTTACCGGTAAATAATACGGAAACAAATCCCGCGAGAAAACGGCTAGCTAACTCCGCTCCTCGAAAGTCGGTTGGGACAACTTTTGGCTTCCTTCCTTCGTTATAATAATCGATTTCCTTCACAATCCGTCCGGTAAGCCAAATCTTTGCGAGAGAGATCGTCGAGTACGCACCGTCACGGTCACCGTTCCCCAAAAGAATCCCCGAATATTCCGCGACGCTCGTCGATCGCGATCGACCGATTCCCTCTCTCCGCTCCTCGCTCTAGTTCTCACGACCTAACTTAACGTTTAGTGGCGCCTCGCAGGACAGCCTCGCAATTATGCCACTTCGTACGGCTCGCGCGTAGATATTCAAAATAGCGGCCGTCGGCCAACGCATGGTCGCGGACATGGCGACGAAGAAGCTGTACGATAACGTGTGACAGTTGGCCACATGGAGCTGTCCGGGAGATGACCAGCCAATTATTTTCCCTCGCTGGACAGGGACGGAAAACGATCCTCCTTGTGACCAGAGAGAATCGGTATTCAGTCGATTGCGGTTCGCGTCTACCGGTAGAAGACGGTCGTGAACCTCGCTCGACCCTTAAGCGGCGTCACAGTGTATTTAATGACGGGTTTTCTTCAATTTTACACATAATGGAGGCAATGGATTTGGAAATCGGCCCGAACAGCTACGAAATGTGCATGGAGATCGACAAACAGCGCATAAAGCTTGCAGAGAGATCGCCATCAGACCGGGTAAAAGAGGCCAGAATCGCTGCAAGATCAAGCAGAAAAGAAATGCAAGAGCAGGAAGATAATCTGGAAGGCCAATTGTAAGGTGCAGGCATCGCAGATTAAAGGTATTGCAAAATTATTCGTGATTTTCTACTACTTAAAACTTTAAACGCGTTTATCTCAAAACTACATTTTTGTAGTTGGCCGGAAACATAACGCAGACAATTTTCAACCGATTGACTTGAAATTTGGAATATATCTTTGAAAATACATTGTCTATAGAAGTACGTAAGATTTTTTTTTATATTGCATAGTTCATTTGTTATTAACAGTTATCTGACGATTTGTTAGGCAAATTTCTCACTTTCCGCTTTAGAAGTGCGCCATTTTGTCAAAAATCTATATATCGAAAAAATCCTACGCATTTCTCTAAGTTATATATGCTCTTGTGCGACGATCCCGCTAATTAGGCAGTGACCTGCTGATGCGTGGATTGATTATCGCGAGACGTCGCGAACAAAAATTGAGGGCCAGTCAATAGAATTTCAAATTCTTGGTGCAGTGTCTCTCAACTTCTCTAGAAATAAGTAACGAGCACATGTGTCGGGCGACACCTAGCGGTACGAGGCAGAGTTACCTTTTCGGTAACCTGCCTTACCGCGGGAGCCGGTCCGCGTCATCTTGGTCTAGCCGCTTTAGCCTCCCCTTAAGGCCGAGTGAGACGAGTTTTGTAGCCGTCTCGATTGGGAGTTTCGAGTATAGGGAAAAAGCGGTTACAAATTTGGCGCCCAACGTGGGGCCACGGCCTAAAATTCATGCAAGTAGAATCCACGAAAATTAGGTCCCAGGGGAAGCAGAAAAAATGGCCGGAGCGAAATAAGAAAATAACCGTAACGGGCGAACGACTTCATTCGGATTAAAGCTCTCGCAACCTGTGCGAAAGAATTAGAGTGTTTGTGTGATTGGGAATAATTTTTTGCATGGGTTTGGTCAGTGTCCGTTCATATATTTTGTTTTGAGTCTTTGTCGCCGAGATCGGCGCGGCGAGTAGCGTTCCCGAGCGTAGCCAAAGCCGCACGAGCGCGACTCGGGCCGTCATTAGACACTCATTACGCTGCTGTGTGGTCGTGAGTGAACACGTACTACGTCCCATCGCAACGTGCTACGCTCCCGAGAGACGAATGCCAGGAGGATCTTTGGATTACCCTAATATCTAATATACTCGGTAAATCGATACGCTACGGAGGAACATTTCTCGTGAGCGGACAAAGTAGCAGATATTTCGCCAACGATCGTCCGCTCTTGCGACGATCGCCTACGCGCCGTACGCCCGGGCACCGTCGAGCCGCTATCGCTGTCTCTCTCCAAACAAGAGGTTAGCCGTTCCGGCTAGGTGCTCCAGTGTTTGCGTCGTCGACTCGGTAGCAGCGGCCTTGTCGATTGTAACATCTTTTCGGATAGCGTTGGCTACGAAAAACATTCCTCGAGAAATAATATTTCAGGGAGCCCGAATAACTCGGGATTATTCTGTATCGGTTGGCCGCTGACTTGTGACAGCTCTCGGGGCCCCGTTAGCACGTGCTCCCGAGACACAAGCAGCCATCAAGTACCTACGCTACCGACCTCCACCTAGTCGGTTACCTTGATCGTATTACCTATTTGTCCTATCGAGTAATTCCTTAATTCTATCTTCATCTTTATATTTTATTCATCTTTTCTTTTGTCGTAATATTACTTTTTTTTATTTTTTATTTTTTTTACTGGCATCGGTAAGCCGAAACTTTTTCGACGCATATTAACCTTTTTTTTCCTCCTTATTTTTTTTCTCTCCCTCTCCCCCTTCCCTCTTAAGAAAAAAAAAAGAAAAGAGGACACATCCATCCGTTACCGGCCTATCGCGGAAAATCTCGCGATCCGTCAGCGATAATGCCGCGTACGCGTACCAGTGTACGCGAGTGCAAGTGTCCGCGAGTGTGAGTGGGGGTACCCGCTGCGAAGGGAACGATCTCGGGCTCCCGCGTGAGATACGACAGCCGCGCGTTCGGGGAATTTCGGGTCGCGCCGGGGTTATTCGAGATCCGTCGCTCGCGACCATACTGATGGCGAACGGTACGGAGAACACGGGAACGATGGAGACGGTTCTCGAAGCCGATGTCTCAGCTGATCGGCTCCGTCACGAACTACCAAAACGAAGGCTCTCGATCGTCGGGGAGCCGAACGAGTTACGGGATCGACTCTTGTAGAGCCTTCTGATCTTTCTCGATCCGACCGAAAATGCCGTGAATTTCGGTAACAACACTCGCGCCACACCGAATCAGAATAAGCCCTAGTTGCCCCCGCTCGACCCACCGGCCGCGAACCTTGTGGCCGGGAACAATCGGGCTCCTCCACCTCCGAATGCGGAGGGGGCGTATGCAGGCCTACCACCGGCGCTGCGACCGACAGCCCCCCGGGTGGGGGGAGGGCAGGGGGCGAATCCCGACGCTCTCGCCCGAAGTCACCAAGATGCCGACCTACCCCTCGTGATCGTAATTTCGACCGGGGTTTCCCGCCGCCACAAGGCCATTCGTCTCCCGTGCGTACCCGGGAATACACGCAAAATTGTTCGGAGCTTAACAATTCGCGCTCGGTTGCCGATTGACTGCGAAAATGGGATCTCCAGTTCTCGGAAAGAAGGGGGGAGGACGCGATGGGTTTCGAGGAAGCGCGCGAAGTCGCGCCGATTCCCGACGTCGACTTACTCCTGTGTATACCCCTCGTGTTGACAGGGATCGCGCTCACGTGGTATCGTGGAGGGCGGGCGCGGATACGAAGCTACCAGGAGTTCGAGGATGCTTTTTTAGCCCGGTTTGGCGATCCCGATTTACAATTTACCCTCCGCAAGGAATTGCTGCGCCGTACACAGGGCGATGGGGAAGATACCGTCGACTTTCTGACATGTCTCCGAGCTCTATTTGACCGGGTAGTCCCTCCGTTCTCGTTACGCGAACAACTCGATTAGGCGCATCGAAACATGCTACCGCCGTTACAGATCGCGATTCGGTGCAATGATTTCCATTCGGTCACCGACCTAGAACGAATCGCCGTGCGGGTAGAGCGAAGCTATCAGGCAGATCAGTATTATCAACTGCCTCCACCGCCGGAACGATCGGCCTTCCCGGATCTCGCATATCGACCGTCACGATCATATAAACGCCGAAGCGATGCCAAGTATGCGGTTTTCGGGGAAGCACGCACGCCTAGCACCGAACGCTCCCGGCGCACGGACTCTCGTGACGCGCGAAGGGGGGACCGATCACCTTCCGCCGATTGACAGGGTTATCGCGGGCGAACCCCAGAGAGGGGAATCGACCGGAGAAATCCTCGCGCGCGTACCCCGGATAAACGGGACGAACGGAGAGACGAACACACGCGACACCAATCACCGGCCCGCGACACCCCGCGATATAACGGGCGTCAACCCTATTCGCGTTCCGACTCCGCGACGCGACACGTTCGTTACTCCGACGAAAGAGATCGGGCCAGATCTCCCACGACAGGGTCGAAGCCACCGTCGGCGGGAAGCCGTTCGGTGGCCCACCGGTCACTCACGCCGGGACGGACGGAAACCCGCGACGCCGCAGGGAATAAAGAATTAACCTGTTGGAACTGCGAGAGAGCCGGACATCGATCCATCGGATGCCTCGCTCCGAAAACCGTCTTTTGTTACCGATGCGGGGAAAAAGGATGCACGAACCAGCGACGACCATGAGTGTTCAGGAAACGCGCACCGAAGCCATCCGTGAGCGCGCCGGTGGCTCCCGAAAAATCGATACCGATCCCGCCCAACGCGTTCCCGACCATGAACGATTTCCCGGACTTTCCAAAATTATTAACTGAATATTTCTGTAGTCCCCTTCATTGCTTGCGTAACAAAATGGACTTGTCGTCGTGAAATTAGGGGAACACCTCGTGCCGGCTATCGTAGACAGCGGGTCTACGAGCAAATACATCGGCTGGGCAGGACTCTCGATCGGTACCGAGCTGGGATGCCGTGCCCGGAGCGTACCTCCCGCCTCCGCGACTATCGCCGACGGAGGTCAGATCACGGGCGACGAGGAAGTCGACCTAATCGTGACCCTCGAGGAACGCGAACGGCCCATCGTAGGAGGCGTCTTTCCCTCCTTGCCGGTATCATTGTTACTCGGCTTGGACACGCTCAGCACCTTCGAGATCGTCGTTGACCACGCCCGACGCGTGTGGAGTTTCAGCGGGGAGCGCTCGCGCAAATTTAAATTTATGGTAAGCGACGCGGCCGCCCACGCGAATATTCTCCTCGGTATCTCCGATCTCGAACGTAACGAGAGCGAGCGGCTTTCGATCTTTCTAAACCATGAGTTACCGAAACTTCGCGCTGCGCCGGGACGCACGGATTTAATTACCCACCACATCGACGTCGGTGATAGCGCGCCGATTAAGCAACGATACTACCCGTCGTCCCACCAATTCGCGAGGCAACGAACGTCGAAGTAGACCGGATGCTCGAAGCGGGCGTCATCGAACCCTCGAGCAGTGACTGGTCTACCCTGATCGGTATGGTGAAAAAGTCGAATCTCACCTATCGGTTTTGCCTCGACTTTCGCAAAGTGAACGGGGTTATCCTTTCACCATCATTCTGTAACGACTGGATGACGTTTAAAATAAGGTTTTAATCAATTGACGTGTACGTTTACTTCCTTATCTTTGGTTACTATTCTATAATTGTTATTTGACAAGTCAGAAATTATCTCAAATGGTCCATTCCATTCGGGAGAGAGATTATGCTGTTTGTGATCATTATGAATCATTACCATGTCACCGCGTTTCAAGAGGGGCATAATTTTTGCTATTTTAGAGTCGTGTATTTCTTTGTGTTTTGTTTTCGCTTGTATCAGACGATTCCGAGCTCGCTCGAGGTAGTTGTTGTGTCGTTTCTTCCAGGCGTTAATGAGTTCGTGGTGCGCAAGAAGAGTGGTTGTTCCTAGAATAAAAGGCAGATTGGCTTGTCTTCCAAATGTGAGCTCGAAGGGGGTGTGATCTAGACTCTCGTGTTTCGATGTATTGTAGGCCAACGTCATGCATTTTTAATTCTCATCCCAATCACTAGCATTTTTGTCCATTGTTGTTTTAATGAGGTCTTTTACTACAGCGTGAGCTCTTTCGAGGGATCCATTTCTTTGTGGATGAAAGGCTGTTGTTTTCACGTGATTGATTTGGAACAAATTCTCAAAATCTTGCATAAGATTTAATATGAAATGAGCACCTTGGACGGTGAGTATACTCTTGGGCGGGCCAAATATATAAATGAAGTGTTCGAATAACTGTTCGATGATAGTTTCACTGTCCGTTTTTGGCAGCGATATCAACATGAGGTATTTCGTTAGAGTGTCTTGAATACTCAAAATGTATTTGTTACCTTTGCTGGACAAGGGTAACGGTAAAAAAAAATCCATTGCTATTTTTTCATTCGCTTCTAATGCTGTGTCAGGGATCATTGCTTCTGAGCGCGGCCGTATACGTGTTAGTTTATGTCGCTGGCAAATATCAAAGCTTTTAATAAATTGTATTATGTCCTCTTCGATTCCTTTCCACTGTGCGATTTTCTTAATTCTGTCCAGAGTTTTTTTTTCAAAGTGCTGACTAGCTGAGGAACCGTGTGCTTCATTGATGATTTTGTTTTTCTCGTCCATGGTCAGTTCGGCTTTGTCCGTATCACAAATCATTGATTTGTAATCCGGGATTACCTTTTGGGATATATAGTCGCAAATCTGATGCAATCGTAATTTCTCTGTTTTTGTAAATTGTGGATCACAAAAATGGAATCGAACGATCGTAATCTTCTGCGAAAGAGTATTCGTTGCTAGGTTGGTAAGAATTCTCAACCATTATTGCTCGTCATTCCCCGGCAGAAGAGTTTCGTTGTTCGTTAGTCTGTCTGGTGTTTTAGTTATTTTCTTCCATAATTTTCCAACGGCATTTGGTTTGACTACATTACATACTTAGCAGGTGATTGATTATTGGAAGTCCATTGTCTGTAACGTCCAAATAGAGCGTCGGATTGGTCATCCTCCGATTCCTCCGCGGTAGTTGCGAATACTCGAGACAGCACATCAGCTGCTTGGTTTTCAGAGCATTTCTTATATTCAATCTTGTAGTCATACTCTTCTAAGCGTAGTCTCCATCGTAGTAATCGTGAGGATTGATTATTACGTTAACGTGCCATTGTAAAGCCTTGTGGTCTGTTTGAATAGTGAATTTTCTTCCTAGTAGATATTGGCGAAGCTTTTTACACGCCCAGACCACTGCAAGCAATTCTTTTTCTGATGTATGATAATTAATCTCGGGCTTGTTAAGTGTCGTAGATTTGTAGCAACATAGGTGATCTTCTTGCGATAACCCAGCGCCGAGTCCCACGTTGGATGTGTCGGTGGTTAACGTGAATTCTTTTGTATAGTCTGGGTTTTTCAGTACTGGTGCGGAACACAGCATATCTTTTAGTCTGTCAAAAGATTCTTGGCAATTCGGTGTCCAGTCAAAGATGTGGTCCTTCTTCGTGAGTGCAGTGAGCGGTTTTGCGATTGTTGAGAAATTTTTCATAAACTTTCGGTAGTATCCGGCGAGATCTAAAAATTACTTTACTTCGGTTGGTGTCGCCGGAGTTTTGAAATTTCGCGCAGTCTCCAGTTTACTCGTGTTTGGTTTCACCCCTTTATCAGTGATGACAAGACCGAGATATTCGAGTTCGGGTTTAAGAAACTCGCATTTATACGGCTTGAGTTTTAAACCAGTTTGTTTTCTTCTTCAGTGATGATCCGAACACAATTATATTGTCAAGATAACCAAAGCAAGTTTTTCCCACCAATTCTCTCAGGGCCGTATCCATTATTCGTTGAAAAAAAGACTGGGGAATTCTTTAATCCAAAAGGCATCCGTTCGTACTCGAAATGTCCTTCTGGGGTGGAAAATGCTGTGTATTTCTTCGAAGATTCTTCATTCGGTATTTGGTGGAATCCAGAGCTGAGATCTAAGGCTGAGAAGAATTTTGCATTTCCCAAGTGATCCAGTATATCATCGATTACTGGTAATGGGTAAGCGTCGTGATCTGTTTTCTCGTTTAACTTTCTATAGTCGACGACAATTCTCAATTTTTTCCAGAGGCGTCGTCCTTCTTCGGCTTAAGGCAGTAGTCTGCTTTACAGGCTTCAAAAAATCGATTTTTCGTTTTTGTCTTAAATCTATTCCAAAACTATCCAAGAATATGTGTTCAAAATTTTAGAGGCCAATTTGACATATTTTCGAAGCTAGATCAGTTTTAGTGGCCGAGCGTCGAGCAGGTGCGAATGCTCGGGCAGACCCGAGCGCGCGCGCTCCACCCCTTCGTGTATTCTATTGTTTGACTATACTCGTATATACCTGAAAGCATTGAACGGTCCTTTGAAATATTATTTGGAGGTTCTAGAAGGTCTGTGTTGAGTAGTTGTTGGGATAACGGTATACAATATAACGGTAAACTATAGCTCTTGGAATCGGCTTCTACACTGCTATTTGTAGCGTCAGCTTTCAGTTTCATTTTTGATTTTGCCGAGCGCACATCGGAATGTCAAGCTACCCGAAAGGTGATCGATGTAAAAGACAGCGTGCTGCGGAACCGCGAAAGCGAAAATTTCACGGCAATCGTTTTACCAGTGTATCATCGGACGACGCAGACTTACACACGAGTCGCAGTGAGCAAAAGTTGAAGGCAGCAAGCAGCGATGATATCATTATTCATTCATCGCACTGCTACCGCATTATTCAATTCATATCGGTGTTTCTCGCTCTTTCGGAAATCGCAATTTGCAGATCATGCAAACAAAAATTAACGTTTGCAGAAAGCGGTCATCGAGGCCTAGGATTTAAAATTGTTGTTCAGTGTAGGTGTGGTCGACGCGAAATCCAGTCAGGACCATTTATAAATACCGGCTACGAAATCAACAGACGGATTGTTTTTGTTATGAGGCTTCTTGGTATCGGACGAGAAGGGATAAACGTATTCTGCGGCCTTATGGATATTTCTGCAGGTTTTGCAAAATCTACTTATCAACAAATCGTTGAGCATTTGTACGCATTGTCGAAGACACTGTTCGAGAGTACCTGCGAAAAAGCCGTCACGGAAGAGAAAGAAAAAAACGTTGAACATGGAAGACCTGCGAATCATTTGAAGGTTTCGGGCGATGGATCGTGGAAAAAGCGCGGTTATACTTCTTTGTACGGTGTAACAACGCTCATCGGATACTACAGTGGCAAAGTAATCGATCTGATTGTAAAAAGTGGTTATTGTCATTCGTGTACCATACATAAAAATAGTTTGGATGAAGATGCATTTGAGGAGTGGTATGAGGATCATAAAGACTCATGCTCCTCAAATCATACAGGTTCGTCTGGGAAGATAGAGGTAGATTCCATAACAGAGATGTTTTCGAGATCCGTCGAGAAATTCGGAGTTATGTACAGTAATTATATCGGCGATGGCGACTCCAAAACTTTTACTGGAATCTTAAATAGCAATCCTTACGGGGACGAGTGCACAGTGACGAAAAATGAGTGTGTTAGACTTTCAAATGACGATTTATTGACGCGGTGCTTAGGCGGACACACTCAAAATTCGAACGAATCGTTCAATTCGATTGTGTGGCGCCTAAATCCGAAACACGTAAATTCCGGCTATAAAACCGTCGAAATAGCAGCAAATATGGCTACAGGCATTTTCAACGAAGGTTATTCAGCTGTGCTTTCTACCATGCAGCTCCTCGATATTGTCATCGGGCAGCAATGCAAAAATTTTGCTGACACCGTCGATGCTGAGCGCATAACGCGGTAGAACCGGCGCGCATCACTTTCCAGCAAGGAGGCTCGTACAGCTCGAAGATCGGAAAGCCTCCGCCAAAACGAGTTTTTTGAAGAAGAGGAAGGATTATTGTATGGCCCGGGGATAGCCGATTAACATCTAATTAGTGTAAGTATCCAAAAACTTACATTTTTTTGGACCGAAAACTTTACAGCCCGTTTTCTCGAGTTTTCATTTTCACAAGTCTTGGAAAACGGTGCCGGCGATAGTAAAAACAATATATGTCCGATCGAAAAAAACCAAAGTGATCTAGCTTCAGTATTGAATTATCTTCTATTTGAACTAAAAAAGTTGGACAAAAGTACTATTTAAATTACTTGTTTTGCAACTTAAAGTGAATTTTTTTTTTCAAAAAAGTGAATTTTTTTTTCAAACTTCGAAAAAATTTGGAATTTCGTCATTTCTTCGGTATTTTTTTAGTTCATATAGAAAAGGAACTTATAAAAACTAAAAAAAAATTGGTTCCACTGTTTCAGATGCATCGCACGACCTCCATCACCGGCACCGATTTACGAGTGCACACTCCAGGCGCCCCAGAAAAATCGTTACAACTTTGGCAAATTTCAATCATTTGTAATAATAAAAATTGTTTTTTAAAGCTTGAATATAATATACTATCGTCTCAAAATTTCGTTTACCGCAATCATTTCCTTCCCTTTCGAAAAAATTGTTGAAAAAACGCTTTTTTTTCGGCTCCTAAAGCAGACTACTGCCTTAACCCGTTTAGGTGAATTATATGGTGATTTGGAATATCTGATCACTCGTTTATTTAACATTTCTGTCATTTGTCGAGAAATTTCGGCTTTATGACATTCCGGTGGTCGGTATGATGCGTTGTTTACAGCTCTATTATCGGTCAAAACTATTTCGAGGTGTGCGAGACTTGTGCACGGGAGAGGATCGTCTTCGAACGTGAAGATATCGTGGTATGCTTGAAGAATTTGATGCAGGGATTCTCGATGTTCGCGATCGACGTGTCCCAATCTTGTGTGTTCTCTTAGAAGTTGTAAAAGTTTTTCAATTCAGTGGGAGTAATTGCAAATATCCTTTTGTGCGGAATATCCACCGGCATGCCTTGTACTTTGTTCGTTGTTATTTTTATCGGAGTGTTTTTCTCGTTGTGAATTGAGATTTTTATTTCTCCCCCTGTACGCGACATACTGTGTCGGGAATCCCTTGAACGTTTTCGATGAAAATGTCTCCCGATTGTTGCGCTATAGGTACCGAAATTCTTGTAACAGTATTACTTGGTACATACACTTCATTGGTCAGAAGAGAGTATTTCTTATCCCCAAGTCGCAGTGTGTCTTTGCTAAGGCTGTACTCGTACGCGTGGAAAAAGGGTAGACCAATTAATCCATCTTCTGGCATCGGAAAGTCATTCGGGACTATATGAAACAAGTGTCGTTTCCCTTGAAAGTATAAATTCGTCATTTCTTCGGTCTCGTGTTTGTCTCTTCCCATAGTGAAAGTCCCTGATTCTTTCCGTATTCGATGTTCTGGGGAGATTTTTCCTTTTTTTATTAAATTAATGGAAGATCCACTGTCTGTTAATAGTCTTCCGGTTCGGTTTTGTGACGGATGGTCGATGGTCAGGCACTGCTTAAATGAATGAAGTCTTGAAGATGTGAGATGAAATATACTGGTCTTTATTAGTCGGAGAGTGCAATTGTTCGGAAGGTATAATTCGAAAGTACCGTTCGCGGTGTAGGTCGGAGCTGAACTTATTTGAAGCGGGCGTGAAGCCGAGGGCTTCGCGCTCGCTGTTACAAAGGAATAGAGAGTCGAAGGATGTTTAGTCTATTCGATAAGTGGCCGCTCGCGGCGGTCCGGATGCGCGATAGCCTTAAGGGCTTCTTTGAAGAGCGTATCGAACGGAAACTCCGTATCGATACGCTCGAATAAATATTCGAAGTCAAAAGAATAAAATTATGAGGCTGCGGCCGTTACAATTTGTTTCCCACAATCGGATAGAGACTGATTGGAGTCTCCCAGATAATGCTGATACTCTGTCTCTTCTTGTTCAATCGGTTTGTTTTCCTCCTCTACGCTTGGGTTTTCTTCCCTCAGGTTGGTGTCCGTCAGTCGTACCTGGTTGTTTGCCGGTGGTCTCTTTAGGTTGTTGACCTGACGAAAATTTTGATTTTGTCTATTTTTTGTAAAGCAGTTTGCCTCTGTGTGCCCGTTTCGTTTGCAATGGCCACAAAATAGCTCCATTCGGTCCGCTAAAGGCACAGAATCATTTGATGCGCGTGGCGCAGGGACTGTTGTGTTGTTACTGCGCCTGTGAGGTTGCGATCGTTGTTGATCGAAGCGTTGGCTGGCTCGTCCCTTGGTTTGTTGTTTCTCTCTTATCCGGCATTCGGCTTCGAGCGCTTCTTGGTACGCAGCGTTCACGTCAGCTGGTCGTTGGGTACGTACTTGTGAGACGAGTTCGTCGCGTAAATTCATCACATACCACTTGGTTGCTGATTTTTCTTCAATCTGCATTGCGATATTGCGGTGTCTTCAACTAGGGTGTTTGCTTCGGACAGCGTATTTTAATTCGTTGAGCTACTGGCAAAAACGTAGAGTATAGCTTTGTACTGATTCTGTTGGCTGTTGACGGATGCCATCAAGTCGCGAGCGGAAAGTCTCAACGGAGGTTGTTATAGCTACATTTTTATTTAAAGCGTCGTACAGGTCGTCATACGATCGGGTACGTATGTGCCTTATTACGCTTTAGCGTTGTCTTGCATTTTTTCAGCTAGTTTAAAGTCGAGTAATAGCTCGGGTTGAGAACATCGATCTTTCGCTCGCTGCACGCTGCGGATGAAATCTTTCGTTCCCACGTTGTCTTTACCTCTGAGTATTTCGATGGTTCATATAATTTCCTTGGCCTGGAATTTGGAGTTGTTTATTTCGCCCAAGTGTCCAACATCCGCTTCACGTTGGGTGTCTCGCGTGTTTGGGTTACAGTTAAGAGCGTGACCCGATACTCTTGAGTGAGGGGTACTTGAGCGTGAGCGTACGCGTTGTCGCGAGGATCGTCTGTTTTGAAGACTTGGGGTGGCGCCCAGAGCTGCGTTTACCTTGTCTCCATCCTGTGAGTCGACGTCGCCTTCGCTATCGTCTTCGTTCTCGGTGGCGAGTATTTTCATATGCCTTGCAAGTTTTTTTTTTATCTTTGAGCCGCTGGTGATTCTCTTCGTTCACGACGGTAAGCCGGTTCTCGGTTGTTATTAATTTTTCAGATATTTGATGGAATCTCTCTTCAACAAGGGCTTCCTGAGCTTTGATCGTATTAAAAATTT
The DNA here is from genome assembly GCA_933228735.2 of Amblyteles armatorius. Taxonomy (NCBI): domain Eukaryota; kingdom Metazoa; phylum Arthropoda; class Insecta; order Hymenoptera; family Ichneumonidae; genus Amblyteles; species Amblyteles armatorius. The sequence continues at coordinate 3,577,295 of OW121694.1, read as the reverse complement.
TTATTAGAAATGAATTTCCTTTTGAGGATTTATCACTAGGAGACGCGTGTCTCGACATTTTGGAAGGGGCGTGGAAAGGTGCCTGTATCATGTCAATAACGTCTTGGTCAGTCTCGTCGTAGCTTTCGTCCGTAGAAAAATTATTGTTATGCGTCCTATACTGATGAAACGCCAGTTTACTACGTAATATTTAATTTATCTTGTGTGCTCAAACTATCGAACGGGTGTTACAGGTGTGGATACGCGACGCGGTCGACCGTGGGAATTATTATGTTGGACCGTGGTTGGCGATAGCCTTGCCTCCAGCTTTTGTTTCGTTTAGCTCCGTCATTGAGCGGAAAGTTGCTACGAACTTGCCCAATAATTCAGAGTAGCGATTCGATTTTTATTAACGAAGGATATGGATGCGCGGATCCAGTCCTGCGGGTTGATTTCTCACGTGAAAAGGTGAGCGTTGCGTCGAAGCTGGGCGATGTCCTGGTGTACCGTGGTGCCTTGGAGTCGTCTCAGGGCTGCTGCTGAGATGATCGAAGTCCGTTGACGCGATGTCAGCGTTGCAAGCTCTGCTTGGTGACGTCTTCTTCTTTATTCGTTAATATATAGCGCAACGTTCAGGGATCAGTTTATGGTCTGATATAACGTGGCTGATATATTTCGAAAACCTTTCATAATAACGGTTACTAAATTCGCCGTATGGGTTTTCAGTAAATCATTTAATAATGGTCGTCGCCATGTGATCACAGGAGTCCGTGGAATTCCATGATTCGTCACAAAGATAGTCTTCTTTTGATCGTAATCGTTGAATAGACTATCCTGGCAGGATCGCCAAAATTTGTTACGGGGTAACCCGCAAAATAATATTTTGAAGATAAAAGAATCACTTTTGTAGATTTCTTTATTTTAAATCGATGTTTACACGTGAAATTTCAAAGAAAAAAGACACGCTCGCGGGTTAAGCGCGAGTTTAAATAGTATGCCCATCTTTAGGGGGCTAGGAGTAAGGGGAACCCAGAGGGGGAAGCCGAGAGTGAGGCGGCACGCTAGGTGCTGCCGGTAGCAATAAGAGTAACTAAATAAACTAGATAATTCTAGTGGGCCCAGAAAGGGGAACCTGAGAGTGAGGTGGCGCGCCAGTGCTGCCGGTGGCAATGAGCGTCAACTGAGTAAACTAAATAATTCTAGGGGAACCCGAGATTTAAACAGCCTGACAAGTGCTGCTTTGAAGTAATAAAGGTAAATAATTCGATATGTAACGTAGGATTATGGAGAGTAAGTGTATTTAGAGTTTTTGGTATTACAAAGTCGTAAATTCTTACAGGCAAGCGCCGGTATCGTAGAGCGCTGTAGCGAAAGAGTGGGAGTAACAGTAAGACGGATACATGAGGCGTAAGCCTATGCTTTTAATGCCTTTCGTTGAGACGAATTAAGTTAATTATTAATTCAATTAATAGTGTGATTGACAATCTTATTGAAAACGTGTTTTTGAGAATTACGGAGAACGCAACACCAACCTATCCTCCATAACCGAACCACCCCCACTAGCACACAAACGTTAACGCATAATAGTCAGTTACAGAAGCAGTACTACCACGAATTTAGTAATAGTGTAGCAAAGACGCAACCAAGCCAAGGAATCCTTCCTTTTCTTGTTTCGACAACCAGAGACGATACACCAATGGAGGATTTCAACGCGACTCACCCGCTACATCTAGAAGACACACATACCACCATCACTAAACACAAACCGAATTACAAGACCAGACAAATGTTTTTTTTAAAATTCTTTCTCCTTTTTTTTTTAGAATCAGACACACAAGACCGGTGTTGTAAAATGAATCGTACAATCCGATGCCGGAGCCTCGTTCTATTTTTAAGAGAGGGAGTGTAACGATCCCGTTTATCATATTTTTACTGAAACTCATAACTCTCTCAGAATGTAATCGAACTTAATCAGAAACAGAACTTTGCAAACATCCGGTTATTAGAATCCATACGTTTTCACTCGGAATCAAAAACGGCTTTAATCACCTGAAACCATCAGCATCTTTCCCCGAGAACGTTAGCGCTCTGACGCCAACGGTTCAGCCGACGCGCTCCCGATGGTCGCGCGTCGGGCTCTTATCAGCGCGCATTAGTATTAAAAAGCATACGCGCATTAACACCGGGGCGAGCGTCGAAGCCCTCAGCCTCGACGCCGAACTTCGGTTCATCTCAGAGTACCGTCATTGTCAGACGTTTCACTCTCCCGCACTGCTACGACTAATAAACCCTAGTATTTTTCTAAACACATATTTGGCATTCAACATTTAATTAATTCAACTCTATTCATTCCAAAAGTATCACATTTCACCGCATTGGACATCACATGCGCCCAGGTGCAGAAACAGTTCAGGAGGAAACTGGATGATAAGTCGACGAAGCTGGTCCTCGTCGGGTATCAAGACGAGTCAACAAACTATCAGCGGTACGATCCGGTGAGGAAGACCACTTCGATCTCGAGGGACGTAGTGTTCGACGAAAAATCAAGCGAAGGTTGCGAGAGCGATGAAGAATCGGAAGAAAGGCACCTAATCCTACTGGGTAGCGCTCGAGCGCCCGAAATTATCGAGATCGAGGATGAGCATGAAGACGAGGCCGTACCGGAAGCGGACGTACCGCTCGACAGAGAAGAAGATCGTCGTGGAGGCAACATGGGCCAAGAGATAGCTGAAGCTCGTACGTTCAGGAACCGAGAACATATACATCCACCGAGGAGGTATTAGATGCAGATCGACTTTTTGGAATGCGAGATACCTTAGACCTACCATGAAGCGATGAGTGGAGCAAATAGCTCGAAGTAGATCGAGGTGATCGAGAAAGAACTACAGGCTCACGGGGACAACGGAATGTGGACAGTAGTCGGAAAGAAGCCTGGAGCTATACTCATAGACTCGAAGTGGGTGTTTAAGCTGCTTCGCGGAACGTCGGCGAGTGGGCGTCGTTTCAAAGCACGGCTGGTTGCAAGAGGTTTCTAGCAACAACAGGGCGTCGACTACAACGAGACCTTCGCATCTGTCGTCCGCTATGACTCGCTCCGAGCATTTCTGGCGAGGACGGCACAGGAGGATTACGAACTAGTGCGGTTCGAGGTCTGCACGGCGTTTCTGTACGGATACCTAGAAGAAGAGATCTTGATGGAGGTGCCCGAGGGCCGAGTCGTCGAGGGAACTGCGAGTGCGTATGATGGTGTTGTGTGCAGGCTGAACAAATCGCTCAACGGCTTGAAACAAGCACTGAGGTGCTGGATCCTTAAGTTCAGCGGTTTTCTAACAAAGTTCAGGTTCTCGCAAAGCAACGCAGATCAGTGTATTTTTTCGGGGTGTATCGACGGGGTGAGTGTGTACCTGGCGCTGTTTGTGGATGACGGCCTCGTGGCCTCAGAGTCAGTGGAAGTGCTGGACGCAGTGTTAGCGCATCTGAAAAGCGCGTTCAAAATTACCTTCGGGACGACGTCGAGGTTCGTCGGGCTCCAAATCGAGCAAAACAGACAGAAAGGAAATATTCATTCATCCGACTAAGTATGTCGAAAAGATACTCGAAAAGTTCGGTATGACCGACGCGAAGTCAGTGTGTGTGCCGGCCGATCCCAACGCGGTACTGGATCCGGTTGAATGTGAGGAAAAATGCGAGAATGTACCATACCGCGAGGTTGATGGCTCACTCATGTTTTTAGCCGTAGTGTCCCGTCCGGACATCGCGTATGCCGTCAACTCGGTTTCAAAGTTCCCCAACAAACGTAGTCAGGCTCATTGGAGAGACGTGAAACGTATATTTGCGTACCTGGTAGGAGCCGAGAGTCTCGGTATGTTGTATACGGTTAGCGGAAGCGAGCAACGTTTAGTCGGGTACTGTAATGCCGATTACGCGGGCGGTATTTAGACACGACGGTCCACGACGGGGTGTGTGTTTAGCTTCGCGAACGGGTTAATTGGGTGGTCCAGTCAGCCTCAGAAAATAGTTTTACGCTTAGCACCACGCAGTCGGAGTACGTGGCGGCTACAGCGGCGGCGAGAGAAGCTGTCTGGCTACGGAAGCTGCTCGGAGATATCGGCAAGAGCTGTGATCAAACCCCAGTACTGTGGGTAGATAACCAAAATGCGATAAGTCTGGCAAAGAATCCCGAATTCCACAAACGTACAAAACACATAGATATTAAGTACCATTATGTACAGGAAAAAGTCGCTAGTCACGAGGTCGAGGTTAAGTACGTGCCAACAGAAAACCAATAAGCAGATATACTTACCAAGGCGTTCCCTAGAATTAGATTCAACAAACTGTGGGATATTCCAGGGTTAGTATCAGTCATCGAGTACTGAAATGGAAAGGATGTTGAGTGAGAGAGTTTGTTGCACTCGAATCTCCCACGTCTGGGTGCGCAGTCTTGCAGGGCAGACGCCGTTGTTACTGGCAGTATACGTCGGGAGTGTGACGGCGTGCAAATCGTCGAGGTGGAAGTCAAGTCAGTCGAGCACTTCTCATCAGCGTATTCACGGTGGTAGAGAGAGTAATAAAGAAGTTTTTGTGTATCCTTCAACATCGAGTCTTTATTTCGCTACACGAAACTTTCCGAACCTTATCCCTGGCAAACCAAAAGTAACAAAATTTGTTTTCCTCATGCATACATTCTACTGACGGGACAGATTGCCAGGGATAGAAAAAAAGTTACTTTAATCCCAGCAGAGTAGAGACTCAATCCAAATTCTCAGCCAATACATTAGATGACAGTACAGATGACCGTTCCATTGCCGATTCGTATTTATTTCTTGGTTCGCTTAGTTTTTTATAGATGCAGCCAAGCCAACAGTAGATTTACTTTGCCCATGCAAAGATAATGAAAATCCATGTCAACCTCTACTTTCTCATCAGAAATATAGGGCGTAGATAGAGTACTGACAAGTTGGGTATTGACTTGCGCAGTCTCCTTTTGTTTTCTGAGCGTGATCGTATTCCTGATGGCCAAACACCTCGAACTCCGTTCCGCTACGATTGAGTCTGCACATGAAAATAATTTGAAGTAACAATGGATGTTCATAGAAACGAATACTGAAAACGAGGGGGAAAATAAAGGAGTGATTTACATGGTGACTGGAAATATGAGGATTTCTTTCACGATTTTCGATTTCAAATAGTGATGCCGTCGAGACGAGATATTTCTCGCCGAGACGAGACGAGACGAGACGAGAAATTCCTCGGCTCGACAAAAAATTTTCTCGTATCGACTTTTCGAGACGAGACGAGAAGTACGTCTCTCGACCTTCGAGACTCTCGGCCGAGAAATCGAGAAATCTCGATTATTTTCGATGCAGGGTTAAAAAATAAGACGGATATATTTTCCATCTCCTGAGGACGAACATTTTATTTTATATAAAGTGATAACGGTGAAATTATTCAGCGAGATTCATATTTCCTTGAATTAGCGAAATCAGGCTGCACGTCAACCATCCGTTGAGACACTACAATCTTCTCGCTGATTCTCTCGTCAATCTGTTTCTGTGTTTGCGGATTATAAGTCCCACCGTCGAGAATAATCGTTACAATGGAACACTTGTTGCCGAGATCGATAAAAAATCTCGGGTCATTTTCGCCATATTCGGATACTCGAACTCATCCACTGAAGAATGTTCACGCCCTGGACGGCCCGTTTTGCCTTGCAGTACCTATCAAACGAAAAGAAATGTAAGATTAGTTACACACTTTTTTCATTTTAAGCATTGCAAATTCACAACCTGTGCATAAATGTTCACGTTTTGTGTAAAAATCGGAGCGAACAAAAGTACAAAAGTACTTCGCTTTATCATGAAGCTAAATTTCATACTGTTCTGTCAAATAGTTTTGCTTCATCATACAAGGCGATTTATCCTTGTGGAATTTTTCTTTTTGATATATTTATGTAAACTTATTCACAATTGTCTGAATATTCAAGAAATCACGGTCAAATTAAATCTCCGGCGTTCGTATGAGTGTATGTATGGGACAAAAAAAGACGTTTGGGCAATAGTTGTCGCAAATTGTGAACTCACGAGCTATAAGTTCAGACGCAAGGCACATCGAACTACACGTAAATGAAACTTTAGCCGATTAAGGATGTCTTACACCTACATTCCCAAGTAAAAGTATAATACGATGAAAATTTCACACATGGTAAAAATTTGAAAAAAAATCAATCGTATTCAAGATATCAAGGACATTCATTTTACATAATAATAATGCCAAGAAGTTATTAACAAGTAAATAAATAAATACATTTTTCAAGAAATAGCCGGTGAACGATTTTTTTAAAAATGATTTTGTCTATTTTTTTAAATCCATATGAACGTTTTCATAATTTTCTTACATTTTGGAAATTCTCGATTTTTGAATTTTTTCAATACTGGCTGCGAAATTTCTGGTACAATTGCTTCGAAACTCCGCGAATGTAATATGGAATGTTGTTGCTAAAACATGTCCAAAATTCGTGAGTTTATGTTCACTTTTCAAAATTTTGAAAAAATATGTCAGAAATGTAAGAACATTTTTCAAAAATTCATATGGTTTTTAAAAAATAAAAAGAAAAAAAAACGTTGACCGGCTATTTCTTGAAAAATCAATTTATTTATTTATTTGTTTGTAACTTTTTAGCATTATTTTTATGCAAAATTAATGCCCTTCATATCTTCAATACGGTTTAGTATTTTCAGATTTTTACCGTGTTGCGAAGTAGTGAAATTTTCATCGAGTTAAGGCAGTATTCTACTTTACAACTTACAATTTTTTTTAAAAATATTTTTCTAAAGTAAATATATTCAAGAATGTAAGCTCAAAATTTTTGAAAGATTAAAGCAGTCTAACTATACTTTTTCACCCTTCGAACATTTAAAATGCTGCTTAATACATACCCGTACGGCGAAAATTTCGTTGTGAACAAGCTGGAGTGTGTGCTACATGTTCCCAAAAGAATTTTGAAACGCGCAAGTGATGCGAAGAAAATTTTAACTCAAAGGAGAAAAGCTGAGAATGCAAAACTGAAGGCCGAAGAAAAAAAAAACGAAAAAAGTAGCTGCACCGAAGGAAGTTGTGACGAAACCAAAAGTCGTGATTAAAAAAGTGAAGACTGCTGATCTAACTATCAAACTAATGAAAGAGTTATCTAAAAACTACAGTCCTGCAATTCAAAGGAATTCAAATTCAGTAGAAGGCATGCGAAACGAAATCTGGGCCGGCTATTACCATAAAATCTCAACAGACTCCAAACCACAGCACACGTACTGTTCAGACAGCTGGTGCCAGTATAAGAAGGCCGAAACAGAGGTGCTGAAGCATGTCTATAATGGCAAAAAAATCGTTAAAATTGCATGCCTCACTGCTGCCTGCATTTTTAATTAAAGATTCAGCCCAGTTCTGAAAATAATGGAAATTATGGGCATGAAAATCGGCCAAACTGCCATGCAGTTCGCCAATATGCGCGACCAACAGCGCATCGTTCGAGAGAACCGCCGCACGACTGAGGCTTCTAAGGAGAGCAGAACTCAAAAAAAGCAGGCTAAATTAGTTGAGAATACTCGCCTGGAATAAGTTGAAGGCATATTATATGGCCCAGGCATCGCTGATTGAGCGTAAGATAATTTTTTCTACGATTTGTCATTTGCAAAAACTTGAAACGCGTTTTTCTCGAAACAACGGTTTCAAGTACCGTAGTCGTGAAAACTCAAAAACTATTCAACCGATCCTTATGAAATTTTGAACACATATTTTATATGATTGTGTCAACCGACCTAAGTGCAATCAACTTAAAATTTTTATTCTAACTATATTTTTATTGCGAAAAAAGACGCAAAAAAAACGCATTTTTTTTTCTTTCGTATTTTGGCCGCCATTTTGTTGATTTTGCACATACACAAAATATTCTAGTTAGATCGGTTCGTGCAGTCATACTGAACATAAAACTATTTAATTTTTTTGTTTCAGACCATCCGTCGGTAAGATTTTACGACCACGGCAACGTTACGTACTTTTTGAGGTGTTGGCTTTGACCATACTTTACATGTATAAAAAATGTATTAAATAAATAAATAATTTTTTTTTATGTACTTCAAGAGTATATTCATTAAGCATTTCAAACCCTACATCCATATCTCCAATAGTATTCTCAGAAAAAATTCACAAAAATAGCGTTTTTTTCAAAGTTGTAAAGTAGAATACTGCCTTGAACTTTTGGTTGGGAATATACGTGCAATCGATCGTTAAGCATTTGGAAATCGATGAGGATTTCTAATGAGATACAAAATTATTCGAGAAACTATTCGAGAAAGGGGACTTTGGTAAAGAAAAAACGTAAAGGGGAAGAGCCCAGATAATGCAATTAAAAAATGTCCTCTTGTCTGAAAAATGTAAATAACCGTTCTATTCGCTTATTACAAATTCAATTTCGAGTTTCATAAAAACGACAATTCCCTGAAGAATAATTGAAATAAAATCAATAAAGTACCTGTCGAATTCCGTTTTCCATTCGTTGCAATTGGATTTATGACAGATTTCCGTAGAAGATTCGTATAGGGCGTAGAGATTAAACGAATCATCTTCTTGCGACGATATTGTTTGAGAAACCGAGGTATCAGTTGTTGTGCAAGTCGGGCAGTAGTATTCCTTGAAGATTTCTTCGAATTTCTGAAGTGACCCTTCTCTCAAATCGACGCCCCAAGGTGTCAGCGAGAATGTTTTCACCTTGTGCTGAGAATCGAAAATGAGCACCACACTGTAGATCCAGTTGGTTTTCCTATAGTGCTTCAAGATTTTGTCCCTCCCAGACTGAAACGCGAGTAGCAGACGCGCATCGGTTGGATTTCGTGTGGGCTTCGAGTCCAGTTCACAGATAACATCTTCGATTCTGTCGATTAGCATGTTGAAACCGAGGATAACTAACGGTAGAGTCACGTACGTTTGACCTCCGAGAACAGTTGAAAGGTAATCGAACGGTTTGAGGTACGAGCAGATGATTTCGAGGACTGCCCAGTCTTTTGGCGTAATCGTCATATCTTCGAGCTCTTTATTAAGGTGAATGAGCGCTTCGAGTGCCGGTTTCATCGTTATCGCCGTTCGGAGCATCTTATAGGTGGAGTTCCATCGTGTAGGAACATCGACGGTGGATGTAAGTTTCTTCGAGTCAACGGCGTCACAACAGTTACCTAATTTGATAGCCCACTGCTCCGATCGTTTAATTTTCAAGAAGTCTCCTTACTTTGTTCACTACGTTCCCCTTATCAGATTGCTCAACTTCTCTGTACCTTTCTTCATCGTCAGGATCGCTTTTGATTTCAGTTAAATCATGATCTACCGGCGAAGTGTTGAGCGTGCTCAAGGTGTCTTGAACTTCGAGATTTAACACATGCGCGAAGCATCGGAGGTGGCCGTTAACCGAGTCAAATTGAATTCGTGCCTCCAATAGAAGATCGGCAAGCTCCGCTACAAACATTGTATTCGCCGCCGCATTATCGAGTGTGATTCCTTGAATTCTCGATTTCACCTCAAATTCATCCAACACGTTGCGAATAAGATTCGCAATTTCTTTGCCTGTGTGTCTTCCATTACAAGGAACAAAGTCTAGGGGTAGAGATTGGAGCTCCTATTTTTCATCGATGAAGCAAATCGTAACTCCATAGTACGACTAATTGGCGATCGAAGTCCACCCATCGATGGTGAACGAAAACTTCGACGGAATTTTCTTCAGAGTCTTCAATACAGCTATTTCATAGCGTTGAAGTGCTTCAAAACCTTATCACGAGTGCTGGTTCGCTTCGGATACGTTTCGTTGTTGTTCAAGGAAGAACAGAATTCTTGGGTCGCGTCGTCATTGAAGAAGGAAAATGGCAAGCATTTGATAGCGAGCCGCTCAACCATCCTTTGATCGAACGGCTTTCGGATCGCTGGCGAAGGTTTATCCAATCCGACGCTGACGAGATTTTCTGTAGCCGGATTATCCTTATGGAACGCCAATAAGTGCTTTCTAAGTCCCAACCTGTTTGAGTCCTTCATCTTAATAATTGTCGTGATACCTTTCTCTGAGCATAATAAACACTCGCCGGATTAATTTTTTTTGTTCTGAGATCGCTTATAAAACTCGCTGTATTTTTTCTCAGCGTTAGTTTCGCTACCATCTCCACTCGCTGAAACACCTGGCGCATTTTCCGACGTGGACGCCGAATTCACATTCACCGTACTTGGTAACGGTATTTCTTTCGAGAATATCCACTTGATTAGTCGGTGGATCATCTTCATTAATTGCGGCAGTTTTTCCGCATTTCCTTCTCCTCTTGCTTTTCGTACTCGCTGCCGTGGTTGAGCGTTTCATCGTCGAGCTGATAGAGTAAAGATTGAATACTCCTGGCGTTGTTGCAACCTTGCGGCGATACTGCGGCCGAAAAAAATCTCTAATAAATATGAAAGTACATACAATTAGCTATCTACTATGAATTTGAATATTTGTTGAGCATAACTATATTAACATAGGTGCAGAAAGTAGAAAAGAAGACTATACAATTATTGGATCATTACACGTAAAAGGGTGTCATCCAATAAATAAAGACGAAAAACATAAACATGTATTCTTAAAGAACAGAAAATAACATTGCGGTGGAATACATTCGATAGAACATTCAGTTAGTAAAACTAAATATCCGCTTCCTTTAACAATCGATTTCTTCAATTAACCTAAACATGAATAGGACTAAAAGAATAATTGTTGTACCATCCAGAGATAATTTCGAAATGTTTAACCGCATGCTTAGTTAAGGAAGTATGAATGTCTTGAGTGTCGTCGCCTAAGTTCGAAAGAGAATGAGAGAGAATTATAAACACTTCTCGATGAGATATAAATCTGATAAAAATCAAGCATATGGAAGGTGCGGCAAAGATTATTTCTGCATAACAATAATTCCAAAATGTTATTAACAAATTACTGAAAAAAAATGGTGCAATAAATTATCCGGCAACCTCATTTTTTTTGTTGTGAAAATGTTTTGTAAATTTGATTTGTTGCGAAAATGATTTGTAAATTTTTCTGAATACGTATGAATTTTTTCAGAATTTTATGTAATGTTTGAAAATTGCTATTTTAAATAAATTGTAACGTACAGAAAACGCAATTTTTAAACATTGCATAAAATTCTGGAAATAATCATACGAATTCAAAAAAAGTAACTAATCATTTCCATGAACACAAAAATTAGGTTGCCGGGTAAGTTGTTACCCAATATTTTATTTCAGTAATTTGTTAATAACATTTTGGAATTATTATTGTACAAAAACAATCTCTTCAGCACCTTCCATATGCTTGATTTTTGCAGATTTTTATCTCATCGAGAAATATTTGTAATTCTCTCTCGAACTTAGGCGACGTCACTCAAGGCGTTCATACTACCTTAATTCAATTGTATTTACGATTTATTTAAAAGTTTTTGTGATGACGTAAGCAATATAGCAGATCAAAATATTGAAAATTGTTGAAGTAAATTTTGTTTATATTTTATATCTTTTTCATTAAAAATAATGATTTTGTGAGTAATCATCGAAATAACGAAAAATCTCTCGTTCGGAATATTGTTTGGATTTTTGTTCGTATCAAGAAAGTCAAATACATCTTTCGAAATTTGTTTTAGATGAAACTCGTTGATTAAATTTTAAATAAAAACCAAACTTTTATTCATTGGATACAAAGAAAATAAAATAACATATAGTAATTTTGGTAGTGAAAATGGTACGATAATGTCTCGTTCGCTTTAGCGTAGCGAATGACTCAGCGATACAAAGAAACGACGCGCACGCCGGGTGGGGAGATGCCCGAGAAGGCCATCATCAATGATATTTTCGAAGAAGGCTGATACGCGCGCTCTACTCTGAGAGTTATTTAGTACTCGACAAAATGTTTAGTTGTTATTCGTTCAACCTCATAAAATCGTACAGAACGCGGAATTATGACAATATAAGAGAAAGAGAAGTGAGATCTATTCAAATAAAAATGTTTGTATACGCGCGAGTGACGTTAATAACTTCGCCGGACCGGACTTTTTTGCTTCACAAGCCAGATGAATTTGATCCGATTATTTTGTTAGTATTTTACAAACAACAGTAGAAAATAGCAAACTTGTGAAAGTAACCTGACGGAGCAATAAGCGAATGTTTTGATACAACATACCTGTCTCTGGAAATCGTAGCCTTCGTTGAAAGATCGAAATGTGCGTTTAACGAGTTGAATCGGATGACAACAAAACACTGTGATAGCAGAGTAACGAATGAGGTGCCACCAGCGTGGCGAGCGCGAACTCGTCAATTATTTTCTGCCGCCAGGTGGCGTACCTTCCATTGGGTCTGTGTCGCTCTCGGCGAACTGCAGGTTCACGCTGGAAATGTCCGTACGGAACAACACGAAGTCTCGTCTTGTCTCGAACGAGATTCGAGAATTCGACGAGACGAGACGAGACGGAATCTCGTCTCGGGAAAATATGAGAGATGAGACGAGACCGAATCTCGTCTCGAGAAAATATGAGAGATGAGACGAGACCGAATCTCGCCTCGAGAAAATATGAGAGATGAGACGAGACCGAATCTCGTCTCGAGAAAATATTTCGAGATGAGACGAGTCAGTTTTCTCGGCATTTCTCCGAGACGAGACGAGATACTTTTCTCTCCAACTCGAGACGAGACGCGATACCTTTCTCGTCAACTCGAGACGAGGCGCGATACCTTTCTCGTCAACGCGAGACGAGACGAGAAATTATAGATTCTTGTCTCGCATCACTAATTTCAAATGCACATCACGACTTTGAAAGTATTAATGGTTTTCACTAATTATAATTAGCACATACATAAGCGACGCTTCCTTCATTACCGATGGCGATGAATCGCGAGGACGTGACGAATTTCGAGAGTTCGATGGCGGATGCCTAACGAGGCGGTCGTGTTAGCTTAACGTTACGGTCATTACAATTTCGAGGTAAGATCCCCCGTTATATAGTTACGGTTACGATTTACGTATCACGTGTCCACGAGCGATCATCATTTGGAGTACGAACACCTACGCTGTTTGAGAATTGCTAGGATGAGTTACAGCGGAACGGAGGTTAAGTAATTTCCCTCACGATGTTAATAGTGAAAATAAACTCTTTATTAAACCAACAAATAACGATGAAAAAGCGCGCGAAAAAACACTGTGTGATGAGTAGTCCGCAAAATGAGCATGAGCTTGTGCCAGTTAACAATAACAAGGTTGAGTATAATGAGCAGTTCGTGTTGAGCACATCCCGATGGGCCCATTGGACTATATGAAATTCACGTGAGTCGACCGAGAGAGAACCTGCGGCTTACTGTAACGCCGCGCGGTAACCGTTGAGAACGCGAGTCGTTCCAGTGTACCGACGTATATCGCGTAACTGAGAACGTACACGCGCGCTATGCTCCGGATGAGCTGAACGATATCCCAAAACCGAAGATACGTTTTCCACATGAAACGTACCAAAAACTGAGCGGCACAGTGAGCTGTACCGTGATGAGAAACCGAATAAAATCGGCGATCTACCCGAGCGCGTTCTGACCCGTGTCAGCCATTACGCGTAGATGAACGCGAAACCTGTTGCACGTGGCACGTAACCCGTGTCGCCTCGGATAAGAGCGGCTGCGCGTGCGTCGGCGGCGCGCGCTGGCCTCGCCGGACTCGGCCGGGAAATGGTGCCGAGCTGCGGCCGCTAGAGCTAGCGTACGTAGCCGCGCTGATTCTCGAACATACGCGTTTAGATTCGAATTCGAAATCACGATTTATGAGTACGGGTTACGTTTAGTATCTTAAGTTAGAAGTTGATTAGATTAATTCGTATGATTTCCCATTCCTACGCGAGTTGCATTTATCAATAAATATTTTATACGTTGTGCAACATACGAGTTACGCAGATAATTTATTTTGTCCTCTTACTCACGAGCGAACTACTGTGCGCACTCGCCGTTACTCCTCACGCCAACATCCCGTCAAGTACCGAGTGGCAACAATTAAGTATCGCGGATCGGCGGTACGTGCTGAAAGAGGAGCCGCGGAAAACGAGGAAATGGCGAAAGAGAAGGTTCCAACATATGACTATGTTAAATGAAAAATTTAGAGAGAGTTTAGGGAGAGTTTCCTATGCTCATGCATTGGGCCCACATCCTGTTGTTAACCGTCTACTACAAAGTAATTGTAATATTTAATGTACATTTTCGGAAGGTTTTTTACCGACATCTTCAGTATTGTACCTTTATAAAACATCTGTGGTTCAACGGAGTGATTTACTAATATTATATTATTGCTTTTTATCAAATTCATTTACTGGATATATTTTAGCAACATCGGACGGGATGCGATAATATCAAGGTTGGTACCATTGCCACCTGTTTATTACGTTTGCCCGATTTAGCGTGTGGAATCTCGCGACGATATCGTTTACCCAATTATGAAAACTGGTCACAATAAAAAGATTTTTCGTTGGAAAGGAAAAGTGTGTACCGAAGCCGTTTATAAGAAATTATGTGCTGAAGTGGTAAGTGGCACGAAGAGGAAAAATAGTGGTAAAAAGAAGGAAAGCAGTGGAACTAGCCACGAAACGACGTTGCCATATTTCGTTCACCCATTCTTGCTTGGACGTGATTAACGAGTACTTTCTCTGTTTCATTAATTAATAAATGAATAATTGGACTGTGCATTGACATTCAGAAGGAGCTAATAGTTACATCGATTGCTATTTTACCCCTACATATTTTTTTACATGCTTGGTAGTATTTTTTCTTCAGAGATATTACCTAAATACGGCACTATGGTATTTTCCATGAGAAAAGAGCAGTTAGTGGACGAAACATGTCAAGTTCCCAATTAATTTTTCTCAGAAACAACGGTGTACATCATTCTCACATTTTACACGGTGATAAGCAAAAAGATAATTTATGATCTTGCAAAATGTCACGTCCGTGGTAGCATTTTGATTTGGCCCCACAACAACCTTGAAAATACTCAAGTTTTTTAAACGGTACCCTATATTAATGTGATAGATTCATGAACAATATTGAAAAGAAGAATACTATTAAGTCGTACGTGAATCGTCCATACACCATGAGTTCACCCATACACATTGCCGCCCCTGTATCCGTGAATTTGCGATGTTGCCAAGTATACTCAGCTCCTCATAATGGCCGCCAGTGCGTGTCATTTTTCATCATTTTGCGTATTTTAACTTACAATTCTTCGGTGAAATTTTTGGTGACCTCACTTTTTTATGAATGCATTGGATTCCTTATAATCTCATTAACTAATAGCAATTTTACCATCAATGCTATCTAATCGCTACATATGTGAATAATCCAATGGAAGTACAACGCGAGCAGTATTCCCATAAACAGCCGTGTTAAATATTCATATTTCGACATTCAATTTCTCAAAAAAAAGTCGGTAACGCGCCATGAGCTTACAATATACCAAAATTGTGAAATTAATCTTGTATATAGATCAATATTTAATGGTGTATCTAATAGTCGGTGCAACGAGACTCCCTCCTTAAGTTATAGCGGTTTGAATTCACACACACACACACACACACACACACACGCACGCACGCACGCACGCACGCACGCACGCACGCACGCACGCACGCACGCACACGCACACACGCACACACGCACACACGCACCACGGGGGGATGTCCGACCCCTACGTGGCGCGTCCCCGGGTGGCGGATAGGGGAACGCCCTCTAGATATAGAGGGTAGGAGGGAAATCAAATACCTCCCGCGGACCAAAAGTGGACTAGGGGAAGAAACCCCGAAATCAAATCAAGTATGGTTGGTACGACGAAGGAGATACCGGTTACGGTGCAGGGGTCCGGATCCCCAGTACCGGCGTCTGGCAGGGGTGTGAGCGCGGGCCCCGAGACGTCGTCATCTAGCGACCGTAATACCATGGAGGTGGACCACTTGGCCTCCATGGTGTATAAAGCGCCAAGTGTACCGCCGACGAGAACCAAGAAACAGGAGTTAGCCCAGTTGGGCAAACAACTGCAAGACCTGTTGGAGTATGTCACCCCGAGGGCGAATGTCCACAAGGAGATTAAGAAGAGGGTTAATAGCGCGGTCCTAAGCTATAACCGCTTCCTAAAACTCGACGACAGTAACACCGAGGAGACGCGGGTTGCCGCAGAAACAAAAACGGTGGATACGCAAACCTCGCCAGGTTTCGGGAAGCCAGCACCCACTAAAAAAGACGAACGCGGGAAGAGAAAGGACATCTCTCCACTCGCAGAGGAAACCACAACAACCCGGAGGGCGAAGAGGAGGCGGCAGAAGCCCGAGCAGGAGCTACCATCAACCCCTCAACCCATACCCCTGAGTGACGGAGCCAGGTTGGAGCTTCCACAGCCAATGCGGGTTGAGCCGGGGACGTCGTGGCAGCAGGTGGTGACGAAGCAGAAGAAGAAAAAGAAGAAAGCTAATCCCGACGAGGGGACACAGCACAAGCAGCAAAGCCGGCGAGTGCGACCAAGTGCCTTGATTGTGAAGCCAAATGAAGGCAAGACATTTGCTGAGATCCTGGTCAAAGTTAAGAAAGATCCCACACTGAAGGAAGTTGGACAGAGCGTATCAAGCGTGCGCAAGACATTAGCAGGGGACATCCTGCTTGTCTTGAACAGGTCCAGCCAAAAGAAGACGGATGAGTACAGCACGGCCCTCGCGAACGTGCTAGGAAATGAGGCGGCTACGAGTACCATAGTCCAACACATGATGGTGGAAGTCACAGGCTTGGACGGCACAACAACGAAGCAGGAAGTCCTAGAGGCTATCAGTGAGGAGCTTGAGGCCAGCTGTAAGGGCGAATCGGTGGTGACGATGAGAAAGGCCTACGGCAGCACGCAGATAGCTCTGCTTAAGCTGCCAGCGGTAGAAGCAAAGAGGTTACTACAAAAGAAAACAGTACGCATTGGTTGGTCAAACTGTCGAGTACGTGAAGTAATCAAACCAACCAAGTGCTTTAGGTGCTGGCAGTTTGGGCACATCGCCAAAACGTGCAACGCAGCATGCGATCGATCAAAACTATGCCTAAAGTGCTGCAAAGACGGGCATCAGGCGGCGGAGTGCACTGCACCAACTCACTGCGGTCTCTGCAGCGAACAAGGTACCGAAGATGTAAACCACGCACCTGGAAGCAATAAGTGCCCAGTGTATGTGAAGGCGCGCCAAGCACTGCTTCAAAAATGGCGCTAAAAGTACTACAGCTAAACCTCAATCACTGTGAGGCGGCCCAGGACTTGCTGATACAGACCGTGAGCGAGGAAAAAATAGACGTGGTATTAATTGCAGACCAATATAGGAACGTGGACGAATCACTGTCGAAGGTGGATGCAACAGGACTAGCTGCCATCTGGACTTGTGGAAACCATCCGTTCCAGGAGATAATGACAAACAAGGAGGACTGCTTTGTGAGAGCAAAGGTTAACGGAGTACATCTGTATAGCTGTTATATGCCACCAAGCATGTCTCAACAAGAGTTCGAAAATGTCCTCGCACGTCTAGTAGCGGATGCGAGGAATCGATGCCCAGTGGCGATAGCCGGCGATTTTAACGCCTGGGCAGTGGAGTGGGGCAGCAGGGAGACGAAGAGAAGAGGCCAAGCGCTCTTGGAAGCGTTTTCCGTGCTCAACCTCACGCTACTCAACGATGGTAAGTAGCCGACTTTCACCAGAGGAGAAGCTAGCTCAACAATAGACCTCACATTCGTCAGCGATGGCCTTGCGAAAGGCAACACCGGCTGGCAGGTGATGGACATCTGTACCTTGAGTGACCACCGCGCTATCAGGTGGGATATCACCAGACAACAGAAATGCCTGATGCGACCACCGAAGGGGAAAAAGTACGTTGGTTGGAAAGTAAGCGCCTTCGATGCAGATGCACTACGAGTGTGCATGGAAGGTAGCATTGCTCGGGGAAATACCACAGAAGATAAGGTCGAAGACGTTATGGATATGCTGACAAGAGCCTGCGATGCGGCCATGCCTCGACGAGGAAGTGTAAACCCGCACAAACCTGTATATTGGTGGAGCCATACCATCGCACAATTACGCGCGGAGAGTAACCGAACGAGAAGGCTGGCACAACGCGCCAGGGGGCGGGCCTCCTTTACCGCACGAGAGGAGGCGTTCAAGCAAGCCCGAGCGAAACTAACGAAAGCGATCAAGTGCAGCAAGAGGAAATGTTGGTCCAACCTCGTGGAGGAAGTGGATAACGATCCGTGGGGGAGGCCGTACAAGGTCGTCATGACGAAGCTTAAGGCCCAGTCGCGACAGCAACCCACATGTCCCGAACAACTGGAAAGGATCGTGACCACACTCTTCCCTACCCAGGACGGCTATGACTACCGAGTGGACCAGGAAGAAGCAGCCGGAAACGTTCCTCTGATTACTCGAGAGGAGCTACTTCGAGCCTGTGAAAGAATCGGAAATACTAAGGCGTCGGGGATGGACAATATCCCTAACATAGCACTTAAAACAGCGATTAAGGCAGTCCCCGAACTGTTCCTGGACATGTACAATGCATGCCTGGTGGAGGGAACCTTCCCAAAGCGATGGAAGAGGCAGAGACTAGTGCTCTTGCCCAAGGGAAACAAACCACCCGATGACCCATCTTCATACCGCCCACTGTGCATGCTAGATACAGCCGGGAAGATCTTAGAGCGAATCATCCACAACCGGACTGAAGCCGCTATTGGTCATTCTCTCGAGAAGAACCAATACGGTTTCAGAAAGGGGAGATCGACGATCGATGCCATAAACCACGTGGTCAGCACGGCGAAGGAGGCCATCTCTGGGGCACGGTGGAATCGTGGTAGCAAGAAGTATTGCCTGCTAGCAGCTCTAGACGTAAAAAACGCCTTTAATTCGGCGAGATGGGATGTCATCTACCAGGCACTCAACAGAATGGAGACGCCATACTATCTCAAGGCAATGATGAGAAGCTACTTTAGCAGCAGGCAACTGATGTACGACACAGAGGAGGGTCCGCGTAATTACCAAATCACTGGGGGAGTACCCCAAGGTTCAGTATTAGGGCCGCTCTTATGGAACGCCATGTATGATGACCTGTTGAAGCTGAAACTACCCCTAGGGGCAGAGATCGTAGCCTTTGCAGACGATGCGGGGCTCGAAATCGTATCGAAATTCCCGGAAGAGTGTAGTCGCATCTTCGCCGAATCCTACGATACAGTGCAACGGTGGATGAGCTCAGTCGGGCTAAAACTGGCCGACCATAAAACCGAAGCGGTCCTCTTCACCAGCAGAAAGCTACGGGAGACAATCACCCTCGATGTAGGCGACTGTACCATCACATCCCAACCCTTCATTAGGTATCTGAGAGTGATGCTAGATTCAAGGCTGAGCTTTAAGCAACATGCGGAACACGCAACTGCTAAAGCCAGAAAAGTAGCAACAACATTGGCACGACTTATGCCCAACATCGGCGGCCCTCTCCAAAGCAGGAGGAGACTCCTCGCCTCTGTGTCGAGATCCGTACTAACTTACGGAATAGCCATCTGGGGCGACGTTCTGGAAATCGAGGAATACCGAAGAAAAGTTGCGGCGGTCCACCGGCTCAGTGCCCTGAGGGTATCCTGCGCGTTTCGCACGCTGTCAGATGACGCTGCGTGCGTCATTGCGGGAATGATGCCCATCGAAGTGCTGGCTGTCGAGAGGAAGCAGTTATACGAAACGAGGAGGATCACCGCATCGGATGAGAGAACGGAATTGGAGAGGACCCTGAAACAGGACAGCATTCAACGCTGGCAAGCTAAATGGGACACATCAGCGAAGGGAAGATGGACTCATCGCCTCATCCCACGGATTGATAGCTGGCTGAACCGCAAGCACGGCGAAGTGAACTATTATCTGACCCAGGTGCTCTCGAACCATGGGTGTTTCAAAGCGTATCTCCATCGTTTTAAGTACGAAGATTCGCCGGACTGTCCAGCGGGATGTGGTATGCCAGAGGACTGCGAACATGCTTTCTTTGCATGCCCACGCTTCGCGGAGGACAGAAAGGTGTTGGAAGATGTGCTCGGGGTAACACCAAATACAGGAAACTTGGTGAACTTGATGATCAAAAAAGCAGAAAACTGGACAGCGGTATCCGACTTTGCCACGACACTCACGACGAAGTTGCGTGCCGATGAAAAGGAGAGAAGAAAGGCGACGATCCCTGTACCAGAGGCAGAAGAAGGACGGTTGCCATGAAACGAGAGAAGAGCTGAAAAGCTGTGGCCGCCTTCGCGAAGTAATGCTTTGCGGCGGTTCCGCGAAGGCAAAGGAAGGCCAATGCAGAAGTGAGGTTGGGGTTTTAGTCGGTAGGGCAGTTACTGCAGAGTCCGACACACGGGTACCAAATACCTACGGTGCATAAAGCATTTCCCCCCTCACAAAAAAAAAAACACACACACACACACGCACACGCACACGCACACGCACACGCACACGCACACGCACACGCACACGCACACGCACACGCACACGCACACGCACACGCACACGCACACGCACACGCACACGCACACGCACACGCACACGCACACGCACACGCACACGCACACGCACACGCACACGCACACGCACACGCACACGCACACGCACACGCACACGCACACGCACACGCACACGCACACGCAAACGCACACGCACCCGCACCCGCACCCGCACCCGCACCCGCACCCGCACCGCACCCCACCCGCACACGCACACGCACACGCACACGCACACGCACACGCACACGCACACGCTCACGCACACACGCACACACACATATGCATACATACATCCGGACATTTTTTATAAATGTGATTTTTCGACGTTTTGGAACATTGTGAACATATTTTCATTAAAATCTCGAACTTTTTTTTTTTAACCAAAACAAAGCTTCCTCTATGAGGAAGCAAAACATCGCAAATCTTTTGCAATGCCCTTGCAAAGTTGCATACACAAGTGATATGAAAAAAGGAAGCACGGGTGAAGTCCAAAGAGAGTGGATTAAGATCGGGTCCAG
The DNA here is from genome assembly GCA_933228735.2 of Amblyteles armatorius. Taxonomy (NCBI): domain Eukaryota; kingdom Metazoa; phylum Arthropoda; class Insecta; order Hymenoptera; family Ichneumonidae; genus Amblyteles; species Amblyteles armatorius. The sequence continues at coordinate 3,556,197 of OW121694.1, read as the reverse complement.
GAACGATGGATTAAACGGATAAGTTATAACTAAAACAAAATAAAGGAGTGCATGAAATGCGAGCTTACTTGAAAATTGAATGCAGCAACTCTTGGACGAAGGTACCACCGCCAATTTTTAAGGGGTCCCTTTGGCTTGCTTCACAGAGGGCTTTCATCACGCACGACCTTCCATCAAGACCTATGCTGTTGGTATGTGTAGATATATGTAGTACACTAGCAGGATACAGTGGCTCAAGCGCTTTACACGCTCGCAATAATTTTGTAACATATTTTAGCTTTTATCTCGAAACAGTATTTTGAAATTATTTTTGTTGCTATTTGTTTTCATAATAATAGACGGGAAGAAAATACTTATTGTGTCTTAAAGGGTCCGCATAAGCTTGCAACAAAAAATCGATTTTCTTATTGTTGGGTTTTAAAGCCTAGGGCCTTAACTTTAATTGGTGTTATGTGTTATTCCGTGCAGCCGCATGCGAAATAAGTAAACGGGAGGTGTAGACAAACAGTGACAGATAGCTTAAGCTGAATCGATTTTTTGAGAATCGCGTGTCAGCTCGTATGCGAAGTATCTCTTGCTGGAAATATTCTCCATGTGCGATAATCCATGTCGACTGAGGCCCAGACAAGGAAGAAACACCCGCTCACCGGTTGCCAAACAATTAAGAACTTTTCATTTCACCGATTTCATTTCACTGGTTTTACCAAATCAGTCTATTTCGAATGCTAATTGGACACAGTCGGTCTCGGAATTTAGACTCACGGCATTTTGGGAAAACTTGTAACAGAGTCTCGTGGCTGTAACAAAATTAATTGATTTGTTTTTTCTTTTTAAAAAATCATTCTTTTATCTGTCATCACTATCCGACGTCAGCCTTTGTTTGGCAAATGATCCCAAAATGTCACCTCGTCCCAGCCCGACGCAAACGCATCGACTGCCGAGAACGAACGCAACATTTGCAACAAAGATTTTGTAAAAAATAGAAAAAATTATCTAAATTATGACGATTTTTGTGAAAGGTCAGATCGCTTACTGCGCTATAGTGAACCGCCCCGTTGCCATGCGGGCTATAGTCATGACGGTTATTCGCGTCCGGTAACCTTTTTCACATTGTACCTAACAGCATACCTAACACTAAATTTCTTCGTATTCGCGCGTCTCCTTTAGAGGAACGGGCCCTCAAACGGAAGAATTCAGGAACTCAAGCGTCTAGGAATTAATGATGGTGTGTCAGAGATGGTTTTTGTATTGAAATACTGTTTTTATTGCAAATTGACAAGCCTCAGTGTGAATATCTTTGTTTCAGTTCTTTTTACTTAAATCGTTTTTATTTATTAAAGCTCGGAATTTCTATGTAAAAATCAGTCTTGTCGGTAATAAAAACGGGTGAAAAAGTGATTTTAATGTCTTCGGATCACAGATCTCGCCTCTGATTAATTTCTCTTTTTATAGTATTTATTTATCTCTTGATGTACGAATTCTTTTAGTCGGAGTTATTCATTCGCGTGATTATCGCACTACGCATGCGCCTACAGCTTCTCGGTCGTCGCGAAATCCAGCTGGCCGCCGTGCTCAGCTGTTCCCACGATGACGTCACGGTACGGCAAGCGACAGTGATAGCTCGCTCACCTACCGATCTTCGATATATTTTTATGGTGAAGTTGGACGTTTTTACCTTGAACTGATGGTATCGGATCCTTCAGGGGAAGTGAACTTAGCCCTGGATGTGCCTTTTGTGTGTCATTGGCGTCGCAATATTATTTTCCCTCTGGTACTTGCAGCTTTTCTTACCGGTCACTTTGGTAAATTGCCCGATTCGTTCAGAATGTTAAATGGTATCGAGTTTTATTATCTTGCGTCACTCGCGATTGTTACTTGATACTATTTCGCACAGCGCAATATGTTTATAACTTAATTGTCACAGTTTCTCGACAGTTTGTAAATCTTCTCTTGACTCTTGACGCCCAGGTTATAAGTTATTTTTCACTCTTTCGCAAATAATTTCTAAGTTCGAATCAACACAATTTTCATAAGTCCAAATTGGCACCATTTTTAAAAGTTCCAAATTAGCACGATTTTACTCTATTTCACTTTTATTCACTTTTATTCACTTTTATTCGCTTTTATTCGCTCTTATTCGCTCTTATTCGCTCTTATTCGCTCTTATTCGCTCTTATTCGCTCTTATTCGCTCTTATTCGCTCTTATTCGCTCTTATTCGCTCTTATTCGCTCTTATTCGCTCTTATTCGCTCTTATTCGCTCTTATTCGCTCTTATTCGCTCTTATTCGCTCTTATTCGCTCTTATTCGCTCTTATTCGCTCTTATTCGCTCTTATTCGCTCTTATTCGCTCTTATTCGCTCTTATTCGCTCTTATTCGCTCTTATTCGCTCTTATTCGCTCTTATTCGCTCTTATTCGCTCTTATTCGCTCTTATTCGCTTTTATTCGCTTTTATTCGCTCTTATTCGCTCTTATTCGCTCTTATTCGCTCTTATTCGCTCTTATTCGCTCTTATTCGCTTTTATTCGCTTTTATTCGCTTTTATTCGCTTTTATTCGCTTTTATTCGCTTTTATTCGCTTTTATTCGCTTTTATTCGCTTTTATTCGCTTTTATTCGCTTTTATTCGCTTTTATTCGCTTTTATTCGCTTTTATTCGCTTTTATTCGCTTTTATTCGCTTTTATTCGCTTTTATTCGCTTTTATTCGCTTTTATTCGCTTTTATTCGCTTTTATTCGCTTTTATTCGCTTTTATTCGCTTTTATTCGCTTTTATTCGCTTTTATTCGCTTTTATTCGCTTTTATTCGCTTTTATTCGCTTTTATTCGCTTTTATTCGCTTTTATTCGCTTTTATTCACTTTTCGCTGGTAGTCCTAGAGAGCTGGCCGAAGGTAAAGTAGATTGTTCAACTGATAATCGACTGTCGAAAACGCCGTCTTTTATACCCCGATTTTGGACTCCCACTCCGTTGGTTTGGCAGATTTCGGGCGGACTCGCGTCTGCGTGCGGTCGGCCTTTTATTGATTTTTCTATTGGTTGATCGTATTATTCTTGCCTCACTCTCCAACCCCGGGTCAGTATTATCGTGACGATTATCCGGTATTACCCACCAGGCTAATCGTATCCTCGGTCGGTGTCATCTACCTTCTAGAGTGTCGTCATCGTTGGGCAATCGGCTGTGCCGGTTTTCCCTCGTTTTTCCATTTCAGTCGGCCTTGAGCAAGTTTTCGCCACATTGCCGCGGGTCAGCGCCGCTGCGCTTCCGAATCCTCGGTGATGTTGGCTCTTGCGCGTGCGCGACGCTTGGCATTAATCCAGCCGCCGCTCGATCCCGTCGAATGACGCCACTTGTACCTCGGTGGGCTTATCCGGAGGACTTCTCCTCGCTGCACAGTATCTCCCGGGCTCTCGCGGTGTTGCATCACTGGGGTCACGCGGGAGAGATTATAATGTAGAGGAGTCGCAGTACAGTACACGACCGCGTTTCTCCGATCCTCGGGAGCCAATTAAATTAGGCACAACCGCGTAAATTAGATACCCCAAAACCTGCCTAAGTACCTGTGTCGCCGCGTCGCTTTGTGATTGGCCGACAGAGATAGTAGTGGGAAGGCTTGGTGAATTCCCCTGGCGTTGGTGTTGGTGAGCGTCGATGGCCCGATTGAGAACTGCTGCCTTCTCCTCGTTCGGATAGGTCCGAACCGGTCAGCGTACATGATTCCCGTATTGCAAGGAGAACCGGGATGAAGAAGGGCGGGCAGTCCGGTATTGGTAAAGTGAAGTAGATAAACAGGACTGGTTCTAACTCAAGAAATCTACCCCGACATTTACCGACACTTTTTAGCCCGCACTCGAACCACTTGGAGGGTGGGTGGGCGGATGGGTGGGCGCGTGTGGCTGGTGGATGGGTGGGTGTGCGTGGGTGGGTGGGTGGTCGGTCGGCGGGTTGGCGGGTGTTGGGGGCTACTCTGCTCGGCCTTTGGTGTTTCATAAATAAACACTTTGGCGTTAAAATCAAATGTTAGTCACGAACGGTTAGGTTAGAGGTACTCATTCGAGTACCTCTCAACTTGAAATACATCACTCTGACAAGTATTTGTATATACAAATAAGAGGGTGTGTGGTCCACCGAGCGTTATATCTCGGAGAAAATTGCACGCAGGCTAGTTAAACTAAACAGTATCGGCCATTGACTATATTGAATGCTAGTCATTCAAGTGTTCGGCACGGCGGTGTGAGGTCCACTTGAGGACCCCCGTCTTCGAGTCAAACGCGCGTGTAGCGTCGTTCATGCTATGAAGCCTGTGCTGAGGTGGTATACCCGCTGTGGATGCTGCTGGACACTTCTACAGCGCGGAAGGGCATCTTGAGAGTATATTTCTCTCGTTCTCGACCGTAAACGTTCTCTCTCACTCATTTTTGTCAACCGTTAAAGATTTGTCACAGCCCCCACAGATAATGAGTCTGCATCCATTGGTTATATTTCTTAAGTTTGCATGGATCGATGGGGGTTGTGGAAGGAGAAATAGAGTTCGAGACCTTCGACTTCCGTTTGGTCAGTTCCTCAGTCTATATTTGTCTCATGCACCTCTCGGTTATCCAAATTGGTCTATTCTCAGTTTCTCTCATATGTGCGTACCGATGCGTTTTCAAAAATGGATTCGCAGAAGTGTAAAAGGCTCATTGCCATTATGGTGCGAGCGTACTCCGCTCTTGGAAATAAATCTTCTCATGCTATGGTGCAGCAATGGATAAAGTTCGGCAGTGATAACATCAAATTGCTGAAGAAAATTTTACGGAGGAATGCACAAACAATTGGGCAAAAAATCAGAATCGAGACAACAATTGCAGTGCTAATATCACTGACTGCAAAATTCCAAAAGAGTGGTTCCGGTGTCACTTTAAATAAAGTGCAATGAGTTGACCTTGAAATGGTGTTCAAGGGAATAATACGTACGGGGGTCGTCATCAATCTGAACCATAAGAATCTATCTGAATTCGTGGATTACTCAAAACGGCTAATAATCGGTAGATTAAAAAGAATGATGAACGGATGTAAGAAGAAGAGGAGCAGACGTTCGTTTAACGTAAATGTTATTCTGACATGCAAAATCAGAACCTTAAAAAATTAAGAGATTGTTGAAGAAAATAAAGTCTTCAATACAAGGAACGAAATGATTCTTCGCTCAACGAATCTTGAACAGTGGTTCACGGAACATGTAAAGGAAAAATTATGATTAAAAGTGGAGGAGTTCGAACAGAAGGAATCAGGTTGGTCTCTAATTGAAATCACCAACCTCCAATTCAACATGAACAAATACACGTCGCTACGGGGAGGACTTTCAACGTTCGTCAGTCTTCTAAACGATCTTCAAGTGAAGCGAGCTATTGTCAACATCATCAATAACGACCCCTATCGTTTCCTGTGGTCAGTAACAGCAGCACCCTCTTCAGAAGTTGAAAAAAATGGTGATCGCACAGGTTCATACCGAGATTTTCGTCGAGTGCTCGCGTATAAAGGTTTTAATTATCCGATAAAAGTGAAGTCGATACCGCGGTTCGGGCGAGTAAACAAATTATGCAACAATGTGTATGGTGTAGAAGCTAGAAAGGGTGAATCCGAAATCTTGGTGATATATTTAAGTAAGGAGAGGTCCGAACGAGACACGATACATCTACTCATGCTTGAAACGGAAGTTGAAGTTGACGATGGGAACGATCCAGTGCATCATTTCGCGTGGATTAAGAATTTGTCGCGATTAGTCAGTTCACAAATATCTAGGCATAATCGAGCGACTTGGTTGTGTGATAGATGTTTCTGTCACTTTGAAATGGAGAATATACTAAACAATCATAAAGCGGTTTGTTTTGGTGTTAATAGGTGCAAAATTATCGTTCCGAAGGAAGAGGACAAATTTAAAAATTTTAAAATTAAAAAAAAAAGATGTCCCATTTACTATTTATGCGGATCTTGAATGTAAAAACCGTATCGAATGGTTTACAGCGGAGTTGAGTGAATTGGCTAACTTTCACTCCACTGGTTCGTTACGTAACGCCGATGACAACATTAACCACCATTCAGAAGCGTGAGTTTGAATCGGCAACCACGTGTTATATTTGCGAGGAACTCTTTGATATAGATAGGAGAAAAGTGAGGGACCACTTTCACTTTACGGGGGAATATTGAGGGCCGGCACATAATCGATGCAATTTGAATTACACGACTTCACAGGTTGTCCCAGTCGTTTTTCATAATATATCCTGCTACGATTTACACTTTTTAATTAAAGAGTTGGCGGATGAATTTGAGTCAATTGTACCGTCGCCCATAAACAAAGAAAAATATATTTTTTTCATAGCAAACGTAAAGAAGACGGCTGTGCAATATAGATTTATTGATTCGTATAGATTCATGCCGAGTAGCATCCAAAAGCTAGCAAAAGTTAGTTCGTATCTAGACGCGGCTGAAAAAGTGATAACGCTGAAACATTGTAATAGTGCAGAGGAATTCGAACTGCTCATAAGAAAGGGAGTCTTCCCGTATGATTATCTTGATAGTTCTAGTAAACTTAAGGGATCTACCCTAATTAGACGGGCAAAAAAGGCTATTTTGACGATTTTGTTTACCGGTATAAATTATAAATATGTATATAAAAAGTGTTAGGCCTAAAAAATGCACACTTGAAATACAAAAAAAAAAAAAAAATCATTTTACTCAATTTTCGTACAGAAAAATGGGGGAGAAGACAGGTAAAAAAAAAATGGGCATGCGGCAATTTTTTAAAAAACTAAAACGTAAAAGCACGTTTTTTTCATCGTTTTTTGCAACAAAAAAAATAGTTACACTCAAAATTTCAAAATTCGTATGATATGCGCTATAGCTATAGTCATAAAGAACATGTGGTAAAATTTTTAGTAAGGGTCGGTTGAATAGTTTCGGAGATTTTATCAACAAGCCGTCCAAAAACGTCGTTTTGAGAAAAACGCGTTAAAGTTTTCTTTAACGAAAAATCGTTAAAAAAATCTTACTCACGTCTAATCAGCGATGCCTGCACCATACATTATGCCTTTAGTTTCTTCATAGCGCTCATTTTCATTTAAAATAGCCTGCCTTCGTTTCGTTCTGGCTTCCTTACAGGCATCGCTACTGCGGCGGTTCGCAACTTGTTTGCGTGTTCTGTCATGGTCAGCAACGAACTGCTCGGCGGTCGGGCCGATTTTGACGCCGATTACTTCCAAGATTTTTAATACTGGCTGTAATCCCTTGTTAAAAATACAAGTAGCTGTTTGACACGCTTTTTCAACAATTTTTTTTTCCCGCTAAACATGTGTTTGAGAGCCATTGACCAGACGCAGTTGTTGAAAGATTCGTCATTATTCTGCGTGTTTCCGCCGAGGTATCTTTCAAGTAGTTCTTGTTTTGTCAAATCGTCGTAGATCGGTTTTCGAACTTCTTGAACATCTTCAGCGAGAGCAGGAGGATGTTTGAACTTATCAACGGATTTATTTTTTACAGCTTTCTTGTATTTACACCAGGATTCAGAACAGTATGAATGCTGTGAATTGCTGTCAGTTGAAATCTTATGACAAATTCCTGTCCAAATCTCCTTGCGCATTTCTTCCACGGAATCGGGATGTCTTTGAATTGCTAACCCATAGTTTTTTGACAGTTCTTTCATTAATTTGATCGTTAAATCTTGAATTTTTACAGCAGGAACTTTTTTTACGACAACTGTTTTTGCTGCACTTTTTTTCGCTGGGGTTTTTTTTCGTCCTTCTTTGCAGCTTTTCTTGCCTGTGTAAGAATTTTTTAGCTTCACTAGCACGCTTGAAAATCCTTCTTGCGACGTGTAAGACGCACTCTAACTTTTTTACAATAAAATCTTCGCCATACGGTTGTGTATTGAGCAGCATTTTGAAAGTCTTCGTGTCACCATCTCCGATGTAAAAACCATAACGCACAGAACATTTTTCGAGAGATTCCCAAAACATTTCACATACACCGTCAACTTCCATTTTTCCAGCACTACCAGAGTGATTAGCACTGCAGTCTCTTTTGTGCACTTCGTACCACGCTGCATATTCAATCGTGTGTTCGGTTCTTTTTTTTTCTCGCACGCTTTGCAGTAACTAGATCTGATAGCAACGTTTGCAATTTTTTTACTGTGTTTACGTATCAAAGAAATTGTGCCAATTAGAGAAGAAAATCCTCTTTTTTGCCAGGAACCGTCTCCTGAAACGGTAAAAATATCTTCGGGTTATTCGTGCTGAGCATTCAAGAGTTTTTCTTCCCAACAGCCTTGAGCGTTACTATATCGAACACACTTTTCACCGCGATAGAGATTGAATCAATAATATAATAATAAACAGAGGAGCTTATTCCAGGTCCAAGTTCCGCGAGGCTACAAAACGTTTTGATACCACTCAATCCAATACCAATCAAACGCATGACATACACTAGATGACGATTGATTTCGTATCCAGTCGCAATCATCGGACACGAATTGATGTATTTTTCGCCACACTCACACGTAACACCAAGTTTCAAACCGAGTCCTCGCTGTCCATATTTTGCGAATGAAACATCTTTATCACACACTTTACATTCTAAAAACTCTTGTAACGTAGAAAAAACCAGGAAAAACTGTATAACACAGTATCCTGACGTTTGATCTACGTGTACGTCGAAACTCGTATCTTTCGACTTTTTTAACTTCGCTGCAGATGTACTAGCATGACTTGTATTTGCCTCATGGGCATGCGGAAGCACTCCATGAAATGATCGCTTTCCGGCTTCGAACCTGGACGTCTCCAGTTGGCAGTTTGATGTACACCCTTCTTTTTCATTTCGGCAATCACGACACACAGGTGTTGACGGTTGAAAATTTCAAATACGACTAATGTAGAGAGAACGTTGTAACTTGGATTTCGGTACTTCTTGCTCCAAAAATTCTAATTTAAAGGTCTCCTTCGAAGAATAAGCGATCATAAATAAATATTCTCAGTACGGATAGTATATTTACAAAAGGTAGCAGCTCCTCATGTATACAAAGGCAGGTAGGTAGTACCGCTCCGAGTGGTGCGCGTATTGGCGCGCTCAGGTAGCTAGTCAACGTCGCTCAAAAGTACACTTAGACTGCTCGGATCTTTATAAAATTTGTGTATGATCCTTTTAAATATGTATACTTTCAAAAAATGCAATAAAAAGAATCGATTTGTGAAAATTCTAATTGGGGTAGACCCCTTAACGATACCGATTTACCATCCAGGGAAAAGTTTTTCTCCAAACTAAACGACGAAGATATTAGTCAGGATGAATATGCGCACACGGTAAATGTTTAGCAAGTATTGAAGATCGACACTTTGCGTGATAATTCGGATCTATATCTAAAAACCGATGTATTACTTTTAGCTGATATTTTTGAAAACTTCCGACGCACCTGCTTGACAACTTCCAATTTAAATCCTCTGCATTATTACACAGCGCCCGGTCTAGCTTTCGATGAGATGCTCAAGTGTACGGGTGTGACGCTTGAACTTCTTAACCATGTAGATAATAAATATCTTATCTACATCGTTAAGAAGTTTAAAAAATAATAATAATTTATCGAAAAGGGCATGCGTTGACGTGTAGCTCAGTGTACGAATTGATATGCGAAAGCAAACAATCGATACATGGGTGAAGATTTTGATTCAAGCATAGATGAAAGCTATCTCATGTATTACGTTGGGAACAATTTGCACGGTGCAGCGATGTGTCAATATCTATCCCGCGGCTCGTTTAAATAGATAGAGAATTTTGAAGATATCGACATTATCAAATTTCAGATGATTTTCCTATGGAGTACATGCTTGAGGTCGATTTAGAATACCCAGGGGAACTTCAGGATCATCATAAAAATTTGCTATTGAGCGCCGAGCACTTCATACCCCCTATAGCCGGCTGTAATCAATCAAAATTAACGACAACTTTATGCCCGAAAAAATAATTACGTTATTCACTATCGTAATTTGAAGCAGGCTTTCAGCTTGAGGCTAAAATTATCAAAAATTCATAAAATATGGCAATCCGAGCAAAGTCCATGGGTGAAGAAATATATCGATTTGAACACAGACTGCCGGAAAAAATCAAATAATGACTTCGAGAAAAACTTTTATAAATTTATGAATAACGCGGTTTTCGGGAAAACGATGGAGAATGTTAGAAAACATTGAGAAGTTATGCTTGTCACCAAATAGACTAAGAGATATGGAGCGCGTTCTCTTTTAGCCAACCCGACGTTTCATAGCTGCACCGTCTTCGATAATGACATGATGATTATCGAATTAAACAGAGCTGCGGTTAAATTCAATAAACCAATATACACCGGCTTCACGATTTTGGATCTCTCACAGAAATATATTTACGATTTCTACTATAATTATATGAATACAAAATTCAACGACGCTGCAAAACTCTTTTATACCGATACTGATAGCCTCATTTACCACATAAACACACCCAATATATTCGAGACTATAAAGGATGATCTGCATAAATTTGACACTTCTGATTATCCAGTGAATAATGTGTATGGAGTGCCGTTAGCCAACAAAAAAGTGCTGGGTTTGATGAGAGACGAAAATAATGGTCGAATAATGACAGAGTTCATCGGTTTAAGAGCAAAAATGTACGCTTACAAAGTTAAGGATGATGCGAAGGACAAAAAGAGAGCTAATGGTGTGAAAGCATCAACCTTAAAAAAAATCACGTTCTCGGACTACAAGGAGTGTTTGTTCAATTACAGAAATATAGTTAAACCTAAATGTTTGATTCGTGGCCGTAAACATATTGTACAAATCATTAAGCAAAATAAGTCAGCTCTAAGTTGGAATGATAATAAGAGAATTTTGCGCCATGGTACTACGGACACCCTGCCGTGGGGTTACAAACAGTAATTCGATTGGAGATGAAAGGTACACGCAATTTATTTTTTAATCTTTTAATTATCATGAAACTATAAAATTGTTTAAAAATTATATAATGTATATAATGTATATGATGAATTATGTATAATACATTTAATGAATTGTAACAAAACAGGACCCTGCCCTGTCGCGTTGCAAAATTGCCATAGTCGGCAAAAGCGCTCGCGCCCGAGATCCACCGCGAGAAGCACCGCGACGGGCGAGCGACGAGCAGCAAGCTCCGCCCACCCGAATCTCGACGGCGTGTCGCCGCGCGAAATGCGGCAAGGTCGCCGTTGCGAGGCTCGAAGATTCAAAAACTTAAGGGATAATTGCCGTTGCACCTACGTCACATATCACGCGAGTAGTGACGTAGAGCACGGGACTCAGCGACGGTAAGCGCGCGCGGGAAAAACAACGACATTTTACACTTAATCTCGATCCATCACCCACCTTCACTCCTTGCTGTAGCAAACCCCAGACTTCTCCGGCATTTGTGAAGGCTCCATGAGACAGAGTCACCTACCTGAAATTTATTTACCGGCTTTTCTATTCTAACTCGAGAAAGCTCAACTCGCGAACCTAGAGAATCGGGAATAGTTTCAGGACTTAGGAATAGCCCATTCCCTGCGATTAGTCTGGCACCAGCATAAAAGAACATCGGGATAGCTCAACTCGTTATTTATCTGCTCGCGCGATTCGACTCGTATTTCTTAAGGTAGCCCAGCTCACGCGTGGCTAAATTCTTGTACGAACTCCAGCGGAGAGAGACAAGGAAAATATTCGAATTTAAACGAACCGTCGTATACGAATAAGATCCAAGGTCGCGCTATTAAGCGTAAACCAATTTGCGGACTCAAACATCGAGGTCCTAGCGTCGAGTACCGAACAACGTACACAAGAAAAGCAACGGAATTTTTCAAGCACGCTACGTGCAAAACATCGAACGCGCAGCTCGCTGACAAACGTCTTGCAGCCCGTGCACTTCAGCCGCCGATGTGAACGTCGACGAGGAAACAGTGTTCCAGCAAAATTATCATCCTTGTTCCCGAGCACTTCAGCCGCAAACAAGAACTAATAATTTGGTTGTAATAATAGTATCCTTGGGACAAGACAGCCTCGTTCCCCAAACACCGTGCGAGGGGAACGAATAGTGAAAAATTAGCAGCATAAAAATCAGATGTAATTCTGTTCAGGCGAGGCAAGTCGACAAGATACTCGCGGTAGGCGTAAAGGGCACCCGGGTGACTGCCGAGCACAATACGTGTCTCGGGTACAGCGGCGGGTGTCATAAAAATAATTCCGGCCATATAAAAATAGACAGGCAATAGAACCAACCACACAGAGCAATAGATATTAGAATTCAGACCACAAAGATGGCAAGTCAAAATTCCTTATCCACATCCTCTTTCGGAAACTCGTGATGAAAATCGCCCGGTCTCCGGACAGTGTTGTGGGATACTTCTGAAGTTTCCTCCCAGACTCCTAAAAAATTTCTCCGTCACTTGCATTCCGACAGTCCTGAGCACGATCCCGACGTGCAACTCGCTTTTCCGCTCCGCAATCGCGTAACTCATATCTCGGAATAAGCGAATAAAATTACATTGGCGCCCAGCGTGGGGGTGTCGAATAAAAAAGTGGCGCTAAAAAAAATTGCGGAATTTAAAACGCTTCATTCAAGCGAGAAAATCGTATAATTCCGCAAATTATAAATCGTCTAAGTAAATCGGTGAAAGTTCGATCATTAAGGCAGTAGTCTGCTTTACAGGCTTCAAAAAATCGATTTTTCGTTTTTGTCTTGAATCTATTCCAAAACTATCCAAGAATATGTGTTCAAAATTTTAGAGGCCAATTTGACATATTTTCGAAGCTAGATCAGTTTTAGTGGCCGAGCGTCGAGCAGGTGCGAATGCTGGGGCAGACCCGAGCGCGCGCGCTCCACCCCTTCGTGTATTCTATTGTTTGACTATACTCGTATATACCTGAAAGCATTGAACGGTCCTTTGAACTATTATTTGGAGGTTCTAGAAGGTCTGTGTTGAGTAGTTGTTGGGATAACGGTATACAATATAACGGTAAACTATAGCTCTTGGAATCGGCTTCTACACTGCTATTTGTAGCGTCAGCTTTCAGTTTCATTTTTGATTTTGCCGAGCGCACATCGAAATGTCAAGCTACCCGAAAGGTGATCGATGTAAAAGACAGCGTGCTGCGGAACCGCGAAAGCGAAAATTTCACGGCAATCGTTTTACCAGTGTATCATCGGACGACGGAGACTTACACACGAGTCGCAGTGAGCAAAAGTTGAAGGCAGCAAGCAGCGATGATATCATTATTCATTCATCGCACTGCTACCGCATTATTGAATTCATATCGGTGTTTCTCGCTCTTTCGGAAATCGCAATTTGCAGATCATGCAAACAAAAATTAACGTTTGCAGAAAGCGGTCATCGAGGCCTAGGATTTAAAATTGTTGTTCAGTGTAGGTGTGGTCGACGCGAAATCCAGTCAGGACCATTTATAAATACCGGCTACGAAATCAACAGACGGATTGTTTTTGTTATGAGGCTTCTTGGTATCGGACGAGAAGGGATAAACGTATTCTGCGGCCTTATGGATATTTCTGCAGGTTTTGCAAAATCTACTTATCAACAAATCGTTGAGCATTTGTACGCAGCGTCGAAGACACTGTTCGAGAGTACCTGCGAAAAAGCCGTCACGGAAGAGAAAGAAAAAAACGTTGAACATGGAAGACCTGCGAATCATTTGAAGGTTTCGGGCGATGGATCGTGGAAAAAACGCGGTTATACTTCTTTGTACGGTGTAACAACGCTCATCGGATACTACAGTGGCAAAGTAATCGATCTGATTGTAAAAAGTGGTTATTGTCATTCGTGTACCATACATAAAAATAGTTTGGATGAAGATGCATTTGAGGAGTGGTATGAGGATCATAAAGACTCATGCTCCTCAAATCATACAGGTTCGTCTGGGAAGATGGAGGTAGATTCCATAACAGAGATGTTTTCGAGATCCGTCGAGAAATTCGGAGTTATGTACAGTAATTATATCGGCGATGGCGACTCCAAAACTTTTACTGGAATCTTAAATAGCAATCCTTACGGGGACGAGTGCACAGTGACGAAAAATGAGTGTGTTGGACTTTCAAATGACGATTTATTGACGCGGTGCTTAGGCGGACACACTCAAAATTCGAACGAATCGTTCAATTCGATTGTGTGGCGCCTAAATCCGAAACACGTAAATTCCGGCTATAAAATCGTCGAAATAGCAGCAAATATGGCTACAGGCATTTTCAACGAAGGTTATTCAGCTGTGCTTTCTACCATGCAGCTCTTCGATATTGTCATCGGGCAGCAATGCAAAAATTTTGCTGACACCGTCGATGCTGAGCGCATGACGCGGGAGAACCGGCGCGCATCACTTTCCAGCAAGGAGGCTCGTACAGCTCGAAGATCGGAAAGCCTCCGCCAAAACGAGTTTTTTTGAAGAAGAGGAAGGATTATTGTATGGCCCGGGGATAGCCGATTAACATCTAATTAGTGTAAGTATCCAAAAACTTACATTTTTTTGGACCGAAAACTTTACAGCCCGTTTTCTCGAGTTTTCATTTTCACAAGTCTTGGAAAACGGTGCCGGCGATAGTAAAAACAATATATGTCCGATCGAAAAAAACCAAAGTGATCTAGCTTCAGTATTGAATTATCTTCTATTTGAACTAAAAAAGTTGGACAAAAGTACTATTTAAATTACTTGTTTTGCAACTTAAAGTGAATTTTTTTTTTCAAAAAAGTGAATTTTTTTTTCAAACTTCGAAAAAATTTGGAATTTCGTCATTTCTTCGGTATTTTTTTAGTTCATATAGAAAAGGAACTTATAAAAACTAAAAAAAAATTTGGTTCCACTGTTTCAGATGCATCGCACGACCTCCATCACCGGCACCGATTTACGAGTGCACACTCCAGGCGCCCCAGAAAAATCGTTACAACTTTGGCAAATTTCAATGATTGGTAATAAGAAAAATTGTTTTTTAAAGCTTGAATATAATATACTATCGTCTCAAAATTTCGTTTACCGCAATCATTTCCTTCCCTTTCAAAAAAATTGTTGAAAAAACGCTTTTTTTCGGCTTCTAAAGCAGACTACTGCCTTAAACGTAAAAGAAAGAATAATAAGAATAATATTAATCATCAAATATCGTCGAGCTTACACCGTCGAAATATAAGCACGATATTCGTAACTTAAGAATATAATACTCGCGAATTAAAAGCTATCACAAGCGGCGTTGTAATGTCTCCGCCAATATCACAGGGAGCCGTTCCCAAGGCGACAAACACCATGTCGACTGCAATACCGGCAATGTTCATAACAATGACAACACCGAATCTGTCGACGCCGCTAACGTCTACAACGAGCTCGCTGATACAGCAAACGTCAACAACGAACGCGACGGTTACCGATAACCGAGCTATCGCGATTATAAATGACTCTATTGATGTATCGACTTTAGCATCGAATATTTCGTCGTAGACGATTCCTCATCTGGGTCAACGGATCGCCGAAGGACAGGCCGCGGCTAATTTTGCCGCCGATATACCGATCATCACGTCGATAAGTAAGAAACCGCTGGCAGCGACGCCGATTAATATCCGTACGGCGCGACAAGGATACACACTCGTTAAAGGACATTCTCAACGAAATCGACGCCCAGCGCCGTGCAGATCACGCGGACGTCGAGAAAAGGATGGCAGGGATGAGCGAGTCGTTTAAACGTAGAATAGACAATATGAAAACGTACACCGAACTATCTATAAAACAGCTTCACAACGAGATTGTGAATTTGAGCCAAACAATATCTAATGTTTTCGTGTACGGGTCGGACGGGACCACCATGCCACATGGGGCGCAGGGAAATAATCGTCGACAAGAAATACACGACCCGGGTACACGTGGTGAAGATACAGAGACACAATTAGCTTCTCAATATAATCTCGAGCGCATGAATAATCACGACGGTCCACCGGAACGGCATAACAGTGCCCTAGACAGCGACGAGCTATGGGGCAATACGGGTCGCGTGAATGACGGGCGGGTCGGACAACAGCTTTCGTCGGTAGAGGCTCACGAGTCAACCGTTCGGGGAAGATATCCGTTCGAACCGTGCGATCAAGCTCCGCGAATGGATGCAAAAATCTGGGGGGCACCAAAGCTTACGCCGCCCGTTTTTAAGGGAAATTCGTCGGAGAGTCCGCAGCGCTTCTTTAAGGAATTCAAGCGATATTGCGAAACCCTCGGACCGCGTTATGATTTCAAGCTCTCATCGAGCAAAGTATGATGTATATCGCAAAGGACTGGTGGACGCTCGTCGAAGAGGACGTCAACTCGTGGAGAGATTTTGAAGATCAATTTTGTAGCCGTTCCTGGAACGAGGACGTCCAGCATCGCGTTCACGAAACTTTGCACCACGGCTGGTATAATCCCGAGTCAAAACAAAAAAGACTTTCGTATGCGATTAATCTGATTCGCATCGCACGCGAATTAATACGACGATTAACTGATTAGCAAATAATTTAAAAACGTCTCGGCATTTCACCGAAGAAATCCGCGGGCGCGACACTCGCTCGGGGAATTCGCACGGTAACGGGTTTACTCGGTTTGCTCAAATCGTATGATCTCGGAGGCGTAATAAATAGTCAACGGAAACCTTAAAGACAACTCGGCCTCAGGTAAACAATACGGTGCCGGAGCGAAACATAGCCGTGCAGAGATCCGACATACCTTCGAAAGGTCTGAGAACGCCGACGAATTCTGGTAATCGAACGGTGCCAACGAGGGAAGATGCTAAGAAAAAAACTACGAGCGACCAGTCGCGGGCAATACGCGCAATTAACGTGAAAGAAGAAGAAGAGGGAGAAAATTCCGAACAAAACGTGGAACGCGTCAGCGAGACGGAGGACGACATCGGGTCGGGAAACGAGCAAGCCCCACAACAATAGAGCTCTCGCTAAGGGAAGTGACGCTAGGCTACGGAGAAAATACAAGAGAGTACTTGGCCGAACCGCATTTGGAACAGCGTAGGATATGTACACAATACCCAGTTTTGCGGATCCAGGTCGATGGAGTAGACGTGCGCGTATTGGTCGACACCGGAAGTCAAGTAAGCGCGGTGTCGAAGAGCTTCTACAGAGCCAATATCGTGACATGAACCGACGATAAGCACGCGGCATGTCGTGTAGCTCGGACGCCTCGCGGCAGGATGGCCGCTCTTCAGCAGGATGAGAACCACTCTGCAGCAGGTTTTTTCTCCTCTCTTCAGCAGGATGAGAACCGCTCTGCAGCAGGTTTTGTTTTCCGCTCTTCAGCAGGATAAGAACCGCTCTGCGGCAGTGAGGAGTCGTTCGCTTCAAGAGAAGCGGATTTTTGGTCGTTTCGAAAGAAACGGGTTTTTTGGGAGGCTCGTTCCGAAATGGACGTTTTTTGTAGGAAATGTCGGTGGTTGCAAGCCACGGGCAATTTCGATAGTCAGGATCGTCTTGGGGTAAGAGGACAAAAGTGAGAATGAACCCTTTCCGAGTCGGAGATTTGTTAGGCTGAGTAAATTCCGATTTTATTCGGGGAAATCTCGGCTTCTTATAGCCGTTCAGTTACATCTTCGCTTGCGAGAAACTATCGCGAAATCTCCCTCTCGCGGGGAATCTTATAACTAAGGTCGGGTGTAGCGGCTGGAGCGAGTGCTCGCCGCGCTCGCCTATCTTCGGCAAAGGTCGGGGTTCGCGTGACTGGTAAGCGTCGAGCGTGTGTTTTGTGTAGTGCGCGGGTTTAACCTCAGGCTGTGTTTACGCGAGTGTTTTTTAACATTACTAATAAAGTTTTAACCGGTTTTCAAAGTTCAGTGAAGTGACAAATGTGTAGTTCAAAAAATAATACATCGTGGTGAATCGGTGTGTGTGCGTGGCAACGAGTGATGGTGTGTTTTTTTAAGTGTTTTCGTCGCGTGTTTATGCGAGCAACAGGTGTCAACGGCAGTACAAGAATCTTCTTATTGGTAAGTAGTATTTAATTTTAACATTCGAGGTCTCTCTCCCCGAGCGAGAGTATTTTTATCTTTTTCCTCAACTGATTTTTACAATGTGCATTCTGTTTCTCAGTTTCAGATTCCACGGCGTGGATTCACCGGGAGCTCCGGACAGATGGTCCGGCGTCGAGGGACGTGGACAGACGGTCCACAACAGTATTTAACAGGTGAGTATCTAGTTTCTATTTTCTTATCGCTTTATGGCTACTTTTAATTATTTACATGTTTGTTTTGTTTCAGGTTCCGGCAAGGCTGCGGGTAAGCCGCTACCTTGCTCGGCGTCGTCGAGGGTTATTGTGGCGAGCCTCGACTGCGGCTCGATAGTGTTCGACGAGGTAAGTTTTATAGTGTTTTTTTCTTAGAACTATTTCAGAAAGAATATGTAATTAGTAATTATTTGTTTTTTGTATTTTTCAGGTTACGTGAGGTATCGGGTAAGCCGCCACCTGGCTCAACGTCGCCTGAAGTTTATCTGGGGAGCCTCGTGGCCTTGTCGAGGGATCTTCAGCTGCATGGTGAGTATGGCAGCCCTTCTTTCCTGTACAATTTAATCCACCACAATGCCAATCCAACACATTCGTTCCTCCACCAAATCTATCCGATACACGGTTTTTCATTCACATTTTTGATATACGAGTGGCTTTTCCACGACATTTCCATCCAACACATTTTCATTCGGCACATTTCTTTCGATACAAATCATTTCAAAACACTGAGGTTACTGCGCGATCCGTTCCACAACAATACACAACCAACACATTCATTTCTCCGCAAATTCTATCTCACACACAATTTTTCCTCCGAATTTTTAATCGTCTCCGGTTATCCCGCTACATTTCGATCCTACACATTTCGGTCATACACTTTATTTTCCGTATAAATCATTTCAATAACTGAGGTACTACGCGATTCATTCCGCGACCGCACATAACCTATACATTCGTTTCTTCGCAAACTCTACCTCACACACTATTTTTCCTTCGCATTTTTAATCGTCACACGTATTTTCCACCACATTTCGATCCTCTACATTTCGTTTACACACATTATTTTCCACACGAATTATTTCAATACCCTGAGGTTACTGCGCGAACCGTTCTACGACAGTACATAACCTACACATTCGTTTCATCGTAAACTCTATCTCACACACTATTCTTCCTTCGTATTTCGAATCGTCATCTGTCTTTTCCACCACATTTTGATCCTAAACATTTCGTTCATACACATTATTGTCTGTACAAATAATTTCAATACACTGAGATAACCACGCGATTCATTCCACGATAGTTAATAACCGACACATTCGTTCCTCCGCAAACTTTATCTTGCACACTAATTTTCTCTCGCATTTTCAATCGTCACACGTATTTTCTACCACATTTCGATCCTATACATTTCGTTTACACACATCGCTTGCTGGACAGATTTGATTCCTCACACCGAGTTTGCTTCACAAACCGATTGCCAACAGAGTCGATGCTAAGCTTTTCGATGCTTCTCATTCGATCCACGACAAAGATTCCCGTTACATTTCGTTCCTACACACAAAGTTTTCCAACGCATTTCGATCCTCCACAATTACCGCCGTCGATAATGCACGAGAATATAGCACGCGGGTAAGGTAGAATCCCGAGCGGTTCAAATCTCGAGTAGGGGTTCTCATGCAAGCCTATCACCAATGGGTCTCCGCCACTTGGATAGAGCGTCTGAGGTCCGATCAGGAGATACTTGCATTACCACAAGAATTGGCTCGAGTTTCACTCTTGCTGCCGGGCTTCTAGATATCTCTCGGCCTGCGAGCGGAGCGTACTCGAACGAATCGAAAAATAGCCAACCATGCGGAAGCTGATAATAGCTTTTGTCAGCTGTAGTTTGGTCAGCGGAAACTGTTTTCGAAATGCCTAGTATGAGTATTTTTTTTTTTTTTTTTTTTTAGATTCCCGTCACATCCCAGTGTATTAAAATTTACCCGCAGGGGTGGATAGGGGGGGTGTGCCGGGCTGTGGGCTGGCACGCCACTCATGTGCCTGGCCGCTGCTCACACCACTCGGGCTCTGCGACCCCGCGGTTACCGAGCACGGTTCTTACAAGGGACTCGTTAGGGGGTCCGGGTTCTTTGCTCGCAAATGTTCCTGGTCAACCAGTCACCTGAAATGTCATCAGTGAGAATGAGCCGAGCAAATGCTGGCAACTCCGCCTTCACGAGGCCCCCGCTGATAACGGCTTCTGGGCGTCGGAATTTAATTCTGACGGCCGCAAGAAGACGGCTAAGAGAGTTGTCCCCTTTCGGGCGGTTCCTCTTCTCCCGTTCTGTGAACCCTATATTTCATTAAAATATATGGGGGAGA
Organism: Amblyteles armatorius; assembly: GCA_933228735.2. Taxonomy (NCBI): domain Eukaryota; kingdom Metazoa; phylum Arthropoda; class Insecta; order Hymenoptera; family Ichneumonidae; genus Amblyteles; species Amblyteles armatorius. The sequence goes on along the minus strand of OW121694.1, from coordinate 3,535,803 downwards.
ACGGGAGTTTTTCCGTCTTGTACTCCTGGCAGAGGTGGCTGCTAGTACCCCACCAAGAGACCCTCTCGGGAATTGGTAGCTGCGCTTGACGTGGCGAACTAGCTGTGGCGTATCCCGGCTCCTCGCACTTGGGTGCCGTGTTGTATGCCGAAAGGCGGAGACAGCACGTAAAATCCATAGGAGATGTCTGTATTAAAATTTCGATCGAATCAGACCTTTCATTGGGAATTTATATCTGAAGGATCCGGAATGGTTTTCTCGACATTTGTAATAATAACTAACACATGTTTTTGTATTGTTTTTCAATCAACGAAACAGCTTTTATTATAATGACATGTTATGATACATTTGATTGTCGTATTATGTAAACTCCCCGAGTTTAAACGATAACTTCACGTAGGAATATTTTATGATTTATAAAATTCGACCGATACAAAGATACAAAGACAATAACGAGGGCATAAATGCGGGCCGGCGGCTTTGCGAAATAAGTTTTCACCCGTCGGCTTATATGCCGTCGACATATCGGGCATGTCGTTGCTGTCGTCCTGTGTATGACGTCGCATCGAGCGCATACAACTAAATGACCGCAATTCAAAAAAATGATATTAGGCCTCCGCAAAAAACAAATGCTGCACGGTGCCAAGGCATGCTGCTGGGCCTCCTCGTCGCCGTCGGCCTCAACTGCGGTGCCGCCAAAGTTTGGTGGACCTCGAGGTGCTGGAACATCTAGAGGCGCGGGGTCTTCAGCTGCTCCGCGCTCATGGGGTTCTGCACGTTGTTCTTCGGGCTCAACATGCGCAACAGGCTCCATGGCTACAGGTTCATCAGATTTCCCGGTAGCTCGATGATTTCGATAACGGGTTCCAGAGCTAAACACAAAAACCGAATATTGCGTCAGTAATAACATATTTCATTATGCCGCAGAATATTTCGGAATGAATAAGCGCTATAAATTCACAACAAAAAATGATTGGATTACTCATACAGTTTGAGCTCTCGTTTGGGATTCAAATCGCAAGACTTGGCATAGTGTATCACGGAAAAATAAACCCCAAAACGATTTACTCTATGCTTGTGAACAGAACGAACGCTGCTCTAATATCAGTCAAGGGATGTAATAACGCAAAAAAAAAAAAAAAAAAACAATTCGGTACAAAATCTTGAAAAGCAAACTTCATCAACAGTTAGTAAAATTAATCGTCGTGAGCGACGGAAAACAAGCAAACCTGGATTGAAATCATTATCATCATCGTCGCTAGATATGACTTCTTCATCCCGAACGTCCGGAACATCGTCATCGAAGTTATTGTTCGGCAGAAGTTGTTGCAGTTCCAAGTCCGCGTGCTCATCTACGGCTTGATTATATACGACAAAAACTTAACGTTGAACATTTTCATCCAGGTCCGACACCGTATTTGTATATCACTTACCGGGTCCTGCATTTCTTCCCGCAAAGTTTTCGGCGGCTAAATTTTGCAGTGCGGCTTCGGGCATTACCGGGTCTATGCGCTCGTTTTCCGGCAGTGCTTCAACCTCGGGGTTGACTTGTGCCGGAAAGTCGGCAGGAACCGGCAGCTCTTCAGGGTCCGGATCGTTACCCTGTGCTGAAAATATTGACGCTCCATAAAACTTTTAATCTATTAAGAGCCGGACTTAACGGCATAGAATCATAGCCACATGATTTTTTAGAAAGAAAAATACGGCCTGCAACATGTATTCGTTTTCTTAAATACGCACCTTCGAGCATGAAATCGATAGCTTCCATCCCGCACCTGTGCCGAGGTACAACTGCCACGCGAAGAGACTCTTCGACGGTGAGTCTTCATACGGAAGAGTTGGAAATTGCATATATAAAATTTATGCCCAATACAATTTAGAAATAGTACATTTCGATACGGGTGCGAAATAGGATATTATGCCACATGGAAGGAAAGTGCGGTTTTTAACCGAGTGTGAAGTTTGATGACCGAGCGAAGCGAGGGCAGAAATTCACACGAAATGAAAAGGCACTTCCTCCTGAGTGGCATACGCTATATTTTTCCCGACTTTGCTAAAAAGTGGCCATATTTCTATGCCTTGAACGAGGATGGAAATTGGCCGAGTCTTGACGGAGGACAAGTGAACTTTTCCTCCCGCTAAATTACTTTTCCTCCCGCTGGTGAATAATCGGCCACTTCCCACCCCCGTGACAGGCATGAGTTAGGGCTTTTTTAGCGTAGTCAGGAAGAAAAACTTTTTCTGACGAGTGTGACCTTGCGGAACGAGCCGAAGGCGAGTATTGCAATCACACGAGGTCAGAAAACGTTTTTCGCACGAGCATCTGACAAAATTTTATTTCACAAGGTGTGAAAATGGGAGTTGTCGCATTGCGAAAAAACCGCAATTTTTCCACCGAGTGAAATAAATATTATATGCTCTACAGACCGTCCAGCATCCAATTCGTCTTGCTGGTACGCCACCCGTGCATCGTCGTGTCGTTGCCTCGATCGACGTTCTCGCCTGATCCGTTCGCCGCATTCCAGGCGCCTGCGGTTTACATTTTGACCCGCCATGAGGGTATGGAGTTTGCCTCAACAATGAATTTTTTTTTGTTACCCGGTTTTATCTAGCCGCCGTTTATCGCGTTGTTAAAATGATGACACTGTAAAGTCATACGTACGTAAAAAAATCCATATATTGGGGTGGCTGCCGCCAAGTCTCCCACAAATACATTTATTAAACGTCTCGCAAATATTATTTGTGCGAGCCGGCGCTCTTCCTAAAGAAATAATATTGCTGACAGGGACCCACTGACGGCGAAAATAGTGTAGCACCTGCAGGATCCCCGGGTACTGCTGTGCCATTTGATCGGCGGCAGCTTCGATTACCGCAAGAGCTTCCGCTTGACGCTCCATTGGCAGAAGAGGCACACCCATTAACTGGCACAGTATGTCCTTCGGGGGATCACGTTGCAGAAGGCTCCGCCATTTCTTGAATACTGCCTAAAATTATTGGAATTCATTAGTGCACAATCAATACAAAATATTATTACAGCGTAGACCGTGATAGAACCCGATTGAAACGAACTATTCAGGGCATAATATTATTATTGTCCGTACTAAAATGTTGGTTCCGAGTGTGCGAATAATTACATCATTATCAAACTACAATATCTCCAATATTTATATAACCCACTTTCACTGACTCATTTTTTTCGGGATATACAGTAGTAGGCAATTGAAGTGGAACAGGGTTTTTTTCGCCGATTTTGGCGAAAGTTGGACCGATTTCGGAAAACCGAAAAAGTACATTCGAGTAAATTTATTTACCTGTCGAATGGCGTTGGTTTCATCCAAATCGGTCAATAATTGCCTTTTTGCGAGGGGATGAGGTGTGGACGTGCGAAAATTGGAATTACACTGACTTCGAGAAGTCGCATACGCGCATGAAAATTTGCACCATCGCCGATGTCAATCGAAAGAACAGCTCGCGGCGTGCAGAAAACACGGGTAACGCGTCTTAATCGGATAATCCCAGAGGAAGTTGTGCACCCAGGAAGTCAAATCACCTTTTTTGCGGTTACACGAAAACGGTAGGATCGATCGGGTAGACATTTTTCGTGGAGTCATTGTTCGTGACTCTCTTCGAAGACAATTTTTTTTTGTGGCGAAAACTTTTCTCGTAGACGAGATCCAGGTGCACATCCATTGCGCCACATCGTTTGTCGACATTTTTCACATCGATAGACTGTGAGGAGCGGATTGAAGTCTCCTGAACATTAAAGAGGAGGTTTCAACGATTAAAATGAGCCCTGGTTCATCATCGGAAAGTGTCTCAGTAATCCCAATCACGTCCTTGAAAAATGTGTACGAAAAGGCGATTACGGCTCGGAATCGCCAGGCGACAGTCATTTGGTCAGTAACAGGACTGAGCTCGCGCGCGACTCTAAGCTCTCGCTTATGCCGCTTTCTCTTCATTCCGAATGTTTAACATTCTGTTCCGATTTTGTACACGTTTTGAACTTCTGCGTTATTTTTTTACCGTCGCCCCCGCACCTTTCACGACAGCCTTAAAACAAGGAATTCGAGGTGTCTTCATGGCTGTGATCGAAACCCGAAGGTCCAATCGACAGAGTAGACTCGTGTCGACAGTTCGAAGGCTAACGAAAATGTTCAATTTTCGTACCACCCCCGCACGCTCCGCGGTAGCCTTAAAACGATGAACTCGTCGTGTCCTCGAGACTGTTATCGAATCTCGGGGCCCAAATCGATACAGCAGATTGGTGTCACCAGTTAGACGATCAATTAAAATTTTCCATTTTTTTTCCACCCCCGCACGCTTTTAAACAGCCTGAAAACGAGGAACTCGGGGCGTCCTCGGGGCTGTTATCGTATCTCGAGGCCCAAATCGATACCGTAGGTTCATGCTGAACGTGTAGTGATATAAAAAAATTTGAAAATGTTTTGAGCCAGCACACGATTTTATGCAGCCTGAAAACGAGGAACTCGTCGTGTCCACGGGGCTGTTATCGGATATGGAGCTCCGAATAGATACAGTCGATTCGTATCGACGTTTAGAACGTCGATAAAAATTTTCTATTTTTTTCCTCCCCCGCACGCTTTTAAACAGACTGAAAACGAGGAACTCGGGGCGTCCTCGGGGCTGTGATTGGATATCGAGGCTCGAATTCTCCGGGTTGTGGGCAATATCCGTGGATCCGATCGATACGACAGACTCGTGTTAATATCTGAAAAACTCAAATTTTGCACCGATGTCAATGACTCTCCAGCACGTATTTTTCGGGCCTTAAGATGTAAAAATGCATGGTTAACAACAAGATATGGTTTCACCGGAAAATAAAACCAGAGTTATTTATTTGTTCATTTATTTTTGAACGAATTGTTTACGTTCGAATTGTTGGTGGCCCTGATAAGGGCCGTTTTGTTTTTCGATATGGCGTCTTCGTCTTTTCAATACTTAATAGCGCCCCCTCGAGCACGAGTGTTTGCTAGACAGCGACGATTCATGCTTGAGATCGTTGCCGCAATTTAATCTTGAGGAATGGCACGCCATTCCTCTTGAGCTGCGACCTCAAGTTCGTCCAGCGTTCTCGGCACCGGTCTTCTGGCACGAACCCTTCTCTTCAGTATGGCCCAAACGTTTTCGATCGGATTCAAGTCTGGACTGTTGGGTGGCCAGTAACTTCGATCGATCCTCTGCTCATCGAGGAATCTGTTGACGATCCGTGCACGATGAGCCGGAGCGTTATCGTCGATCAAGACGAGACCGTCTCCGACCCGTCGAGCTTCCGGAACGACAACAGGAGCGAGGATGTGATCGATGTAAATCTGGCCCCTAACAGTTTGGTTCCGGAACACAACCAATACCGTCCGAGATTCGAGAGAGATTCCACCCCATACCGTGATGGAACCTCCACCAAAAGCTCGAGACTGGTTTTGGAAGTGTTACTCCATCCTTTCTCCAGTTCGGCGCCATACTCGCGCGCTCCTCGAGTTGTCACGGAGGTGAACCTTTGATTCGTCCGTAAACAAATATCGACGCCAGTCTTCCGGGGTCCAATCCTCATGATTTCTCGCAAATTCTCTTCGCCCGGCTCGATGACCCGCATTGAGAGCTGGCTTAATGACTGGACATTTTTTTTCATGCCGATGTTCATTTTTTCTGCCGACAAAATTTGATAAAGTGAACGTCTAGCCGCGACATTCAACTGCTTGTTTATTCTCGTTGGAAAAGTCATCGCAAACATTCATAAGTTTACGCGAAAGTTTCGGTGACATGGCGAGATTGTCAGAAGTTGACATGGGGCGAGCGCTTGAAATGTCAGCGGCGGGGCGCACACAACGCGGTATTGCGAATGCAATCGGGACGAGTGCGTCCGTAATAAACCGATTGATCGCGCGAAAAGAAGAAACGGGCAGTGCGACGTATCGTCACGGTGGTGGTATGCAACGGGTGACAACGGCACGGGAAGACCGAGGAATCGTGCAGCAGGCACGCCAAAACCCGCGAATCACGGCCAACGAAATTATTGGGACAATCCCACGCCCGGTGTCGCAACGAACCGTCAGACGGAGGCTTGCAGAGGCTGACGTAAAATCTCGACGTCCGGTCATTAAGCCAGCTCTCAATGCGCGTCATCGAGCCGGGCGAAGAGAATTTGCGAGAAATCATGAGGATTGGACCCCGGAAGACTGGCGTCGATGTTTGTTTACGGACGAATCGAAGGTTCAGCTCCGTGACAACTCGAGGAGCGCGCGAGTATAGCGCCGAACTGGAGAAAGGATGGAGGAACACCTCCAAAACCAGTCTCGAGCTTTTGGTGGAGGTTCCATCACGGTATGGGGTGGAATCTCTCTCGAATCTCGGACGGTATTGGTTGTGTTCCGGAACCAAACTGTTAGGGGAGAGATTTACATCGATCGTATCCTCGCTCCTGTTGTCGTTCCGGAAGCTCGACGGGTCGGAGACGGTCTCGTCTTGATCGACGATAACGCTCCGGCTCATCGTGCACGGATCGTCAACAGATTCCTCGATGAGCAGGGGATCGATCGAAGTTACTGGCCACCCAACAGTCCAGACTTGAATCCGATCGAAAACGTTTGCGCCATACTGAAGAGAAGGATTCGTGCCAGAAGACCGGTGCCGAGAACGCTGGACGAACTTGAGGTCGCAGCTCAAGAGAAATGGCGTGCCATTCCTCACGATCAAATTGCGGCAACGATCTCAAGCATGAATCGTCGCTGTCTAGCAATCACTCGTGCTCGAGGGGGCGCTATTAAGTATTGAAAAGGCGAAGACGCCATATCGCAAAACAAAACGGCTCTTTTCAGGGCCACCAACAATTCGAACGTAAACAATTCGTTCAAAAATAAATAAATAAATAAATAACTCTGGTTTCACTTTCCGGTGAAACCATATCTTGTTGTTAACCATGCATTTTTACATCTTAAGGCCCGAAAAATACGTGCTGGAGAGTCATTGACATCGGTGCATGATTTGAGTTTTTCAGATATTAACACGAGTCTGTCGTATCGATCGGATCCACGGATATTGCCCACAACCCGGAGAATTCGAGCCTCGATATCCAATCACAGCCCCGAGGACGCCCCGAGTTCCTCGTTTTCAGTCTGTTTAAAAGCGTGCGGGGGAGGAAAAAAATAGCAAATTTTTATCGACGTTCTAAACGTCGATACGAATCGACTGTATCGATTCGGAGCTCCATATCCGATAACAGCCTCAAGGACACGACGAGTTCCTCGTTTTCAGGCTGTTTAAAAGCGTGCGGGGGTGGAAAAAAATAGAACATTTTTATCGACGTTCTAAACGTCGATACGAATCGACTGTATCTATTTGGAGCTCCATATCCGATAACAGCCCCGTGGACACGACGAGTTCCTCGTTTTCAGGCTGCATAAAATCGTTCGCTGGCTCAAAACATTTTCAAATTTTTTTATATCACCACACGTTCAGCATGAACCTACGGTATCGATTTGGGCCTCGAGATACGATAACAGCCCCGAGGACGCCCCGAGTTCCTCGTTTTCAGGCTGTTTAAAAGCGTGCGGGGGTGGAAAAAAAATGGAAAATTTTAATTGATCGTCTAACTGGTGACACCAATCTGCTGTATCGATTTGGGCCCCGAGATTCGATAACAGTCTCGAGGACACGACGAGTTCATCGTTTTAAGGCTACCGCGGAGCGTGCGGGGGTGGTACGAAAATTGAACATTTTCGTTAGCCTTCGAACTGTCGACACGAGTCTACTCTGTCGATTGGACCTTCGGGTTTCGATCACAGCCATGAAGACACCTCGAGTTCCTTGTTTTAAGGCTGTCGTGAAAGGTGCGGGGGCGGCGGTAAAAAAATAACGCCGAAGTTCAAAACGTGTACAAAATCGAAACAGAATGTTAAACATTCGGAATGAAGAGAAAGCGGCATAAGCGAGAGCTTAGAGTCGCGCGCGAGCTCAGTCCTGTTACTGACCAAATGACTGTCGCCTGGCGATTCCGAGCCGTAATCGCCTTTTCGTACACATTTTTCAAGGACGTGATTGGGATTACTGAGACATTTTCCGATGATGAACCAGGGCTCATTTTAATCGTTGAAACCTCCTCTTTAATGTTCAGGTGACTTCAATCCGCTCCTCACAGTCTATCGATGTGAAAAATGTCGATAAACGATGTGGCGCAATGGATGTGCACCTGGATCTCGTCTACGAGAAAAGTTTTCGCCACAAAAAAAAATTGTCTTCGAAGAGAGTCACGAACAATGACTCCACGAAAAATGTCTACCCGATCGATCCTACCGTTTTCGTGTAACCGCAAAAAAGGTGATTTGACTTCCTGGGTGCACAACTTCCTCTGGGATTATCCGATTGAGACGCGTTACCCGTGTTTTCTGCACGCCGCGAGCTGCTCTTTCGATTGACATGGGCGATGGTGCAAATTTTCATGCGCGTATGCGACTTCTCGAAGTCAGCGTAATTCCAATTTTCGCACGTCCTCACCTCATCCCCTCGCAAAAAGGCAATTATTGACCGATTTGGATGAAACCAACGCCATTCGACAGGTAAATAAATTTACTCGAATGTTCTTTTTTGGTTTTCCGAAATCGGTCCAACTTTCGCCAAAATCGGCGAAAAAAACCTTGTTCCACTTCAATTGCCTACTACTGTATATCCCGAAAAAAATGAGTCAGTGAAAGTGGGTTATATAAATATTGGAGATATTGTAGTTTGATAATGATGTAATTATTCGCACACTCGGAACCAAAATTTTAGTACGGACAATAATAATATTATGCCCTGAATAGTTCGTTTCAATCGGGTTCTATCACGGTCTACCCTGTAATAATATTTTGTATTGATTGTGCACTAATGAATTCCAATAATTTTAGGCAGTATTCAAGAAATGGCGGAGCCTTCTGCAACGTGATGCCCCGAAGGACATACTGTGCCAGTTAATGGGTGTGCCTCTTCTGCCAATGGAGCGTCAAGCGGAAGCTCTTGCGGTAATCGAAGCTGCCGGCGATCAAATGGCACAGCAGTACCCGGAGATCCTGCAGGTGCTACACTATTTTCGCCGTCGGTGGGTCCCTCTCAGCAATATTATTTCTGTAGGAAGAGCGCCGGCTCGCACAAATAATATTTGCGAGACGTTTAATAAATATATTTGTGGGAGACTTGGCGGCAGCCACTCCAATAAATGGATTTTTTTACGTACGTATGACTTTACAGTGTCATTATTTTAAGAACGCGATAAACGGCGGCTAGATAAAACCGTGAACAAAAAAAAATTCATTGTTTAGGCAAACTCCATACCCTCATAGCGGGTCAAAATATAGACCTCAGGCGCCTGGAATGCGGCGAACGGATCAGGCGGGAACGTCGATCGAGGCAACGACACGACGATGCACGGCTGGCGTACCAGCAAGACGAATTGGATGCTGGACGGTCTGTAGAGCATATAATATTTATTTCACTTGGTGGAAAAATGGCGGTTTTTTCGCACGCTTCGCGTGCGACAACTCCCATTTTCACACCTTGTGAAATAAAATTTTGTCAGATGCTCGTGCGAAAAACGTTTTCTGACCTCGTGTGATTGCAATACTCGCCTTCGGCTCGTACCGCAAGGTCACACTCGTCAGAAGAAGTTTTTCTTCCCGACTACGCTAAAAAAGCCCTAATTCATGCCTGTAACGGGGGTGGGAAGTTGCCGATTATTCACCAGCGGGAGGAAAAGTAATTTAGCGGGAGGAAAAGTTCACTTTTCCTCCGTCAAGACTCGGCCAATTTCCATCCCCGTTCGAGGCATAGAAATATTGCGACTTTTTAGCAAAGTCGGGAAAAAAATAGCGCATGCCACTCGGGAGGAAGTGCCTTTTCATTTCGGGTGAATTTCTGCCCTCGCTTCGCTCGGTCATCAAACTTCACACTCCGTTAAAAAACGCATTTTCCTTCCATGTGGCATAATATCCTATTTCGCACCCGTATCGAAATGTACTATTTCTAAATTGTATTGGGCATATATTTTATATATGCAATTTCCAACTCTTCCTCGTAAAGACTCACCGTCGAAGAGTCTCTTCGCGTGGCAGTTGTACCTCGGCACAGGTAAGGGATGGAAGCTATCGATTTCATGCTCGAAGGTTCGTATTTGAGAAAACGAATACATGTTGCAGGCTGTATTTTTCATTCTAAAAAATCATGTGGCTATGATTCTATGCCGTTAAGTCCGGCTCTTAATAGATTAAAAGTTTTATGGAGCGTCAATATTTTCAGCACAGGGTAACGATCCGGACCCTGAAGAGCTGCCGGTTCCTGCCGACTTTCCGGCACAAGTCAACCCCGAGGTTGAAGCACTGCCGGAAAACGAGCGCATAGACCCGGTAATGCCCGAAGCCGCACTGCAAAATTTAGCCGCCGAAAACTTTGCGGGAAGAAATGCAGGACCCGGTAAGTGATATACAAATACGGTGTCGGACCTGGATGAAAATGTTCAACGTTAAGTTTTTGTCGTATATAATCAAGCCGTAGATGAGCACGCGGACTTGGAACTGCAACAACTTCTGCCGAACAATAACTTCGATGACGATGTTCCGGACGTTCGGGATGAAGAAGTCATATCTAGCGACGATGATGATAATGATTTCAATCCAGGTTTGCTTGTTTTCCGTCGCTCACGACGATTAATCTTACTAACTGTTGATGAAGTTTGCTTTTCAAGATTTTGTACCGAATTGTTTTTTTTTTTTTTTTTTGCAAATTACATCCCTTGACTGATATTAGAGCAGCGTTCGTTCTGTTCACAAGCATAGAGTAAATCCTTTTGGGGTTTATTTTTTTCGTGATACACTATGCCAATTCTTGCGATAGAAATCCCAAACGAGAGCTCAAACTGTATGAGTAATCCAATTATTTTTTGTTGTGAATTTATAGCGCTTATTCATTCCGAAATATTCTGCGGCATAATGAAATATGTTATTACTGACGCAATATTGGGTTTTTGTGTTTAGCTCTGGAACCCGTTATCGAAATCATCGAGCTACCGGGAAATCTGATAAACGTACCTGTAGCCATGGAGCCTCTTGCGCATGTTGGGCCCGAAGAACAACGTGCAGAACCCCATGAGCGCGGAGCAGCTGAAGACCCCGCGCCTCCAGATGTTCCAGCACCTCGAGGTCCACCAAACTTTGGCGACACCGCAGTTGAGGCCGACGGCGACGAGGAGGCCCAGCAGCATGCCTTGGCACCGTGCAGCATTTGTTTGTTGCGGAGGCCTAATATCATTTTTTTGAATTGCGGTCATTTAGTCGTATGCGCTCGGTGCGACGTCATACACAGGACGACAGCAACGACATGCCCGATATGTCGACGGCATATAAGCCGACGGGTGAAAACTTATTTCGCAAAGCCGCCGGCCCGCATTTATGCCCTCGTTATTGTCTTTGTATCTTCGTATCGGTCGAATTTTATAAATCATAAAACATTTTCACGTAAAGTTATCGTTTAAACTCGGGGAGTTTACATAATACGACAATCAAATGTATCATAACATGTCATTATAATAAAAGCTGTTTCGGTGATTAAAAAACAATACAAAAACATGTGTTAGTTATTATTACAAATGTCGAGAAAACCATTCCGGATCCTTCAGATATAAATTCCCAATGAAAGGTCTGATTCGATCGAAATTTTAATACACTGGGATGTGACGGAATCTAAAAAAAAAAAATTACTCATACTAGGCATTTCGAAAACATAGTTTCCGCTGACCAAACTACAGCTGACAAAAGCTATTATCAGCTTCCGCATGGTTGGCTATTTTTCGTTTCGTTCGAGTACGCTCCGCTCTCAGGCCGAGAGATATCTAGAAGCCCGGCAGCAAGAGTGAAACTCGAGCCAATACTTGTGGTAATGCAAGTATCTCCTGATCGGACCTCAGACGCTCTATCGAAGTGGCGGAGACCCATTGGATATAGGCTTGCATGAGAACCCCTACTCGAGATTCGAACCGCTCAGGATTCTACCTTACCCGCGTGCTATATTCTCGTGCATTATCGACGGCGGTAATTGTGGAGGATCGAAATGCGTTGGAAAACTTTGTGTGTAGGAACGAAATGTAACGGAAAACTTTGTCGTGGATCGAATGAGAAGCATCGAAAAGCTTAGCATCGACTCTGTGGGCAATCGGTTTGTGAAGCAAACCCGGTGTGAGGAATCAAATCTGTCCAGCAAGCGATGTGTATAAACGAAATGTATAGGATCGAAATGTGGTGGAAAATACGTGTGACGATTAAAAATGCGAGGGAAAATTAGTGTGCAAGATAAAGTTTGCGGAGAAACGAATGTGTCGGTTATGAACTATCGTGGAATGAATCGCGTGGTTATCTCAGGGTATTGAAATTATTTGTACAGGCAATAATGTGTATGAACGAAATGTTTAGGATCAAAATGTGGTGGAAAAGACAGATGACGATTCGAAATACGAAGGAAGAATCGTGTGTGAGATAGAGTTTACGATGAAACGAATGTGTAGGTTATGTACTGTCGTGGAACGGTTCGCGCAGTAACTTCAGGGTATTGAAATAATTCGTGTGGAAAATAATGTATGTAAACGAAATGTAGAGGATCGAAATGTGGTGGAAAATACGTGTGACGATTAAAAATGCGAGGGAAAAATAGTGTGTGCGGTAGAGTTTGCGAAGAAACGAATGTGTAGGTTATGTGCGGTCGCGGAATGAATCGCGTAGTACCTCAGTGTATTGAAATGATTTGCACGGAAAATAAAGTGTATGACCGAAATGTGTAGGATCGAAATGTAGTGGGATAACCGGAGACGATTAAAAATTCGGAGGAAAAATTGTGTGTGAGATAGAATTTGCGGAGAAACGAATGTGTTGGTTGTGTATTGTTACGGAACGGATCGCGCAGTAACCTCAGTGTTTTGAAATGATTTGTATCGAAAGAAATGTGCTGAATGAAAATGTGTTAGATGGAAATGTCGTGGAAAAGCCACGCGTTTATTAAAAATGTGAATGAAAAACCGTTTATCGGATACAGTTAGTGGAGGAACGAATGTGTTGGATTGGCATTGTGGTGGATTAAATTGTACAGGAAAGAAGGGCTGCCCCCATGTAGGGTGATCGGGCGTGACCAATGGTTGGGCGAAGCTCGGTACCAATGTTGCCAACATTGGCAACATTGTTATGTCAATGCATTTATTGAGTACCGAGTGAGGAATCCAAAAAAATCCGCACACTTTGCGATAGTTAAAAAATGTGTCATTTCGCATTCTCTTATATTGACGCTCTGGTACACTTTCGCTTGTGAGAAACAACTTGGGTTAACGCTATTTAGCGGCGAAAGTCGATGATTGATGGTCCAATGTAGGCGTCACATCGGTAAACCAATGTGATTGTTGACTCGATATTCGGTCGAACATTGCCCTAAAATCGGAAAATCAATGTTTGGTGAGTTCATACTCGGCCGAACACTGGCCTCAAATCGAAAAACCAACAATTGGCGAGTCAATACTTGACTAAGCATTGGCCGCCAATTGTTAAGCCACCAATGGTGAGCACATACTAACCAACAATGGGCGAGTCGAACGCGGCCGAGCATTGGCCACCAATGATTAAACCAACCATTCCCTGTCGGCACCGGCGACCGCTGTTTCGACGGTCGTTCGACTGCAAATACGACCGGTCTGTTTGTGCGCAAATTCGACCACGAAAAGATTGAAACTTCGACCGATTGCAGCGCCACCGCTGCGGGCTGAACTACGAGCCGTTGCCCCGTGTTCTTGGCGGTACTATCGTCGTTTTCTGTATCGACCGCAAAGCGACCGCAAATTCGACTGGCTGTAGAAGCAGTCTTTTTCAACAAATCGACCACAAAACGGCCGCAGAAGCGATCGACGGCCTTGCAGATGCGGTCGGTTTTTCACGAATCGACCACATAACAACCGCGGTTACGATCGGCAAGGGATCTTCCAGTGCGGTCGGGTATCACTGAATCGACTGCACAACGACCGAAGATGTGATCGACGGCCTTGCAGATGCGGTCGGTTTTTCACGTGTCGACCACATAACAACCGCGGTTACGATCGGCAAGGGATCTTCCAATGCGGTCGGGTATCGATAAATCGACCGCACAACGACCGACGGCCTCATACATGCGGTCGGTTTTCCATGAATCGACCGCATAATAACCGTGTTTACGATTAGCAAGGGATATTCCAGTGCGGTCGGGTATCGATAAATCGACCGCACAACGACCGAAGAAACGATCGACGCAGAACAACCGGAAGCGCGATCGACAGCAAAGCTGCCGATAGATAGCTTCCTCTTCAGATAGAGAGATAGCTTGTAGTGGAGGCGGGTTTCGATAAATTAATCGCAAACCGATTGGTTATTTGATTCGTCGTATGTGTAACGTTCGTACTTTTTTTATTATATCTTCATAAAAAAATGAACCTTATGCCTTAACGCATTCGGTATCACATTGATATAGTATAGTATATATATTGTAACGTATTCACGAAAAGAAATAAGGCACTGCGTATTATAAAAAGAACGAATGCGAAAGATTTATTAACTCCAATGCAAATTCGTAGTATCTCGTAACTGCGTAACCGTCAGTTCGCGTCAAAGTCCCGAAACAGACTGACTGTCGACTCTACGATCGATGTGTAGTCTATCTTATGTTCGTCCGTCAAATGTTCTTCTGTCCGAGCGGTCCTTCAAGACCGCTTACCGAGGATATCGCGTACGATATTCGTTACAATATATATATTAGCATATAATATAAACTAATCCATGAAACGACAATTTTAACTAAAAATAGCACTTTCCCCTGAGCACTTGACTGTACAAAAACGTAAACCGTCAGTTCCATAACGGACGAATGCCGAATTCGCAAAGACTTTGACTTTTGTCGCGTTTATACGTTTTTTTTTCGTCTTTACTCCGTATTTACGCGTGTGGCGCTTTCTTTATTCCTGCTCGTTCGTTCGGATCGGCGGCGAGCCCGTTTTTGTTCGAATCGTTCATCCTTTATTATTTGAGACATCCATGAACTCTAATGCATGTCAAGATCATCCGATCCAACGTCCGGCAATTGGATGTGTTTTTGGAGTTCGCGGCAGGCATCTAAACACATTGAAAAATTAAGCAACATTTTATGGCAGAACGTACTCGTTATGTTCATTCAATTTTAGCGTATCTTACTTTTCAAATAGTCTTCGTCGAACGAAGAGATCAGGTGGTATGGTGAATTTTTATTTTTTTTGTCGACGGTAAGAAGTAGCCGCTTGTCCGGTGTCCACATCGCTCTTATGAGTGCGTTGCAGCGTTTCCGCATCGTTGTTGCGATTGCTGCCTTCTTTAAGAATTTATTGTCAATCAGGCGACCGAGGAATGTCACCTCGAAAGTGAAAAGTACCGTTACCTTCATACTTACGATTATTATAAGTTTTCCTGTATTTTCAAATATGTAACGAATAGAATTACCATCCCATCGCTATCGACGTCTCTAGGAAGTTCAAAATCTCTGTCCTGAACATCGGAATTTTTCTTATTTATCACTGAGATAAGGTTTCGTTCCAGTTTTTAATTTTTTTTGACAATGAGCCAATCGAACGGTGCACCGCCTGGGGACTTTCTTCGTTAGTTACGGCTTTCAGCTGTGAATTTTCTTTTAGCAGTACCCGATTTGTCTTTTTCTCTTTCGCTAATTGCATTTTCAAGCTATTGACTAACGCGTTCAGGTCCGACGGCGGCTGTTTGTCGATTTCTCCGTCCTCCTATTTGTGAATATAATAAATGTTTATCGTTGGTAAGTGCAAATTTCCATAATACGTTCTTACCTCATATTCTTTCGGAAGCTCTGAATCCTTGATAGTTTTCGCCGGAGATTGATGAGTCAATCTTGGCTTCTTCGCTCGCGACTTCGTTCTTACTTGATCGTCATCTATGCGAATTTCGGAAGTTCCGAAAACATCAATACCCGCCGCTACACCTACACCGGTCGACTTTAGCAAAGCGTCAAAACACAGAGGTAACGACAGTTAAAGTAGTGTTGCATGAAAATGGATTTGCCGATGATAAAAAAATCACTCTTACGTTGTCGCCGTATTTACAATCATTACTGTTATTTTTCGTTTTTTCGTTTTCCTTATTCGTCGGAGTCTCCGCGGTAACTACGATGGCCTCGTTCTGTAGGATTAATAAAAAATCAGAACAATTTAGAATCGGTATCATTCCAAGTTCTCATTGTAAATCTACCGAACTATAATGAATCACAATCATAATTATATGGACGGTCTCGTTCGAGATGATTACTAGGTAGACGTTCAGAGTCAACCAAACGACATATCATCGAAAAACATCGAATTCCCGGTCAAGCAAAGATCGACTAAACGTGATTGATAAAAATGAAGCTTATGGGCAATGATCAGATTAAGTATCCGTTTATATAATTTTTCGAAGACTTTCGGTTCACTTGATTAACCCACCGTATTTAAACAGTACTCGAACATACATATTTTTCGAAGACATCTAAAAAGTTGAATGAAGCACACCTCGAGCACAGAAATCAGCTAGAAAGCTCTAAAGTCGAGTAGCGGAAATGCTTACAATACCTCGTAATCGGCAAGAACAAGACCGGCATATTATTTGAGATATCAATGCTGATAAACAAAGTTGATGTACACGGTACCGTATTCGCTGCGTTCGGGTCAATGACGTAATGTTCGGCTTGTTGTGCATTAGGGCTTACGTTTTGAGGGGAAACTCGTCTCTTTCGTTCTTGTCGCTTTGGAGTTACTTGCTAGAAAAACAATTCTTTTTATTGCAAAAGATATTTTACCAGCCATTTATCAGGCGGTAAAAAAAATGATCGAGTTTCAGAATTACATACAATTACGATATCGACATTGGCATCAACGTTTTCATCAACGTTGTCCTTAGACTGTGTCGATAGCGATCTTGGCTGGAGATGGTCCTTCGTACCAAACTCCAACGTCGACGAAACATCATTTGAAAATATACTTTTCGAAGGCGACGTCTCCAACATTGCCAACAGTTCGTCCTGTGATATCAGTTCTTCGCACAAAATCGTAGGTGTTTCGTCGGTAATATCGACACCCTCATCGACTTTGGCAAGAACATTGTCGTTAGACTTTGTCGATAGCGATCCTGGCTCGATATGAACCTTTGTACCAATCTCCAACGTCGATGAGGGATCATTTGAAGATATACTTTTCAAAAGCGACGTCTTCAGCTTTGCCAACCGTTCGGATTCAGTACACGCGTTTAGATCACTTCTCTCCTCCTTCGGGATGTAACAGACAGATAGAAATACACCGAGCGTTGAAACAGTGTTTCTCAAAATCGATTCGGACAACAAACAATAAACAATATTATGTTCTTTACGTCGTCGTCTTGTCGTCCGTCCACGACATCCTTATTCGTTTTGCTCCCAGAAGAAGAAGAAGCGTCTCCATCAGCCTGTAGTGTCTATCGAATTAGGAACAAATCGTTATTTATTCATAATAGTTGTCAATTTACGTAATCGTCCATGTCGCCAGGGTTGTAACGCATCGCTGACCTAAATTCTCTCCCGTTTCCGAGTTTTACATGCAATTTTTTTGAATCTAGTAAAAAAAAAGTTCAAGCGTTGAAATACGTTATCAAATAGCTATTTTTATCCGCAAATGAGGAAATGTTAATCTCTGTAAGAAAAATACTTTATCGTGACACACAGAGA
The DNA here is from genome assembly GCA_933228735.2 of Amblyteles armatorius. NCBI lineage: Eukaryota > Metazoa > Arthropoda > Insecta > Hymenoptera > Ichneumonidae > Amblyteles > Amblyteles armatorius. The sequence continues at coordinate 3,518,034 of OW121694.1, read as the reverse complement.
CTTCTTAAAATCCTTCCTATTTATTCGCGTATCGAAACAGTCGAACGACAGTGTCTGTTCTTGGGAACGTCAAGTTTCAATAGTCGGGCAGACACACAATAGATAGACGTTGCAATACTATATACTGCCGATTGAGAATCAAAATAATGTTGAAAATATAGTTTTGTGTGCTGAGTTCCAACTCATTCTCAACTGATGATACAGCTTTGGGAACGGTAGAGTGCACGGAAAAATGTGAGCACGAAGCTTCAATGTTAACAGAGTCCATTGTGCTGTCGATTGAGCCATTATATAAACACTGAAGTCTTATCGTTGTATCTCTATAATTCAATGAAAGAATAAGAGAAAATTTCTCTTTTTTTACTCGTAGAAGCGAGTAACAAAAGAAAAAGAAGTTCGAGAACTTTCGATATCAAAAGCGTGTACGCGAGTCGAGATATCCAATAAGCACGAGGCCGAAAGGTTGCATTTTTTCAGATTTTTCAATTAGCTTTGATTTTTTTATACGGAAAAAATGTGTGAAAAAAACACAAAAATTAAAACTAATTGCAAGATCTGCAAAAAATTCATACGTATTCAGAAAAATGAACGAATCATTTTACATACAACCATTTTCATAACAAAAAAAAGTTGGTTAGCCGGGTAATTTGTTAAACAATTAATTTTTTGATTAATTTGTTAATAACATTTTGGAATTATTATTATGCAAAATTAATCTTTTTAGTACCTTTAATATGCATGCATTTTTTCAGATTTTTATAGCATCGAGAAGTGCTTGCAATTTTCTCTTATTTTTCTCGAACTTATGCGTAATGAGCGCGAAGCGACATAGCTACCTTAAGCAGTAATTCATTAATGTCGAAGTTAGTCGACGCTTCAACTTTAGATAAGATTGGGATAATAGCAGATCTGAGCAAATGATTGAAATTTGTAGGTTCCCCCGGTTGCAAATGTGTTGACAACCCTGACGTGTTGATGTTTCGAATAAGTAAAATTAGTTATTGCAATACCTCTTTCAAGGCATTAGAATCCACCTCCTTCGATTGTTGCTCTTCCCGAATTTCCGACTCCTCACTGGTAAATCCTTGATTCGATGTTTCTCCTTCGTCGCTGGAATACCGAATCGGCGATGGTGGTACGCCGTCGATCTATCCTGTTTCTCTTTCATCATCCGAGGTACTTTCGTCACCCGATGTAGAGGGTGAATGTCTTTGAAGCTTATCGACATCGCTCGATTCGTCCGTTGCTGAATTGCCATTTTCACGGGGAATGCATCTCGATGTGATGAAGTTTTTTGTGTTGAGATCGTTGAGCGCAGAAGCTTTAGCAATTGCAGCATTCCTCTGGATCTATAAAAAATTAAAAAATGCTAACATCTATTTTGATGCAGTAAGACAAAGTTCCGTATTCAGATTCATACCCTTTCGGCTTTGCTGATTTTTCGCAGTTGAATCGTAGGATCGTATTGTTTTGGCTTTTCAGCCAATGCCTTCGGCACTGCTGTAGGTGTATCGTCGTTTGGTTTTGGTATCGTATCTCGATTTCCTCGACCAAACACCGGGTTTTTTATGCATTCTTCGCCTTTTTCGTACGATTCTGAAAAAGACGGGAAATTCTCATAAGTTCGAGTTTTTTTTCATTCGAAAGAACGAATCGGCATCGTTGTGTATATATAATCATATACGACAATAATACAGTTTACTCACCAACTAATTCCAGAACACCTCGGATTTTCTTGTAATAAGGCTGATTACTATTGACATCCATCGTTTCGACTCGAAGAGTCGCTCGATTACAAAGTGGCTTCGCGAGCTGGCTGCGTATCCACTCACTTGTACATTCTACGAAGTTTCTGGTACCATGCTGTTGCGTATTTTTTTTACCTCCTGTCAGAACATCTCGAAAGAGCTACGAGACCTTTAGGACTTTTTTCGCTTCGGCGTTGTTCATTATCACGCAGTACGGGTCTAATTTTTCTCCGTCGGTCGACATGTTTAAGCTGAATACTGAGATTCATTCATTGTTATTTTACATTTTTCTGTTCATACGAAAATTATAGGTTTGGATTGACTTAATGAGATGATTCAATTTATGAAAAATTTCAATTCATCCCTGTTGGTTCAGCGAACGAAGCGATTTCTTATTTGTCCGTTGATTCCAGTCGAAACAACGAACTCCCGCAGAGACTAGTAGGCTAAAACAAGCGTGAGAAGTGACAAAGTGCCGTTCGAGAGGGATAATTAGGCGCGTGGTGCTTATTATGCGATACCTATGATTGCTCTTAACAACGAGCTAGTGATCGAAACAACCGCTGAAACTTGCCTCTCGAAGACTCAACATTAAAATCATTCGAATCATACTCTAAAAAAATAAATTTGCGAAATTTATATAACGCACACAGTTTCGAATCAAATCAAACTGATCATCTGTGACTAGATCTAACAAACGAAGTAATCGAAAAATGAAGGTCGGCGAAAATCACAATGAATAATGATGATCAATAGTAATAGTTCGATCTGGAAACCTCGAAACGAAATTTCAAACTATGCCAAACCAAAAAACATTAAAACTTTTGGAAACTCCAATAGAGCTTCGAAAAACAAAGAAACCTGACAATAATGATGAAACTTTAACATCGAAACAAATTTTTTTTATTGCATCCAAAAAAAGAAAAAAACTAGATCAATCTCAAATTATATTTTTTTAAAATGATAATCTCGATGACATCGAAAAAAAAAACAAGAACAAAAATTACATCACAAAAACGTGGATAAAATTTTTACTGGATCCGAAATAAGAACATTAAACTTGTAGATAAAATCTCAAATGAATTTCAAAAACCGCAAATGCAACTGCATATATAAATATTTCTTTGATTTATCTCGTATCAACGAATATGATTGCCGTTACGTTATTTTTTAATAATCGTAATTGAAATTATTTATTACTTGCGAGAACTTACCAAGTACCAAACAATTCTTTGTGGCTCACTTCAAGCTCAGTCGCTGCAGAGAGTTCTTGACGAAAAGTTTTCACCGTATTCCTGACGAGGGGGACTGTGTTCTGCAAACAGATTTTTTCACGTTAGGCTATATTTCTAAAATATTGTCCAAAGATTATTTATTCATTATGCCATGAAAATAAATTGGAGTAGATTTGCACAAATAACAAAAACTTACCAATTAATCCTTTGTCGATACAAAGAGTCTTCAATAAGAAGTTCGCACTATATTCTTGACAAGAGCGACTGCGTTCTGCAAACAGATTTTCGCACGTTAGGCTATACTTGAAAAATGTTCTCCAAAGATTATTTATTAATCATGCCATGATAATGATTTGATATAGATTTGCATGAATAACAAGAACTTACCAATTGATCCTTTGTCGCTGTGGAGAGTCTTGAATGAGAAGTTCGCACCATATTCTTGACGAGGGAGACTGCGTTGTGCGAACAGATTTTTGCACGTCAAGCTATTTTTCAAAAATATGATTCAAAGATTATTTTTATTAGTTGTGCCATGACAAGAGTTCAGTATAAATTTGCACTCGCAACAAGAACTTACCGAATGATTCTTTGTTGCTGTGGAGAATCCACGACAAACGCTTGACACCTTTTTCGTTCATGAGAGACGGTGCATTAACAGTCTGTGGACAAATCACTTTTTGTAGAATTTTTTTTTTTTTATTTTCCATTTATTATTATTCTACTGTTAATAAAAAAGGGATCGTTGACGAAGGGTTTTTCACACGTAAATACGAATTTACAACGTACCGGTTGCCGCGCGCTGGACGTCGCATTTCGGCGAAACTGGTCAAAACAATGGAATAAGCGAAAAGCACGCGGCAACAGATGTTTACGGATCGACTCAACGGCCCAAAGATTTTTACTCGAGAAAGATTACTTACAGTCTGTCGTATATCCTCTATCAGTATTTTCTTTTCGTCGTCCGGGAGGTCACAATCACAACATTTTTGAGTTATGCACGCTCAGTTTAATTTTAATAATCACCAATTTCACTCAATTTCACCCGTAATGTGCAAGGAACACGTGTTGCGCACAGAAACAAAGACAACCGTTATGACAATGCGGCTACCGGCTTCGACTTGCCGACGCCGGTCGGCGGGGCGTGGGGGGGTTCCGCAGTGATACCGATGTCACATGGTACACCAGCCAATCGTCAATCGCTTTGGGTTTGATGCGGATCCCTGATTAGCTGACGTTATTACTTCGTGAGAAACGGACTTTGCTAGCATGTTGCAAATATGCGCGGAAACGACGCCATTGTTTCCACTGGACAAAAAACAAGAGAAAGACGCTGTTGTGCGTTTCGTTATTCCGAGTGCTAAAGAAAAAAGTTATTTTTAGCCATGTACGATTAGTGTTGTACATTGTGAATTTGAAATGTGACGAATGTTTTTGGCTCGCTTAAAAAAACGAAGAAAAAACCGCACATTACAGCAAACAGGAGATTACGACGCGTGCGATCTCGCGACAGGTGCAAGCCTGCCGTTTCGGCTGAGATTGGACGAGGCAAACAACGAAGTATCGTGCGATACTTGGTGAGTATTTTAAGCTATGCCAATTTATACTTAATATTCAACAATTATTTGAAAAATCGTTTATGAAACACAACCTAACAGAAAACATTTGTCTTCCAAACCGCGTCTATGGCGTTTTTTGTAAGAGATTGAGCTGCGACAAATAGTGTGTGAATCTTATTATATTATTGTTCTGGTAACGTGTGAAAATTTACACTTTACTATTATCATGTCATAACTGATACATGATTTTTTAAGAATTCTCAGAAGAAAAAGACGAGTTGAAACAATGTGGTCACAGAACGCTACTACAGTCTCCCTTGGCAAGGAATAGGGTGCGAATCTATCGTCTAGAACCTTCTACAGCGACTCAGCTTAGAGCGAGTGGCAAAGGATCGTTCAGTACTTGGTAAGTTTTTGTCATGCATGCCAATTTACGTGCAACAATTCTCATAACCGATGGATAATTTGGATACAAATTTTAACGCAATTTAATTTTCTCACAGTCCACTTCGACAGCATCTTGATTCGTCTAACATCATTCGTTTCCACATCATTCTGTGGTTGTTGAAAACTGAAGGGGCGAAACTACCATCAACTTTTATCATTGACTTTCTTTAAAGCGAAGTGACAAAAAATCAATTGATACGTGGTAAGTTCTTGTTATGTACCCCAATTTATACCCAGCGATTCACACCTGATGAATGATCTTTAATCACTATTATGGAAAAATAATCTAATGGTCCTTACCTTTTCGAGTTTTAGAAAAATGTTGATTCAAGTCTTTGGTTGATTAATTAAAAAATAAGTTTATTCGCGATTTGAATTTAGGATTTTTTGAAGATTTAGTGGCATTAAAATTTTTTGTTTGAGAATGATTCTCCATTATCATCTCTAGGCCCTTAATGGTTCTATATCAAATTGAAGTGTATCTACCTGATTCTCATCTTTTTATTGTGGATATAGTGAAATTTTCATTCGTTATGTCGGGATTGAAATTTTTTGTTTTTACATTCTGAAGTTCAATCAAGGATTATTTACAGATAATCAATTTTTTCCCCTTTTACCGGGATTTTGTTATGTACTTTCGATATTATTTCTGCTTTTTTCGAAGTTCAATCGAGATTGATAAATTCTTTTCTTCTGGGGTCAATAAACTTTGGAACTTCGTTTCGAGCTTTCGAGATTGAACTTGCGTTATTATTTTCGAGCTTCTTCATTTGTTTCATTTCCGGCTTTCGGAGAATCTTTCTGCATTATATAAATTTCGAATTTTGATTTGTTCAATAAACCAATAACAATGGGGCGTATTATGGAAGTATATAAACAATTTTCGAAGTATTTCAATATTCAGTTTATGAGACCGATGTTCCAACTAGTGATCTACGAGAGTTTGTATAAACCACATGAAAGAACTATTCTATATTTCGAGTATAACAAATATACAAATAACATAAGACTTTGTTCCCTTCAGCATACGGGAATGATGGATAATTTTGTTTCTTTGATACATTGCAATTTTTCATGCATTGAATCATATTGATAAGTAAATTCAATTCGATTTATCGTCGATGAAGGACAAAGTTCCGAATTTTAGAAAGTCATAATCATATCAATTTCCAAAAGATACAAATAGCAACAGGATGTATTCTAACAATGGATAATCAATTTTTGGAGGGTTTCAAAACTTAGTTCAAAATGGTACATGCGAGAAGAGTTTCAGCCTTTACGGTGGACGTATGCTTGGTATTGCTAGAAAAATGAAGATCCATGGAACAGCATAGGCTCAACCGATTTGCCCTCGTGAGCTTCTCCCAATCACGCCTCCGGCGCAACTCCTTAATCAAACGAACAGCAGGTGTTCGTTATGATAATATAAGCAGCATCAGAAAATATTTTCTATGATATTTCGACTGAGATGAATATATAATACCATTTTTTAGTGTGTTCTGAAAATGTATAATCAATTTTCAAAGCACATTAATGCTTCATTCATCCGGTTGGTAATACAGAAATGATTTACCATCCAGGTACCGAATGCACAGATGTCTGACATATTCGCCGACGAATCGACAATGCTGTCACAGCCATCACGCAAAAGAAAAGCACCATCTATGAGTCGTACATCGATATACAAACGGGCAAAAAAAACAATACGATGATTATGGGAAATGCTTCCCCAAAGACGTTACATTCGAAAAGGTGCCCGTACCGCCGGAAGTGCAGAAAGTAAGTGTAATCAAAAGTCCAATACCACACAAAAAGGCGTGCTGCTTATATTTCGTGAAATCGATAGCTGGCTGGTACTTAAATTACACGGTACTCGTTTGTATACAGATAATTTAAATACACTGTAGTCGAAGTACTTGAAATGCTTATAATGAACTGAACTTCATCTTAATTTGGACAGATTATAGTTTCTGCAAAGTTTGTTGCGATTCATTTCAAATTTGGAAGAAAGATTGTGTTTTTCCTCTCATTTTAAACAAAACACTGCGATCTGCAACTCACTATGATCTACATAAAATGTGGTGTTTCATTTTGAATTAATAAAAAATAACGTAGCTAATAACTGCACACTGCGATGATACAACATTGTACCTGACATTTGACGAAAAACATTACAAATCAATTGGATTTCCAACAATCTGAAGTCGTCACTTGCAATTTTAAGAAAACCTTGCGCATTACTTCGATTTGTAGTAATTGTACTTCACGAATGTTGCTCCCGGGTACTTGAAGTAATTTTCCCAGCTCTGTTTAAAAAGAAAGTAAACACTTATTAACTAATATATGAGATCCACGAGGATTCGCAACGACAACTGCCATCCACTGGCAAAAAAAGGAGAACAAAACCGAGTACGACTAGGATGAACAGAAAGGCTACACTGCGAAAAAAAAAACGAGCACGGGGAACATGGTCGAGGTGACATACGCTCGGTAAATAGGAACGCCGGCAGCAGTAATACAAACAATGACGCCGTTATTTCTGGCATCGTAGATGACAATTGCTCAAGTTCAATGCAAGTAGATGACAACGAAAATCGCGAGCAGGGAAGCGAAGATCGACAAATCACCGGAGCTCATGGAGATCTCGGAAAAAAAAGACAAGGGCTAGATGTTAACGATGTCGAGGGAGACGAGAATGAAGAAATAGAAAATATTAGCGACAACGACGATACTGCTGAAGACAGACGAATGGCTGAACAGGAAAATAATGAGGCTCATGAAAGCGACGAGAATGAAAACGATAGAGAAGATAATGAAAACGACGCCGGTGATCGCGTAGGCATTATCAGTGATGATGAATCTTCCGAAGAAGACTTTTATGATTCCCAAATGGACGATCCTGGCAGTGAACAAAATAACATTTTTGGACTAGCGGAAATAATGAAGATGACAGGAAAATTGGAGTTGAGGAAATATGTATCGACGCTTTACTTGATTCTCGGTACTATCGCATTAGCAATTCGTGGACGGATTACGCACGCACTGATGATGGTGACGTTCAAATTTCTTGACACTTTATTTGTAAGCAGCGGCTTGCCGCGTCATAAAAAAACGCTCTGGTCGATGTTAATGAGAGAAGATAAAACAAAGACTGTACGTCACATGTATTGCAGAGTGTGTAAACAGTACCTGGGCGAAAACAAGGTACTTCGGAAAGATTGTTCGTGCAAATCATGCGGTCCGGGTAGAGATAAGAAACATCAGTCGTATTTTATACAAGTTAAAATCGAACCGCAGCTGAAAGAACTATTTTCAAATCCAGTAATTGTAAATGGTCTCAATTACCGATTTACTCGAAAGAAGAAAAATCCCGATGCGCTCGAAGACGTTTGTGATTCTACCGAGTACAAGAAAGAGTGTCTGCCTGGTAGGTTTTTTAGTAAAAAAGACAATTTTTCTTTCATCATATTCACTGACGGCGTGCAAGTCTCAAAATCATCGAATGTCAGTGCATGGCCCACATACCTACAATTCAATGAGTTGTCGCCACAAACACGTAAACGTATTATGATACTATGCGGCATATGGGTCGAAAATTTTCACCCCAAATTGAATATGCTTCTTCTGCCAATGTTGAAGGAGTTGCAATACTTACATAGTACCGGAATAACTTGGAAAAATCCACTTGACAAGAAAGAAGTGACGAGCAAATTTATCACTCTAATGTATACTGCTGATTCTGGGGTCAGATGGGCAATCCTCAACATGACTATGTACAATGGAAAGTTTGGATGTACCTTCTGCTACACCAAAGGAACATCACTTCTGAAAAATGCGCAACGAAAGTACCCAGTGCAAGGTCAGGAGGACGCCTCTTCGCGAACTGACTTAGACATACGACGTGATATGAGAAAAGCTGACAAGAAGAACTCGAAGAAGAAGTACAAGACCCTACAAAAAATCCATGGTGTTAAGGGATATGCAGCAATTGCCGGTTTGCCAGAATTTGATTTAGGCCGTGGGGTCGTTGTGGACAGTATGCACTGTGTTTTCATGGGCGTTGTCAAATTCCATACTGAACTGTTGCTCGACGCGATATACTCGAAACAGGCTTGGTATGCTGGGACACCAAACGACATCTGCACGATAAATGTGCGCCTGTTGAAAATTCGCCCGCCCAGCATGATATCCAGGAAACCAAGAAAAATCGAAGAAATGAAACAGTGGAAGGCCTCAGAATGGAGGAACTGGATACAGTTTTACGCACTAACATCTATGGAAGGCACAATCCCGCAGCATGATCTCCTCCATTTCGCAAAACTGTCCGCAGCAACATACATCTTGAACAAGGACAGCATCACTACAGAAGAACTGAAGAAAGCTCGATCACTGCTGAGAGAGTACGTGCAAATGTTTCAAGATACATTTAGAATAAAAAATATGAGGTATAATGTGCACTTGTTGACGCACTTAGCCGATACCGTAGAGTATTGGGGACCGTTTTGGGGACATAACGCATTTAACTTTGAGTCATGGAACAAAAAAATCATCGACAAAGTGACAGCTGGCAATTCAAGGCCGCTCCAAATAGTGACGCGATATTTTATGACCCGGTTCATCGAAAGCTTCTTCCCTGATCCAAAAGTTGACCCGCAAATAAAGACGATGTTAAATAGCATTCTCACTGACGATTCAAAGAGATGTGTCTATTGTGACGTTGCAGCCTTCCTTTATTTCCCGAAAATCGGGTCTATCCGGGGGGTATAGGGTAGGGGAAAAAGGGGGAAATAACGTACCCACGTTTTGTGTAGGAAATTATAATATTTGTTATTGTTTAATACTCGAAGAAATTACAAAAGAAAATGAATAGGAACTTGAAAATAACAAAATACCTTAATAACAGTCGGAAAGAGAAAAGGTCGCAATAATAATGATAATACTGGGCTCGAAAAATAAACAATGGAAAAAAGCAAAAATCGGAAATACAAAAAAAAAAGGGAATCAGAGAATAGAAAACTTAATCAATACGCGGGAGTCGGTAATAATTCTTAAGGGTCAATCGCAGGGAAAAAGGGGGGGGCTGGCCGGTGAAAAACTCTACACAAAAACGGTCGGTCTAAATCGGAATCAAAAAATAGCAAAAACTCATAAAAATGTCGATCTCTACTTGGGCGCCAGCTACTTTCTCGGTGTAGCACCGTAACTCAAAAAAAAGAAAAGGAAAGAAAACTATTAACTTGCGCGGCACACGGCTAGCAGGGAAAAACGGGGGGGGAGGGGGATGAGACTTCTCAGGTCGGGGACACTGTTCCAGGGCTTCTTGACAAATTACCTCGGCACTCAAAAAAACGTAAAAATCACAATGGTAAAAATCGGAAAATATCTCAATAACGTGTCTCGGGAAACGGGGGAAAATTAACGATAAACGGTACGCACGCTGGAAATCTCCGCGAATACCACCACTCACGCGCACGTGTTCGAATAACTCAAAAATGTCGGCGCACGTGGCGGCCGGTACTCGACGGTCAAAACTTTATACAATTCCAAAATAAATAGCGTGGAAAAACTCAAAGAAACGGCTTAATATTACAAGAAGGGGTTCGGGTAAATCTTCAGGGGGTTGGGGAGACGGGAAAAGGTGAGAAAAGGGTCGGCGGGGGCAAACTTGTTCACTACTCACTCAACCGGGTCACTCGTAAAATATCGGTTACAAAACCGTCCGATATTTCGCACAATATTCCTCACAATATTCCTTGGTTAGCCTTGTCGTTATAATTCCTCGTACTCGGCCCAAATCGTATCCTTGGGCAATGGCTTATTGGTCTGTTCTCTCCGGGAAGGAGTCTGAATTGTAACGGGGATGGCCGAGTCGTCGTAAAATGTCCTAATAATTCTCTATTATCTCTCACACCTGTCACACGCTCTACTCTCTCACACGCCTGGGCTCGAAGTGCAGACAGCCTCGCTGCTTCCGGCTTCTTCTCCGACCTTAGGGTCGGCCGTGTACTGAGCGACAGGTGTCGCGTGGGATAATTGGTCGATTTCGGGACTAGCTGTCGATGGACGCCGGGATTGGTCCGTCGACACGTGCGAATATCCGTCGCGACGGAAGGCTCGTCGCGACGCTCGGCGCGCGCATCCTGGGCATCGATTGGCCTATCGATCGCTGGGCTATCCTCGCCGTCGGGAGGTGGCGGATCCTTACGGCGAGTCGAGGTAATGTCTGGCTGACAGGTCTGACGGTGGTAACGGGGGGTAAGACGGTGTATGGCCGCACGATTCACCTCGTCGGTTTTGTTTCTTTTCCGCTGGCGATGGGACGTCCGGGGATTCTTCGGTGGTGTTCTTCGGTCTTCGAGGGGCTTCGTTCTTCGTTGGGCTTTGTTGAGTGAGTCGCAGGGGCTGTCAGGTGGGAGCTAGAGGGTAGGGTAAGTCGGGGGGGGGGGGGGGGGGGGGGGGGGGGAAGGTTAACAAATCGTGAATTTCGGCGCTTAGTTGCTAAGTAAAATATATTGTGTTTTCTGTGAGTGGTGGGCCTTCGAGCCAGGCAGCGGAAGGGACTTGTGACGTGCCACGTCACACTATATAACCAATTAAACCGAGGTACCACCGAAATTCGTTGGCATCGGAAGAATGGAGAAACGTGCGCTTCTAGAATGGGAATTGGAATCTCTTCATTGGGTCGGATATAATCCAGAATTTCTGACCCATTACAAGCGTGCGAAAATACATGGTATCGACTACCTGTGCCGGGCAGAGGAATACGAACAAGAAACTCAATTTTGCAATTTATTTGTATATTGTCGTACTATTGGATACGCAGAGATTGTAGAAATAGTACACTTCGATAACAAGGATAAACTAATATGGGGCCTCTTCGTGCAGTGCCGGGGAAACGTCGGTAATGCTTTTGGAACTCTGCATATTGAGAATGTCGAATGTACATCGAGTACTGAATTTGTTGCTATTGACGATGAGCCCCCGGTACCAGCAATGGTGCTTGAGCGAAGTCGAAACCAACTTCGCATTTGCAGGGTACCAAATTGTTATGAGACCGATTAGTAAAGTTTTGGAAACGATATTAATCAGATTCCAAAAGAAGAATTCCTCGAATCTGCAATCGATTGTCTTTCGCGACAAGAGCACATTCCTGCGATGAGTCGGGTGAAATAATCAAGTAAAAGAGACAGCGTGAAACACAGCAATATGCTTTGCGTCGAGACCACGTCTCAATCCGACATAAAACCTGGGAAAACCGATACATTTTTGATAAAAATAAAAATATTAAATGAAACTTGCATGCACTAACTAAAGATTTTTTTTCGTAATTTCGTCTTTCCGCAGTTACATTACACAGCACATTATGGCTCGACGAGTGAAATCCTACTGCTCGAACCTCGATCAACGGCTATTCGGTATGCAGTGTCCGTATAAGATTAAAAGAATCGGCGGTTTGTGTGTCAGGTCCGGTTGAGCTTCGACTGAAGTCAACATACCGTTGAAACTGCATGTTTCTTCTCGGAACACAGAATCCTTTCACCGTTTGAATACTTTAGCCATCTACGACGAAAGTGGAGACTGTTAAAAACAAAAACAGTCAAGGTAATGAATGTCCATTAATTATTAATGCTGTTTAGTCATCGTTGAAACTATTCATTTTGTAAGTCCTTGGATTAATTCTTTTCCACTTTTATTGAACTCTAAAAATTCAAATACTGTAATACGTTCTTGATGATACTGCATCTAACGTCCTGTGGGTTGGAAAAATTAAATCATATCTTCCTTATCTTTGCCCCTATGTTTTCCCACCGAAGTCAATCTGAAGTTATAATTCTTTAACGTAAAGTTATGAGTAGGTCCTGGAATTCAACATGAGTAAAAACATCTCAAAGCTGTCAGATATGTAATGCATAATTAAGAATCTCAAATCTAGTTCATACCGTGCGTCGTTTGTTTCTTTTTTAATTTCGCGTTTGCGTGTACACGTCGTATTTTGCACATATGAATATCTAATATAGAAATGTAAAAAACAATCATGAACACACAGCTCTTTCTACGAGGAAGCATAAAGCATGTTATTCCATAACCGGCATGGATTTCGTTATAAAGAATGTTTGTTTTACGATTTGTTTTACGAGAATTTGAGCCAGAGGTCGTTAAGAACCTACGCGATCGCGGCGAAAACGGGCGCGCTGTTGAGAGTGAACCGACAGACACCGAACAAGACGACACCCGATGGGTACGATTATACATTCTTTACGAGTTACATGAGTTGATGGAAAGTAACCTTTATCCGGCCAAATAGGAACGATGCAAGTTACAGTGAAAAAATTGATACGCGATCGAGTCTTCTTTCGAGTGTACGGTACAAGACCTATCGAGCTTAAGGGAGCTTTCCAGTGTGACAGCCCGAAAAATCGCTGTTTTTCGCGATTTTTTTTTTTAAAGAAAAAATAATCTAATCGGTCTGGTTTTTTTTGTATATTAATTGGGTATTGAAGAATACAATACAATTTTTTAAAGATCGATTTATTTATTAATTAATATCTATAAAAATGATGAAACAATTGTTGCAGAAAATGCACTTGGATGTGGTGTCCACGTTGGGGGTCACAATTTTGATCTGAAACAAAAAACACAAAAAGATTATTGATCGGTATATAATTGGCTTTCGTGCTATGGAGGCTTTTTTTTTTTTGACATCTTCCTATTTTTTTGTAAAAAAAACTGCCAAAAAAAAATGCTAACATCGACACTTTTTGTTCAAACCGGCGCCATTTTTGCAAAAAAAAAAAAAAGCCTCCATAGCACGAAAGCCAATTATATACCGATCAATAATCTTTTTGTGTTTTTTGTTTCAGATCAAAATTGTGACCCCCAACGTGGACACCACATCCAAGTGCATTTTCTGCAACAATTGTTTCATCATTTTTATAGATATTAATTAATAAATAAATCGATCTTTAAAAAATTGTTTTGTATTCTTCAATACCCAATTAATACACAAAAAAAAACCAGACCGATTAGATTATTTTTTCTTAAAAAAAAAAAATCGCGAAAAACAGCGATTTTTCGGGCTGTCACACTGGAAAGCTCCCTTAAGCTTATATGATTGCTCATTGTCAGATGGAATAATTGTAACGCATCTAGAGATTCGCGTTCGAATAAAACTATTCAATTCCAGCATAATATGGAAATGTATGCGAAAGAATTATTAGTCTATCGCGCGCTAGGAACTTGCGTTCTATTATCGGTCAACCGTCTGCTTTGGATCCACCCCGGAGGGAATCCTATCTGAAAACCGAATTCGTTTTGCCTCGCATCGCTTGTGTGAACACGGGTTCAACCGTGTGACGACACACGTTAACAATGTTTTTTTTTTCATATGTATTTAGATCTGTCGGAAAGGACGAAATTCTTGGAGTACATGGCGTGTAAACTTTGCGGCTTCTCTGGCGAATTCCGCGATCTTCAAGGTAATTTGAGACGTTGCAAAGACAGTCAATGTGCGACACTCTGGGTACACCATCGAAGCATCGGAAACTTTGTTATCGTATGACGGTATGATCTGCATTTTTCGAATACACTAATAGAATTACCACGAATCTGGAAAATCGTGAACATGCATACGTTCGCATGTTGGAAATGTTCAATCATTTTTTTCAGAAATGTATGAAGAGCTTGAAATTTTTGTTAACTAATTAAAACTATGTTTAAAGCGTTCAAAACTTAGTTCAAAGTGTACAAAAACGATCAAATTATGTCGACGTCCAGAAAGCGTTTGAATAATGATTGAAACGTTGAACGTACACGAGTGAAAAACGTAAAGAAGGTTCAAATATTTCAGAAAACATTTGATAATTTTTAAAAACCTTCAAAGATGTTTATAACGTAAAAACAGGAGGTTCAAGTCGTCTTGAGAACCTTTAAAAAAAGTTGAGAACTAAAAGTTGAAATCTGAAAGTTGAAATCTGAAAGTTGAAATCTGAAAGTTGAAATCTGAAAGTTGAAATCTGAAAGTTGAAATCTGAAAGTTGAAATCTGAAAGTTGAAATCTGAAAGTTGAAATCTGAAAGTTGAAATCTGAAAGTTGAAATCTGAAAGTTGAAATCTGAAAGTTGAAATCTGAAAGTTGAAATCTGAAAGTTGAAATCTGAAAGTTGAAATCTGAAAGTTGAAATCTGAAAGTTGAAATCTGAAAGTTGAAATCTGAAAGTTGAAATCTGAAAGTTGAAATCTGAAAGTTGAAATCTGAAAGTTGAAATCTGAAAGTTGAAATCTGAAAGTTGAAATCTGAAAGTTGAAATCTGAAAGTTGAAATCTGAAAGTTGAAATCTGAAAGTTGAAATCTGAAAGTTGAAATCTGAAAGTTGAAATCTGAAAGTTGAAATCTGAAAGTTGAAATCTGAAAGTTGAAATCTGAAAGTTGAAATCTGAAAGTTGAAATCTGAAAGTTGAAATCTGAAAGTTGAAATCTGAAAGTTGAAATCTGAAAGTTGAAATCTGAAAGTTGAAATCTGAAAGTTGAAATCTGAAAGTTGAAATCTGAAAGTTGAAATCTGAAAGTTGAAATCTGAAAGTTGAAATCTGAAAGTTGAAATCTGAAAGTTGAAATCTGAAAGTTGAAATCTGAAAGTTGAAATCTGAAAGTTGAAATCTGAAAGTTGAAATCTGAAAGTTGAAATCTGAAAGTTGAAATCTGAAAGTTGAAATCTGAAAGTTGAAATCTGAAAGTTGAAATCTGAAAGTTGAAATCTGAAAGTTGAAATCTGAAAGCTGAAAGCTGAAAGCTGAAAGCTGAAATCTGAAAGCTGAAATCTGAAAGCTGAAAGCTTAAAGTTGAAATTGTTGTCACTTTCTCATAATGTCCCTTTATTCGAAAACCTTCTTCTATGAGGAAGCATTTACTATATTTCTGGCTCCCTCATAGAGGAAGCACATACATCCGGACATTTTTCTAAATGTGTTTTTTCGATGTTTTGGAACATTCTGAACACGTTTTCATTAAAATCTAGAAATTTTTTTTTACACCATAACAAAGCTTCGTCTGTGACGAAGCAAAATGTATAAACTGTTCAAAGAATGTTTGTATTTCGCCGGAAAATTGTAAAAGAATGCTTAGAACGTTCAAACAGATGTTTAAACCTTTCAAAAAGTAAGAACGGGACAATGGAGGAGTGTTTTAAGAACGATCAGCAAATATTCAAAATGTTGAAAATGTTGATAAAAGTTTGTATCGCGAAACATTTGAAACGTTCAAACAATAAAAAAAATGTTCTCAGAACATTAAGCACGTTAAGATATTAACTCTGAAAATGTTATTGTTTTAACAGCGTATTACCCATTAAATTCATGGGGTGGAAAAAATGAGTCATAATAGAATATCACCCCCGAATGAAAACTGGTAATCATCTCCTTGATCTTAGCGATTCAGAAAGAAAAAAGTAATGCTACAGAATTTTTTCATATCGATCTCCTGAGATACTTTACATTCCCGACAGATATTGTTATACTATAGTAAAAGACTCTCATAGACTATCAATTAATTGTGAGGAATTTGTTATGAGATATCTTGACGAAAGAATACAAGGAAATATGTTTCAATTGTGTGCAATCAACGAATCGCTTTTCAGACAGTCATAAAAAGCACCCTCTTTTTTTGTCCTCGGAATTACAGAACTCAATTCAGGGTTTGCTAATGCATCGTTTCTTTTACTTTCAGAAGCACTGCAACAAATGACGATGGTTTTCTGGAACGATAGAATAGTCGTCTTCGATTTCGGGAATTTTAATAAACGAAGCTGTAGTCCAGCAAACAATGGGATTCTGAAGAATACAGTGCCAGGACGAGCAAAAAATGTTTTGTAGAAATGGAAGCGGGATTAGTTAGCGTAATTTCTTCTTAAGGTTTCAACGATCGTGCATCGCTCTGACTTGGCATTGCAGCAACTCACGTATAATTTGCGGCATTGATTTGAAGCGTCTGTCTAAACATTCATAACAACGCTTAATTACTGAATTGCGTTAACATGTATCACACAGGACCGAAACTTTCCGTACGGAAATATAAAAAATGGAAGTGTCCATAAGAACTAGCATACTTAGAAAAAAAAATCGATACACATCAATACAGAGTTTATCTTCTGGCAACGCTCGGTATACACTCGCGACGGGGGGGATTATCTCATTCTGTACAAGTTTAGACTTTAATTAGAGTTCCAAGTTTCAAGCGCGATTCAATAAGGATAAGCAAAATAATAAGGCGAAGCAAATACGGATTCCTTTTTTTTTTTGCTTAATAAATGAGTATAAAAATGCCAACGCGACTTTCTTGTTAACGTCAAGAATTATGTTAATATTTCCACCAAATTAGCATAATAATCATTGTAACATTTGCAGTCTGCAAGTAAACGCGGCTCGGAATGTTAACGATTCCGAGAGTTGTATACAAATTTATATAGTGACAAGATATATTTGCAAACGAAACCCTGTTTCTTCATGTACCTGGGTGTATGCCCTTTGGTACAGTCGAGCAGGAATCCTCTATGACTTGCACTAACGTAGCAAAATGGTTTCAATGCAACCCAATATTTTGAGTAAATAAGTCGAAAAAATGGCATGCTTTACTTTTTCAGTTCTACGTTCACTTTTTTTAAATATAAGAAAGTGATGTGAATTTTTTTTTTTTCTTATTCATACGTCACGTTGAATTTTTACCCCTTTACACGAGCAACAAAACCAACGCTATCACGTCATGAAATAATCGAGTCAAAAAACCAACATTATTTGAATCCATCGAAAAAGAGCCAGAAATGAACACAATTTTGTTCTGAAAAAACTAGATATTTTAAAAATCACTTGTAGTAATAGCATTTAAAAAATAATTGCAGTTAAAATTCAATTATGTTTCTTTGACAGTCAAGCGCGGATTATGTACGCCTCGCGAACATCACGACGTACGTGATGAACGACGTACGTGCCGTGACGACACGGCAGTACGTGGCGAAATCTTGTTATTTCACGAAAAATTTTATTGAGAAAATTCGTTAACACAAATGACGTGGTTCACTCGTTTAGAAATCGATATGAAAAATGAAAACGCTTTTTTACTTGTTTATACGTTTCGTAGATTTTTATACTTCATTCTAGAAGTACAAAAAACCGAAGCAATAACATTATTAATTAAGCGAGTTAAAAAAACGAAAATTATTTGGTTCCTAAGCAAACATGCTAGTAATTGACACGATTTTGTTGTTGAAAAACCTCGATCACATCGAATTAGTATGATAAAAATAGCTTTAACATTTGTAGTTTACATGGAAATTTTCGTCTTGGGCTCGTATATTTTTGCACGGAATACTGTTCTTCACTTTTTAGGCACGACCGAGCGTACGCAAAAAGAAGTGCCTTATTTTATATACGATCTCGAAAAGTTGATTTTTCTCTCGTTTATACGTGGCATTGATTTTTTGCCCCTTTATACACAAGTAAAAATCAACGCAATAACGTTATTAAATAATCAGATTCAAAAAAATATAATGGCGTGGTTTTGTACCAAACGAGCCGGGATGTAACACAATTGTTGTGCAAAACTTGATCTCCTCGACTTCGTATAAAAATAGCTTCGGAATTCGTAGAAATTTTCGTTTGAAAAAGTATTTGTGCATTAAGCACAGTTCGGCTATGGACTGAATGTACCCTTTTTCTACAGTCGAGTGCTCTGGGGAAAGTACTATTTTCAGTTAAAATCGTTGTTAAACGGATTAGTTTTGTCATATACACTAAGATATTGGTTTATATGGAAAATGTAATACCAATTGCGTTAAGGCATAAGAACGTTCATTTTTTATGAAGAAGATATAATAAAATAAAATTACGAAGTTTACAGATACGATGAATCAAATGACCAACCGGTTTGCGATTCATTTATCCAAACCCGCCTCCACTACAAGCTCCGCTGCCGATCGCTATTCCGATCGTTTTGCGGTTGAATTATCAATAACCGACCCCACTAAAGTCTCTTGTTGATCGTTATTGCGGTTATTATGTGGTCGATTCATGGAAAACCGACCGTATGCATAAGGCCGTCGATCGCTTCTTCGGTCGTTGTGCGGTCGATTTATTGATGCCCGACCGCACCGGAAGATCCCTTATCGATCGTCCTTGCGGTTGTTATGTGGTCGATTCCTGAAAAACCGACCGTGGTTGATTCGTGAAGAACACGGGGCAATGGGTCGTAGTGCCGCGCGCAGCGGTGGTGCTGTAATCGGTCGAGTTTTCAATCGTTTCATGGTCGAATTTGCGCACAAACAGACCGGTCGTATTTACGGTCGATACGTGGTCGGCGGTGCCGACAGGGTTGGTCAGCCAATACTTGGCCGAACATTGGCCGACCATTCGGGATACGACAATCGCCACGCCAACACTAGCCTGACCATGGGCCGCGTCCGTTCCATCGGCAAAACCTACATGGGTCGTGCCCGATTGCACATCGGGATACAAAATAAATCCTGGAAAATTCCATTTTTTTACCATTCCGAAAGATCCTGCATCTCTAGAATTGTGAAAATGTGCTGTGAAACGTGAAAATGTGAAATGTGGGCACCCAGAGTGTGAAAGTCACTTTCCCAAAAACGTTGTTATTTGACAGCGTCAAATCCTGGGAGCCGATAGGCGCATACTGGTCGTTGTAAGTTTTGTGATTATCTAAGTTAACTATCAGTTGAGTAAAACATGCCCCTTTCATTACAAATGTGTTCATTGCAGTCGACATATAAAATACTACGGTTGGCAAAGGGGACAGTGCCTTCGATATTCCCACGGACTGAAGCGGATTTATCGACCGAGACAATTACACTATTGCAGACTCACGAGAACTCAGTTTGCCAGCCTCAAACAGAAAATCCACTGGATGCTTTGGCGGATGATAGAGACAGTTATTGTTCACTGCCACAAAAGCGTCAGAAAGTGCACAATGGAATGAAAGAAAATAGTACGCTCTCATCCTTCGTCCAACTACACCAAAAAGAACAACATTCTCAAGAAATCGGAGAAGTACTCGGTGTCGACAAAAGCCAAACACTGAATTCTCACGAAAGCGATGCGGCTCCAGCATGTACAACTATGGAAGTCGAAACAACATCAAGTGCCTCATTAACATTCGATAAACTCCTAGCAACAGAAATAAAGCTGCTTCTGGACGGCTGATGGAGAAGACAACTTGCGAGAGAACAAGACTGATGATATTAATGATACACAGGTGCATAAATATCGAGAAGAATTACAAAACGTTCATTTTGAAAGCGGTGACTGTGACAGATGATTTGTCGATTTAAGTCACAGTTCTCGACAAGCCTGTGAACCTATCACAATTGAACTTTCCTCATCGAGTAATAAGTACAACTCAACTTGAAGAGTTAGTACACACGATCGATATGATGAATGTTTGCAAGGGATGCACTGGCTTGTCGGTTGAGGCGAACATGAAAAATGGAAACTGGAGCAGAGCGAGCAAAGATGTCTGAAACGTGGCGCTATCACGGATGTAGTCTCCTGCTTTCGAAAGTGAGGTCTTGCCGCTCTTGCCGAACGACGCAAAAAACGGTTGCGACAAAGTTTCGCCGATGGAAGTCGGGAACGAATAAAAACAAACGGAATAGTGCTCCACATTCTCCGACGCAGAGAAGAGCAATGTTTCGCTTGCAAAAAAAACTCCGTGCAGCCAAAGCATCACAGGAAAAAGCTCGGGGAAAGTGCAAAAGCTTGCAAGAACAAATAAAATTTCGCCAGGCAAGAATGGCCCGTTGCGCGAATCTTGATCCCGACGAATTGTTGAAGAGCGGCAAAGTATCGAAAAATCAAATTCATGTTTTGCAACTAATAATCGACGCGGCCAAGCACAAGCATTCAGAAGGGCGTGATTACCCGAGGAATGGATGCTCCTTTGCATACTCTTGCATATGCGGTCCTCATCTGGGTACGAGTTTTTGAGGAGCAACGAGATCTTGCCGCGTCCGTGTGTGCGCACAATAAGAAGGTATGAACCATTTTATGTTGAATTTTGCCTAATATTTAAAAGCATGCTATACAATATTGTTACCTATAAGCATCGTAATTTTCTTTCTAGACACTTATCGAAAATCGATTCACGATGTTGATTTAACGCGAAGTTTTTCGAAGTTTTCAAAGCAGCGTTGAAAAAAAGATGAATCCCAGCGGCATGGAATCTTACTGTTGGATGAGATGAGCACGCAAAAGAGTGTTACCGTTGACACCAAAAACCTTACCTACAAAGGGTTAATTGATTTCGAAGACGATGAGCAGCAACAATCCCCAGATTTTTCGCAAAAGGCCAACCACGGGTTGGTAATAGTGTTTCATGCATTGAATGACACATTTACCCAGCCAATTGCAGTTTTCGCATCAAGAGGTCCAGCAAATGGAAACGTGCTTGCAAAAGTTATCGTCAAAGAGATCATTTTCCTCGAAGGAATTGGTGCAAAGGTGCACGGTATCGTCAGCGATGGAGCTGCTCGAAATCGAAAATTTTGGTCGGGAGTTGGCGCGAGTGGGGCATGAAACAGGTTACGCAATTATTTCGATCACCCTGTCGTAGGGTAGGTAGGGTCGAAAAGCGTTCATCTTTTCAGATACTCCGCGCTTGATGAAGACGATACCAAATCGTCTACACAATAATAAGGAGAAAGGTTCAGAGGTATGTACAATTTGGCAATATGTAGAGGCATTTTTTCGCGCCTTTTATTTACTATTCTATGTATCGAATGTTTAGATGAGCCCCACAGAACTCGTTGTCAAATGGGAGTACATTCAGACACTCCAAAAAAGTGATAAGAGATTGGTCGGACCCGGCAAAAAATGTAGTGTGTCCCAAATTGACACCGGACCACGTGCATTGAAATAGCGCGCTGAAAATGCGCGTTCGGTTAGCGGTTTAAGTAAGAATGCGTTCCTTCCAACTAGAGTGAACCGATAATAAAAATGGGGTGTTGCTTTTTTAGGTGTATAGTAACTCCGTCGCTGTTGGCCTGCGGTACTATGAAAATAAAGTCCCGGACTTGAAAGGTTGTGGAGCAACGGCGGCGTTCTGTAAATGGATGAACGATATGTTCGACGCTTTAAATCGTACGAATCCTATCGATGGCGTTCAAGCTGGAAACGTAGATTATAAAGTGAGTGCAAAAAAATATATTATTTCAACTTAAAATGTCGGACTTAATTCAGATTCTGAATCATTATTCATTATTCTTATTATTCTTCTTATACTTTCCATAGATAATAGCGGAATCTCTCCGTAAATTGGATGCTTGGGCGGAACATGTGAAGAAGAAGAAATTATTAGGGGACCTCTTTCTGACCAAACAAACAGGGGAAGGACTCCGAATCACTCTACGATCCAGTCTCGATTTGATTCGGTATCTAACGGAGAACTGCGGCTTCCAGTAAGTGCTAACTGGTCGTATAAACCAGGATCCTTTAGAAGTTTGTTTAAATGAATCTGCTAGCGAATTTCATAGTTTGTCGATCTAGAATTAATTTTGACATGAATTAATAATTCTTTTTAAGTGTTGTAACATTAATTTTTGGAAAATCAATGAAGCAATTTCATCTTTATCGACGATAGTCTTGAAATCAGACGCCTGGAACGGACTTTATGCAAGTGTTTTTCGAAAATATTCCGATCGGTTTAAATAATGCATAATAACAAAAACTGATGACGCATGGAAAAGTTTATAGAAAATAGTACTCAAATGTACTTAGTGGGAACTCTAATGAAAAAGCCTGGCAAAGGATTCAAATGTTTACAGCAAAAACCCTGCGTGATCTCCACAAAACTCATTGCATTCTACACTAATCAGCTAACCGTTCTCTTCTCAAGCTCTTTAACCGGATGTTGAATTTAGATAAGCAGACATTTTTACAGTTTCGTACTGCTCATCAATTTTGTTTCGCTTACAAAGCTTTTTCTAATCCTTGAAAATGGTTTCTCAAAATATTTTTTTTTATTCGCCGACATCGCATGAAGGATCAATGAGAAAATGTTCAAAACAAAAAAATTATCAATTTATTTGCATTCAACACATTTGTATGCAAATAAAGTGAACATTTTTTCAACGTAACAGTTCTTGATTCTCATTTATATTATTCTCTTTGTGGGTGTGTGTGTGTGTGCGCGCGCGCCTCTGTTTTGTTTCTTTGTTAATTTAGAGATTCTTTGGTACGGTTCGTCAAGCGGGTGGCTGCAACGACCATCCTTCAACTCCCACTTTCCTTCACATATGCAAAATTCTGTCTACATACAGCGATTTAAAACCCCCGGAAGCTGGCAATTGCTCAGTGTCTTCACAGAAGGCTACTCAGCCTTTGGTGAAACTTGCCGAACTGAAATCAATTCACAATTTCTCAAACACTTCTGCAGACCTCTCACAATCCATCAAGCAGAAATTGGAGCAAGTTGTGAAGCACGACGAGTAGTGCTTTGAACTGCTTGCTGAGCATGATTATTGCATGTCGGAAGTGAAAGATTGTGTTCTATAGTGCCTAACTGCAGATTTGACGAAGTGCGTTATGAATACAGTGAAACGCTTAACTTGCGACGAAGCACTGATTATATCTGACACTAAAGGAGTTACCCTGCCGGAAGCTGTACTCAGTATTTAGCAAGGGCGAGCCAATTTAATACATCTGAATTCCCGGCTATATCGGTTTAAGCTTTTTTTAGAAAAACAATTCGATCGATATTGTCTGTCAGCTAATGTTTTCGAAGACGTTATCGATGCAGTGTGTAAACACGAGGGTGTGTCCTTCCCTTGCACGGTCCACGGGCATGAAGTCATTTATCAAGTCAACTAATATTTTATTAGAATGCGCATGCAACAGCACTGTAGGCGTTTGAAAGCTGAACAACGCAAAACTAATAAGTTCTGCGTAAGGTAAAAAGCGATCAAAACAATGTACTTGTGAAATGATTATACTAACAATGAAAATATGTTTCTATATCTATATTCAAGTATCTTATTTATTTGTAAGTCCACCAATCTAAACTTTGTCATTTAACATAAATGATTTGTTCGCAAAAAATATATATATATATAACATATAACATATACTATTATATTTTACGTATTTTATTATTACGTAATAAAATATAATATGAGCATCGCGAGTACAACAATACTTTTTATTATTTTATATTTTATTGTGCCTATATACGGCCGTTATAGCCGCAGACTTGGCGGGCCAGGTGTGCATCGCTGAGATGACTATCAGCACCACACAGCGGCTGGCGATATTTCGAAGTGCCGCGAGTGTGCTGAGTGCCAGTGGGCTGGGCAGGGTGAACGGTGTGCGGTGTGCTATGCAGGGAGTGCGGTGTGCTGTGTCAGCCCCGCCGTGTGTGTGTGAGAGAGATCGTTTTACACCGAGGTATCATCTATTACTTCCCATTGAATTTCATAAGAATTGTGACACTATCAATAATAACGGAATTAAACAAATCAAATGAAAAAATGAATTGGGCACATTAATGAAGTATAAACAGTGCTTTTTAAGATATTTATTTTTCCAAACAGGATGGATTGTAAAGTCTCTAGCAAATTCATTTATTTATTTTAGTCGATCTTTTATATTCTAGTGTGTCATCGAAATCTAGTATAATACAATGATGTTTCTGCTTTTTCCGTCTAGTTTTGCATTGTTTAACTCTTGTTTCTAGAATAGGTGTAGAAGACTCTTACAGGTTCTTGAGCAAGCTGTTGTTTATCGCGATATTTCAAGTATTACGAATAAACAATGGGTTACCAGGTATACCAGGTTTCGATGGCATACTAAAATGCAAAAGATATTCATTTGCTGGAGAGTTCACAATCCATCGTGTCTGGAAAAATTGAAAAGTACTGTTTATACTTCATGAATTTCCCCCAATCCCTTTCATTTGATTTTTAAATCCTGTTATGTGGATAATGTCATAATTTTTCTGAAAATTGAATGAAAAGTAATAGATATAATTACTTTGTAAGAAAAATCGATATTAAGCGGAGCATGGCTATCAAACGGGCATCTCAACCATCCAAAAAAATATGAGGTCACTCTACACACTTGAGAGTATATTTAGGTATTTTTTGAAAAAAATCAAATATGACGTATTAGCTGAAAAGATATTTTAGTACATTTTTCATGAAAAGGTACCTTTTATTGCATTTAAAAAAATCTACAAATGTTTTCAAAAGTTTACTAGAAACTGTAACTTTTATGTCTTAAACATTTTTTTGCACGACTAATACTTTTCAAGATATAGGGACTTTACAAAAATAAGTTAAATTTTTTGATATCTCATTTGATTTTTATACCATCTGAAAATCCTGAAAATAATTACAAAAAAACCCTTGTGAATAATCACGAATTGTGGTGGAATTACAATTTGTTAAGAGAGGGTCGCGTTTTTGACAATTCGAAACCGCAAGGAATGTATAGATATATTACATTTTAAAAATTAATGACACTTACGATTGCAGAAAAGCTTCAATCTTGGGATATATGACACTTCGACTTTGACGATGCAATAAATTCGATAACTTTGAGTCCACTTTACTCGGTAATTGCCAAGCTAGAGCAGCTGTCAATCCTACAATAAGATCCGTCCTTGCGTATGTGCCGATAGTCAAGCAGTAAACCAACTATAAAAATGTTATACTGAATATTCAGCAATCGCAACAACAAAAAATCGCTGCGTTAATTTCATCTACGTTAGGCACTTATCGTTTACCTGAACGTTGCTTCCTTCGGGAAATATCAAATATCTCTTTTGCCTGGTCAGTATTCTATCACCAGGTGACACAAGATTAGTTTCATTTCCCTTCAAAGGTTCCCAGGTTGTAATATTTGTGGTTGCAACAATTACGTGGCAACGACTGATAAGAAAGAATATTCCAAAGATCCCATAATGCATTTGCATTTTCTAAGATTTTCCTGCTTCTGCCATAAAGAAATGATTATACCCTTTAAATGAACTTTGCGCGGCGTTTAAATGATTTTTTTAAGGAACGGATGAGGCAGGTGTGACCGTGAATAGAACTGATCGTTTCGTAGCTGCTTAAAACAGAGCAGAGGTGAGGAGCCTTCTTTCTTTATTAGTGTATCAACAACACCTACCAAAGCAGCAGTAAAGTGCGATAACGTGAGCTTGATAATTCGTTGTCACAACTTGGGGAAGACGTGTTACGTTGAAAGTCCCGTTATGTTTGGTCATCGAGAATAATAAGCATTGAAATTCTCTAGTCTAGCACCTTGCCGACTTCTGTATGAGAGTCAATGCACAACGGTGGAACGCTTTTTAGACACCTACTCCTTGAATAAAACGTGCTTATTAAAAGCACTTTTTTACAAATTTTAATCCCATCGGACGTCTGTGGCGTACTACATCTTTGCAACAAATGAATCGATGCAGCTGACATTTCCTGCGCAGTACTATTTGTTCGTTGACATGAAGCCTGAAAAGTATTAAACCAATCAGATGCATATAAATACATGTTTGTAGACTTTATAATTAAGAAAAAAAACCTTTTTTCAATTTTTTTTGTCCATTGGATGTCCGTACCGTACTCCAACTTTAATAAATGTTGATGATTTTTGTTGTACCTGGCGGCGTTAGCTTCGGTCTATCATCAACATGAAGTCCTGAAAGTTTAAAACTATTCGGATGACTAATATTTTTGTAATTAATAAAGTACAAATGATCACCTAAATATCTCCTTTTCAGTTTTGAAGTTAGCGCATCGGACGTCTGTGTCATGCTTAAACTTAAATACTTGCGAACCAATCGACATATCCTTTGCAGTCTTCATTCATCATGTCGTTAACATGTAGCCCACCAAATTCGGAACTATTTAGACATCTGTAAATAAGTTTTTGCAGAACATTTTTTTAATTGTCTATTTGGGAGATTATGTGTCATTATTTTTTTGTCGACTATAAAATAACAACAAAAAAATACAGGTCTAAATGATACAAATGAAAAAATAAATGGACGGTTATCACTATTTTAACACTTTTTCAAACGTTTTTACGTAATCATTTTTTTCACTGAAATCGTCGCGCACATTACATATATCACATCTAAAAAACGTTGAAAATTGAAATTTTCATATCGTTTCCTCATAAAGTTGAAGATTGAAATTTTCATGTCGCTTTCTCATAAGGTTCCTTTATTCGTGAAGCTTCTTTTATGAGGAAGCATTGTCTGTATTTTTGGCTTCCTCATAGAGGAAACTTCGCGAATAAAGGAACCTTATGAGAAAGCGACATGAAAATTTCAATCTTTATGAGGAAGCGATATGAAAATTTCAATTCTCAACTTATTTCAACGTCAACGTAGAGTTTTATGCAAAACGGTTGACCGATTCAGGTTCAGCGCGTAAGGAAATATTCCATCGTCACGTTTCACTTTGTCGAATCTGCGTTTGGCGCGAAAAAATACATGGAAGTATGCGCTCCAGAATCTTTCTTGCCCTTTCGATTTTTATTCCAGTATTCCTAGTGATACCTCTTTATCTAGTTTTTTAATCCCGTCATATCTATCGTCTTGTGTATGTCTTGCTGTAGATCACGATAGGCACCTGGGTTTTTCCGCGATGCCGTCGGAAAGCAAAGAGATCGTTGTTTACAAATAAATCACCTAAAATCACTCATTTTTGCAATTTTGGCTATAAAAATTACTAGGAAACTTTTTCGTTAGTCATCGCTCCGGGACTGTAATTCGGAATTTTGCACGTCCATTTCACACACACACACGCACACGCACACGCACACGCACACGCACACGCACACGCACACGCACACGCACACGCACACGCACACGCACACGCACACGCACACGCACACGCACACGCACACGCACACGCACACGCACACGCACACGCACACGCACACGCACACGCACACGCACATTCGGAAATTTTTTCTAAATGTGATTTTTCGACGTTTTGGAACATTCAGAACATGTTTTCATTAAAATCTCGAATTTTTTTTTGGCCAAAACAAAGCTTCCTGTATGAGGGACCAAAATGTATAAAAATTCCCCTTTACACATTTAAAGATGTCCACGACACTTCACAAGTACATTTTTTTCATCACTCACGAATAATAATTATTATATGCCAAACAAAACACTCGCAATTATAGCTGTCAAAATAGAAAACTTTTTCTTCAAGGTGGCGCTGGCGTCGGTCTTACACGCGAGGGCTCTAGCGGTCCCCCGAAGTCATCCAGTCCCGCGCGCGATCAGTACTTGGATAGGTAACCGGTTAGCCGCTCGTTGGCTAGTTACACCACTTCCCATAAAGCTTAATCGTAGAATTCCTTATAAATTGATGATCATATTACGTCCTGATCAGCTTTTTCCTGCATCTACGGTCAAGGAGATTTCTCTCCCTATTGCACGTTGATCGCAAGTGACGGTTTATCAGAATAATGCTCAGTTTCGAATCTAACCTTTCGGAAATTTATTCAGGGATGGGCTGAGAACGCATGCCAAAAAGAATATAGGTCGATTATCACTGTGAAAATGAGGTGTCTACCACATTCGAACTATTATGATTCTCTGCTCGACCCTATCACACTGTAGCATGGCTGTGAAATAATACCACCGATGGCTCGCGCTGCGCTGCGCGACGCTAAGTCACGGATAACATTAGCACTGACCGTCGGGTTCGTTGATCTACACTTCGATTCTCCCTAAGAAAGATCGAGGACCTCGACTTTTAATTTTAAACTATTGTAACGGCCGCAACCTCATAATTTCATTCTTTTAACTTCGAACATTTATTCGAGCGTATCGATACGGAGTTTTCGTTCGACACGCTTTTCAAAGAAGCCCTTGAGGTTATCGCGCATCCGGACCACCGCGAGCGGCCATTTATCGAATAGACTAAACATCCTTCGACTCTCTATTCCTTTGTAACACCGAGCGCGAAGCCCGCAGCTTCACGCCCGCTTCAATCATTTCAGCTCCAACCGACACGGCGAACGGTACTCTCAGAATTATACCTTCTGAATAATTACACTCTCCGATTAATAAAGACTAGCATTTTCCACATCATCTTCATGACTCGGTTTATTGCACGCAGTGCCTGACCCATCGACCATCCGTAGCACTATTGTTATTTAATTGTATCAGATCCCGAATTTGTCATTTTAGTTATTCCCAAATGTTTCAAAATACTTGAAAGCAAAACATACTTTTTAAAAAAAGTAAAAAGGTATGCCAAGTACTTAAAAATTGTATGGTCGTTCAGAAAATATGTTTATAAAAAAAACCTCTTAAAAAGAAAGAATCTGCCAAAACAGATGTTTATCAAACCAGTTTCAGAACAAAAAAATTCTTCCATAAAGACGTTTATCAAAGCATTAAAAAAAAGTATGTGAATCAAAATCTCAAAAAAAAAAAAAAAAAAATTGAAATGAAATCAAATCAAACCAGCCAAGTAGTAGTACACACAAAAAAATTATTCGAAAAATGTGTTCATCAAAACAATCTAAAAAAAATACAAGATGCAAAAAATATTGACAAAAAAAACTTGGCGTGCCATTTTTTTTCCAATAGCTGTCGTACATGGTTCATTCAAATAATCGAGGGAGAGGGAAAGTAACTGTAATAACTGCAGTAACTGTGATTGTAAAAAAAAAACTGGCACAACAAGTTTTTTTGTCAAGATTTTTGCATCTTGTATTTTTTTTAGATTGTTTTGATAAAAAACATATTTTTTGAAGAATTTTTTTGTATGCACTACTACTTGGCTGGTTTGATTTGATTTCTTTTCACATTTTTATTTTTTTTTGTTGAGATTTTGATACACATATATTTTTGCTTCCTCATAGAGGAAGCTTTGTGATGGTGAAAAAAAAATGTTTCGAGATTTTTATGAAAACGTGTTCAGAATGTTCCAAAACATCGAAA
The DNA here is from genome assembly GCA_933228735.2 of Amblyteles armatorius. NCBI lineage: Eukaryota > Metazoa > Arthropoda > Insecta > Hymenoptera > Ichneumonidae > Amblyteles > Amblyteles armatorius. The sequence continues at coordinate 3,488,075 of OW121694.1, read as the reverse complement.
AATCACATTTAGAAAAAATGTCCGGATGTATGTGTATGTGCGTGTGCGTGTGCGTGTGCGTGTGCGTGTGCGTGTGCGTGTGCGTGTGCGTGTGCGTGCGCGTGTGCGTGTGCGTGCGTGCGTGCGTGTGTGTGTGTGTGAATCGGACGTGAAAAATTCAAAACGCTTTAACTCGAGAACGCGTTGACCGATCCAGCTGAAATTTGGCACACCATGTGTGATCAATAGTCAACAGTTGGTCGGAATTTCGTCAAAAAATGTTCAGTTGTATTTTTTGTACGACATTTTTAATTTCGTCAAAAATGTCGATTCGCGCTCTAGCACTCACAATTTTTTAGCTATCGGGCTAAAAACGCTTACAGTTAGGATATCATCACCCGATGATCTCATTAAAATTTCAGGAAAATCGATCGAACCGTTTAATTTTTATGTCATTTTGAATTTTTTGAATTTTATGATTTTTTTTTTAGACGCATTTTTTTCGTATCAAATATTCATCTACGAATAAAGTAAGTGTCAGATTTGTGATCAGCGTGAAAGAATACATGGAATTACAGTCCCGGAGCGACAAATCAACGAAAAAGTTTCCCAGGCATTTTTATAGCCAAAATTGCAAAAATAAGTGATTTTAGGTATTTGTAAACAACGTTTCTTTGCTTTCCGATGGCATCCCGGAAGAACCCAGGTGCCTATCGTGATCTACAGCAAAACATACACAAGACGATGAATATGACTGGATTAAAAGCTAGATAAAGAGGTATCACTAGGAATAGTGGATTAAAAATCAAAAGGGCAAAAAAAAATTCGGGAGTGCACACTTTCATGTATTTTTTCGCGCCAAACGCAGATTCGACAAAGTGAAACGTGACGATGGAATACTATTTTACGCGCTGAACCTGAATCGGTCGACCGTTTTGAATAAAACTCTAAGACGTTGACGTTGAAAAAAGTTGACAATTGAAGTTTTCATATCGCTTTTTCATAAAGTTGAAAATTGAAATTTTGATATCGTTTTCTCATAAGGTTCCTTTATTCGCAAAGCTTCCTCCATGAGGAAGCCAAAAAGTTGTAGTTAGAAGTTGTAATTTTAATATCGCTTTCTCATAAGGTTCCTTTATTCGCAAAGCTTCCTCCATGAGGAAGCCAAAAATACAGACAAAGGTCCCTATTATTTATTTATTTTTTATAATATGAATCAATTTTTTCAGACGAGTTATTTTTATTTTTCATTCACGATAACAGTGGACACATTCCCCTTTTTTCATTCCCAACCGAACATCCCATATATCACATATCACACTTATTTTCTTAACAAAGAAGAATTTGTTTTGCCGAGCGATTAACCGAAGTGCAAAGTGCGCCGCTCTGATATGCGACGAATTCCAAGAGAGATGGGTAAACAGAGACGGGTAGAGAGAAAGTGCCGCGCTGATGCGAGCATCCGAGAGAGATAGAAGATGAGTCAGCTGGCGGACGCATGCGCAATAGACGCGAGGACTCACATCACATCACAGGACAGGACATTTTTATAATATTTTCGGTTCTCGTGAGAGTCACGGTGCCCGTATCTCAGCATCTACCTAACACTCATGATCGTTACTAGGCGCGTTGGAAAGCTTGAGTCCGATATATATCATAAAAGTGTCGTTGGAATTTCGATTCAATGCTTCGTTTTCGAGAAAATGGAGGAGCAAAAATCCACTTCCGGCCTTATGGAGTATTTACACTTGGTAACGTCTCGTCAATTCGCTTAAAAATCTTTTTTTTAAGTACTTGGCGTCGAGACGCTACCACGTCTCTTCATTATTGGTCGGAAAAATCAATAACAGAATACAAATTTTAAATACAATTGTTGAAATAAAATGAATGATTTGAAGTGAAATGATTCAATGATTTATGGTGATTGACAATCACCATTAGTCATCACAATCACCATAATAAGATGATGAAGAATAGTGGATGATGAAATAATGTTCCGTTGAAACTCCATTTTATTTATCCGTTGAGATATTCAGAATTTTTATTCAACTATTGAATCCAAAATTCGAACTTCGAAATTTCGTGATTGTCATAATTTTCAACTGCGTATGATATATCGTGACGAGTGAATGACTTCTTGACAGTAGTAAGTTCCGCGAAAAGTGGACGAGCGACGTTCTGGAAAAAAAGTGTGTGTTCCCGAATGAGAATGCGTCGTTCCGGCCTTGGAGGAGCCTCTTTTATTGTTTTGATCGGAAGGGGGGGAGGGGGGGGGCGCCTCCAAGTTAACCGTTGCATCAGCTGATTCGACTGGATAATAATTGATTGATTATTTTCTGGCCAAATTTCCACGTCTATCTCATTCTAATGTTGTTTCCATTAACAATTATTAAATATATTTTTAGTGAATGTTTTGTATAATAATGGCCTGAGAGGTGCTGCACTCGTTAGCGCCAACGGTGATTTTTCCAATCAGTCGCCTCGAGACAGTCTCACCGATTGTCTTGCTGCACCGCTGTGTGCATGGTGACGCGATATTTTTTTGGTCGCATCACACAACCGCGTAAATTTCGATTTTGGCCAGCACGCGGATTTGGTTACCAGAGTCTCAACCGCTGTCAGTCACGTAAATCTGGCTCCTTTCCTCTCACCTTTTATGACATCAAAACTATCGCTCTGGGCGCACCGATATCGGAGAAGTTGCAGCTTAGCGATGCCAGCATCGGAACTGATGTGTGGAATTCCTGGACTGCCCGCAGTTATTGCCTTCTATAGGCGAAAGGTCGCGAGAGATTTCGAACGGAGCGTTAGCGTCCCTGCCGTTCGAATGTCAATTTCGCGCTAATCGTAGGGCGTCGCCAGATGCCGGGGTTACCGAAACTATTGGGAAGGGGAAGGGAGAGCGAAACCGCGAGACCAATTAGCGAGGACGACTTGTGGACTCTCGTCATGGTGGTGATAGCGTGAAGACGTGTGCTCGCTGGCTAATCATCGATAATAAGATCGGAAGGACGAAGGAAGGACGAATCGGTTCGTTCTCGATATCTCGGGACCGATATCCCTCGTGCGGTAAGACTTCGCCTCTTGGTTAGTCTTGGACGAACGTAGAACATCTTTTCGCGCTCTAAAGACTACGAGCTTGCACGTGGCTCCCGGGCAAATGAAAGCTTTTGTTTCTGTCGATCATTGTGTTTTTATTAATTGTTCGTGGATCAAAAGAGTCGGGGATTGGACGGACTAGCGTTGCCGTCGGGATAGATAGGTCCATCTGCGACGAAATTCAGGCTTGAGACCGCCGAATCAGTTTTGTTTCTGTCTGACGGAGTACTTTAGGTCTGCTTGTTACGAGAGTAAGCTGGAGCAGAGTGCTTGATTTTATGTGGAAGGTATATCTATATATTCAATAAATGTTGAAATACATCGTACGTAAAATCGAGCGCTCTGCATCTCGAGGCGTGCAAGTCGCGTTTCTCGCGCGTGCAACGGAAACCGTAGGCTCGAGCAGGGGGCTGCGGCTGTCCTGCGAGAGCGTCGCGAAAGCCAAAAATTAACGAGAGGCGCGCCCATAGTGCTTTAATGACTCGAGATGAATCTTGTGTCGGTACCGGAAGTGAATGCGTTCGAGTGCATATCGGCGACCAAGTGCATATCCGTGCAGAATATCGACGTTGTCGCCGCGCGCTCGAGGTGGTACAGTCCCGCATAAAAATAAGATAGAAGAGGGAAATCAGGGACCGATCCCTTCATCACCTTTACCGAGGTAGATTTTCGATCGATGAATTTATTGTATTTTTCGGTGTTTTATTAAAGTCAGTATCTATCGAGTGTTTCATGTTTAAGGCTATTTTTCTGGATCAGAATCGATTATTCCGAGTTTATTATTTATTTCAATAGGGATCGGGAACAGTATTTTGCATATCGAAATTTTAGTATTTCAACTCGGTGAACTGAGTAGCCGAGAAAAAGTTAGCGAGCGTTTTTTTTTTTTGCAATTGTGCCGAGTCACTTTTTCTGTTTTTTAATGTGTGAATAAATAACACCGTTTTTATGTCGACATCACGATCCTCGACGTCATTGATTTCGCTTCACGAGTCCCGAACCGCCGTCTCCCGATACACCCCCTGAGCAGCCTCGCGATCCATCCGTCTTTTGAAATAAATATCAATCTCCGATCGCGTCGAGTACGAAACTCGGCTGGCACCTCTAAAATTAATTAAGGCAGTAGTCTGCTTTAGGAGCCGAAAAAAAAGCGTTTTTTCAACAATTTTTTTGAAAGGGAAGGAAATGATTGCGGTAAACGAAATTTTGAGACGATAGTATATTATATTCAAGCTTTGAAAAACAATTTTTATTATTACAAATTATTGAAATTTGCCAAAGTTGTAACGATTTTTCTGGGGCGCCTGGAGTATGCACTCGTAAATCGGTGCCGGTAATGGAGGTCGTGCGATGCATCTGAAACAGTGGAACCAAATTTTTGAAAAAAAAAATTCACTCTTTTGAAAAAAAAAATTCACTTTTTTGAAAAAAAAAATTCACTTTTCTGAAAAAAAAATTCACTTTTTTGAAAAAAAAAATTCACTTTTTTGAAAAAAAAAATTTACTTTAAGTTGCAAAACAAGTAATTTAAATAGTACTTTTGTCCAACTTTTTTAGTTCAAATAGAAGATAATTCAATACTGAAGCTAGATCACTTTGGTTTTATTCGATCGGACATATATTGTTTTTACTATCGCCGGCACCGTTTTCCAAGACTTGTGAAAATGAAAACTCGAGAAAACGGGCTGTAAAGTTTTCGGTCCAAAAAAATGTAAGTTTTTGGATACTTACACTAATTAGATGTTAATCGGCTATCCCCGGGCCATACAATAATCCTTCCTCTTCTTCAAAAAACTCGTTTTGGCGGAGGCTTTCCGATCTTCGAGCTGTACGAGCCTCCTTGCTGGAAAGTGATGCGCGCCGGTTCTACCGCGTTATGCGCTCAGCATCGACGGTGTCAGCAAAATTTTTGCATTGCTGCCCGATGACAATATCGAGGAGCTGCATGGTAGAAAGCACAGCTGAATAACCTTCGTTGAAAATGCCTGTAGCCATATTTGCTGCTATTTCGACGGTTTTATAGCCGGAATTTACGTGTTTCGGATTTAGGCGCCACACAATCGAATTGAACGATTCGTTCGAATTTTGAGTGTGTCCGCCTAAGCACCGCGTCAATAAATCGTCATTTGAAAGTCCAACACACTCATTTTTCGTCACTGTGCACTCGTCCCCGTAAGGATTGCTATTTAAGATTCCAGTAAAAGTTTTGGAGTCGCCATCGCCGATATAATTACTGTACATAACTCCGAATTTCTCGACGGATCTCGAAAACATCTCTGTTATGGAATCTACCTCCATCTTCCCAGACGAACCTGTATGATTTGAGGAGCATGAGTCTTTATGATCCTCATACCACTCCTCAAATGCATCTTCATCCAAACTATTTTTATGTATGGTACACGAATGACAATAACCACTTTTTACAATCAGATCGATTACTTTGCCACTGTAGTATCCGATGAGCGTTGTTACACCGTACAAAGAAGTATAACCGCGCTTTTTCCACGATCCATCGCCCGAAACCTTCAAATGATTCGCAGGTCTTCCATGTTCAACGTTTTTTTCTTTCTCTTCCGTGACGGCTTTTTCGCAGGTACTCTCGAACAGTGTCTTCGACAATGCGTACAAATGCTCAACGATTTGTTGATAAGTAGATTTTGCAAAACCTGCAGAAATATCCATAAGGCCGCAGAATACGTTTATCCCTTCTCGTCCGATACCAAGAAGCCTCATAACAAAAACAATCCGTCTGTTGATTTCGTAGCCGGTATTTATAAATGGTCCTGACTGGATTTCGCGTCGACCACACCTACACTGAACAACAATTTTAAATCCTAGGCCTCGATGACCGCTTTCTGCAAACGTTAATTTTTGTTTGCATGATCTGCAAATTGCGATTTCCGAAAGAGCGAGAAACACCGATATGAATTCAATAATGCGGTAGCAGTGCGATGAATGAATAATGATATCATCGCTGCTTGCTGCCTTCAACTTTTGCTCACTGCGACTCGTGTGTAAGTCTCCGTCGTCCGATGATACACTGGTAAAACGATTGCCGTGAAATGTTCGCTTTCACGGTTCCGCAGCACGCTGTCTTTTACATCGATCACCTTTCGGGTAGCTTGACATTCCGATGTGCGCTCGGCAAAATCAAAAATGAAACTGAAAGCTGACGCTACAAATAGCAGTGTAGAAGCCGATTCCAAGAGCTATAGTTTACCGTTATATTGTATACCGTTATCCCAACAACTACTCAACACAGACCTTCTAGAACCTCCAAATAATATTTCAAAGGACCGTTCAATGCTTTCAGGTATATACGAGTATAGTCAAACAATAGAATACACGAAGGGGTGGAGCGCGCGCGCTCGGGTCTGCCCGAGCATTCGCACCTGCTCGACGCTCGGCCACTAAAACTGATCTAGCTTCGAAAATATGTCAAATTGGCCTCTAAAATTTTGAACACATATTCTTGGATAGTTTTGGAATAGATTCAAGACAAAAACGAAAAATCGATTTTTTGAAGTCTGTAAAGCAGACTACTTAAGGAAAATCCGTCGGAAACAATCTGCTGCAATTTGGGAATACATATATACACAATGGGGGGGGGGGGGGGGGGGGGGGGGGGGGGGGGGAATAAAACAACTCCGAACGATTGAGTTACGGGCAACCTGACCAGGGAGGGAGTAAAATGACCAAACCCTCGCGGGCAGAGACATCACCTGGCCGACCAATAGCGTAACAATCGTTCTCCCCGGGCTACGCGAAGATAGGGACAGAAACCTCCTATAGCTCGGAAAAGTTTCGAAGGAACAGAAACAAGAACAACCAATCAGCGCATGCCTTGGGAAGCTAGAGAGTAAAAGCAGGAAATTTGGAGAAAAATAACGAAATATCAAATAAACACTCTTCTTTTCCCCTACTTTACTAAAACAACATCCGAGCAAACGGAAAAATCATCCTTAAAACCCCTATACCTCACAACTTAACATAACTACAACATAACGAATTACAGAATTCCCGACAACAACAGTGACAATTTCAAACCATGAACAACTAGAACTGTCCAACACGGTTATATGGGGACCAACCAAGGCAAAGGCAAAAGAAACGGGAAAACTAACGGCAAATCTCGGACCTCAAACGAATCGGGGTGACACGGGAACACACAGTAACAAAACGATAGATACCAAGGGAACCACTAGAACGAAGGTAGTAAAGAAACATAGCAATAAACAGACGTAAAATTCATCACCGGAAACATTAGCCGAGATATGGCAAGACAAGGCCACGCGGTTAGTTAATACAATCATAGAAATGATACTAAATAAAATTGAGGGAAACGAAGAGCATATTACGTATAGCGACGCACGAGAATACGTCACCATTACGCAAGAAACCCTGGCAGAGCTAGGCGCAAAACTCGAAGTCATAAAATACTACGAGGAACCAATCCATGCAAGCATAATCACGGCAGTCTGGGCCTCGGAAAAGCCAAACATAATTGTCCAATTCGGGATTGACGATTTAGCCGCAGAAATGTTCGCATTAAGATTAAGCCTTTTGAAAACTCGAGCTATGTTAATAGCAATGACGAAACCCACGGAAGGGAAAGCAATAGAAACGGCCATTAAAAAAAAAAGAAAAAAAAGGAGCGGAAAGGAAGTGAACCGACAAGAGGAGAAAGAAGAAGTAGGAAGTAAAACAAAACAAACTAACGAATAACTCGACCCCAGTAAAGTCGGGGGAGTGATTTCTGAACCTAGCGGGATCCAGAGAAATGGATCAACCAAAAAAAAAAAGAGGAGCGAAAGGAGAGAATGAAGTTCCGCGACATCTTTCTTTTAACGACCCGTTGAAATCATTTCATTTATTTTCCCTCTCCTGTACGGGTAAAGTACCCCATGGGTCCTAGGGCTGAAACATGAAAAGAGCTGAAAAAAGGGGCAGATACAAGGAAAAATAAATAACTAAACAAATAAATAAATAATGAAAGAAAGAATAATAAACTAACAAAAAAAAGGGGAAAAAGCGTATAAAAAAAAAGAGAGTGAAAAAAAAGTAACGAAAAGAAAACACAAATGTAACAAAAAAAAAAGTAATAATAACAATAAGTTAAAAGGAAAAAATATATAACGATGATAGTAACGATGCAAGTAATTTAAAAAATATAGAAAACAAAAGCAATAATGATTAGGAAAATATAGTGATATATATATAAATATACTCAAAATAATAATAACGATAAAAAAAATAATGATAATATTAAATCATTTTTTTTGAAAAAAAAAAAAATCGAATAATAACAAAAAGGAAAAATCATAATATTAACAACAAAAAAAGGGGAAAAATAACTAAAAAGAGAAAAAGAAAGAAATATCAGAAATATCAGTCAATAGCATACAATAATAACAACAACAAAAATAATAATAAAAAAAATTAACGAGGGAAAAACCAAATAATAATAAAAAAGAAAAAAATAATCATAATAATAATTGAAAAAAAAAATTATTTAGACAGGGGAAAATTTAATAATAATAAAAAGAAAAAAACAATCATAGTAATAAAAACTATAAAAAAAGGGGGGAAAAAAGAGAAAAAAAAAATTATATATATATAATAATAATAATAATAATAATAAAAAGAGGAAAAAAATAAACAAATATACATGATAAAGAAAAAAAAATCTATATATATTCATATACATATATATCCATATATACATATATATCAATGACAAAAATAAATAAATAAATAAATAAATAAATAATAACGTAAAGGAAAAAATAGATGATGAAAAAAAAATGAGAAAAAAAAATTTCAACAATAATAAAAAAAAATAATAATAGTAATAATAATAACTATGGGAATAGTAAAAAAAAAAAAAAAAAAAAAAAAAAAAAAACACCTCAATAAAAATAAAAAAGCGAACAAACGAGAAGACGGGGCCAGAACCCTCGTACCCTCGTCGAATAATTTTTGTCTCTAATTAATTAAAATCGGGACAGAACCCTCGAAGTTCCAACGACAAACGAGAAAACGGGGCCAAAACCCTCGTACCCTCGCCGAATAATTTTTTTTTCCTCGAGTAAATATACAAAGGGACAGAACCCTCGACGTCGCAAAGAAAATCGAAGGAACCGGGACAAAACCCTCGAAGTTCCAATAACGAACGAGAAGATGGGGTCAGAACCCTCGCACCCTCGCCGAATAATTTTTTTTTGGGGAAAGGACGTAGGGAAGGATCGAAGCAAAATAAAATGACAAACGAACACCAGCGGACCTCTTTGTTTGAAATGCCCCAGAAGGGCTTGTATTTTAGGAAAACAACACGAAAAACATCCTTAGAAACTAAACTTAAAAACTAAAACACAAAACACGATTAGAAATATATATATATATATATATATATATATATATGAATGACATGAAATTTTCAGTTTTTTAAAATTAACGCCTACGCCTCCAGGCCGCGGTTTCTGCAACAAAACAAAATACAAAAGGATTAAAATACATAAAACAAAAACCAATAAATAAGTTAATAAAATGAACCAGGGAAGATACTTACGGGGTGGAAGCTCCGACCTTGGCGGAGGCGGTGTCTCGCCCTCCGAACTGGCCGAATCCGTGCTGGATCTTTTCACGTTGGCGGGACCCTCTTCTGCCTCCGAATCCTCACTGAAAAAAAAAAGAAAAAAAAACACATGTTAGAGGAAAACTGGGATAGAACATATTAGTAGATACCGAACGAAACTTACTTTCCGGAGACGTTCAGCCGACCCTCCAGCTGGTAGCGCCGCGTTGTCTCCACCCTCTTCCTCTTTCCCTGCCGGGCAGCCTCCTGCATCCAACGTAAAACGGCCGCCGCGATACGGGCGTCTTCGATGGGATCGTCCCACGACGCTTCCCCAGCGTCGGCAAACACGTCGGGCGCCGCAACAACCGGGGGTGCCACGAAGGCACGACCCCCCCTCAGGCCTAGATCACCCATCAAAGCCAAAAGCGTAGCAACCACGGGCTCGATCGTTGACTGACTGGATATGAAAAAGAGAAAAATCCACACACAAATAAATAAAACGACACATATGAATAAATAAATAAACAATGAGAAAAGATACGGGACACGCACCACTCCTTTTTTTAAAATAACTGTTTTCGATAAAACCGAAGTATTCGAGTCGAGAGTTTGAACGAGAATGAAAATCTGCACGAGAAACTCACCCTCGCAGAAAGGCATGACAAGCTGTTTCAAAGCTTAGGAGGTTCTCCCTGGTTCTCCCAAAAGGGTCCCCCGGACCAACGACGGGCATCCCTCGCCAGCTCCGGTCTCCTCCTCCAAATCCCAATTCTCCTCGGGGTCCTCGAGGAACGGTTCTAGGCCGAACAGGCCTCGAAGGCCCATAGCGTCGGGCTGATCCGTATTCCAACTAGAAAGAGGGGAGAAAACAAAATTAGATAAAAAAAAGGGGAAGCACAACGAACACGTTAAACACACAAGTCATACTTACACTTGATCCCGATCGAAACGCCGATCCTCCCGGGCACCCTTCACGTACCGCCTCATCTGGGCCGCCCAGGGGGGAATACACCCTCGATGTCCCCGAGGATCCTAGAGCCAAGCCTGGGCTCCTCCGAACTCCATACGTTCATTCGTACTTTCACGAAGTTGATCCATGGAGATGAACATCGTCGGTCGAAGAAGAAAACGGGAAACTAAAAAACAAGGGGATCGAGCGCGGGTATTTAAGCAATCAAATCCCTCCACATATGCAAAGTCGAGAAAGAAAACCAACCAATAGCCAAGTAGATGGAGGAAAATCCTTCCACCGAACCAATGGACCAACAAGTAAAGAAGGGGATCTAGAGATGAGGGAGATTGAGGCGGGACACCCCTTCCTTTTTTTTCCCGACACAGAAGAAAATTTCACTCACAATTATGTATATATTTATATATACTAATATATATAATAATATATTTTTCAAGACCCGAAAAAAAAAATGAAGACAATTACACCAAGGTAAAATAGAATTAGGAAAAAAATGAAATTTAAACAGCTTGAAACAAAAGAAAAAGAAAAAAAAGGGGTAAATAAATCAAATCTTATCGGGGAAATCTAAAAAGGAAGGAGAAGAAGGAAAACGACGAATCGACAGAGAAACCTATAAGAAACAAAAAAAAAAATCTTATAAAGAAAAGAGGGATTCACAATCAAAGCCAAGGGAATACACCCACCAGAACCAATCCAATAAGGCCCGGCGCCAAACCGGCCGCACCTCTGGATTAGGGGGCGCGCGGCGAGGAGCAGGAGGCACCTGTGCATCCACTGCGAAAAGGCGCCGCAGGTCAAAAACGTCGTCGTTTTGGAAATCCCACCTGAAAAAGGGAGAAGGGTCAGTGGATGCAGGAGTAACCTAAACACATAGAAGAATCCGGGTACCCAAAAATATATATATATATATATTACACTTACGCAGTGTCGTTCAACATCCGACGAATATAACGCACCCGACGTATACCACGCTGAACCTCAATAATAATAGCACCTTTCACTGGGGGGTGGCGATCTAACAACCTCTGTAAGGACGGAGTCATCGGCTCGCGAGTACGCACCATTTCACAAAATAAGAAACCGACGAGACGAATTAAAAACAAAACAAGAATCACGCGCGGACGGAGAAGAGGGAGTAAAATAAATGTCAGGATACCGTGGCTTTTATTGAAAAAAAATGAGGGGACTAGGCAGAAGACCAATACAGGTTTTAACCCTCTCTCTCTCTCTCCTAGACCCCCAATGTTTAACTATCCCCGCCTACGTGAGAAAATCCCTCAATACCAATAAAAAAAAGGGGGGGAGGAAAGAGTTTTCCTAAAAATACCGGAGTTATATACCAGCAAGTATAAAAACAATAATATTACAGATGAAGGAATTCCACCTAATATGGGGATTCGTGGTACTTCATCTGTTAACCCAGTCCTGCCCCGCGGAAGGATTAATCGGATACGATTGCACTGGCGCCACTTTAAATATCACAACCGTCTCGCTACTAGAAGTCGGAGGATGCGACATCCCTCGCCAAGAAGTCGATGAAGCAGCCGTTTACATACAATTACTCCAAATCAATCAATACTCATCAATACATGTAAGACAGTGCAAGGTAGAAATTCATCGCGTAATCCGTCGGTGTGGAATGTGGTCACATGGGATGGACGTCCCTAATGGAGAATATTCATATGTGGACGCTGTCTCTCGTGATGTCTGCACCGACATATATAGAGAAGGGCGTATAAAAATTGGGCAAACAGTGATAACAGGACTCAAACCTAACGGTACGACAAGGCGACCTGTATCAATAGCCGGAACAATAACAGCTAATTCTGAATGCGAGGGCGTGTACTATTCCGACCCATACGGCAATTGAGAAAAGGTATACGTCATGGGAGATGTGAAAGTAACCCTACGCGATATTACGGCAGACGTAGACGTAGAAACCAACAAAGTTCAATTACGCTCAGGTACAAGGTGCGAGCTCAATGAGGGCCGCTGCACAGACATAGATGGTGGGAACACGTATTGGGAACCCTATCCCGAGGATAGCTGCAATAGTAAACGCTACGGGGTACTTTACGAGGGAAGCGCTATCCTGACTACCGACCGAAATACGGATTTCAAACAAACAGTATACTCGTTAATGGAAGGCGCAGTAATTTTCGCATTGACCGCTCGAGATCGGTCAGTCGTCTGCGGATACACCTTGATCCGTACAGAACATCCTAAGCTCCTGGTAGTAGAAACCAATAGAGAAAACCCATTTATTAAGAAAGACGCTTTATCCATTGCCAATCTCGATTTATTTGCATACGTAAATACCAAATTCGTGTACGTAGAAAAATATATCAAAAAGCAAATTAAACAAACGTATAATGACATTCTGGTCCAACGATGCAATCTCGAGAGACAGGTATTAGAAAACACAATCGGACTCGCTAAACAATCACCAGACGAATTTGCATATAACATTATGAAAGGTCCAGGTTACATGGCCGCATTGGCTGGAGAAGTGGCACACATAGTAAAATGTATTGCACTGGAGGTAAGGGTCAGGGAGACAAAAGAATGTTACACGGAATTACCCGTGGGAGTAGGCAATAATTTTTATTATTTGACACGACGTACCCACATTTTGAAAAGAACAGGAACCCAGGTAACTTGCAATAACTTAGTACCATCCATGTACAAAATAGCGGGTGAATGGTATTCGTTAGAACCCCGACCTGTTCACGCGGTAGCTCCTACAATTCTCCAACCATTGACCGAACAGACCTGGACTTATCGCAACCCGCAGAATCTTGCGACAAGCGGCATTTACACACAAAAAGACCTGGACGACTTAAGAGATCACATCATGTTCCCCGCGGAAAGACCGGCCATCCTAAACTCGGTAGCCAGGGGAATAGCTGGGCAGCCTACAGTAACTCAAGGGGGAACAATTGCAAATTCAATCGACGAACAAGCAATTAACAAAATCATAGAAACTTCTTGGGAAAAATCCTGGGGTTATTTCTCAACCTTTGAGAGTCAGTGCAGGATTAATCGGAATAGTCATGCTCATTAGAGGAATTAAATTAATAATAGACACGATAATACACGGGTACGCTTTGCATACCATATACGGATGGTCTCTATACCTCATCGAAGCCGTTTGGGATTCCGTAACTTATCTATTGTTGCATCTCAACAGACAGACTTCGAAGGGAGATAGGGATAATGACGGCGACGGAGAAATGGGAGGAAAGCCTTTGCTTCCCAAAACCCCGCCGGACAATCACCAGCCCTGCGCCCCTGTTAGCTCCTGCCCTGTGACACCGGTCGAACCTTTGAAATTTAGATTTGGACCCCAGGTTCACGACCTACCGCAGACTCGCTGCTGCAACACCACGAGACCGATCACCGAGTTACCTGTTCGGGTGTATTACGGCGACACTCTACCCCCACGCCTGAATCCCGGATACAAACCGGAATACAATACACTACCGCGAGACTTTATCTGGGCCCGCGAAAGACCCACCGGAATAGATGAACCTATCCACAAAGTTCCTCGTTGCATCGATGAAGGATTTTATAATACCCCTCCGTAATATATGATAATGACGAGAGGAAAAGCTGCAACGCCTCCGGAAACCGAACTTAAGATGAAGGGAGGTAGTTCGTGTACATACATTTTTTTAAAATTAATGGCCTATTTGTTCTAATTAAGTTTGCTAGTTTCGCGTTAAAGTTATCAATGAGATCCGCATCAATCGTATTGTCTGCGTGTGTCGACAGGAAGGTGTCCATTTCGCGGTTAATTTGTTTTATGTTTGATTTCTTAAAATTAAGCTTTTCTGGCGACTCGTTGGGTATGGTGTGTGATTCAGTGTCAAGGGTTACGACTATTGAGAGGTGATCGGTGCCTAAGTCTGGGACTAGTTCAATATTTGTTATGCTGTTTTTAATGTTTTCGGTGCAGAATATTAGATCTGGAGTGCTATCCCTATTGTTTGGCATGATAAACGATGGTGGGGTTGTGATTTGAAAGAGCTCGGAGCTTTGGAGGAAATTCCTAATCTGGTTGCGTTTCCTACGGTCTGGATTGAAATCACCCAAAAGAATTACATATTTGAAAAGTTTACATTTTATGAGTATCGAATTTTCTATTGCTGAATTATTATGTATGTACGTATATTATTAGTATGTACGTATACTAAGATTATATGTAGGCGATCGTCTCGAAATGGAATGGAGTAGTGGAGTGCGTTATTTCGTGCGTCGTTAGTCCGGGGAGGATTTTCTTTGCGCACTCTCAATTCCGGTCGGCATTGAATGATGGCTCCTCCTCTTATGTTCCGGTTGATACATCTAATTGCCTGTGAATATGACTGTCGTGTCGATGATATATTCTTTGATGGAGCGAGACTTTAGCTTCTGTATAAGTTCAGTTCTGTTTACGTTTGACGGTTTGTTGATTTTTCTTGTGTATGTGTTGATTATGGTGTCGTGTACCGTGACTGGTTTATGCAGGTGGTTCTTACTGGTGATTGCTGCGTCGATCTGTCTGCTCTGTTTGTTAAGAAGCTTCATTTGGGTATTTGGGATACCTGCGATTGGTGATTTTGGGCGTCTCGGGCATTTAATTGACCATGCCACGTGGTCTGTCGTGTTGCACGCGGAGCATTTAATGGGAAGATTTTCTAGGCACTTGTCCGGGCGGTGTTGTCCATCGCATTTACTGCATTTGACTGTGTTTTGACAGTTTTCTGTCGTGTCGGTGAAATTGGCGGTGGCATGCTCGGTGAGGCTCGGAAGTGTTTACTTAATGAGCATAGTCCTTCGTTCATTAGCTTATGTTATGCTTCGGAGCTACCTGTGATGACTCTTATCATTGTGGTCGGTTTGGAAGTGGCTCGCGAAATAATCCGCTTACAATATCTGTGGCCGATGTTGTTGACTTTTATCGCCCGGTTGATTGATTCGTCATCGATCTCGTAGTCTACTTGAGTGATTACCGCAGCGAATGTTTCTGGTGGGGTCGCGAGTGTGCTGTTGTTAGTGCGAGCTGCAGTTTCGGTGTAGCATCGATGGTCGAGTCTTGTTTAAGTTTGCCTAGCATATGCTCTAGGCGTTCGCGTGTAGTCTTAGATTTCAGCAGATACCCTTTTGATATTTTTAGGACTGCATCTCTGTACAGTGGTGCTACTTTGGACCAGTTTTGGGCCATTCCTACTATTGTATTGATGTTTTTGGCGTTGATGTATAGGAACTTGTAAGATTCAGTTACTTGCGGTTGCGTTGCAGATCTCTATTGCGCAGAGTTTGTAAGCGGAGGTCGCGTGGTGTTGCGACTTCCGGGTGTTCCTTGGCTGTCTGATGAAGATTGAGCTTGAAGGTTCTCCATCTGTTACTTCCGTATTTTTGGCAGACCTATCCCTTCCCTTCGGTAGCTTAAATCCCGTGTGGATAGAGGTGTCTGTTTCTTCCTCCATCGTATCATCGGTCTCCATCTCGAGCTCGGAAGTCGTTATAACGGCTTGTCAATTGATTGTCTAGCATTGTATGTACACTCGCGGACTGTTTACGTAATGCGTCCGCTCAGCACCGAGGTTCACTCACGACTGGTTATAGATAATATTTATAACAATTTCAGAAATCAGGATTATAACTTTTGATAGGAGAATCGTAGAAACTTCGTTCAAATTTGTAAATTCTTATTATTTAAATTGAAAATTGTCAAAGTAATTTGTTTATCCAGAAAATCATTGTAAATACCAGAATTTTGAAATTATCAAAATAAACTGCGGAAGAGGCCAAAACCGATCGATATTGACCAAAGACGCAGTTTGGAGACGCAGTTCCCCCTGATCAAAACACTGAAAGAGGCACTTCCAAGGGCAGACGGCACTTCTTCCGCTCCTTCTTCAGTCTGCGAACGGCAGTTCTTCACGAGTCCCGGAACGTCACCTTAGCACGGAAGTTAATATTGTCCAGAAGTCATTCACTTGTCACAGAATATTAAATACGCAGTTGAAAATCATACCAATAATTAAAATCCGGAGTTTGAATGTTGGAGTCGATATATAAATAAAATTTTTGTATCTGAACGGATGAATAAACCGGAGTACAACGAAAATTATTTCATCACCTACAATATTTTTCATTTATTCACCGTCTTCAATATTCGCTGTTAATTCAATCAACTTTCTCTGAAAGAAGGAAGGAAAGAAGGAGGAATTCGGGATACGCAATCGACATCTTTCATCCATTTTTGATGGTTTCGACTCATTCGCAAGTGTTATTCATTGACAATCACCGTAAGTCATCGAATCATTTAAATTCAAATTATTTTATTTTATTTCGCCTTTTGTCTTCGAGCATATTATCTTATTTTTATTCTTCGTTTTTCTGGTTGTTCATTCCTTTGAGCAACTATTAATTATTTTCAAATCATTCAAGGATAATTAGTAACCGATCGGGGTCTTATGAAACCAAAAGGGTGATAGTTAGAAATTTAGAAGTCGAGGTTGTCGATCTTTCTTAAAGAGGACCAGAGTATTGAGCGATGAACTCGACGGTCAGTGATAACGCTAGCCTTCAGTCAGTGGTGGGCAGCATTGCGCGACCGTGAGGGATCTTATTACATAGCCTTGCTACGGTGTGTCAGGGTCAAGCGAAGAATCATAATGTTTCGAACGTGGTAGACATCTCATAGGATAATCAATCTATATTCTTTTCGGCATGCATTCTCAGCCCATCCCTGAATAAATTTCTGAAAGGTTAGATTCAAAAGGGACACTGTTCTGATAAAGCGTCACATGCGATAAACGCGTAATAGGGAGAGAAATCTTCTTGACCGTAGATGCAGGAAAATGCTGATCAGGACGTAACATAAAAATTGGGGGCTCGTCCGGGATATTAAGAGTTTGCACGTCGAAATTGAATAAATCAATAATTTCAAATAAAATGAAACAAAATAAATAGAAAATAATAAATAAATAAACATATTAAATCATTAAATTCGATAATGATAACGAAGAAATAAGTAAATAAAATATAAATACCATACACTCGATCTCAGGGACGCGTTTTCGATAAATGCCTTCACGAGTATCCAGGAAATAAAAAGAGTTCGAAACCAAAAATCTCGAAACCCTTGCTAGTAGTGAAAACTAAAGTGTCAAAATCTACCAATACCTCAGAAATAACGGAAGACTCTATGGTGTCTGACGATATGCCACAGGATCAACAAAAAATATTGAGCCATGTTCATCCGGAACAAAAACAAACGAGAGTGACAGTTCTAATCTATATGATACGGAAGAGCAAAGTGTAATAGAACATTTTTATGAAAAAGTGAGTTAAGTTGAAGTGCTACTGTTACGTCAAAACTGTCGATGGTCTTATTTCGCTAAGTTTTTACGCAACTGTTGCCCGTTTCTATTAACACTCTCTGGTCAGAACGATGAGAATCGATCTTTACCACACCCGGTATTAATCGCGGTAACAACTGCCCATTTTTAAGCCTAACCTTGCGGAAAATTGCTTGGGATAGGGCCCTAGGAATGCCTGTCGTTTCTAAGGTCGTAGGGTACTTTCTGAACTCCTGATCCCTCCTGATTCGATTTTATGGTTTCCGGAGAATTTAAAATAATAAAAATGTTCGCTTCAGTTTGAGAAATGATCGAAAGTCTGTTTGACGGTGGGTTTACTCCAGGAAATTGATGAATGGGTTAGGAGAGGATAAATTAATAAATTCATGCACTGGAAATGACCGATAAATGAAGAGAAGAAAAGATTATAGTGAGTAAAATAAAATGTATGTCGCTTACGTTTTTCACTGCTGGTTTTTCGTCGGTTTTTGGAATAATTCGTAGAACTTCCGATGATTTCGTTGGTAAGAATAGATTTTATTTCGAATGAATAATTCACGAAAAGGTACAAAATAAATCGAACAATGATTCTCGAACCTGGGGTTCGGACAAAAAATGTTTCCTTAACTCTCGGTGATCGAATTAAAAAGCGATGCGTGATTGAACAAAGACAATTTTGTTAATCGAAAACGTAAACGACTGAACGACGCTAACTGGGTCGATCGGATGATGGTAACTGGCGAAAACGAAAGACGTTAACTTCGTCGATCGGATGATGGTGAGTGTGCACTGAGTACAACATTTTTGGGCTTTTTATACCCTTTTCTAGGTAAAGTAAGTGGGAGTGATCGCCTGATCATGTGTGTTTTTCCTCGAAATGACATTAAAAATAGTTGCTAGGTTGGAAGGGAGGTGCAAGGATAAAGGAAAAAGGGGTGATGCGTGGAGAGACGGGTTTTCTGTTTCGTCGATCGGTGCTTAACGTTAGATATTCGGGGAGATGGTAAAAGTCTCGGTGTTTGACTCATCATTTCCCTCGGTAAAGGGAGTCGCGTTCGAGTCCCGTCGTAAGCCCGTTTGGCTATGAATTTATGTCCTGAGACCTTTCTTTTAATTCGTGACTGCCATCGGATGCTATCGTGCTTGCCGTGAGTAAAGCACGCCTCCAGCGTCGTTCCACCGAAAGTCGCGGCTTTCGTGCATCTCGCCAAAGCCGTCCGCGTTGTTCTTTTGACGATGCGGTGGTACGCCGCGGGATTTTTATGGGGTGGACCGAGAGATGGTTTTTCCTAACATCGATTTCTTCCCACGTATTTTCGGTGAACGTTCTTAAGAAGGTGTGAGTGTTTCTAGGTGATGGTAGTTTACACGTGTCGATTCATTTCAGGAATTATTCCTTTCGTTAACTTAATAATTATTGGATTAAATAAACATACATGTATTCGTATACATATATATATATATTTTGTCCTTTCCTTAGGCTAACTTATAGATTGCCGAGAATATTCTGGTCCCATGTTCGTACTTATTAGTTTTCTCTTTTCTTTATTAAACATTGAGGGACTATTAATCCATTATTTTAATTCTCCTCATGGGACGAGAATCCTTCGGATCTACTTTACGACTAAACGGGTGTTAAACAACTAAATTCCTTAATTCATAAACAATTAAAAATAATTAGATGATTCTTAGTGGTTGCTTAGATTTTTAACAAAATTTAACTCGCTCTATTGAGGACCGGTTGAGGGGACCGAAGCTCCCTGTGGTGCCGTGCCAGCGATTTTGCCGCCCGGCAACTCGAGTGTTTAGTTCGAAACGTTCTTAAAATTTGAAACTTATTCTATGAGAGTTGGTTACTTTTAATGTTAATTCATTGTTGAATCTACTAAGGTTGCTAAAAGATAGTTTGCTTGTTCTTGTTTAATTCAAACCAAAAATAATCAGGAATTATTTCTTTGTGCTGTTTAAATTATTATTTATTTCTCAATTGCTTTTAATCTTCCAAGACCTGGATTCCGAATATTTTTAATTATGGATCTGCTTTGTTATTTTTCCTCATCTTCATTTTTGTGTTTGAAGGCTCCTTTAGACTGCTTTTCTTGTAATAGTTATTATAAAAAATGGTTGCGAAAATTCTCTCCCATAGTTTTGAGAAAAAGGGTGTGGCAAGTCGTTTCTACGGTGGCGTGACTTTCTAATCTCACTGCCTTGAGGCGCTAAGCTTTGTAAATCGGAATTATCGATAGCTGGAAACCCCAAGGGCTTCCATAAAGCTGCGGACAACCGGTCAAAGCGACTGGCCTGGGTGGGGATCCGGCCCCACGGCAGATCACTGCGGGCCCCGAAATGGTTCCCCGGCGATGGTACAGAAGATCTAACGATTTTTGAGATCTGTGAGTGTTTCGTCGATACTCGCACCAGACACGGTCGCGAGGTATCGCAAGCGGGTTGGCCTTTTACTCGCCCCAAAAAGAGGCGGCGCTGGCGGTCATAGACCATTTTTGACGGCCTTCCTTTTCTACAATTTGTCCAGATCTGTTTGACCATGCCGTTGGATTTGTGACGGTCAAGTTTGACCCGTCCTTTTGTGCCTATCGAATGTACCGGCTGAGTTCATTAAGTTGGTGCTTTGGCAGAAACGAGTCATTTATCTAGTTTTCTACTATTTCAGGTTATCTGACCGATTTTTGTTCCTTCTTTTTATTTTATTTTCTGAGTCCAGTCTCAGTATGAGGACAAATAATAAAGAAAATTTATTCGTAACGCTGGACGTAACACCTCCCCCTCCTTTAAGACGATTATTAGGAGAATCCGAATAATCGGCTCATTTTCCGAGCGGTCCTTATTTTTTTTTATATCTGGAATTCTCTCCTTTTTTATGTCGTTAATTGTGCGTTTGAAATGATTTTCCTGATTATTTATGTTAAGTTGATTCGACTTTTAATCTATTCCTGAGTTAGTATCTATAGAGAGAAACTCTTATATTAGAGTATGTGTATATCTAAAATGCGATTAATGTTGGCCTTGCGTTTTGTTCTGAACGAATACTTCGTCATACTTATTATTTTTCCTTTTTAACTTAATGATACTTATAGGAAAGTGGTATCTTGTTCACGGTCCTGACGTTCTCGGCGCTCGAGAGTATCGAGTTCGGAACTCGGAGGGCTGGTTCGCTGGATCGGATCTTCTTGCATGGATCCTAGCTTGCGATGTCAGGGGTGCTGTATTCTGTGCGTGTGGAGACGTACATCGTCGGTAGTTGCTACTGCGAATCTGTCCAATGGAATCAACACCAGTTGTTGCACTAGTAGCCAGTGCCGATTCCCTCCTATTTTTTTTCGCCCTTGGTTGTTTTAGGTATCAAAAGATACTTCCTAGCCTTTAGCTTGTATTGAATCATTATCTGTGAATCATAAATCGTCCTTCAACCATTAATTTTTGTGAAACACGATCGTCGGTTAATTTTCTCCACCTCCCTAGTAATTGTTATTTTACTTCGGGCATATGTGTTTACGTATTTCACCATTATTGTCTCCCTTTTACTTTGTATATATATATTGTTTATATATATTTATTGTTCCCCCCCTTTTTTTTCTGTGATTTTTGTTTTATTTTTTTTTAATCATTTTTTTTGTCTTATTTTTCTCTTCTTGTCTCATTTTTTTTTCAGAATCTCTTGTGATTTGATCAAATGAATATTACTGTGTGTTTCCTTTATTTTATTTTCTGCATTATTTGAAATAATGAAGCAAATGGAGAAAATTTTTATACTCCCTTATACTCGAGTTTCCAATTCTCTTGGGTTCTCGTATCCTAGTCCGCCATCTCTGTTGTCCGTGCGTATTGGGCCTTCGATGGCTCCGAGGGGCTCGATCGGGTCGCTGTACTGGTTGATGAAAGTGTTCATCAAGCGAGTGAGTCCCAGCTCCTGTAGTTGTGGTTCCCTGTTACCTGGAGTCCGTGGTGAAGTACAGGGTCGTTCAGAAGATGCCTCCTCTTCGGGTGACTCCGTGTCATCGTACCTCCCTTCTCCCAGGTATTCGATGCTATCTGGATTTTGTCCATGAGGCACGATTGTATCGTGCATCCAAGAGTAATGAGTCTCCTCTAATACAATGTGTTGGTCTGGATTAGCGGCCAACTTCCGTCCCCACATTCGTCGTGTTTTGTCGGTCAATCGTCTCCACTCTGGCGGGACCCATACGTGTCGCCTTGGTTGCAAGGTTCGTGGCAAACGCATTTGCCAATAACACACCACTCTCCCCATCCCTAAAGAAGGTAAAAGCGGTGCACGATTGATAGTTATTGCCAATCGTTCCGTCTCGTGTTTGAACCTGGGTGTATTCCAATACGGGACCACCTCTGCAAAATTCGGCCATCCGTTCCTTCCGTGTATCGGGACGGTAGTGTAGACTTGACGTGACGGTAACAAAATGTCTATTGCCCAAGTGTATCTGGTTCGACCCAACACGACTTCCTCGTACGGATTATCGCGTAGTTTTCTCACCCAACTCTCCAGTCTTTCGGGAGTCAGCCATCTCCATTCAGGCGGAACGTACAATTCGATGTTCTTCTGGGCTAAATCGATGTACATTGCGATTTTCCAGTAACAATAGAGTCTGGTCGTGCCTGGGACGAGACAAGGGGTCACCTTGGTGTGTATTCGTATCGGTAGATGTTCCTCCGGGCTGAGAGTTTTATTCGATCTCTTCTTCCGTAGCTCTGCCCTTTCTACCGCGTGCGAAGATCGAGACATCTTTTTTTTTTTCTGTTTGTAGGTTGAAAAAAATGTTTAATTAATAACGTAATTTAATGCCATTCTCTTTAGGTGTTGATACCCTGGTTAGAAAGAGACGAAAATAAGAGTAGTTCTCCTCGCTAAAACACAATATTTGTTAGTTGCTACGGTTTTCTTCCCTTTCGGGCAGTAAATTATAACTTATAGGAAAATAGTTTGTGGAGACCTTTTGTCAACAGGATGTATAAATGCATATACATCTATATTTATTATTATTATTTTCTCTTTTTTTTCCCTTTTCTCTTTTTTTTTTTTATTGTGGGTTTGTTTCTCTAATGACAGAAATATTTGCTTTTGTATCGGGACAGGGGGGTCGATGGTGACTTTCCTTATTTCGTCTAGGGTTGGGTAAAGAACTTGCGTTTTAACTTCCTTCTTTGATTTTCTTATTTCCTCTACGGTTGGATAGAGAACTGGTGTTTTAACTTCTTTTCCTGATTTTCTAATTTATTCTACGGGAGGGGTTTCTCCTTTTGTTTCTTTACTGAAAATGCAGGTTTGGAGTGGTTCGCTGCCACTTCCCTCCGTGTTTGGAAAGTGAAAGGTTTCTAGTCTGGGTAAGGAATTAAGGAATCGCCGGGATTGACGTGCGCAGAAAATAACTGAGTATATGCTTAGAATAAGTTTTATTTGGATATGCTAATAAATATATATGGACGGTGCGAAATGTCCGATCCATCTAGTTCGTAGACACGACTCAATACTTATAGTTCGTAGACACGACTCATAATATTCACGGTATCACCATTGTTTTCTCGAAAACGCTCGGGACAATTCACTGTTGAAAAAATTGCTTGAAAATAAATAAACATGCATATCAAGATCGGGTGCATATACTGTATGTTAATTTAAATATATATTCTTGGTTTAAATATAAATTGTTGGTATATTAATAATAAGGTCTGAAAATAATCAATTTCTACCCTACTACGTTCTGATATTACATGATAAAACTTATAAAACATACACTATAATAATAGAAATAAAAAGAAATATTGATGAAAAAATTTGATCATGAATAATCGAACTACCTATACCAAAGAAAAGATCGACCGGGGATGGGGATCGATCTGCCTACCTAACCATTATGCCTACCTATAAACCTAAAACGTTACCGGCTAGGCTATTCCTAACTTGCAAATTTCTTTTATTGAAATGCTCTGTAAGCGACATCGGACATTACAGGTGAGGCATTACTTGCGATTCCAGTAATCATTAAAGATGTATCACATATATACTCCCAAACATAATTTCAATTTGATAAAAGTTTCAGCACTTCTCGATGGGATAAAAAAAGTGAAAAAATTAACAATATGGAAGGTGCTGAAAAGACTGATTTCTCATAGTATGTAATAATTTCAAAATGTTATTAACAAATTAACAAAAAAAAATTCCTAACGAATCGCCCGGCAACCTACATTTTTTTTTATAATAACGTCTTGTCGGTTTTTCTGAATGCGTATGAGGTTTTTTTTATTTTCGTGTATTTTTTTAAAATTGCTTTTTTAGTTAACAATAAACCCAATTTTCAAAAATGACACGAAATTCGGAAAAAATTCATATGTATTCAAAAAGATTAACAAATTGTTTTTATATGAGCAAAAAGTTAAGTTGCGTGGGGTTTTGTTGAACATTAAAAAAAAAATTAATTTTTTAATAACATTTTGGAATTATTATTATGCAGAACAATATTTTCAGCACCTTCCATATGCTTAATTTTTAAAGATTTTTATCCCTTTAAAAAGTGTTCGCAATTCTCTCTCAATTCTCTCTGAACCCACATGAGGTCGAACTATCCGCTAGTACTACCTTGCGAATAGTATTTACTTCGCAAGTTTCAGAGAAATGAGAGGGAATTGCGAACACTTCCCAAAAATATGAAAATCTGAAAAAATCAAGCGTATTAAAGATGGCGAAAAGAATAATTTTGTATAATAATAATTCCAAAACGTTATTAACAAATTGATAACAAATAAAATTGTTCAAAAAAACTCCTGGAGACAACTTTTTTTCGTTTCCATTCGTTCATTCGTTCATTTTTCTGAAGACGTATGAATCTTTTTAGATTTTTAAATTAACTTTGAATTTTGTGACTTTCTACACGTTTTTCCCATATAAAAAAATTCAAAGTGTTTTCAAAAATCTGAAAAAATTCATACGTATTCGGAAAAGCGAACAAAGCACATTCATAATATAAAGTTAGGTTTCCGGGAGATTTGTTGAAAATTTTTATTTTTCATCAGCTTATTATTAACATTGTGAAATTATTATTATGCAAAATTAAACTTTTCAGCACCTTGAATATGCTGCATTTTTTCAAATTTTTATACCTTCCAGAAGTGTTTGGAATTCCCGCTCATTTCTCTGAAACTTATTTAAAGTGAACACTATTCGCAAGGACTACCCTAACCTTACTTCATGGACAACTTCAAGTTTTCGTGTAGAAATCCACCGAGAAGTTTTCTCAGATGATGCGTACGAAACGCATATCCGTCGGAATTTCGTTATTCATCACGCGTGTCCACGGTTATTCATCTGTTCTACATAAACAATTTTTGACATCAATGTCCTAAAGGTCGTCGTAGAAATTTCGAACCCGGCTCACCGATTTATTAACCGATCGGGGTAGTTAAGAAATGCTTCGCACTCGAGACGGCTGCTGGAAAAAATTTGTAATTTCCTTGCAGTATGCCGTGGGTAGGCGTTCGTAGGTAGAGCAGCTGTTTATCCAATACATAAACAAAACACGTTGAAAATGACCAAGCATTTTTTATTTAAAAAAACGTTATATACAAACATCTTTATTTTTCAAATTTTAACCTACATTTTGAATCGTTTATATGCTGTTCTATCTTCATAGTACCACGATTTCTTATTACGGATCCCCAGAAGTTCGCCCGTTAATTTACTATATATATAATCTGAGTCTTCTTCAGTGATGATCACCGCGTCATCACCTTCAATCAAACCATAGACTGTGATGAATATTTTATATTTGTCACCTCCGTCCAACGTTATCGTGATCTCTGCCTCTTCATCGTAACGCCGACGAATAAACGTCATTTGGAACTTCATTTTAGGCGTGTAATTACGAAGATTCGGGTGATTTTTCCAGTCCTCGAATCTTTACTGATGGGCTGCTACACCTCAAAAGGACAAAGAAACTAACATGTATTAAACTATTAATTTTTGGCCTGTATGTGAGGCATTCTCCTCTTCAATTCGGTCGGTAATGGTTTATAATATTGTTCTAACTCCAAAAATGACTCCAAATTTATTTTTATAGCATTTTTTTACAGTAAACATATTGTCAGCCCAAATTACAAAATCTTTAAAAAATTATCAAAAATCCTATATCAGATATGCACATTTTCAAGACAAGAGCGAAAGTAGTATCTCATCAGCTTCTATTTTTTTTTCTCAAAAAAAAAATGTATGTAGTAACTACAGTCAAAACTCTATCAATTGTGTCTACAATGTGTGTATTCGTAACACATGATTTTTAAGAATTTTATAAGATTTTCTTCGAGTCATATTTACATTTTCAGAATAGTCGTAAATCAAAATTAATAAATAGCGCTAATTAAAGAACGGAGTTCAGTAATGTTATATCAAATGTAGGTTTGTTAAATGTCACCGACAGAGGGCAACGTAAACTTTGGCAATTCAAATAAATGATTTAACGCGCAGTTACAACACTTCAAATATATTTTTAATTACTGACTGAATTGAAGACGAAGAGGGTCCGACCTAGGACGAATCGGCATGGAATGCCCCATATTCATGAGTTATTCCATACAAAAAAAATATATATTTCATAACACATTTTACCTAACAATCGAACGAAATTATTTCCACAGTGCCGTATTGAATTGGTCGAAGTCCAGCGGCGATGGTATGACGATTTCACAGTATGTCAAAGAAGAATACTTTATGAAAAATGTCACTATCAGACGTGGAAAACGACGATGTGCGGCCAAGTCTGAAGAGTAACTGATTTTCGGTAAACGGGATACATATATACGAAATCTCGAATTCCTTAGGGGATGTACGTATTGCTATTGGGCTGAGCTAAGTAATAAATTGTTGAACTAAAGGAAAGTACTGTGCCGCTGTGTCATTGGCAGTTTCGAAGAATCGGTGGTATTCTGTGTTCAGCGATTGGTAGTTTGGGGTAGCTTATTATTAGGAGGGGTCAGGTGAAGAAATGGGAAGAATTTTTGCAGCAAGGTCTGTTGTAATCATCTGGCACCATAGAAGCAATAAATACTGAGCCGGGAGCGGAGCGGAGTGTTTGGTCATGATAGAAATTGTCGTACGATGAGATAGTAATGAGTTCGAAAAATAAAAAGCAATCAACCACATTCAGCAATAATGGAAAAGGACAAACTCTATTCAAACATAGTACAAGTACAAGTAGATAAAAATGGACGGTAATTCTATGTTGTGCCAGTATAGCGACGGTCAGCGGCCATGTGGACTGTAACAGCTCATTATGATGACTGAAAAACCATTATTTGCTTGAAAAAATTTGTGAACATTAAATCAATGACAATATCGAGTGGCTCCGGCAAAAAAAATATATACATATATATTTTTTCAATGATTGTGCCGTAAAATATAGGTTAAAATGTCTAAAATATGTTTCAATCAATTTTCATCATGTCGTCAATATAATATTGCATGTTCTCGTTTTTTAGAATTCTTAATATGATCAATCGATTCCAAGATATCACTGTTTGGATGCAATATTTAAGAATATTTATATTATATTATCCGAAATAAAAATAAAAATTGAACTTGGAGATTGGTGGATTTTGCAAATGATTATATAATAGTAATTCGCATCTCTAAATGTTGTGTTGTAAATCTTTAAAAAAACAAATCAATACGGTAGAATTTAAAAAAACACACAAAATAAAAAAGAATGACATTTTTTCAACTTTCAAATGTACATAGAATTACATTACATATTTAGAAGTGAAAGAAATTAAATACCTACCGTTTATTTATCATTTCAATAACAGTCGGGGAATGTCTTCTCTCAGCTTGCTTAAGGTATGAAGCTGGAGCCAGCAGCCAGTGAAGGCGCACCGCAAGCGGGCCACAGACTTCATACTATCGAGTTCAAATTTCGCAAATTAATAAAGTAACAACACTATACAATGTCTGGCGTTACATTTGGAAAAAATGGATCTAACCGTTTCAATTTTATGTAATTTTTGAATTTTTCTGAACATTTATATTTTGTCCTACACGCGTTGCTGCGGCAAATAACACTCTAGCTGTGGAATAAGTTGAATATTCGTTATCAGCGAAGAAAAATACATATAGGTATTGAAGTATAACATGTTCATTTTATATTGCAAAAATTGTATTGTAATTGTAATTGTAATTAGAGTGTTCTAGCCCTTCCCTACCGCGTTATACGAACATAGGCTGTAGAGAGTTTGAGTTTCCAGCTGAGGGGCTGAAGCGGCAAAATCAGAAAATATGTAAATGTCGAGCCGTTAATTCAACATGAATTTTAAGGCCATTTACAATTTTCTGACCCTTCCCTACTCCGAGTTATACCATGATAGGCTGTAGCGGGGGTGAGTTTCCGCCGAGGGGGTGGAGCGGCAAAATAGGAAAAAGTGTAAATGTCGAGCCGTTAATTCATCATGAATTTAAGGGCCATTTGCAATTTTTTAACCCTTCTCTACTCCGAGCTACACCATGATAGGCTGTAGGGGGTGGGTTTCCGCCGAGGGGGTGGAGCGGCAAAATCGGAAAATATGTAAATGTCGAGCCGTTAATTCAACATGAATTTTAAGGCCATTTGCAATTTTCTAACCCTTCTTTAATCCGAGCTACACCATGATAGGCTGCAGCGGGGGTGAGTTTCCGCCGAGGGGGTGGAGCGGCAAAATCGGAAAATATGTAAATGTCGAGCGGTTAATTCAACATGAATTTTAAGGCCATTTGCAATTTTTTAACCCTTCTCTACTCCGAGCTACACCATGATAGGCTGTGGCGGGGGTGAATTTCCGGCGAGGGGGTGAAGCGGAAAAATCGAAAAATATGTAAATGTCGAGCCATTAATTTAACATGAATTTTAAGGCCATTTGCAATTTTTTAACCCTTCTCTACTCCGAGCTACACCATGATAGGGTGTAGCGGGGGTGAGTTTCCGCCGAGGGGGTGGAGCGGCGAAATAGGAAAAAGTGTAAATGTCGAGTCGTTAATTCATCATGAATTTTAAGACCAATTGCAAAGTTCCAACTCTTCCCTTCCCCAAGTTATACGATTGTAGGCTGTAGAGGGGGTGCGTTTCCGCCGAGGGGGTGGAGCGGCAAAATCGGAAAATATGTAAATGTCGAGCCGTTAATTCAACATGAATTTTAAGGCCATTTGCAATTTTCTAACCCATCTCTACTCCGAGTTATACCATGATAGGCTGTAGCGGGGATGAGTTTCCGCCGAGGGAGTGGAGCGGCAAAATCGGAAAATATGTAAATGTCAAGCCGTTAATTCAACATGAATTTTAAGGCCATTTGCAATTTTCTAACCCTTCTCTAATCCGAGCTATACCATGATAGGCTGTAGCGGGGGTGAGTTTCCGCCGAGGGGGTGGAGCGGCAAAATCGGGAAATATGTAAATGTCGAGCCGTTAATTCAACATGAATTTTGAGGCCATTTGCAATTTTCTAACTCGTCCCTTTCCCGAGTTGTGCGATTGTAGGCTGTAGAGGGGGTGAGTTTTCGAAAGGGGGTGGAGCGGCAAAATCGGCAAATGTGGAAATAATGAGTCGGTAATTCAACAAAGGACAACAAAGGACAGAAAATAATGGTAACAATATCATTGTTGATTTATTCATTGGTATATTTTCTTTTCCTGTTCTTTAATTTACTGGTCATAGAATGGTTATAAACTTTGTTAGGCACTCGTGAATGTTGTAAACTCAAATCAATGCATAGTAAAGTAGTTGTATGCATAATTGTACAGGAAACATAGTTTTCGGGATAAGGTAATGAATATTTAATTGAAATGTGACCCAATTCAAGCACCCCAATTTAGGAAGATCTAAAATAATTAAATAATTCTGTGTGAATGAAGTTCCATATACCCACACTAAAGATATCAAATTTGAAGAGCGTATCTCGATTTACGAGATAATGTTATTACTTTTATTTAACAACGATATCTTAGCAAATAGATAGACTTGGGTCAAAAATGGAAACAAGGAAAGCATGATTACTTGTAATTTGTAGACTACTAGTAGAAACTAGTAGTTTACGATACAAGTGCGATTAAACTTCTTCTGACGAGTGTGACTTTGCAGCACGAGCCGAAGGCAAGCACACGAGACAGAAGAAGTCTTATCGCACGTATTTCCCGCGAAATTTTACTTCACGAGGTATGAAACATTGAAGTTTTGTGCACGGAGCGTGCATAAAACGTCCATTTTCGCACCCAGTGTCATAAGTACACAGTAGATTTTTGTAGTCAATTGTAATTAATTGTAGTAATAACTAAACATTTTTAAGGAAAACTAGCGCTTAATGGAATTGAAATAATGTCGACAAACTACAACTTTCGACTAATGTTGACAACTACCTACAAGCACATTCCAAATCTGATATTCATTTGTAGAGGTAGATCGTCAGCATTCTATGGTTCTGGATTTATAGTAGATCTTAGTAATCAATTGCATTTTTTTGGAGTAAAACTACAACGTTCTACAGAAAACTATAACTTATGGGAATCGACAAGATGTGTACAAACTACAACCTTTATAACTATCTACGAAAAAAGACGGGATTCGAAACATGTTTTTAGGTAGTTGTCAATTTTCATAAAAGGTTGTAGTTTGTCCACATCTTGTTGATCCCGATAAGTTATACTTTTTTATAGAAAGTTGCAGAGCTGGGCAAAGTACCGAAAAGTACTAAGTATTAAGTACCGCAAGTACTTAAAGTACAAAGTAATTTCAGTACTTAAAGTACTTTTATGAAGCACAAATTACAATTACTTTTTCTTCTTCATCGCGATTTTCTTCTTAATCACGTTCGAATGTGTGTCGGGTGTGAAACAAGACAGAGAAAATAAATACTGCACAAGCCATAAGATTGGGCGCAAGGTGCTGCTAAAAATTCGATGTATGATCGGATGATCAAGCTGTTTTCGTAAAAAAAAACAACATTGTAGTGTCAGAGGACTCAAAATAGTCAGAAATGTCGAAAAATGCCATTTTTTCCTTGCGTCGGATGTATGTGTCTGTGTGTGTGCAAGAGAGACTTGCACCGCTTAAAACTGTTATATCTCGGAAAGAATTTGAGATAGCCCGTTGAAATTTGGTACACAATACGCGTTTTTGATTTTTTGTTTTACTTCCGTGATGTCTCTAACTTGCGTAAATTTTGAGCTATCCTCTTAAAACTCCATACGAATATGATATTTTTATCACAGATCTTTGACGTTGAATTTGATCGAAAGCGAAGCGGTCAGATTTTATGGGAGTTTGATTTTTTCGAGTAAACATGGAGGTATCGAGCTTAAATTTCATAAGGAAATGGACCAACACTGTATAATGTTTGGTATTAAATTTGGCGAAAATTTATTTAACCGTTTCAATTTCATGGGAATTTTTAATATTTTTTCGTTTTTTGGAAATTTGTTTCATGTCAATCAAATATCATGTTGTTGTTGTTGTTGTTGTGGAGCGATACGAGCACTCAGTCCTGCTGGACCATTGTACTCGGGCCTTGTGGGGCACTCGCAATGCCTTTTAATTGTCCACGTTGTGTTCCTCAGACGCGGAACACAACCGACAGGCGAAGTTCGGGTCTTTCTTGGCTTTAACGCAACCTATTTCTGCGTCTTGACACCTTCGTAGGGATTGCTGGTTGCCCAGGGTATCATGGTCAGTCCCCCGCCCCCCGGCATCCCTTCTTGGGGTTACCGGTTGCACAGGGTATCAATACCTAGTCCCCCGTCCCCCAGCATCCCTATCTGTATCCAAGCTAGGGAAACATGGTCGGCCTCCTCAGAGCTCCAGGTTAAGGAGGCAGGGCTCAAAGTATTCTAGGTTAGTCGCCTGGCATACCTAAAAGCATCGTTATGACGCACCATACCCCGGTGCCATGAAGCCCGAGCACGATAGCTTACACTCTGGCCAGGGATAGCTATTGCGGAGCCCCGAGTCTGATACACACAAACTCGGCGTCCCGGGCGATGGGTACGCTACGTCCCCTACGCCGATGCGGTCGCTGGTTCGATTCCCGACGTCGGACTTTCGTCGCGTCTCACCGAGAATGAAAACAATGGAGTACAGCTATATACATCCGACACTCACACTTGGAATTACCGTGTGCGAGTGACCGATGTATATATCTGGAGCTTCGTCTCGTCCATGTTTTTTTCCCTTCTCGTCGAAACATACGAAGCCGGGAATCGAACCGTCGACCTCCCGATGCTTAGGTCTTCGAGGCGAGCACGCTAACCACTAGACCACCGCACCGGTTAATCAAATATCATGCTAAGAGTAAAATAAGTTATAGTTTTGTAATAAGCGATGAAAAATTGCCTCAAGACGACGAAATCTGCAAATTGAGTTCGCGATTTCTTACTATAAATTTCGCGGTAAATGTTGACGGTTTCAATTTTATGAGCTATAGATATTTTTTGTTACGAAAAAAGCGTGCAAAGTGATTTGCACAATTACTTCCTCATGTTTTACGGTTTTGCTCATAATTTCCCCTATGATAATTCTGTTGTGCCATTTTGGCTTCTTCATAGAGGAAGCTATAATTAAAACACAATAAAAAAGTTTTAAGACAATTTTTAATCAAATCTTCAGCGCTGATTACGAAATTATAATTCATTTTACTCTTTGCGTGATGTTTGATTCAGAAACTCATGTCAAAAAAATTTGAAAAATTCAAAATACACAAACACGCACACACACACACACGCACACGCGCACGCACACGCACGCACGCACGTGTACATTTTTCGACAATTTTGACGTATAAAGTTGGAGATACGGCCTAGTTTTGGCAGAGTAAGTTAGTTATAGAAAAAATTTCGCCACGCAACTGTGCATTCGCATTTTATCGGTGGGTGAGACGATTTATTTGTAATTTTGGAATCTCCTGCATTGTAAATGTCTAACAAAGTTAATTTATGACCTCTTTGACATTGGTTTAGAATCTCACAGTTTCTGTGAAATATTTGTATATTGCAAATATGTTTTGTGATACAATGATTTTGTTACGGCACATTTTTCATTCCATATGTCGTTTCATGTTATTCCGACGATACTTCGAATATGCTACCTTTGATGTAACTTCAAATAACGATGGCTGAAGTTGCAAATTTCAAAAATCTTTGTTTATATTTTTCTCATGCAAAACTCTCTATTTGTAAAACTCTATATTATGAAATGAAATCATGTGAAAGCGACTCACTCGATGGTATCTGCGTTCTTGATGCACAAAAATTTAGGTTCCGATATTTCTTTCACTAATAAATTATTTTTCGTTCGTTGTAACATGAAACGACTGACGTGCACAATGATTTTGACATTTTAAGAAAAATGTAGTGTAATCTTCGTTACTTTGCTATCCAATTTATTGATAATTATTGGCAAATTTATTGATGCTCAAGCTCATTCATAGCAATAGTAGCATTATTTGTTGAAATACTTGGGCGAAATCTGCAAAAACGACGCAAATACAACAGCCCCGGTATTCAGTCATGACACTTTAGAATTTTCAAACTTGTATATTTTTGTGATTTAAAATGTACATATTCTACTACTACGGTTTTCATAATGAGTTCACGATTCAGTTATTGAGTTAAGGGCAATCTAACTACTTAGGAATAAATACAAAAACGTACACACGCGTTCGGAACTTTTAAATAAGATAAAACAATACAAATACGACAGTAGATAAAATGAAAACATAACGATGAATAATAGTACAAAAGATGTGTATCACTGAGCATCACTTGTGTAGTCATTTGCAGGAGAAGATATAGAATTCTACTTATTGATCTCAAAATATAGCTCCGGATCCATAAGGCCGCTTCTCTTCGGAGTCAATGTGACGTGCGATGATACCGGTGTTTTTCCCAAACACTGGAAGGAAACGAGATGATCGTACCACATTCAGTGTTTGTTTGTACAGGGATCAAAATCATTAAACCTTTATTAAAGTTGAAGAATCAAAATTAACTTTTTTGTATATAAATCATAGCTCTGCGGAATGTCGATCGTCCTCAGTGTACCTTGCCGTAAGGTATCGGATCCATAGGGCCGCTTCTCTTCGGAGTCAATGCGACCTGCGGTGATGCCGGCGTTTTTCTCAAGCGTTGGAGGGAAATGAGGTGGTCGTACTTCGTTCGGTGTATGTTTATACGGGGATGAAA
This sequence comes from Amblyteles armatorius, assembly GCA_933228735.2. Lineage (NCBI taxonomy): Eukaryota > Metazoa > Arthropoda > Insecta > Hymenoptera > Ichneumonidae > Amblyteles > Amblyteles armatorius. Next base: position 3,453,881 of record OW121694.1, on the reverse strand, counting down.
GTTACGAAGACGGTTATTGAAGTTGAAAAATCGAAATAAACTTTTTTGTATATAAATCATAGCTCTGCGTAATGTCGATCGTCCTCAGTATACCTTGCCGTAAGGTATCGGATCCATAGGGCCGCTTCTCTTCGGAGTCAATGCGACCTGCGGTGATGCCGGCGTTTTTCTCAAGCGTTGGAGGGAAATGTGTTGATTGTACTTCTCTGGGCCTATGATTATACTGAGATCAGATAAACAACGTCAGTGTTTACATGATTACGAAATCAAAGTTAACTTTTGGGGCAAGGGATAGCTTCGTAGAGTTTGCTCGTTCGCAGCGTACCTAATGTCAGGCATTAGACTAGTGAAATTGCAATCGAATTGTCTAATGGTAACCGGGGCTTTTTTAAAAGCGCTACAAGGCAAAAATCGTATTTCTGCTTCGCCGAACCACTCTCTTCATAATAGAGATCGATGTTGCATATAATGCAAAAGATAATATCGCTAATATTTACAGTCTAATTGTCGGCTATCCTGGTATCTGAACGGAAGGGCCCACCACTCATCTGCCTGCTTAGCGCGTTACTGAGAATAGAGCTGTTATTTAACGACATCCCTTCCTCCCCACACAATTCGAGCCACCACATCGACGATACATTCGTTCTTCTTCAAACTGTATCTTGTACATCATTTGTCCTTCAGATTTTTAATGTTCACACGTTCTTTCTCCGATACATTCCGATCGTAATATTTTGATTCTGAACATCAATTTCCACACAGACCTTTAAAACATACTTAGTTTACTGCACTATCTGATACAATATAGTCTCGTACCAACACGCTCGTCACTCGACGAACTCTATTCTGCATACCATTTTTTCACATTTCTAACATCCGCACGCTTTTTCGTGGTATTTACATTGTACACATTTCGATTATGCACATTGCTTGCCTCAAAGACTGTTTGAACACACGTCGTTTATCGGGCATCGTAATCGGGCTGCGAAGTAGATTAAGCATGTTCAAACAGATTTTCGGGGCGAGTAATATAGTTAATCGAAATGTGTACAATTGAAATGTCGTGTAAGAAACAAGTGAGCATTTGAAATCGGAAGGAAAAACAGTGTGTAAGATAGGCTTTGTTAAAGAACGATTCTGTTAGTTTGAGACCTTTTGCATCGAGCTGTAAAGTGAACTCAACGCCATCAATTGGATCGTGTGAAAATCAATCTGCAGGATTGAAATGTCTTGGAAAAATCGTGTCGCTGTGGTAGAATTGAATTATGTGAGAAGGAAGGGCTGCCAACTAAGATCTTTATTATTTCAGTTCGGTTGGGGCAAAAAAAAATTACTAGTAAGAATAAAAAAGTTTAAAGAATTTTAAAAACTTCAATTTGTGTCTCTTAAAATGTCAATGTTATTACCGTATATTTTTGTACGAATGTCATAGTCTGAAATTACGTATACTCCTTGTTACAATTTTCTTTTACAGCCTCATGCCGACTATGTTATGGAGCACGCACCCCACACACATTTTAGCCGTGCGGACACCGGTGCAGTTGTGCCGAATGCGTACATATTTTGTGGAATACGCAAGGTCAACGTCGCTGCCCCGTCTGTCGTACCGAATCGACGGATGTTCCGCGCAGAGTTTGGCTGCCAAGCGAATAAATGAACAGCAATCGCTTAAAATCATCGCTTCATTATACGTTGGAAATAAATATTTTTTAAAACCATTGCATTTCTCTTTCACTGTCATTACCATCTGAAGTTTTATAAATATCATCGCCAGAAACTTAAATTTCTAAATGAGTCACGAGAATCAGCACGGCAGTCCCGTCCGACATAGAAATCCCAAAAAGTTTGCCGCCATTCTAATGTGGGTGCAATATTAGAATAGCAATGTAGGAAAATCTCCGAATTAAATCCTATCGGTGTACTCAAATTTTATCCCAGGCATATTAAATTGATCTCCAATACACAAATTATTGTTTAACAAGAGAAGAAATAAACAAATAAACTGACACAAAAAAGTAAAAATATAAATGTAGCTCTCTATGCTGTTCGCTATTTTGACATTCGCTATTTTGGCCCTTCGATATATTCTGTATCTAAGTTTTAGTCATTTGAAATTTATATTCTCGACACATTTCTTTCAGGTACATTGGTTGTTATAAATGTTAGCGGCTCTTTATTTTCACTTCGAAATTGTCACCCATCTACATATTCGAGTCTATATTTTATTCATTCCAAATGCAGACTGTCTGATAATGAATATTCGAATAAATGGGTATTCAAATAAATCGTCGTTTGCTAAAAAATTATTCGAATTAGCGAACTATCCAAGATAAAAATTTCGATCGACTCATATTCGTTATTTCAACATTCACAGTAATGAAAATTCTACATATCGACCGCTCTGCATTTGGTTATTCGAAATTTTGACCCTCACCCCATTTTCCGGTGGCCATCTTACTCCGTTATTCGAGCGCGGGTCGGAGCGTGCGAGGGTAGCGTGGGTGAGAGATAGAGACGGAGAAAAACGAGCTAGCAAATCAGAAGTGGGATTCGAACCCACGCCAACAAGGTGAATTCGCGGAGTGCGCGATAAAAAAAAAAAAAAAAACGTGTGCGCGAGGCAACGGATGTGCGACGAACGCCTATTCGACGAATTTGCCGAATCCGCTTTCCGAGGGATGGGATTGAACCGGACCTTGGCACGAGGCCGGGCATTGAAAAATCGGAGCGAAAATTCAGAACTCCGAAATCCCGGGGATCAGAGTGTGCTGGGATCGACGGAGGGGGCGAACGCGCCAGTCGGAGCAACCGTAGCGGGGGTTGCGGGGCAGCAGTCGGCATCGACAGTCGTGAACGCCGGCGCCACGAGGATGACCGAGCAGGAAGCCGCGAGGTTGCGTGCGCAATATAACGGAGCCGGCCACGTGGGACAGCAGCAGGAGGGAGGGATGCCACCGAATCCGAACGTATCGCAAGCGAGTGGGTGGGCCATACCTCGGCTTCCGGCGAGACACTCTACGTTCCATGGCGCGGGGTCGACCGCCCCACCACTAGTCAACGCCTTTCGTGACGTGCTGACCAATGAAAATCGCGAGGAGGCTCTCGCACAGCTGCTGGCCAGACTCGTTATGCAGCAGCAACAGCCGGCAGCCGCGATCCCGACGTATCACGTCATCCCGGACTTATCAAAAGGAATCGAAGTTTTTTCGGACGATGGTGGAATCCGGCCGAAGGAATGGATAGAGAATTTAGAAGCGATGCAACAGCTGCACCAGTAGCCGCCGAACTTTTTGCTCGAGGCTACCCGACAGAACTTGCGCGGAGGAGCACGGGATTGGCTCAAAAGTCGCGCGCGGGAGTTACGAACGTGGGACGAGTTTCGCGCGGCATTCCGGGAGACATTTATAGTGCGCGACGATGTGTCTACGCGTTGGGTGAAAATGAAAGCGCGGGTGCAAGCAAAGGACGTGGCTCTGTCACCATATTTCCATGCGAAGGTGAAATTGTGCGGGTCGCTAGGAATGTCGTTTCGCGAAACGAAAGCCGAGCTGTTGATCGGCCTCTGGTCACGCTAACTGTGCAATGCTGTCATGCCGACGCAGCAATATACGTATGATGAATTGTCCCATGGTATTCTCCACTACGAGAATGTATTGACTCAGCGAACGGAACGTATTCGGTCAACGCGGGGTACGACCACGACGAAAAACCGGCCAGGGACAAATAAACCGAGTGGGAAAGAGCCCGACAAGGCAATGGGCAAAGACACCGAGAACAATAACGCGACGACGAGTGCGGGTGCAAAAAGACGTGCGACGGATAGCCAGCGGAAGTGCTACAATTGCGGCAAAACCACCCACCTCGCGCGGGACTGCCCTGAGCCGAAACGGGAGCTCACGTGTTTCAAATGTAGTAAAACAGGACATATTAGCCGCAACTGCCCCGACGGTAGTGCAGCAGTCGAGCGTACCGTGCATACAATCGGCACGCGAGCAAACGGTGCGGCGAAGAAATATTTGAAGGATGCCAAAATAAACGACCGAGTTGTGCGCGTCCTCATCGACCCTGGCAGTTCGGAGTGCACCATACGAGCCACAAAAGTGTTGTGCCAACCATTTGTGATGACGCCGTCGCGCGTAACGCTAAAGGGATTCGGTCCGGCCGAGTATACAGTGACCAGCCCGGAGTTCGTGCGCGCGACCGTTGTTATCGACGGTACGGAGGTGACTGACGTACCGATGCGGGTCGTGCCAGACGATGCTCAAGCCGTCGATGCGATAATCGGTCGGTCATTTACCGATCACCCGACGGTGTATTACCACAAAATCGGAGGCACACTGACATTCGAACGGAACACGACGCCATCGGCAACGCAGGACGAGACGGACACGGGTACGGTCGACGCCGACGATGTGGCGCTGTCGGTACGGTCGATCAACTTCGTCAACATCGCGAAACTACGCGACAGCCAAGTCGCTCCAATACTCAGCGTGGGAGTAGACGAGCCGACACACGACGCGGGCGAACCGACGCTACGGGAGGAAGCGGCGGAGCGTCCGATCACCGAGACATCAGACAACGAAAACGACGAGATCTCCACCGAGCGCCTCGACATCGGCTGCGAGCAACCACCGGACGACACCGAAGACTTGCGTAAGGTCATAAATAAATACCGCGATTGTATTTCGACGGGGCTGCACGATTTAGGGTATGCGAGGAATGTTAGTATGGATATACAGTTAGTCAAAGACGCGAAACCAGCACACAGCAAACCCTACCGAGCGACGGAGGGCGAGCGAAAGATCACGAAAAATATTTAAAGCGAATGGAGAGAAGCCGGCATAATTACGGACACGCAGTGCGCGTACGCGAGCCCGGTACTGCTCGTTAAGGAAAAGACGGGAGAATCACGGCTCTGTGTAGACTTTAGAAAACTGAACCACGTTACGGAACGAGTCCATTTTCCCCTCCCGAACATTGACGATCACCTAGCGCAGATACGGGATAGCTCTCTGTTTATCGTGCTCGACCTAGCTCACGGATATTTACAGATACCGCTCACGAAAGAAGCGAGGGAGAAAACCGCCATAATCACGACCGAAGCGACCGCCGAGTTCACGCGCATGGCCTTTGGCCTTATGAATGGGCCCGCTTATTTTTCAAAGGCGATGCACGAGGCTCTCGGACCGCTTCGCGACAGTGTAGTGCTTTTCTACCTCGATGACATTCTAATTCCGGGAAAAGATTGGCGGGAACTGAAAGGAAAACTCTGTCTAGTGTTCGATGCGCTTAAGAAGGCCGGGCTCACCATTAAGCTTGGGAAATGCCAATTTTTATATCGACGCGTGGCGTACTTAGGACACATTATCTCCGCGAACGGGATCGAACCGGGGAGCCACAAGGTCGCGGCGATCAAAGATTTTCCGGCGCCGAAAAACGCGCATGAGGTACGCCGATACCTCGGCCTTACCAGCTACTTCCGAAAATTTGTGCCGCGCTTCGGACAAGTTGCGGTGCCTTTGAACGAACTGTTAAAATCAAACGCAGCGTTTGAGTGGGGCGACGCTCAGGTCCGAGCATTCGCGGAACTAAAACAAAAATTAACTGAGCAGCCGGTGCTCCAAACCTTTAACCCAAACGCCGACACGGAACTGCACACGGATGCGAGTGCAGCGGGCCTGGCAGGCATGTTAATGCAGCGCGATGCATCGAATCAATTCCGACTTGTTTACGCGATCAGCAGGCGAACTAGCAAGCTGGAATCAAGGTACTACAGCAGCAAGCTCGAGCTGCTCGCGATAGTGTGGGCCGTAACACAACTCAGGCCGATGCTCGCGAATATCGCGTTCACCATCGTGACAGATTGCCAGGCGCTGTGCCATCTTAGCACTCAGAAAACAATAAATCCCCAAATCATCAGGTGGAACGACCTCTTAACCGATTATGATTACTGTATCGTGCACCGGTCGGGCATTCGTCTAGCACATGTCGACGCGCTCAGTCGTGCGCCTGTAGACGAAGCCGCCGCCGACGGTAACCGGACCATAATGTCAATCGCGACCGAGGAGGACGAGGTACGCGTGTATCAATACATAGACGATGAAATTCGAAACAAAAAAAAACAATTCTCGAAAAACCCGAACGCGCGCGAACGAAACACGAGATGAGTCAAGTACGCGAGTACGAGGTACATGAGGGCATCGTCTAAAGGGGGCGAGACGGGAAATTGTTATACGTTATTCCAAAGGTAATGCGCAAAAGTATCGTCGTTCGTTTCCATGACTTGAAAAGACATCCGGGTACCGAGCGAACCACGGCGAGGATAGCCGGGCATTATTACTTCCCGCGCATGGGTGCATACGTGAGCGCCTGCCTGCAGTGTATCGCGTGCAAATCTCGACCCGGGAAACAGGCGGGGGAATTACACCCTATTCCACCCGGAAATCGACTGTTTGCAGTTATTCATATTGATCATTTGGGACCGTTTGTCTCAAGTAGTAAGGGTAACAAGTACGTGCTAGCGATCGTAGATAATTTAACCAAATTCGCGGTAATTCGGGCGACGAAAGATACAAAAACGAGTCGAGTCATACGTATTGTAACGCGGCAAAATTTTGCGCCGTGATTTTCGGCTCGTTCGGGCTCACACGAGGCGACACCACAGGGCCTAGCTGGTACGATAGCATATTTATTAATTTAAGTGCAACCAATTTTCATGTACGCCGGGACGAAAGCACCGATCGAGGAGTAAAGTCTGACGTGAAGGTCGAAGATTGGAGCAGCAAGCCGGGAAAGCTCGAACTGGAGTAAAATTGGGAGTACCGGTCTACTTCCCTGCTGTCGGAGTCGTCAATGATAAAAAATCGTCATCTGAGAAGAGCTACGATTCCTCTAGTCATCGCATTGCATCGATAGTTGCAGTCGTCCGGAGTCTCGGGCTGCAGCGAAGCTAATCGCCGGGAGTCTCCCGTCAGGGAGAATTGAGTACCTCTTAGGGAGCTCCGTATTATCAGCGGTAGAAGAAGATTGCGTGCGTGCGAGAGATCGACTAGCGGATCGACGTGCGTAGCGTTCGGCTGTGCCGGAAAGGGCCGAGGAATGCCCGGAATAGTGGGAATTTGTCGTGACGATTAGGCAGGGAGGTAGGGATAACGGTAGCGAGCGTGATTGCGGGTCGATACTCGAGGCACTCTCCGTTGAGTCCGAGCGAGCGGATCGATTAGCAGATTTGCGTGTCCCGGGATGGATCCGTCGTAGGAAGAGAGGAAGAAGACGGGATCATTTCTTCGGCGCTTGTATCTAGACCGTTTTTCCCGTTCACGTGGCTGCGACTCGATACGGTGAGCTTTTCGTCCAAGGGTTTTTTTATTTGTGTAAGGCTACGCCCATTTAATCTCTCTTTGTGAATTTTGTAATCCCGAGCGCGGGAGTAAATTGTAATGTGTGACCGACGGCGTGCTTCGTTCGGCCGTGCCGGAGAGATCGAGACCGCCGTGTTTCGGCAGGAGTGTTTGTGACGTCGCGTACGGGTTTTTGTAATTGTTTATTGCCGCGTGGTTGGTCCGGGAAACCGTATGCGGTCTTACTCGAAGCCGTCGAGGTTTTTCTTTCCGGGAAAAAATTAGTAAAATTCGAGCCGTAAACTTAGTATCTTGCGGGAGGGTTGAATAAAGTGTCGCCTTGGAAACTTTCACGGGGAGTCGCCTTATCGTCGTGTCGTCGCTCGCGGACGTCTCTAGCGCGTGATTCCGTGTGCGTGTTTTTTACTATTGCCGCATCGATTGGGCCGGGTGAATGGAATTATTGTCGCATTAATTTGGACAGGGCAAATGAGAGTGCGTTGTGCTGTGTCAGCCACGCCGTGTGTTTGTGTGCGAGATTGCTTCTAGATCACGCGTGATACGGTATGAGAGTCCGGGAGGCGCGAACGTCTGTGTGTGTGTGAATGTGTTTGTATCGAAGCGTGCGAATCTCCTGTGTCGGGCAAAGACCTTCATGTACAGAATTGTTATTTGATCTTAATTTACGAGACGAGGGTTTTACTCCGAGTCCTTCGGTTTTTCCCCTCATTAGTTTGTTTCTTTTCATTAAATAAATATTCGAGGCTTTGGTTCCCGTATTTTCTGTGGTTGCAATTAATTAATTTATTTGTTTGTGTTTCGTGAATCCGCCCGAACCATTAATCGCTTATCCAGCCACTCTACCCTTGAGATGACAGCAGTTGAGCCGTGACTGTTGGGTATCTCTCTTGGTGCATTTCGGTGCACCTGGCGCCCATCCCGTACGGGAAAATAAAAAGGGAGAGAAACTCGAGAATTAAGTAGACGATTTTCGGCATTGGGAAATTGTGCTACAGTATCCTCGAGGAGTTCGTACAGGAGTATGGTGCGCCGGCGCGAATCGTCTCCGACCGGGGCACGTGTTTTACAGCGAACGCGTTCAAACAGTTTTGTGAGCAACACGGGATCCGACATACCGTCAACTCACCGCGACACCCACAGGCGAAGGGCCAAGTGAAACGGTTAAACGCAACCCTAGTCCCCGCGATACAAAGCAATCTGGTTGCAAATGAGGGTCGAAGCTGGGACCAAAATCTTAGGAAACTCCAAAACGATCTTAACGAGATGCGAAGCGCCAGTACCGGTAAAAGTCCATTTGAGCTGGTATACGGGTACGTGCTACAGCGAGCGGAAGGAGAGCTGCGTCAGCTCACCCGCGACGACGATTCAATGTACCATGCGCCGACCAAATTGCAATCGGTAGCGAGAGAAAAGATTCGAAGCGAACAACATAAAATGAAAACCCGATACGACGCCCGTCGGAGGCGTAAAGTAGATTTTAGCGAAGGTAGCGTAGTGTATATGAAGACCATTCCCAGTGCGACTGGCGAGTCCACTAAACTAAATGTGAAGTACCGAGGTCCATTGGTGGTCGCGCAGAAACTATCAAGCGATACATACCGTGTGGTCGATATGAACACCGGAGAGGGAGGGCGCCGGTACGCGTCCACCGCCCACGCGAGTCAGCTAAAATTATGGGAGCCCGCAAGCCCCGAGTCCGAGGATAGTGAGCCTGACGAACCCGCTGACCTCGATACTAACGCACCGGAAAATCATGTACACATAGAAAATAAGAACGCCGGAAGTGCGCCGATCGGACCTGCGAGTGAACAAGTGCAAAGTGATAATAATAATAATAATCGAAAACACGCGAGTGGTGAAAAGCGACGATCTACGCCTTCGCCTGCGAGCGAAGAAAGAAGGCCGAAGAGAGTAGGTCAAGGCAAAACGGGAGTCTGTGTGAGAAAACCCTGCCGCGCGTGGCCCAAGGGGGAACAGAGAGAGAGAGAGGGAGTAAAGTAACGTCGAGTCGAAACGTTTAGTTCGTTTAGTTTAGTTTCATTGTTCCTTTATGTTTATATGTTTTCATACGAGCCGTTGCTCTCTTTTGTTAAACTTATTTTGTCATATTTTCTGAACCTCGCTGTATTAAATAAAAGCTCTCATTATACCATCCGCCACGTGCCTCATTTTCCGGTGGCCATCTTACTCCGTTATTCGAGCGCGGGTCGGAGCGTGCGAGGGTAGCGTAGGTGAGAGATAGAGACGGAGAAAAACGAGCAAGCATACTCTTCTTCGATACGTGTGTCAAAATTGCTCAATGCAAGAATCAGACGGCTGAAAATTTCTGGAATGTTTAATATATTTTTGTAACACATGCACGAAAAGTTCTGCTTTGTGTGCCTGTGAAGCGTGGCGAAAGTGGCGCTTTATAGCCAGGGATGCAAGAAAAATGCTGTAGCTACTTTCGAGCACACTTATCTTGGCACTTTGGTTCCTTTCCCGCACACTTTCGACAAGCTTAAGGCATCAAAAGCGGTAGTTTTCGCGTATTTGTAACAAAATAGTTATTTGTATGGCAAGGGCGTAGAAAGGAAGTTCTCGACCAGTGTGAAAATGCCGCACTTGCCGAAGGCGAGTACGACGTTCACACGAGTCAGAATTCCCTTTTCTACGCCCATGTCATTCCCATCATTTTTCCTAACGAATTCACGAAAATCACGCTTTTCGTTCCCGTGAACTGTGCGTAGAAAGGCACTTTTCCGCTCTAGTGCGGGAAAAAATACCATATTGCGTTTGTACGCATGCGCATTATTTGTCCCACACGCGATGCGAAAAAGTGCCTTTCTGCGCACACTTCACAGAAACGGAAAGCGGGATTTTAAGTGCATATGTTAGGAAAAACATTATGTGATACTCTTACGAAAAGGCGGTCTTCCGAGAGCGACTGTGAAGTAGGCAGCACTCGTCTCCTCTCGGGCAGTCCATTTCTCAACCTTCGTCGAAAATACTGCTTTTTCGCATTAGGATCACAATAGTACATTACGATACTGACGCAAAAAAATGTTCTAAGAAGTGTGAGCTTGCAGAACGAGTCGAGTGTTGCAATCAAACGAGTTCAGAAAACGTTTCGCGCATGAGTGTCGTACAAAGTTTTGTTTCGTAAGGTGTACAAATGAGGGTTTTCGCACGCGAAGCCGCGAAAATATTAAATTTTCTATTTTTAATTTAATATATTGTGACGCGGTATTTTGGCACGTCCCAAAAGTTTATGAGGTCGCCAGAAGAGAGAGTCGGTGCGCGCCCTCGCAGAGCGCAGATCACATTTCTCGGGCAGATCCGAGGGGCTCAGTAACGTTAACTCGATAGGCAATTAAATAAGTTCAACGGTTTTCATGTACCATCCGCACTTGGCGAGCATCGAGCGATCGAAAGAGGACGGTTAACCGGTAGCAGAGCGGGACAGCGTCACGGATATCGAGAGGAAACTGCCTCGACCGATTCTGGACACGGCGGAGAGGATTGCCGTTGCCCGTGTCTTGCCATGACGAACTGTGGGCCGGACGTTCCTCGGTGAGATCTCACCGATACAGAAATGATCGCCTGCATTCACCATCACCGCTGTCTGCCGCAGAGATTCCTCGCCGTGGTCGTGGTGACCTTGCGTCAGCGACTACTTGAATAGTCGTTGGCGCCGTTTAGCGGTAGGCCCACCCGTGGGAACTAGAGTAGGCACGGGGGGTACGCGGGTAACCGGGGGACGCGGACAGTTGCGATCGGCGAAAGTAGCGAGAGAAAGGGGATTCTTCTGGTGACCGGCGACTGCGACGGAGCGCTGCCCAAAATCCTCTCTGGCTACCTCAGCGGCGATCGCACTTAATTAGAAGGAAGGAAGCGAGTTGATCCGCCTAGGAAATTGACGGGGAAAATCCAGGCCCTTTCTTTTGTGTCAACTGATTTCGACAACGTTACCGGTAAGCTTTTCGCAACTCGACAAGAATAAATTTATTAGTCTTTGTCAGCGTACCGGCGTTGACAGTGAATTACACACGGGGTACTCTCGGTCGAGACGTCGACCGCCATTCCGGTCGTGTTAAAGAATATTTGTCCTCGCCGACGACTAGAAGCCGGAATCATAATATAGAAAGTGCGGACAGATTTGCGTTGTAGCGTTGCGTTTTGAGTGTCGGAAAATGACACGCGCGATACCGGTACTGAGCTCGTGCGCGGATCTGGCCGGGAGCTTTGGAAGAATTTGTGCTGTCCTGGCGGTTATTGTCTCTTCAAGATTTGTTTGCGAGTGCGCGTCGTGCGGGTGTCCGTTTCGTTTTTCGCGAGTAACTATTTCGTGGCCTTTGTCAACGGCGTCAGCTGCTTGACGGGCAAACCGGCGAAAATAAAGCGAAAACGGTCCGTGTTCGTATCGCACCGGCTTCTCCGGGCGGCGCCTCCGATTTTTGCGTGTTTGCCCGCGCATTTTAGTCTAATTTACCGGTAAGCCGCGGGGAATTGCATCCTTTCTCGTACACGGAGATTTGCGCGTCGCCGAGCGTTTCTCGGCGGGTCCTTCCGACCTTGCCGCGTGACCGGTGCCGCGTGAGTCGACCGGTAGTGCTCGCTGGATTACCGAGCATATTTTGTTTCGCGTCGAATAAGCCGAACTATAGTAGGGATCCAGGGCTGTGCTATCGGAGGAATATTTTGAATTGATTATTTGAGAACTGCTTTTTGATTACGAATATTTCGGATTTCCCGATTTATCATTGCATTGGGCAATAGGTCATCCCTTCCGACGGTGAACTGAGTAGCCGCCGGGAGCTTAGTAGGGATTCCATGTACCGGGTAGCCGTAAGTCTGGAGATCTGAGAGAGAGAGAGAGCGAGAGTCAAATTATTCAAGCATTAATTTTTATTCCCAATAAATTGTTCTTATTACTCGTCTCTCGTAATTCGGTGTTGAGAGTGTTAATTGTTGTTCGTTAACCCAAGCTGAGTTTTTCCTGAACCGCCCCTCTGCGATTCCCCCAAGGCTGCAGCTAGTCGGAGCACGACCTTGGCCTTTCTTTTTGTACCATCAGTACCGATCGTGTCGCACGCTGAGTGCGGCTGGGGCCCAATACAAAAATTCTAGACGATCGAGGGTCCGGGGTTTTGTGTCCGAATACCGGTGGGGAGTTTTGAGATTTTCGCCTCCCCCCGGACATTCGCCTCACAAAATTGGTGCCCAACGTGGGGCTCGACATTAACGTCTTAGTGGGCTATAAACTCTTTCGGGTTGTTTCCCCCGTTGAGATTGGGAATTTGAATATGGTAAAATTGTAAATTAAATAAAAGTTAATTTTGTAAATTTGGTATGCTCTCGCTCAGTCTGTCCGGATCGCTACCGGTACGGGATAATATTAATACTATTTCGGTAATTTCGGCTTGAAGATTATCGCGTTTCGGATTTTCAAGCGAAGTTAGGACGGTTGGCGGAGAGCACCGTTAGCGTGCCTTGTGTTGTCCGGTGTGTTTACGTCCGCTCGGGTGAGCGCGGTGTTGTTTTGTTTTGCTGTGCCGCTGCTTCTCGACGGATAGCGTAGCCAACGGCATGAGTATTGTAGGCTCGCTACGGAGACGAAATAATATCGGTGAATGTTTGCGAAAATGTTGACGAAGGGAATATTCGTCGAGTCGAGCGCGCTGAGCTGTCGATGAGATAGCGGGTGTCGCAATTCGACGCGACCGAACGAGTGATTACCCTTTGCCTTTTGCCGATTTCTTTTTCCCTTGCATTTTAAATTGGTGGACTTATGAGTTCTTTGTTTATTTCTTTGTCTCTTTGTTCATTTATTTATCGACTTCTCGTTAATTTCGGATTGTCTTTTATTTACGGACGTTTCGAATTTATTTGTTTTATCCTTGTGCAGTATTAACTGTTTGATATTTTATCGATATTTTAATTTATTTACGGTTTTAGTTTATTGACGCTGTAACTTATTAGTAATTTGGTTTAAGGATCTTTTATTAGTTTAGAGTGATCTTTTACTTGTTGACCGTTCATATTTATTTTACTTATTGACTTATTTGTATTTACCTGCCTCTTAATTTATTGACTCTTTTACTTTTATTGACCCCCTACGGTAGTTTAATTTGTTGACATTTCTATCTATTGACTTCTTAGCGATATTTTACCGTGTTGACTTTTTGATTTTTTTTTTCCCTTTGACCTTTTATTTCGTTTACCGGTTGGATTATCGACTGACCGGATTAGCAATATTTTAATTCACTGACGTTTGTTTAATTATTTATTTTTCGATGTATCTAATTCGTTATTTTCTCGACCGGGTTTTTCCTCCCGGCGAATTATTTCTGATCGTTTCGGCCGCGTTGCAGCGGCACGGCAATTATTTGTGTGGGTAATTTAAGTTTGTGTTTTGAAGTCTGTCCGATTGTCTGCTGTTTTTGTTTGTTTTTTTTGTATTTGGCAACCATCGGGACTTCCTTTCTTTTCGGTTGCCGTTCTCGTCGTCCTGTTTTACCGGTATTTCGTGGCGCTTTAACCAGCTGCCTGAGCCGGCAATTTCGGATAATTTACCTCCTTGTTTTTCCTTCGTGTTATTATTCCGAGTACTAAAATACGTATCTTTTAGGAAAACTAAATTTGACTTGAAATGGCGGAAGGCATGAGTGCGTCGGACGGGCGTTTTGCGGCTGCCGTGGCGAATGGCGAGTTATCCGATGACTTTTTACGTGGCGAGCTCGCGGGTCGGGTACTATCTATCTTCGGGCCCAGATCGTCGCTGATCGAGCGCGTGATTTTCGCGATGCGGTCCCATTGGGATCGAATGGACATTAACCAGACGATGTTCGGAGTTCCGCCGCCCCGCTCTTCGCCTCAGATATCTTCCGGGATCGGTACCAGTGCGACAGACGACAGCGTGCGCATTGATATACCTCGGGAGCCGGAGGCTGCACAGCCTCGCGGCTTGGGAAGCATGGCTCATCATCGCTGCCTGCGCGCTTGGAATTAGGGGAGGCGCGTGCTGCCGGATCGGCGGATACCGGTAGTTCGGCTCGTGCGAGCATAAATCGATCCGCTCCGGAAGCTAGGAGGTCGGGATCGGCTACAGGAGCGATTCTCTGGGAATTCGGTCGATGCCTTGACGAGTCGGAATCGGCGACGGGAAGAATCTTTCTCGGTGCCGCCTCCGGATCGGGCTAGTGGGGCGCCGCGACCGGTAATAAACCATACGAATGAAGCTATTCCATCGCGTTCGTCGCCGATAGATTTTCGCGATGTGGGTCGGGATGCGCGCTTCGCAGCCGCCCCATGGCAATCGAGATCACCGGGATTGCGCCGGGATCGAGACGAGGAGTTTTCGCGATCGATGATAACGAACCCTGCCGGGGGTATTGCCGTTTTCCCTCGTGTACGTCAACTATTAACCCTCCCGCGTCGGGTCGCGGAGTACATTTTGCGAATGAACCCTGGGAATCGATGTCTCCAGAGGGGCCTTCCGGTCCATTCGTACCGGTATCGACAATGACCGCATACAACACCATGCGTAAATGGGGATTGCGTTTCTCGGGAGCTCGCGGCAAGGATGTCGAAGACTTTTTGATTCGCATTGAAGAGGGTCGGTCGATGGTACCGATAAGCGATACGGATCTGCTGGGATTCGCCCCGTTTTTCTTGCACGGAATCGCACGGTTCTGGTACCGGATTGAGCAGGGACGTTTTAGAATTTGGGCTGAATGCGCGGATGCCTTGCGGCGTCGTTTTTGTGGTCCTGACCTGCAATTTTCATTACGCGAGGAAATATTACATCGTACTCAGGGTCCGGACGAACCGATTTCCGATTATCTTACGTGTATCCGGGCGTTGTGCGAGCGAGTGAAGCCGCGTATGCCGGAAAACGAACAGCTAGATTTTGCACACCGAAATGTGTTACCGCGGCTGCAGGTCGCCATTCTGCGAGCCAACGTGCACACTTTTGAGTCGCTCGAGCGTATCGCGACTCGCATTGAGATGAGCTACGGCTCCGCCCGGTATTATCAGTCTCCGCCGCCGCCGGAGAAGTCGCTTTTTCCGGAATTAGCTTATCGGGCGCATCGGCAGCGGGTTAGGCAGGTGACGTTTGGGGTTCTCGGAGAGCCGTGTGTAGAATATCGGGACCGGTATGGAATAGGCGTGGCTAACGACGGTCGGGCAGATTGTCTGCCACAGGAAAGCGATCCCTTCGAGTATCAGCGCAGCTCGGAGGGGGTTAGCCATTTTTGCTGTTTCGGTACGCAGCAGTCCGAGCGATCGGCGCCGCGTGCTGCCGGTTCGGGTGGTTCGGTACAACAATCGCAGACGCCTCCGGTAAGGCCCGCGTGTGATCGAGGCAGGACGCCTCCGCGTCCGTACACTCCGGGTCGACCGGCTACGCCGGCGCCTAATTTTACTCAGGTGCAAGCGTCGGCTTCAGTGGCAACGTCCACCGCGACACGTTCGAACGGAGGCAGCGCAGGAAATGCGAATCCATTTCTACCGGTAGATCAGGCTGCACCGGGTGCGCCCAAGCCACCGCTGAGAGATCAAGCTTGTTTAAATTGCGGTCAGGAAGGACATTTCGCGCGCGGATGTTTGGCTCTGCGTAAGGTTCGATGTTACCGGTGTGGGAAGGAAGGCGAGACTACTTATTCATTTTCGTTTGAGACGCGTTATAATCATTAAGCCGGAAGTTAGTAGGGAATCAGGAATCTTTGGCTTGTTATTTTTTATTATTAACTGATTATTGAAGATCATTATTGAAGTTTGCGATTGAATTGTTTAGTTCATTTTGCATTAGGCACCCCCTTCCGACGGTGAATTGAGTAGCCGCCGGGAGTTTATTAGGGACTGTTGTACCGGGTAGTGAGTAAGATCGAAGTGTTAAAAGAGAGAGAGCGAGACATTTTATTTCTTTGATTTTGGAACTGTTTCATCTAAGTGATTTCCTTTTTTTAATGAACAGTCGTATTGTCTCTCGTATCATAGTGATTTGTTGCGACTGGTTAATTGGTTTGTTCTCCCTAACTCAACCCGAATTAACCGGACCGCCCCTCCACCATTCCCCCATGGCTGCTTGCTAGCCGAGCACAGCCTTAACCTTCTGTTAACATTTTTTCCGATCGGGTCGCACCCCGTGTGCGAATGGCGCCCATGGTTAACAAAAAATAAACCGATCGAGGGTTTGGGTTTTGTGTTAAATTAACCGGTAGGGAGGTTTCGATTGATTGCCTCGCCCGGAAATTTTAGTCACAATATATATACAGGGTGTAAGGTAACTATTGTACGATCGGCAAATGGTAGACAGCTGATATTGCGCTGAACAAAAAAGTCCTTTGGCGAAATTTGATCAGAGCAAAAATGAGCGAGTTATCAGCGTTTATAAGTTGATATAAGTTGACCGATCACAACGCAGCGAAAGTAGGTCCTGGCGACAGCGTTTCGACGCCTCGAACAATGACGAACTTCATTGGACTTCTCGGCACTGTGGTAAAAAAATCGACGATCGATAGTGAATTCAGGTGATATTACGATCCGATAGACTTTTTGTTTTAATAAAATGAGTACCAGGATATTATTTTCTTTTTTTGACCCGATCGTCGAAGATATTGCAAGGAGGGGTCCAACCTGGACGATGATCGCGTTGTCCATGTCTCAGCAGACGATTAGTCCAGATTGTTCGACTGTGGCTACGTGGCCTTTCGCGTCCCGGTCGTCGAAAATGTTGCCTCGAGGCGTTATGTCAAACCAGGGTGATCCTCGTGGTGTCCAGGTCTCACTAGGTGAGTCCTCAAGGCGGAGCGACATTGGCTTCGTGGCTTTTCCCGTCCCGGTCGTCGAAAATGTTGCCTCGAGGCATTGGTCAAACCAGGACGATGCTCGCGGTATCCCGGTCTCACTAGGTGAGTCCCCAAGGTGGAGCGACATTGGCTTCGTGGCTATTCCCGTCCCGGTTGTCGAAAATGTTGTAACGAGGCATTATGTCGAACCTGGACAGTGTATCCAGTATCCAGGTCTCACTAGGTGAATTGTCGACGTTGAGCGACTATGCCCCGATAAATGGCACTTCGATAAATAGCACTTCCGGTCTGCTGCTGGACCGGTCACATTCCAGCGCGTATTTTCTGGTTCTAGTTGCTCCGAAAGATCACTTGAATCTACGATGAACTTTGTATCACCGTTTCAGACTCTCGGTGCATAATTAAGGATTTTGAAAAATCCCATACACGTCGATAAATTCTCATATACCGCGATAAATAGCACTTCCGGTCTGCTATTGGCCCGGCCACATTCAGGCGTGCATTTTCTGGTTCTAGCTGCTCCAAAAGATCACTCGAATCTAAGATGTGCTTTGTATCACCACTTCAGACTCTCGGTGCAAAATTAAGGATTTCGAAAAATCCCATACACGTCGATAGATTCCCATATACCGCGATAAATAGCACTTCCGGTCTGCTATTGGCCCGGCCACTTTCCGGCGTGCATTTTATGGTTCTAGCTGCTCCAAAAGATCACTCGAATCTACGATGAACTTTAAATCACCGTTTCAGACTCTCGGTGCAAAATTAAGGATTTCAAAAAATCCCATACACGGCGTTAAATTCCCATATACCGCGAAAAATAGCACTTCTGGTCTGCTATTGGCCCGGCCACTTTCCGGCGTGCATTTTCTGGTTCTAGCTGCTCCAAAAGATCACTCGAATCTACGATGAACTTTAAATCACCGTTTCAGACTCTCGGTGCATAATTAAGGATTTTGAAAAATCCCATACACGTTGATAAATTCCTATACAGGTCGATAAATTCCCATACATCTCGGTAAATTCCCATACATCTCGGTGAATCCCCATACATCTCGGTAAATCCTCATACATCTCGGTAAATGCCCATACATCTCGGTAAATTCCCATACGTCTCGATAAATTATACTTCCGGTCTGCTATTGGCCCGGCTACATTCCGGCATGCATTTTCTGGTTCTAGCTGCTCCAAAAGATCACTCGAATCTACGATGTGCTTTGTATCACCACTTCAGACTCTCGGTGCAAAATTAAGGATTTCGAAAAATCCCACACACGTCGATAAATTCCTATACAGGTCGATAAATTCCCATACACGTTGATAAATTCCCATACACGTTGATAAATTCCCATACAGCTCGGTAAATTCCCATACATCTCGGTAAATCCCCATACATCTCGGAAAATTTTCATACATCTCGGTAAATTCCTATACATCTCGGTAAATAATACTTCCGGTCTGCTATTGGCCCGGCTACATTCCGGCATGCATTTTCTGGTTCTAGCTGCTCCAAAAGATCACTCGAATCTACGATGTGCTTTGTATCACCACTTCAGACTCTCGGTGCAAAATTAAGGATTTCGAAAAATCCCATACACGTCGATAGATTCCCATATACCGCGATAAATAGCACTTCCGGTCTGCTATTGGCCCGGCCACTTTCCGGCGTGCATTTTATGGTTCTAGCTGCTCCAAAAGATCACTCGAATCTACGATGAACTTTAAATCACCGTTTCAGACTCTCGGTGCAAAATTAAGGATTTCAAAAAATCCCATACACGGCGTTAAATTCCCATATACCGCGAAAAATAGCACTTCTGGTCTGCTATTGGCCCGGCCACTTTCCGGCGTGCATTTTCTGGTTCTAGCTGCTCCAAAAGATCACTCGAATCTACGATGAACTTTAAATCACCGTTTCAGACTCTCGGTGCATAATTAAGGATTTTGAAAAATCCCATACACGTTGATAAATTCCTATACAGGTCGATAAATTCCCATACATCTCGGTAAATTCCCATACATCTCGGTAAATCCCCATACATCTCGGTAAATCCTCATACATCTCGGTAAATGCCCATACATCTCGGTAAATTCCCATACGTCTCGATAAATTATACTTCCGGTCTGCTATTGGCCCGGCTACATTCCGGCATGCATTTTCTGGTTCTAGCTGCTCCAAAAGATCACTCGAATCTACGATGTGCTTTGTAGCAACATTTCAGGCTCTCGGTAAAAAATATGGATTACGAAAAATCCCATATACGTCGATAAATTCCCATACAGGTCGATAAATTCCCATACACGTTGATAAATTCCCATACACGTTGATAAATTCCCATACATCTCGGTAAATTCCCATACATCTCGGTAAATCCCCATACATCTCGGAAAATTTCCATACATCTCGGTAAATTCCCATACATCTCGGTAAATAATACTTCCGGTCTGCTATCTGCTCGGCCACATTCCGGCATGCATTTTCTGGTTCTAGCTGCTCCAAAAGATCACTCGAATCTACGATGTGCTTTGAATCACCGTTTCAGACTCTCGGTGCATAATTAAGAATTTTGAAAAATCCCATACACGTCGATAAATTCCTATACAGGTCGATAAATTCCCATACATCTCGGTAAATCCCCATACATCTCGGTAAATCCTCATACATCTCGGTAAATGCCTATACATCTCGGTAAATGCCCATAAATCTCGGTAAATTCCCATACGTCTCGATAAATTATACTTCCGGTCTGCTATTGGCCCGGCTACATTCCGGCATGCATTTTCTGGTTCTAGCTGCTCCAAAAGATCACTCGAATCTACGATGTGCTTTGTATCACCACTTCAGACTCTCGGTGCAAAATTAAGGATTTCGAAAAATCCCATACACGTCGATAAATTCCTATACAGGTCGATAAATTCTTATACACGTTGATAAATTCCCATACACGTTGATAAATTCCCATACATCTCGGTAAATTCCCATACATCTCGGTAAATTCCCATACATCTCGGTAAATCCCCATACATCTCGGAAAATTTCCATACATCTCGGTAAATTCCCATACATCTCGGTAAATAATACTTTCGGTCTGCTATCTGCTCGGCCACATTCCGGCATGCATTTTCTGGTTCTAGCTGCTCCAAAAGATCACTCGAATCTACGATGTGCTTTGTATCACCACTTCAGACTCTCGGTGCAAAATTAAGGATTTCGAAAACTCCTGTACACGTCGATAAATCCCCACATACCGCGATAAATAGCACTTCCGGTCTGCTATTAGCCCGGCCGCATTCTGGCGTGCATTTTCTTGTTCTAGCTGCTCCGAAAGATCACTCAAATCTACGATGAACTTTAAATCACCGTTTCAGACTCTCGGTGCAAAATTAAGGATTTCGAAAAATCCCACACAGGTCGATAAATTCCTGTACACGTCGATCAATTCCCATACACGTTGATAAATTCCCATACATTTTGGTAAATTCCCATATATCTCGGCAAATTCCCATATATCTCTGTAAATTCCTATACATCTCGGTAAATTCCCATATATCGCGATAGATGACATTTCCGGTTTCGTATTGCTCCGGTTAAATTCTGAGGTGCATTTACGTGATCGGGCTATATCGAAAGCTCACTCTAATCTACGATGGACAGGGCAGCCCCGTTTCAGGTTCTCGGTACAGAAACAGGGATTTAGAAAAATCCCATACACGTTCATAAATTCCCATACACCGCAATAAATTATATTTCCGGTCTGTTATTGTTCCAATCACATTCCACAGCGTACATTTTCTCGTTCTAGCTGCTTTGACAGTTCACTCGAATCTACGGTAAACTTTGTAACACCGTTTTAGACTCTCAGTGAAAAAATTAGCATTTTCAAAAATCCCATGTCGTTAAATTTCCATACAGGGCAACAATAATACTTCCGGTCAGCTATTGGTTCGGTTACATTCCGGCGTGTATTTTCTCGTTCTAGCTACTCTGAAAGTTCACTCAAATCTACGATGAATTTTGTAATACTATTTCAGACGGTGAAAAAATAAGGATTACGAAGAATCCCATATACGTCGATAAATTCCCATACATGGCGATAAATAATAGGCAAGAGCGGGGCAAAATGGGACGAACAATCCGGATGTATCAACAGGGCAAAATGGGAAATTCAAAAATGATTGGAAACTTGCGTTTTGCTCACTGACCCGTTTTGCCCCACTGTCCCATTTTGCCCCGCTCTCCACCCTACTTCCGGCTTGCTATTGGCCCGGTCACGTTCCGCCGTGCATTTACTTTATCTGGCCATGTCGAAAGCTCGCCGAATCTACGATGGACGATGCAGCACCATTTCAGACCATCCCTTGGAAAAAAAAGATTTCTGAAAAATCCCATATACATCGATAAATTCCCATATACCGCAATAAATATCATTTCCGGTCTGCTATTGACCCGGTCACATTCCGACGTGCATTCACTAGTTTCGACTGCTCTGAGAACTCGTGCGAGTCTCCGACTAGTGCTTTTCACTAGTCATAAAGAAGCTTTTCAAATGTTTTCGCAGTATGCGTATGAGACGAATGTATTTGTGAAATAGAAATCATTGAGGAAAAAAAAGAACATCTCGTTTTCCTCCGCTGTGTTGTTTCACCATTTGTTACCGTATCAACAACTTTTTTCGCGTCAGTCCTCTCCATCTCGTTGCCCCGATCGGTTCTCTATAAAAAAAAATTCCGTATCGAGATGGATCATCGGCGCAGGATGAACCATCTACGTCCACGTGCACACAACGAATGGGTCGATCTAGTTACCGACCAGGAGAAACAAAAGCTCGCAGATGTCGAGAGGGATGGGCTCTCACGTTCCCAAATTATTGCTGGCAGAATCGGAGGAATAGCGAATTTCACCTTTCGACGAGCCCAATTTTTGGAACCATTTCCCACGTACGAGGAGGTTCTACGAAGCGAGTCCGGACAACGGCTCAACTTTTGCCGGTGGCTCATCAATCGTCAAGAGGAGGACGATCAATTTGTCTATCGAATTCTTTTAGCGACGTATCGAACTTTTACCTCAGAGGTGCAAGAAATGTGAACATGTGGTGCGGCATCGTTGGTACCAACATGGTGAGTAATAATTATCTATAATCTTTGGTTATGAATTTGCCTGTCTGGATCTATGTTTGCATAAATAAATAAATAAATAAATAAATAAATAAATAAATAAGTAAATAAATAAATAAATAAATAAACAAACAAACAAACAAACAAACAAACAAACAAACAAATAAATAAATAAATAAATAAATAAGTAAATAAATAAATAAATACATAAATGAAATCTATTAACTATAAAACCCTAAAAAAAACGAAATATCTACAAAACTAAGAAGTTAATATAAATAAAAAATGTAATTGTTAAACGACACAAATGTTCACTTTTATTTCAGCTTCGAGTCCACAACCTGCCAATGCGACTCAACGACCAATTCTATGTCGATTTCCTTTGAGAGAAGTTGCCGGACTTCTTTGAGGATGGGCCACACGATCGTGAGGAAACATGGTTCCAACACGGCAGGGCACATTTCCATGTCACGAGGAACGTCCAAGACTACTTGGATGCGAATTTTCCCAACAGATGGATCGGTCGTGGGGGTGCCGTTAACTGGCCAGCTCGATCGTCGGACCTAAATCCCATCAATTTTTTTTTGTGCGATTATGTGAAAGGCCTTGTATATGGCCGTGATCAGGCTAGGGACGAAGGGGATCTATTCTCTCGCGTCCGCAAAGCTGTGGATTCCGTCACCGAGAAGATGCTCCACCGCGCCCTGGCCGATGTTATCGTCCGTGCTCGTAAATGTATTGAAGTAGATGCGGGGGCATTTCGAGTAATTCCGATAATAGCTTCATGCCCTTGACCGGATTCATTCGTGCCGTATTTGTTAATCGGAATAAAGAATGTTTGCATGTACTTTAATGTATTGAGTTCTATAATATGAATGTTATCGATATTTTATTAAATATATAAACGATACATTAAAATAAATGCGAGTCTGTTTTATTTAACAAGAATATTTCATAAAAATATGTATATCGATCCGCTTCCTGCCAATAAACGTTCCGGATAAAGAGCTGAATGGTGAGCCCTATTTACGCTGTGATTCTTAATCGGTCAAGTCAATGGTAACGCCCACGAAGCTCGAGATTTCATCTAGAAAAGTGACCTTTGTCCTTCACCTTCAGTTCATTAGTTTCATCGACATTGGTTTTTTGGAACTGTATAACGCTATCGTAAAAAATATCTCTCCGTTATTTCCGTGCGCGAATGTGATTTCAGTCAGATTCGCTCAATGTCTTTCTTGTGTATCAATAATGAAATTCAAAACTTGTCAAACATTTTTCATTGAAATCTAGAAATTTTAAATTATTTTCTGGAAAAATAATGGGCTTTCAAAAAAGCCCGAGAATTCAAAATGTCTTCTATTTAGGGGAAAGGTGATGAATTATAGCCCTTTCTAATGAGCTTAGGGCCATAATTCATCGCTTTTGCCCTTAAAAAAATGTTGCCTCGTAAAGTTACGGACGTACCATAGGACAAATCGTTATTAAAATGGTCATGAGATTAGTGGTCCGATCGCTAGAACGTTTGCTGCGAAATTCGGAGGTCACGAGTTCGGGTCCTGCCGGAGGTTATTTACTTTTTCTTATTTAATTTTTTGTGAATCAGTCGGTATTTTTCTCGCGCTTTGAGACACGATATAATTCTCAGTGTATTTCTTGCGTATCGATAATGAAATTCAAAATTTGTCGTCAAACACTTAAATTTTAAATCTAGAAATCTTAAAGTATTTTTTGGAAAAATGATGGGGTTTCAAAAAAGCCCGAGAATTCGAAATGTCTTTTATTTGGGGTAAAAGTGATGAATTATCGCCCATTCTAATTAGCTCAGGGCCATAATTCATCGCTTTAGCCCTGAAAAAAAAATTTCCTGGCAAAGTTATGGACGAACAATACGACAAATCATTATTGGAAAATAAATGTGATTAGTGGTCCGATCGTTAGAGCGCTTGCTTACAAATTCGGAGATCTTGAGTTCGAGTCCTGCCGGAGGTGAGTTTTTTTTCTTTTTTTTTTTTTTTTTATCCTCTCGCGAACGAATGACGTATTGGTGCATTGCGACGCCGTGCACTATCGACAAACATTGACCCACAAAGTTTGCAAAATTTATAACAGCGTCGGACGACGTATTGTATCGGTAGATACAATACGTCGTCCGAACGCGGTGTCTCTCGTATGGATGCTGCTCGAAACGATGTTTTTATGTCCTTCCCGATTTTTAGGTGTATAGTCTATGCGACGAGACGTGCGCGTCTATATTCTCAAAGGACTAATTAAAAATCGTTTCGTTCATTACGGTACTATCTCGTTATATATAAAAAAATTATCTCGGGCCCTGCCTATCAGAGTCGGTTATAACGCAACGGACGCGATGGTTCGAGCACAATCATTAATGCGACATGCTTCCTTATTTCTGTACATTTATTTACAGAACACTTATATTTATGTTTCTGTTTAAATTTATTTTTATTGTGACGTTGCTGTCTCCTTTTATTCAGTCTCCCAGATCGGGACACGCTGGGGAAATCTAGGGCGAGGGAAAGGGGGAAATAATATAACACGGTTTTGTGTAGAAACTTATAATATGTGATCGTTTAAGTCAGTACTCGAAGAAATTACCAAAGAAAGTGAATAGGAACTTGAAAATAACAAAATATCTTAATAATAATCGGAAAGAGAAAAGTTCGCAATAATAATGATAGTACTGGGCTCGAAAAATAAACAATGAACAAAAGCAAAAATCGGAAATACAAAAAAAGGGGAAATCAGAAAATAGAAAACTTAATCAATACGCGGGAGTCGGTAATAACTCTTAAGGGTCGATCGCAGGGAAAAAAAAGGGGGGGGGGGCTGGCCGGTGAAAAACTCTACACAAAAACGGTCGGTCTAAATCGGAATCCAAAAATAGCAAAAACTCATAAAAATGTCGATTGTTTTTGGGCGCCAGCTACTTTCTCGGTGTAGCACCGTAACCTCCAAAAAGGAGAAGGAAAGAAAAGAACGAAAGAATCTAATACTGCGCGGCACACGGCTAGCCGGGAAAAACGGGGGGGGGAGGGGGATGAGACTTCTCAGGTCGGGGACACTGTTCCAGGGCTTCTTAACAAATTACCTCGGCACATACAAAAACTCGCAGAAATTTACAATAATATAAATTGCCGAACACTCAATGGTATCACTCGGGGGATGGGGAAAAATTACCGATAATATGCGCACGCTGGGAAGTGTCGCGGCTACCACCACTCACGCGCACGTGTCGAATAGCAAAATGTCGGCGCACGTGGCGACCGGTAATCGGCGATCGAGAATTATATAATTCTAAAACACGAAAGAACGGCTTAAAACTACAAAGAGGGGCACGGGTAAATTCTCAGGGGATGTCTGGGGGATGGGGGATTTTTCGAAAGGGGTCGGCGGGCGGGGAAGCTTGTGCAGTACTCACTCACTCCTAATTATTCACTGACAATCTTTTCAAATGGCAACAAGTGTCTCTCGGCGTCCTCTCGATTTTCCTGGGTTTGCCGGGCCGTTATATTCCTTGTTCCGGATCGATCGTGTCCTTGGTCGGTTGCTTGTGGTCGATACCCTCCGGGATGGAGTCAGAATTAAATTATGGGATAGCCGAGTCGTCTTAATAGTCCTTGTAATATTCGTAAAACGTTCACTCCTGTCACACACACTCTCTCGCACAAAGCCTAGGCTCGAAGTGCCGTTAGCCTCGCTGCTTCCGGCTTCTTCCTCGACCTTAGGGTCGATCTCGTATGGGAGCGACGGTGTGGAGAAATTCGATTGGCGGTATTCGGGACTGACTGCCGATGGGCGTCGGGATTGGCCGCGCGGCCGTGCGAAGATCTCGTCGCGACGGAAGGCTCGTCGCGACGCTCGGCGCGCGCACCCTCGTCATCGATTCGCCCATCGATCGACGGGCAATTCCTCTTGTCGGGAGGTGGCGGTCCCGTGCGGCGCGTCGGCGAAGTTTCTCCCGTGACAGTTCGCCGGCGGAATCCAGTGTTTACCCGGACGACACACCTCGTCGGTTTACACTCGGCAATTCGAGCCGAGAGGGTGTCGCCGGGTTCTTCGGTGCCTGTGGACGAGTCGGGGAGGCTGCTCCGACTCGTCGGAATTTTTCCCGGGGCTGTCGGTGTCGGACTGCGCTGTTCGGGGCTGTCCTCTAGTTTTGCAGGTTAGTGCTTGTAAGGTCTGCCGGTGTCTCACTTTTTGGACTATTTAGGTCGGTCGTGGTCGAGCAGGCTTCGCAGGGGTTCGATTTCCCTCCAGGATGGTCTGCGATGGGTCTTCGATGGCTGCGATGGGTCTTCGGTGGCTGCGCTGGTCTTCGGTGGGTCTGCGGTGAGTCCTCGACGGGTCTGCGATGGGTGGCGAGGGCTTCGTTGGGTGAGTTGGAGGACTGACGGGGGTTAGAGGATGAGGGTCAGTCGGGGGAAGGGGGTTAATAACAATTACAATCGTGGCTTAATTTTATAATATTACTCTCGTTTATTCCCTAGGTGAGTGGTGGGACTCCGAGCCAGGCAGCGGGAGAGACTTGGGACGTGCCACGTCACAACTCCCCCCCACTTGCCGAAAGTTCGTCTCTCGACAACTTGAGCAACATTCATACTGGGGGTGTACGGGGGTGGATCTCGGGGAAGGGGGGGGGTCTGGCGGGTAAGAAATGATAAAGGCAGTCTTTTTATCGTAGTAATACCGTTCTTCCTCAGTCTTATTTTTCCCTTTTGTACAAAGCTTATAACTTAACCCTCTTTGGTACACTTTTACAACTTAGCCCTCTTTGGCTTGTGAGGGTATGCAAAAAGAAAATAACAGAAATAAAAAAAGGTGGAAATAAAAATAAAGTCTTTGGCCTCTTGGTGGCAAGTACTGGGGGTTGGGGGAGTCGGGGGAAAAATAACTGAGGGGAAGTAGCGGGGTAATTAGGGCGATAAAGAACGGAAGGGGTAGGAGAAAAGAGCTAATATACAGTGTAAGGAGCGGATGAAAACAAAATAAAAGAAAAAGAAAGAGGCGGGGGGGGCTGCGTTTAGCGGGGCGGTCGGGGGCGGTTCTCGATCCGGGCCGGGCACTTGGGCGATTGGTGGCCGGATCCGCCGCAGTTCCAGCACCTCCGAGGGTGGTTGACGTGGGGCGTTTCGGTGTTCGGGTCGCCGGGGGGGGGTCAGTCGGAGGGACATCAAGGCGGGTACCGTGTTTTTGGGGGCTACTGGTGCGGGTGGGGGCGGGGTTCGGGGGAGGGTACGGGGTTGGGACGCCGGGGGCACGGGGTGCAGGGACATCAGGGTCGGGATTGGCCGGTCTTTGGGGGTGAAGCGCGGGGGCGGCTGCGGTTTAGGGGTGGTCAGGGGTCGGTCGGGTTGGGACTTTCGGGGCGTGGGCGTGGGTTGTTGGGACTTCGGGGGGTAGACTGTGGTGGGTCCGTGGTATAGGGGGCCTGGGGGAAAGGTGAGGGTCAGCTTGGGGATGGCGCCGGTGTGCGCGAGGGGGTGGGGTCGGACTGGGGTTTTAGGGGTTGGCGGTGGCTGGGAGGCGACGGTGGCGTAGCGGGTAGTCGTGTTCCGGGGGGGCTGAAGGTCGCTTAGTGCTCCCACGAGGTCGACCGCGGGGGCGGCGGGGGTTGGTTGGGGCTTCGGTGGTGTCGGGCTCCGGGGCTGGCGGCTGGGGGTCGGCCAGGTCATCCTCGCTGGGGTGGTCTCGATATCCGGGAGGTGGTAGCCGATATTCTCCCGGCGGGCTTCGATCGTGCGGAGTCCGCCTCGTCCGGGTTTTCCGGTTCTCCACGGGAGTCGTTCCATCCTGAAATGACGGGGGCAAGGGCGTCAGGGTCTGATTATCAGCGGGGGCGGTTACAGGGGTAGCGGCAGGTCGGGGTGGCGTCAGCGGGGGGATGTCAGCAATATTTGGGGGAGGGTGGTAGAGCTTCAGGTCCTTAATGTGTACTTTCGGGCGGGTGTTCTTTGAGGGGATATTTATTTCGTACACTACGGGGGACAACTTGTTAGTGATCTCATAAGGCCCGCGGTATTTGGCGGCGAGCTTCGCGGCGAAATTCTGCGCGCCGGACGAAAGGACACGATTCTTTCTGAGTACTAAATCTCCGATGTTGTACTCCCGGTCAGACCGTCCTTGGTTATAGTATCGGGCCTGTCGTCGCGCGGCTAGGGATAGATTTCGGTGTACCCAGTCGTGAATTAGGGGCAGACGGGTCATTCGGTTTTTCCATACGGCTGGGTCTGTCCGATCTTCGACTGTCGGGGGGGGTACCTCGTTGCGGATGCTTTTGGCCGGTCGGGGGTTTCGGCCGAAATTGAGGAAGGCTGGGGTCATCTGGGTGGAGGCTTGGACGGCGGTATTAAGGGCGAAGCATAATTCGGGGAGATGGGCATCCCATGTCTGGTGGTCGTCGCCTATGTACGAGATTATCATGGTCTTAAGGGTGCGGTTGACTCGTTCTACAGGGTTGGCTTGGGCGTGGTAGGGAGGGATGGTGGTCTGTCGTATGCCGTATTGGGACAGTTGGGCTGTCATGTGTCGGTTCACAAACTCCGTGCCGTTGTCTGTCAGGAGGTAGCGGGGGCAACCCCAACGGTTGAGAATCAATTTTTCTAGGGCAGTCATTATGGTGGGTCCCGTCGCGGTCTTCAGGGGTTGGGCTTCAATGTATTTGGTGAATAAATCTTGAAATACCACGACGTATCGGTTCCTGTTCTTACTTGGGGGGAATGGCCCCATGACGTCGGCAGCTACGACGGTCCATGGGCCTTCCGTCGTCCTTTCTCGCATCAGCCCAACAGGTGCGGACTGCTGCACCTTGTTGAGTTGACAGACGGGGCACCGTCGCACAAACTGCGCGACGTCTTGGAAAATTCCGGGCCAGGCAAAATCTTGGGTCAAGCGGTGGTAGGTCTTGTCTATGCCTAAGTGGCCGGATTGGGGGTTGTCGTGGGCGTCTTGCATGGCTTGGTGTCGGGCATCACGGGGTAGGACTAGCTTCCAGGAATCCAGGTCTACCAGGGTAGGGTCTATCACTGGGTGGGGTCTGTGGTGGTATAGTCGGCCATCCTCGAGTTTCCAATCGGGGTATTTGGAGGGGAATTGGCTGACATTTTTCATTTGTTCGAGGTACCAAGGGTCTATCGTTTCGCCAATTGTGGCAAGGGCTTCCGGTGTTCCCTCGAACATTCGGGACAGGGCGTCGGGGACTACGTTCAGGGCTCCCTTGCGGTGGACAATTTCCATGTCGAGGTCTTGCATGGTTAATGCCCATCTCGCAAGTCTTCCAGACGGGTCTCGAAGGTTCCGCAGCCAGCGCAAGCTGCTGTGGTCGGTTATTACCCGAAAAGAGGTGCCTTCCAGGTACGGCCGCAACTTCTTTGCGGCCCACAAAACGGCAAGACACTCCTTTTCGGTCACACTGTATTTGCGTTCGGCTTGGGACAGGACTCGACTGCAGAATACTATGGGGTGTTCTTCGCCTTGGGACTCTTGGGTCAGGACGGCTCCGATGGCTAGGTCGCTGGCATCGGTATGGACGGTGAAGGGCTTGGTGAAGTCGGGTCTAGCTAACACGGGGGCTTGGGTTAGGGCTGTCCGGAGGGCTTCAAATGCGGTGGTCTGCGCTTCTCCCCACTGCCATGGCGCATCCTTCTCCAGGAGTCGCACAAGGGGGACTTTGTGGACCGAAATGTCACCGAGAAATCGGGCGTACCAACCGACCATTCCAAGGAAGCGGCGTAGTTGTTTGAGGTTTCGAGGGGCGGGGTATTTCAGGATCGGGGCTATCTTGTCTTCAGGTCGGGGTCTGTCTTCAGTCCGTCTTTGGCAATTACATACCCCAAATACTTCATTTCCGGGCAGAAGAACGAACTCTTCTCTCGGTTAATTTCCAGTCCGGCGGTCTTAAGGGCGGTTAACACGAGGGTCAGGTACTCGAAGTGGTCATCGACCGTTTCCGTGGCGATGATCACGTCGTCTAGATATGCAAACACATGGGGCTCCCATTCGGGTCTTATTAGTCGGTCCATCAGTCGTTGGAAGGTCGCGGGGGCGTTCGTCAGTCCAAAGGGCATTCGGGTAAATTGGAAGAGTCCACGTCCAGGGACGGCAAAGGCGGTGATGGGGCGGCTTTCGGGGTCTAGCGGGACTTGGAAATAGGCCTGGCTCAGGTCTAACTTGGAGATATGGCGGGCACGACGGAGTCCGTCCAATATTCGGTCGAGGTTGGGTAATGGGTAGGCATCCTTACGAGTGACTTTGTTCACGTCGCGGTAATCGATGCAGAAACGGTGTTTTCCGTTGGGCTTTGGGACTATCACGGGGTTGCTGAGCCATCCACTATCGGAGGGTTCGATTACGCGTTCGCCGATCATTTTATCGACCTCGCCTTGGGCTATCCGTAGGAGGAAAGGGGAGATTGTTCGGGGGCGTTGACGGATTGGAGGGTGGTGACTGACATCGATGGAGTGGTGGGTAAGGGTCGTGCAACTTAGAGCTCCGGGGGTGGGGGTCTTCACTAAACGGTCTAATAATGACTTCAATTTGTCCTCCGTATTCTTAGTGATCTCCACTAGGCCTGCAAATTCGGGGTGGGCTGCCACGACCATGGGAATCTGGCCGGGCGTGGCGAATTTTCGGGGACTACCCGTGGGAGTACGCCACGTGTCGTTCAGGTGGTCTATTTGTAAGCCTAATAGCTTGCAAAAATCTCTCCCTAGAATCGCGTCGTATCCCAAGGGTGCGACGCGCAAATCAAGGGGCCAAATCTTACCGTCGACTTCAAAGAAGAGTCGGACATCTCCCACCACGGGGACGATTGCGTTGTTGGCAACGCGTACTCCCCCGGTGGCGGGTCTAATTGTTGCTCCCAGGGAATTGGCGAGGGTAACTCCTAAAAACGAGCGCGTGGCTCCTGAGTCAATTAGGGCCTCTACGGGGGTTCCGGAAATGTTCAGGACGAGGAAGTGGCGGTCATCTGGGCTGGGGCTGTCGGGTCGGTCGGGGGTGGTGGATAGCAGGGACGGTCGGGGTCTGACACAGTCTACACTGTCTATTATTTCATGGCTTAGGGGACTTTCGATCTTGGGGGAGGCGCCTACTGGCCTCCCCCCGAGGGGTTTCCCTCACGGGTCTGCTGGCACCTGGTACAGGAGTTCACGTCGTACCCAGGGAGGCCACAAACGCGACAGAAGGTACCACGGGGCTGGGGGCACTGACGATATATGTGGCCCTGTTGTCGGCAGTTATAACAACGGACTGTCGTGGACTGGAACCTTGGGGCTGTCGGGGCGGCCTGGGGGGTTGGGGCTAGGACGGGGCTTTCTACCTGGACGGACATCAGGGCTGGGGGGGGTGCTCGAAGGTTTCTTAGTAGGGGTATGGGGTTAGGGGTTCGTGGGGTTGGCGGGGGCGTCGGTTGGGCTGGGAGGGTTGCGGCAGGGGTCGTGGGGAGAGGGCTGGGGTCTGGGTTGGCGTCTATTGCCGCTGCCCTTCCGGAATAAGTTCTGCCCTGGGGGTTGAAGGCAGCGGAGGGGAGGACTGACTGGGCGGCCGTCGGCGGGGGTCGGTATGCCCGCTTTCGCTCCAGCATGGACTCGACGCGGCGGCACCTCAACTGGAAGTCCAAGAAGTTGGCGATGGTGGAGCGGTCGAGGTGGACGGCCAGGTCGGGGTGGAGGTTTTCATAGCAGAGGTCGAGCTGGGCTTCTAGGGAGAGGGGCGGACTGAGGAAGCTGAAATAGGTTCTCATCTTTGTGAGATACTCCCCGCTGGGCTCCCCTGGGCCTTGGGTTCGGAGTTCGACCTCTCGGCGCAGCTTCTCCTGCAGGTCGCTGTGTCCGAATCGGGCTCGAAAGTGGAACACGAACTCGTCGTACGTCGTCCACTCCTCGTTCGTCACTCGGTACCACATCAGCGCCTCCTGTGTGAACGACTCCGGAAGCATCCGGAGCAATTCCTCCTCCGTGTACGAGCGGCTGGAGCAGTACTCGTACAGACGGAGGAGGTACTCCTCTCCGTCGTCGGTGCGCCTTCCCGCGAACTTGGGCCCGAAGCGACGGAAGTGGTCGATCCCGGCGGTGTCCCGGGTCCCGAAGCTGGGGCCTGGGGGCTGGAAGGAATGGGTGGGTTGGGGAAGGGTTCGGGGCGGTCGTAGGTGGGTGCTATTGTGTTGGGGGATGGTCCGGGGGGGAATGGCAAAGGTGTCGTGGTGTCGGGGTGGGGCCTGGGGTTGGGGTTCGGGGACGGAGATTAAGGGGGCTGTCGCGGGCATTCGAGCGGGGGTCGGTCGGGGGAGTGCTCGGGGGGTCATGAACCGGGGGGCGAAGGTCACGGTGGGGGCTGGCGTGGGGAGCAGTGGGGGGTGCTGGGGTAGGGGGTCGCCTTGGTTGGAGAGTAGGTCGTCGTTAGGGTCGAGGGTAATTGGGTCTCGGTATGGGCCCATTGATTGACCCGTGGGTAAGGGTGGTGGGGACGGGTCTGCTTCGGCGGGGGGTAGGGTTACGGATAGGGCTTGCGATGAGTCCAGGTCCGGTGCGCCGAGGAAAGAGCGTAGGGTGTCGTACGACTCGGCCCCTCGCAACGCGGTTGCTAACGTGGTGGGCAAGCCCAGCCCACGTTCGTCCTCAACGGGGTCCCAATCCACCTGTACTCCACGGAAGCGGCGGCGGATTTCGTATCGCCAGTATCTGTTTATGAGGTCTTCCCTTGACCCGGCGGTACTTAGGGCCGCGTGGTCGCAGAGCCTTATGAGATCCATAACGTTGGGGAGGTTAGTCAAATGGATCTTAATTTTCTGGATTTCCTTCTTTATGTCGGGGCCTACGATGGGGGCAGGGGGGGCTGTCATGGCGGGCGGGGGGGTGGACGATCTACCCTGGCCGGAGGGTTGGGGTCCGGCCGTGGTAACACTAGTGGTGGTTACGGTGGCTATTCCGGCGGTGGTTACGCCTTCCATTTTAAGCGGGGGGGGAATTTACAGCGAAAGCAACAAAAAAAAAGGAGAAAAGAAATAATCACCAAAAAGGGGAAAAAAGTACAATAAGAATTCAATTTGGGCGTATGCAAAATGCAGGGGGAACAACAAGGGGGGGGAACACTAGAAAGGGGCTGTTAGAGAATAAATATTGGTCGGGGGTAGGCGGGGGGAGAGGGTACTTACTTGCCAACAATATAATTCGCGAGGGGTGGTAGCCCGCGAAACAGCGGCAAAAACACAAAAAAAACAATGATCTAATATAGCGGGGTACGGGGGGGGTATATTCTGTGCCGAGGTGAGCACTCTTTATCCAGCTCGGGAAAACCTCCACTCGAGGAGGGAAAACGTCCCTGCCCTCGAGGGTACAGAATTTAACTAAATTCAGTTTTTCCCGTTATTACAGGGCCCCACGTTGGGCGCCAATTTGTGACGTTGCTGTCTCCTTTTATTCAGTCTCCCAGATCGGGACACGCTGGGGAAATCTAGGGCGAGGGAAAGGGGGAAATAATATAACACGGTTTTGTGTAGAAACTTATAATATGTGATCGTTTAAGTCAGTACTCGAAGAAATTACCAAAGAAAGTAAATAGGAACTTGAAAATAACAAAATATCTTAATAATAATCGGAAAGAGAAAAGTTCGCAATAATAATGATAGTACTGGGCTCGAAAAATAAACAATGAACAAAAGCAAAAATCGGAAATACAAAAAAAGGGGAAATCAGAAAATAGAAAACTTAATCAATACGCGGGAGTCGGTAATAACTCTTAAGGGTCGATCGCAGGGAAAAAAAGGGGGGGGGGGGCTGGCCGGTGAAAAACTCTACACAAAAACGGTCGGTCTAAATCGGAATCCAAAAATAGCAAAAACTCATAAAAATGTCGATTGTTTTTGGGCGCCAGCTACTTTCTCGGTGTAGCACCGTAACTTCCAAAAAGGAGAAGGAAAGAAAAGAACGAAAGAATCTAATACTGCGCGGCACACGGCTAGCCGGGAAAAACGGGGGGGGGAGGGGGATGAGACTTCTCAGGTCGGGGACACTGTTCCAGGGCTTCTTAACAAATTACCTCGGCACATACAAAAACTCGCAGAAATTTACAATAATATAAATTGCCGAACACTCAATGGTATCACTCGGGGGATGGGGAAAAATTACCGATAATATGCGCACGCTGGGAAGTGTCGCGGCTACCACCACTCACGCGCACGTGTCGAATAGCAAAATGTCGGCGCACGTGGCGACCGGTAATCGGCGATCGAGAATTATATAATTCTAAAACACGAAAGAACGGCTTAAAACTACAAAGAGGGGCACGGGTAAATTCTCAGGGGATGTCTGGGGGATGGGGGATTTTTCGAAAGGGGTCGGCGGGCGGGGAAGCTTGTGCAGTACTCACTCACTCCTAATTATTCACTGACAATCTTTTCAAATGGCAACAAGTGTCTCTCGGCGTCCTCTCGATTTTCCTGGGTTTGCCGGGCCGTTATATTCCTTGTTCCGGATCGATCGTGTCCTTGGTCGGTTGCTTGTGGTCGATACCCTCCGGGATGGAGTCAGAATTAAATTATGGGATAGCCGAGTCGTCTTAATAGTCCTTGTAATATTCGTAAAACGTTCACTCCTGTCACACACACTCTCTCGCACAAAGCCTAGGCTCGAAGTGCCGTTAGCCTCGCTGCTTCCGGCTTCTTCCTCGACCTTAGGGTCGATCTCGTATGGGAGCGACGGTGTGGAGAAATTCGATTGGCGGTATTCGGGACTGACTGCCGATGGGCGTCGGGATTGGCCGCGCGGCCGTGCGAAGATCTCGTCGCGACGGAAGGCTCGTCGCGACGCTCGGCG
This sequence comes from Amblyteles armatorius, assembly GCA_933228735.2. NCBI lineage: Eukaryota > Metazoa > Arthropoda > Insecta > Hymenoptera > Ichneumonidae > Amblyteles > Amblyteles armatorius. The sequence goes on along the minus strand of OW121694.1, from coordinate 3,418,784 downwards.
CGCGCACCCTCGTCATCGATTCGCCCATCGATCGACGGGCAATTCCTCTTGTCGGGAGGTGGCGGTCCCGTGCGGCGCGTCGGCGAAGTTTCTCCCGTGACAGTTCGCCGGCGGAATCCAGTGTTTACCCGGACGACACACCTCGTCGGTTTACACTCGGCAATTCGAGCCGAGAGGGTGTCGCCGGGTTCTTCGGTGCCTGTGGACGAGTCGGGGAGGCTGCTCCGACTCGTCGGAATTTTTCCCGGGGCTGTCGGTGTCGGACTGCGCTGTTCGGGGCTGTCCTCTAGTTTTGCAGGTTAGTGCTTGTAAGGTCTGCCGGTGTCTCACTTTTTGGACTATTTAGGTCGGTCGTGGTCGAGCAGGCTTCGCAGGGGTTCGATTTCCCTCCAGGATGGTCTGCGATGGGTCTTCGATGGCTGCGATGGGTCTTCGGTGGCTGCGCTGGTCTTCGGTGGGTCTGCGGTGAGTCCTCGACGGGTCTGCGATGGGTGGCGAGGGCTTCGTTGGGTGAGTTGGAGGACTGACGGGGGTTAGAGGATGAGGGTCAGTCGGGGGAAGGGGGTTAATAACAATTACAATCGTGGCTTAATTTTATAATATTACTCTCGTTTATTCCCTAGGTGAGTGGTGGGACTCCGAGCCAGGCAGCGGGAGAGACTTGGGACGTGCCACGTCACATTATATATCGCTAACATATTCAATACAATAACAGTAATACTAATTCCATATCAGTCTATACATTAACATACATGCAAATGTAGAAAAAATAGCTGCAAATGAACGAAAAAGATTCATGCAAAAATCGTTAAGAAAAATTCTAAATGAATCGTGTCAACGGCATGAATCATTTATAACAATTGCTCGAAGTGCCCCCCACCTACTTCAATACACTTGCGTGCTCGAACAATAAGATTGTTCAGTGTGCAACGGAGCATCTCCTCGGTGACGGAATCCACTGCTTGATGGATACGAGCGCAAAGGTCCTCTAAATCCCGAGGGCGGTTACGACCATAAACGTGGGTTTTCACGTGACCCCATAAGAAGAAGTCCAAGGGGTTCAAGTCCGGTGATCTGGCTGGCCAGTTCACCGCACCCCCCCGACCAATCCACCTGTTGGGAAAACTCTCATCGAGCCAATCTCGGACGATATTCGTGAAATGGGCAGGTGCCCCGTCATGCTGGAACCACATTCCCTGACGTCGATCGAGCGGCACATCCTCGAGCAATTCCGGAAGCTGCTCCCGAAGAAAATGGAGGTATGCTCGACCAGTGAGGCGCATTGGAAGCTCGCAAGCTCGAGTCTGTAATACAAATGTGAGTTTTTATTTCTTACCACAAATGAATTTATTTTTAGTTTGTTTTTTTGTATCCTACTTTTTTCAATTGTTGCCTCACATTTTATACATTTTATTTTTTAATTGATTGTTCCATTTTGTTTATTTTACTCGACTTTTTTTAGTATTTTATTTTATTTTTTATTTATTTATTTATTAAATTATGTAAATATGCATCGTATAAATTCATAAGCAACCATTATAGATATTAATTACTCACGATATTAGTTCCGACGATACCGCACCACATGTTCACGTTAAACCGGATTTGGTGGCTCCTCGATCGGGTCATGTGAGGATTCTCGATAGAATAAAAATGTTCGTTGTGGCAATTTCTTACACCACTTTGGTCGAAGTTTGATTCGTCACTGAACAATATCCTATAGATGAATTGATCGTCTTCCTCATGACGATCAACAAGCCATTGGCAAAAGTTGAGACGATGTTCTGGGTCGCCACCGTGTAACTCCTGGACGGGGCACAAATGAAAAGGGTGAAGACCTTCGGCTCGTGTGATCAGGTTCACAGTCATGTGCGACATTCCAAGTTCGCGAGCAACGATGCGAGAACTTGTGTACGGATCCCTTGCAAACGCGTCGAGCACTAATTCCTCCCGTACTGCGATCCGTTGCCTCACTCGAGAACCTCCGTTTGCGCCTCTACGCGGTATGATTTCGACCCTCTCACGTGCACGTCGACGTGCGTCCTCGATTACGCGCGGACCCGGAAAGCGTTCTCTCCGCGGATACAAATCGCGATATCGTCGAGCCGCAGCGGCAGCGTTTCCCTCCGCCCACCCCAAACATTCAACCATATCGAGATAATCCCCACGATTGTAATCCATCTCGATATCGATGAGATTTACGATAACGAACCGATCGAGGCAACGAGATGGAAAGTACTAACGCGAAAAAAGTTGTCGATATGGAAAACAAATAGTGAAACAGCACAGCGCAGAAACTTGAGACATTCTTTTTTTAATTTCAATGATTCATATTCGACGAACACATTTATGCAATTCCCATACAACATTTGAACAGGCTTTTCGACAACATTTGAAAAACTTTGTCATGAGGACCAAGAATATTATTTCCACCCATAGATATTTCCGTAGCAATGTGAATGCGTTTTGTGAAACATAAATGTAAGATTTGGTGCTCCGAAATGTTTCATTATCGGTAACAGAAATAAGTAATAAAAATATAACAAAAAAGGTCTTTTTGCGAAGCAGAGCCTCAAACGGTGCAGACCTGGGCACATAATGCCACCGGGCCAATGGCAATCCGGAAGTGATATTTGTGTCGACGTGTATGGAAAGTGTCGAGAAAATGTCAAAACGGGTCAGTAAGCAAAACGCAAGTTGGCAATCATTTTTGGATGTCCCATTTTGGCCTGTTGATACATCCGGATTGTCTATCCCATTTTGCCCCGCTCTTCCATATTATTTTTATCGCCTTGTATGGGAATTTATCGACGTATATGGGATTTTTCGTAATCCATATTTTTTACCGAGAGCCTGAAATGTTGCTACAAAGTCCATCGTAGATTCGAGTGAACTTTCAGAGCAGCTAGAACGAGATAATGCGCGCTGGAATGTGACCGGACCAATAACATACCGGAAGTGTGATTTGTCGAGGTGTATGGGAATTTATCGATGTGTATGGGATTTTTAAAAATCCTTATTACTGTGTCGAGAGTCCGAAACGGTGCTGCATCATCCATCACAGACTCGAGCGAGTTTTTGAACAGCTAGAACAAGAAAATCCATGGCAAAATGCAAACGAGATAATTGCAAACCGGAAATAAGATTTATCGGTGTGTATGAGAATAATTCGAGACCCTTCTTTCTTCACGTGCGAGTCCGAAATGGTACTGCATTGTTCATCATAAATTCAAGCTTTCGACATAGCCCGATCACGTTAATACACGTCGGAATCTAATCGGAGCAATACGAAACAGGAAATGCCATTTATCGCGGTGGATGGGAATTTAACGACGTGTATGGGATTTTTCAACATCCCTGTTTCTGTACCGAGAATCTGCAACGGTGCTGCTCCATCCATCGTAGATTCGAGCGAGCTGTCGACATAGCCCTATCCCTGTAAAAATGAATCGTGGGCTCCCTCGACATCCCCTCCGTTAGTCCCGCTCGCGAATCTGACTTGGAGCTTCTGTCCGCCTTCGCCATCGAGCAGAGACTCATAATCCTTTTCGTCCTTCTCGTCAAGGTTCTTCGATTTCGTTGTTTGTCGCTGCCTATACTGCCTCCACTGTTATCTACGAACCACCGTCTGACCCGACACCGTCGCCAGAAACAAAAGAACATTGACTATCTTGCATCCAATTTCATCGATGTCCGTGAGTTTAGTTGTCTGTTAGTTCGCTTTCGGGAACTAGTCCTCTATAATATCGTCGAAAGGATGGTTAGATTGAGTGAGGATGAAGAGCAAGGTTGGCGAGGGTGGCCGCGCCAAATGCACGCGCCTGCACTTCTCGAGAAAGCCGATGAAGGATCGGTAGACAAAGTCTTAGAAGAGGACGGTTGGCGTGGATGGCCACGCCTCGAGTCGCATAACATTCAACTGGAACTTGAGGCAAACGATGAGGACGTCGACGAAGACTTAGGAGAGAATGTTTCGCGTCAATCTTCTTCCGAGATTCTGAACGTTAATCCTAATAATCCTGTAAACAAGGTTAGTTTACTTCTTCAAACATCATACGCTACTCGGTGTACGTCAGTCGTTGACATTGAAATTCACAAGTACGACTGCTCCTTTCGCGACTCTCCCCTCATTCGTACATCCGCTTCTTTATTTGAGTCTCCATTACCTTATTCTTTATTTACTAATTCTTGTACGAATATATTCACGTTCACATACATTCAGGCAGTCTCTCATTTATTCATTCATCTGATCGCTACTTTATGTAATAGTTTATTTAATTACTCATTCGCTTCATGATTGCCTCCATTCTCAAAATTAACTGACATTGTTGATTGATCAAATATTTACAGATTGAGCTCGTACCAGAGTCCAATGTTTTCATTGAACCGAACGAGTTAACCACCATGGTAGATCGGTGGTCGACTCAACCGCGGGAGCTTTGCCGGCGTATCATGAAGGCAGTGGTCGGCAAAGAAAATTTAATTGCAATGACGCCGAAAGGATTGCGTGATGGATTCAAACCAATTCCAGCAAATGTTCTGAAGGCTGTCGAACGTATGTTAGATAGTTCCATGTACACTCCTGTGTATATCCTACACATTCTGATAATTTATTGCTAACATTTATTAATTTCAGAATATGTAAACGAGACAGTTCCAGAAAATTGCCGCATCAATCAGGCACAATACATGCGGGTCATTACACTAATGTGTAACACCATGCGCAACCCCAAGCCGTATAAGAAGAAGCGCTAAGCCACTCACACTCACGCTGACGATCATACTCACACTCACTCGCTCACGCTCACTCACTCCCAATTATTTAAGTTTATATTATTCAAGATTCAACTAAATAAAACCAATTTGCAGCAGAAAAATAGATATTGGTTATTAACATCTTAGTTTTTGACCGGATGTGACGTGTTCATTTCTTTTGTCTCCAATGTATTGTATGCATGTTTCGCCCGCCATCTACTTCAGCACTTTCTTAGCGTGTTTCTCGCTGTTTGTCTGAGTATCTTCTTCGACGACTTCCTCGATATATTTCTCAGCGTGTTCCTCGCTGTTTTTCTTGCCATCTACCGCCTGTTCTTTTTTAGGATTTATCCTAAGAATTGATTTTTTGGGAACATCTAGCGTCTGATTTTTTTTTGGAATTTATCGGTGGGTACGGGATGTTTCGAAATTCTTATTTCAGTACTGAGCGTCTGAAATGACTGCAGTAAGTTTTAGAAGCGGCCAGATCAAGGGATTTTTCGAAATCCTTAATTTTGCACCGAGAGTCTGAAGTGGTGATACAAAGCACATCGTAGATTCGAGTGATCTTTTGGAGCAGCTAGAACCAGAAAATGCATGCCGGAATGTAGCCGGGCCAATAGCAGACCGGAAGTATAATTTATCGAGACGTATGGGAATTTACCGAGATTTATGGGCATTTACCGAGATGTATGGGCATTTACCGAGATGTATGAGGATTTACCGAGATGTATGGGGATTTACCGAGATGTATGGGAATTTATCGACCTGTATAGGAATTTATCGACGTGTATGGGATTTTTCAAAATCCTTAATTATGCACCGAGAGTCTGAAACGGTGATACAAAGCACATCGTAGATTCGAGTGATCTTTTGGAGCAGCTAGAACCAGAAAATGCATGCCGGAATGTGGCCGAGCAGATAGCAGACCGGAAGTATTATTTGCCGAGATGTATGGGAATTTACGGAGATGTATGGAAATTTTCCGAGATGTATGGGGATTTACCGAGATGTATGGGAATTTACCGAGATGTATGGGAATTTATCAACGTGTATGGGAATTTATCAACGTGTATGGGAATTTATCAACGTGTATGGGAATTTATCGACCTGTATAGGAATTTATCGACGTGTGTGGGATTTTTCGAAATCCTTAATTTTGCACCGAGAGTCTGAAGTGGTGATACAAAGCACATCGTAGATTCGAGTGATCTTTTGGAGCAGCTAGAACCAGAAAATGCATGCCGGAATGTAGCCGGGCCAATAGCAGACCAGAAGTGCTATTTTTCGCGGTATATGGGAATTTAACGCCGTGTATGGGATTTTTTGAAATCCTTAATTTTGCACCGAGAGTCTGAAACGGTGATTTAAAGTTCATCGTAGATTCGAGTGATCTTTTGGAGCAGCTAGAACCATAAAATGCACGCCGGAAAGTGGCCGGGCCAATAGCAGACCGGAAGTGCTATTTATCGCGGTATATGGGAATCTATCGACGTGTATGGGATTTTTCGAAATCCTTAATTTTGCACCGAGAGTCTGAAGTGGTGATACAAAGCACATCGTAGATTCGAGTGATCTTTTGAAGCAGCTAGAACCAGAAAATGCACGCCGGAATGTGGCCGGGCCAATAGTAGACCCGAAGGATTATTCATCGAGACGTATGGGAATTTACCGAGATGTATGGGAATTGACCGAGATGTATGGGAATTTCCCGAGATGTATAGGAATTTACCGAGATGTATGGGGATTTAGAGAGATGTATGGGGATTCAGAGAGATGTATGGGAATTTACCGAGATGTATGGGAATTTACCGAGATGTATGGGAATTGATCAACGTGTATGGGAATTTATCGATCTGTACAGGAATTTATCGACCTGTACAGGAATTTATCGACGTGTATGGGATTTTTCAAAATCCTTAATTATGCAGCGAGAGTCTGAAACGGTGATACAAAGCACATCGTAGATTCGAGTGATCTTTTGGAGCAGCTAGAACTAGAAAATGCACGCCTGAATGTGGCCGGGCCAATAGCAGACCGGAAGTGCTATTTATCGCGGTATATGAGAATTTATCGACGTGTATGGGATTTTTCGAAATCCTTAATTATGCACCGAGAGTCTGAAACGGTGATACAAAGTTCATCGTAGATTCGAGTGATCTTTCGGAGCAACTAGAACCAGAAAATACGCGCTGGAATGTGACCGGTCCAGCAGCAGACCGGAAGTGCTATTTATCGAAGTGCTATTTATCGGGGCATAGTCGCTAAACGTCGATAATTCACCTAGTGAGACCTGGATACTGGATACACTGTCCAGGTTCGACATAATGCCTCGTTACAACATTTTCGACAACCGGGACGGGAATAGCCACGAAGCCAATGTCGCTCCACCTTGGGGACTCACCTAGTGAGACCGGGATACCGCGAGCATCGTCCTGGTTTGACCAATGCCTCGAGGCAACATTTTCGACGACCGGGACGGGAAAAGCCACGAAGCCAATGTCGCTCCGCCTTGAGGACTCACCTAGTGAGACCTGGACACCACGAGGATCACCCTGGTTTGACATAACGCCTCGAGGCAACATTTTCGACGACCGGGACGCGAAAGGCCACGTAGCCACAGTCGAACAATCTGGACTAATCGTCTGCTGAGACATGGACAACGCGATCATCGTCCAGGTTGGACCCCTCCTTGCAATATCTTCGACGATCGGGTCAAAAAAAGAAAATAATATCCTGGTACTCATTTTATTAAAACAAAAAGTCTGTCGGATCGTAATATCACCTGAATTCACTATCGATCGTCGATTTTTTTACCACAGTGCCGAGAAGTCCAATGAAGTTCGTCATTGTTCGAGGCGTCGAAACGCTGTCGCCAGGACCTACTTTCGCTGCGTTGTGATTGGTCAACTTATATCAACTTATAAACGCTGATAACTCGCTCATTTTTGCTCTGATCAAATTTCGCCAAAGGACTTTTTTGTTCAGCGCAATGTCAGCTGTCTACCATTTGCCGATCGTACAATAGTTACCTTACACCCTGTATATATATATATTGTGACGTGATTTTTCGATCACCGTCACAAAAATACAAATTAATTAACGTTTTACGGATCCGGCTATCGATTTAGTCCGGTTAGCCCGTTATAGCTCCCGCTTTACTGCCCCTCGGCTGTCCAGGTACCGTCCAGCTCTCGTTTAAGTAAAGTCCGTTAAGTAACGGTCCAGTTTAGACTTTGCTGATGAGCTAGAGTGTGTGAGAAGCTTTGAGATAAGCTAAAAAGATTCAGTTCAGGTCGGAAGCCTCGGATCTATTCGGTGGAGAGAATCTCGAAGCAGTGAGAAACACGAATAGAGAAGAGCCCGACGAGATTTCGTCACGAATACGTCAAAGTTCGGTGCAAACCCGGCACTCCGTTTAGGTGATAATGCAGGACGTTGGAGAACAGGCGGAGGTTTTAGTACGGTCCGGGCAAGGTCGGAACACCTTGTGCTGTGTTTTAGTTAAGAGAGAGAGCCTTGTTTTCACGTCCTGAATTAGGAGTAACGATCGCGACGAATCTCAAAATTTACCGCGTTACGGTTTCCGTTCCCGCTTAAGTGACGCTCTGGAAAGAGTTCAAGAGGGCAGTAGCTATCGGCTAAGGATCTCGCGATAATCATAACGCTTCGTTAGAATATCGTCATAGGCTTGTCAGTCTACCGAGAGTCGTCCTCGAGGCAGCTCGGACCTCTCGCGCTCGGTGTTTACGTTTGGGCTGTTGTCTCGCGCGCTGAGTCGTTCGCTCTCGCTCGCGCTGCCGTAGACTCCGGCCACCGCTCTCGCTTCGGTTCGCGTACCTCGCTCGCGCTACCTGTCGCTTCGTACGTTCGGTAGTTGACTCGTGTATGCTGTGTTTCGTGTGGATTCGGTTCCGATTTTTACTACCGATTTTTCTGTGCTCGAGGTGCGTCTGAGGGATGCTCTTGAGGTGCAGTGATTGTGTCGAAGTTCTCGAGGCATCACGAGATGCAGTTCCCGCTCATTATTGAATTCAAGTATGCTGATCCGGTGAGTTTATCGTTTCGATAATTTTCGATCGCGTATCGATCCATTCCCGTTACGCTCGCTCCGACCCCCCGGTCAGCCGAGAGCTCCCTATGCACGAGTGTGCGATCCCGTGGCTTACCAAGCCAATAAATTAGTGTTCACGTTAATTGAGAATTTCGGGATTCCGATATTTGAGATTTCGCGTTTTAGATTTCGCGTTACTTTATTGGCGAAGGATCGCGACCCTTCTACCACAACCCGCATCCTGAGCAACCGTGCATTTCCGCAACCGTTCGCTTTCGCGAATGCATCGGCGTTAGTTCTCGTACCGTTCAGTTCTCGTTTGTGTGATCTCGTTATTATTTTTTCGTTCTGTCTTCGTGTATTTCGGTTGCGGAGGTCGGCCTGTTCAACTGATCTCCAGATTAGTCCGGCTTGGCGATTCCGGCGATACAAAAATCGACCCTGCGGAGGTCGGCCGTTCCACCGACCTCCAGTTTAGCCCGGTTGTTAATACCGGCGGAACAAAAATTAACTGGCGCCCACCGGGACGTCGATGCATCCGTAGAAGCGGGCGGCCGAAGGTGACGTTTTCTGAGTTCTCGTTTTCGCGCTTCGCTCCCGTTCGGTTTGAGCTTCGGTTTTCGCGTTTTCGGTTTTGTTTTTTTGTGTTTTTGTTTTTCGCGCTGAGATCCAGGAAAATACGTCACAATATATATATATATGTATATATATATATATATATATATGTATATATATATATATATATATATATATATATATATATATATTGTGACGTGACATTCCGAGTCCCGCCACCTCGCACGGTTTTTGGTCGAACAGTGGGCTGGATTTACGGCCCTGAGTACGCCGCTCGTCGAACCGGCTCGATCGTCGACTCGCCGAGGGCCTTTTTTATTTTATCTCATTTTTATTAATTTTATTTTATTTTATTTTATTCACACAAATCTTCCGACCTGTTGTTTTTTTCGTGTCTTTAAGTTTTTATTTAGGCCATACTAGAGTCGCATGACTCTTCGACTTAACCGTCGGACCGTTTTGCCCCGACCGTGTTCACCGGTGGAGATTGGCCTAAGAAGGCCGGAAAAGAATTCGCTTGGCCAGCAGGCGGAAGCCAAAGACCTGCTTCCGCGGACTAGGAGGCCAGAGGGACGCGGGTAGTGACCGATGTACCGAGTTTCCCGTCCCTCCCGACTACACGGCCTGGGGGGCTATTCTCGAGTCATACGCTTCGAAAAGCGTATACGTTTTAACGCTCGTGTACGCTTTGGAGCGTATACGTTAGGTGTTTCGTATACGTTTCGAAGCGTATACGTTAGATGTTTCGGATACGTTTCGAAGCGTGCGCGTGTACTTTCGCGTATACGTCTCTAGCGTATACGCTGTGTAGCTCGATCACGTGTCGAGCCATATACGTTGGATAGCACGTTCACGTTTCAAAACGTGCGTCCGATCGTCTTTGCACACGCTTCGAAACGCACGAGCTTAAACATCTCTTGTCATTACGTCGGGTATGTTAACCTCGCACCTTTTTTGAGACATTGCTAATCTTGGTGATATTATCCACCTCGTCGTTGTTAATGCTGTGGAAAATGCTGAACGCGGCCAAGCCACTGCTCCACGTGTTTTCCACGCGCAACACGATCCGTTTGCGCTTAATGAATATAAATTTCGAAGAATGTTCCGACTAACTAAGCCGTTAGTACGCGAATTGATTGAGCAGGTTACTCCATACATGGTAGAAGCGACAAGAACTTCTGCCTTAACTATTGAAGAGAAGGTCAGTTTCGGAAATATTTTTATACTTAAGACCATTTGAAAAACTTCACTCCCCGTTTATCCCGGACTCAGTCAGTGTCGAGGTCGGTGTCACAAACTATAATAAACTTTTATCACGGGTTCTCGCATCTTCGTCCAAAAGAAAAGTCTCATCGGAAACGGACATCATCTCGGCTGCCGATGAGATTTTTTTTTTTGACCGTACATGCCAGAATCCGTGAGAAAAGTTGATTACAGTTTTTATTACTGATCGCGGTATTGCACATGCTTTTAATTTCATAAAGTGTTGAATTTTTTAATATATTTTCTCAATTTATTGCCTGACAGGTTCTTACTGCGCTACGATTTTTTGCTTCGGGAAGCTATCAACTGGACATAGGAAGCAATTTTCATCTTGCAATTGCACAACCTTCCGTATCGCGTTGCCTTAACGAAGTGATAATCGCAATGAATCAGCCGAATGTAATGGATCGATGGATTTCATTTCCTCGAACAATAGATAACTTGCGTATATTGCGACAAAAGTAATTTATCAAGATAAACTGCTAGTTGTTAAAAATGAATTGTCTTTTAACATGGATGATTTTCCATTGACAATATTCTGAGATTCCTTATTAATTATTATATTACTTATCAATTGGCGGTATCATGAATGGACCAGTTATTTATGGTTATGTAATTATTAACATTCACGAAGTTCGAATATATCAGAATAATTGTAATTCCAGCTTTTACAATGAGCATCAATTTCTGGGTGCTTTTGGTTGTATAGACGGTACCTTAATCGCAATTGTTCCGCCACACACCGTCGATGATCTATATCCGGAACATATCTATGTCTCGCGTAAAGGATACCATGCAATAAATGTGCATGGTATCCACCATGCAATAAATTGGTGAGCAGCAAAATTAGAAAAAAAAATCCTGTAATTTTTTTTGTTGTACATTTCTTTATTTTTCGGTCCCTTGCGGATAACAAATATTATTGTTAAAAACATCTAGGTATGCGATTGGAGAATGAGAATTCTTAATGTAAACGCTCGCTTTCCTGGTAGCACTCACGACTCGTACGTCTTTAAGCATAGTACTGTGAGTGGTTACATGACCCGGTCATACCAAGAACTGCATCAAACTGGCTTCAGTTCATTGGGTAATGTCGGAGCATTGAAATATTCGATATGCGCAGTACTAACGACAATGAATCATTAGTACTATTCTAGTATTGTTTTTAGGAGATTCAGGCCACCCCTTGCGCACGTGGATGCTTATTCCAGTGAATAATGCACTTCCGAATACTCCGGAATCACGGTACAATCGTCGTCAGATGAAAGCTCGTGCGACAATTGAACGCTGCAGCGGGGTCCTCAAATCCCGGTTTCGCTGCTTATCGAAACATCGAGTACTGCATTATGCGCCGGAAATAGCGTCGAAGATAATAAATTCGTGCGTTATTCTGCATAACATGTGCATAGAAAATAACGTACCGAATCCCGGTAGTGAAAATGACGACGGGCTACGCGATTTCGATGACCTAGACAGGCCGATCCAACCACAACGTTTTGTGGAACGAAATCTGCGTCGTGTAGATCCCGATCTTGCAGCAGGGAGGGCGTATCAACGAAGCCTCACACACAATTATTTTACTTAATTTGGCATAATTTCACTGCATGACGAACGACGAGGCAACGTTAATAGACAATAATATCGAGGAGTCCTGCAGCCCCCAGCATCGGAGCAGATAGCGTTACCTCAAGTAAGATCATCTCGCTGACTTGCCAGATATTGTTTTCTTCTCCTCTGTACATGACCGTTTTCGTACATCCCTAATCTACGCTCGAACGGAAGCGCACGACTGGACATCTTCGTTCTCTGACGCCGAGTCTAATTTCCTCGCCCGTCGTCCCTAATGGCACTGAGGTGACCATCGGCAGACTTCGATAGACTAACGCACAATGTTCAAAATTTTGACTTACTCTAGACTCGTGTATAACCTTTATTTTAACGTCGTTTTTCCTGTAACCCTTGCAACCATCGTTGTATAGTTTTATTTATTTGATTTGTAGTTGCACGGGGATTAAAACAGATTTGCCCAATGGTTAAAAGTTTGAACAAAGCGATCGGTCTCATTTCAGTATACCCGGAGTCTCGTCATAGTCATTGCAACTCGCAGATGCATGTCTAGTCAACCCCAGTGCGACTGCGACTACGATGCAACTCCGAATCCGTGGTTGCACCAGTTCCGCTAGGGATGATTCCAATACCGCGAGTCAATAACCGGGTTTCCCATGTAATCGATACCATGAGTTTCACTAACTCCTCGGCTTCGTCCTCGCCCGTCACATCGTCCTCCCTCGGATTCTCTGCCACCTCAATGTCATGAAAAAATGCCCTAATTTTCAGTCGGAAACGGATAACATCGAACAACCTACTGCCTGCAAGTCGAGCCCGTCCATAGAGATACACATTTTCTTCTATAGTTAATACCGGCTTCGCGATGGACTAAGTAAGTGCCACAGCTAATGTAAGTTTATTTCCTACCTAGGGACATAAAAGGTAATATAAAATGAACTTAGTTGGTGAGGGAAATTACTCCATTTTTTTCAAGGGTCTACATCTCTGACTAGACGCACATTATTAACGCCTTGGTCCATCAGTTGGGCAGACGCTAATAATTTGATCTTCCTCGGAAAATGGTAGAACTATTGAGAGTGCAAAAATGGATTACAGTTTTCGGTACCAACCGAGCTCGGATCGGCTGAACGGTGACAGAAGGCTCGCATCGAGTAAAAAAACGTTGAGCTATTTATCTAAATCATATTTCTTCCCCACATAGCATGGAGACTTCGCTCGCTCTATGTGTCAGCCAGCCGCGAATGAATTAAATAAGTATCTGAAGTATCTACGAGATGATGAGCAATACTGTACGCTCCACAGTGGTACGTTGCATAATAAGTGGGGCAAGTGGGGTAAAACGATCCTCGTCTTGATCGTTCTTGGAGGAAAAAATCTCGAAGATACATACAACGGACTATCCTTGCTACGCCACTTTGTTTGTATCTTTGTAACTGTACTTATTATTTGAAAATGTTGTTTTGTAATGGAAATATAATCGAGTGATCAGGGCGTGTATATACTTTGTAAAATAAATATGTATGTTTTTTGTCGAAACTCAGGAAACTAACTGAAAAATTTGAAACTTCATATTCGTAACTTACAACCAGCCTAGTAAAACAAGCTATCAGAAACGGTTCCAAGGAACGTAGAAGCGGCGACACACGCACGGATTATCCAAGAACCTTCCGCACAATCATCAAACGCCGCATTCCGTCAATCATACTTTTCGTCGAACATACATATAAAAAAGACTGTATTTGATATAGAAGGGAATGGAATTTATTAAGGGTATGGCATTTTTTTTTTTTACTTTTCAGTCCGGTATTGAACTGCACAGTGCTCGATTAACAGGAAAACAATAAAGACTAACATACAAGTTGAAATTAAGGCCGTAATAACAAATAAGGAAATAACACCACGAGGTGTTACGGGTCAACGGATGCTTCGAGTGGCCAGATCGCGTTTGTTGCTGTTCTTGATGATTTATTTATACCTAATAAGGCTCTTGCCATTTTTTCTTTGGCCTCGACCTCTCGTTTATAAAGTTGTAATTTTTGTTCACGCAACTGGTTTTCTTTTGCTTTCTCTTTAAGCAGTGCGGTCATATACTGGCTTTTTTGCGTTGTGACGGGGCTTTTCTGCTCCCGCCCCAAAGAGAGCCAAATCTCAGGCTCTCCCATGTATCGGCACGGCACAAGGCATTCTTCATACCGGGAAGAGTCCAGGCAAACAGACAGGGTAAATTGCGAGCGAACCGTTCCCACTATTGATTTCGAGTCCTGTTTTATTTTTCCGGTTAATTCTCTCGAGCGTACGGCGGTCATAACCGCCGCAAGGACATCTCGACGCCTCCCAGCGACCGTCAGCAGGCTGGAGCCTCGCTACCGATCTCGCCGCAGCCAGCACAGTCAGCAGGCTGGAGCCTAGTCACACCTCGCCACAGTCATACACGACCAGCACCTCGACACGTCGCCCGCCGTTCAGCCGCGCCGCTACCGAGGTAGCGCGCGACGTTACCGACAACGGGCCCTCCACCCTCCGAAGCTGCCTTGACACGACGAGCCACCAGCTACAGAGATCTACAGCGTCCGGCTCGTCGCTATGCCATCACCTCGCTCGTCTCATCGAAGTTCCCGTGTCTGCGCACAACAACGTTCGTGGATTCACCTCCCACCACGAGCATGGTCCACCCCTCGCGTTCACGTCACCACGAACGCGAGGAAATTCAAAGAACCGCGCGAGATCTCCGTAATTCGGGGAACTCGGACAAATAGAGCAGAGGGCGAAACGAAGATAGGCATAGGGTGGGGGGAAAACGGAGCCGCGATCGCGAGAGCGTTACTTCTCTCGGGGACTCAATCGTAGGCTCCCGAGAAGGAAGGACGTCGTGACCGTTGCCGATCCGTGCTTAACGTCTCGCGAGAATACCGACATCTTGCCAAACGCGAAGTGGGACTTCTGACCGAGGACAACTCGAGAAGCTCCCGCAACTGCAACGAAACCGGTGAGATCGTCGTACGGGTTCGGTTTGAGGCTGGAGTTAGAATAGAGCAAACTCGACTCGTTATCGTGGGGACGGTACGTCTTTGCGCGCGGCACGCGGAGTTAGTTCTCGGGAAAAAATCAGTCAATTCCATCTTCTCCATTTTCTTATAGTTCCCGTTATACCATTTGCCTGGAAGGTTCTCGTATAATCTCTTATTTCATTCAATAGTTTGCGCCTCGTGCGAGTCCACAATTTCGTCTCCGATTAGATGATTTTTCTAGCAAGCATTCCATCATTTAATTTCCGATTATCTCAATTTTCTTGTTATTAACTAATAATTCCATTTTACCGATTTCTTATTAGATCTTTCTTGTTTTCCGATTTTATGAGATTCCGCGTACTCCCGCTGCGATCGGGCTGAATGAATATTTATTTGGTGCGAAAGGTACCGTGGCTGCAATCCACATTAGTTGTTTGTATACGCGAGCGTCGAGATCCGGAACAATGTCTATCGCCGATTAGCCATTACCGTATTTTTTTGTCGTCGAACCTAATTACGAATTATTGTTATTATTTTGGTGTGAAGCTTTTGGGTTATCAAGGGAACGAGCGTGCATGCTAGTCGCTTCTCGACCACGCTCCCGATCTACGTTAAAATAAAATATCTTTCAGTTCCCATAATTTCGTCTCAGTCTCTGTTTCTCCTCGCGGAGGTGACCGAACCACCCCCTCTACCAATTTCCCAAGGCTGAGGGACGCCGGGTCGCTCTCGTCTCTCGTTCGGCTCTTGAAATCAAAATTTTGTGGCGCCCTTAAGGCCGAGTGAGACGGGTTTTGTAGCCGTCTCGATTGGGAATTTTGAAGAAGCGGGCAAAATACGGTTACAGCGTATAATGTGCTGCTTTATTCTTCATGTTTTCTTCCGTCAGATTCAGCAAATCCTCGGAAAGTTTAATCGAACTATCGGTCCTTGAGGCTGCTGACAATCTTTTGCTTGGCTCAGCAGGTTGTGCGTGTTTCGATGAGGTAATGACCTCGGGTTCGGCTATCCCATCCTTTTCGCTCAGTGTCACCCTCGACGGCGTATTGACTGAATCGCTGTCAAGCAACTCATCGAATTCTAAGACGAAGCCCATGTCTACGAAGTCTCCGTCTTCAGCCTCGACCCCATCGACGTTCTCTATCACCTGGATAACAAGAAATTCGATTTTTATCAGAAATTCGGTTCGTTCTATAAAACGCATGAAATTACCGACTCACTTCAACGATCTTTGGGACGCACGATTCGATCGTTTTCGCATGTCCATCGACCACAGTTTTCCCCAACATCGAAATAACGGTTGCTTCGGATAAAGTGAGTGGTTTAACCGTTGCTTTGCCATTCCCTGTTGTCCCCGTTGTATCTTTCTTGATGGCTGCGTTTCTGGCTTTCGTGCGACACATGATGTCATACCACGTCTAAAATTTTTATTATAAAAAATAGACATAACATCACACAGCAAATGAAGCGCTACTACACCGAAGAAAACTTATAATTCGGAGAAATATATATCCTACCTTACGCCATGCCTGCCACTCCTTATGAATACCCTTTCGATTCAAAACCTTCGTCACGTCCTGCCACAGTTTTTGCGCCTGCTTCGTTGTAAATTGCGAGGTAAATTTTCCACTGCGCAATTCGGGATGCTTCACTATAAAACTTATTAGTATTGCTTTTTGTTCACTATTCATGCACTTCGACATTGTCTCTACTCGCGATGATACTCTTAAAGATGCTGAATAATCTGCGTAAACTGTAATAAGTATTTATGTTTGGACGCGCATCTCGTCCCTCGGTAACGATTGAGCGTTGCTAGGCATAAGTTTCGGAGCGTATGCGAAGATGATCGCGCATACGTTTTAAAAGGCATGTAAAAAATCGGACGTACACGTCTCGAAATGTGAACGAGCTACTCAACGTATATGTCTCGAAATGTGAATGAGCTACATAACGTTTACGTTTGCAACGTATACGCGAAAATTCACGTATACGCTTCGAAACGTATGTTACGTCAAAACTGTCGATGGTTTTATTTCGCTAAGTTTTTACGCAACTGTTGCCCCGTTTTTATTAACACTCTATGGTCAGAACGATGAGAATCGATCTTTACCACGCCCGGTATTAATCGCGGTAACAACTGCCCATTTTTAAGCCTAACCTTGCGGAAAATTGCTTGGGATAGGGCCCTAGGAATGCCTGTCGTTTCTAAGGTCGTAGGGTACTTTCTGAACTCTTGATCCCTCCCTATTCGATTTTATGATTTCCGGAGAATTTAAAAGGATAAAAATTTTCGCTTCAATTTGAGAAATGATTGAAAGTCTGTTTGACGGTGGGTTTACTCCAGGAAACTGATGAATGGGTTAAGAGAGGATCAATTAATAAATTCATGCACTGGAAATGACCGATAAATGAAGAGAAGAAAAGGTTATAGTGAGTAAAATAAAATGCATATCGCTTACGTTTTTCACTGCTGGTTTTTCGTCGATTTTTGGAATAATTCGTAGAACTTCCGATGATTTCGTTGGTAAGAATAGATTTTATTTCGAAATTGAATAATTCACGAAAAGGTACAAAGTGAATCGAACAATGATTCTCGAACCCGGGGGTTCGGACAAAAAATGTTTCCTTAACTCTCGGTGATCGAATTAAAATGCGATGCGTGATTGAACAAAGACAATTTTGTTAATCGAAAACGTAAACGAATGAACGACGCTAACTGGGTCGATTGGATGATGGTAACTGGCGAAAACGAAAGACGTTAACATCGTTGATCGGATGATGGTGAGTGTGCTCTGAGTACAGGATTTTTGGGCTTTTTATACCCTTTTCTAGGTTAAAATAAGTGGGAGTGATCGCCTGATCATGTGTGTTTTTCCTCGAAATGTCATTAAAAATAGTTGCTAGGTTGGAAGGGAGGTGCAAGGACAAAGGAAAAAGGGGTGATGCGTGGAGAGACGGATTTTCTGTTTCGTCAATCGGTGCTTAACTTTAGATATTCGGGGAGATAGTAAAAGTCTCGGTGTTTGACTCATCATTTCCCTCGGTGAAGGGAGTCGCGTTCGAGTCCCGTCGTAAGCCCGTTTGGCTATGAATTTATGTCCTGAGACCTTTCTTTTAATTCGTGACTGCCATCGGATGCTATCGTGCTTGCCGTGAGTAAAGCCCGCCGCTAGCGTCGTTCCACCGAAAGTCGCGGCTTTCGTGCATCTCGCCAAAGCCGTCCGCGTTGTTCTTCTGACGATGCGGTGGTGAGCCGCGGGATTTTTATGGGGTGGACCGAGAGATGGTTTTTCCTAACATTGATTTCTTCCTACATATTTTCGGTGAACGTTCTTAAGAAGGTGTGAGTGTTTCTAGGTGATGGTAGTTTACACGTGTCGATTCATTTCAGGAATTATTCCTTTCGTTAACTTAATAATTATTGGATTTGTTGCACCCAGGGTATTTCCATACCTCGATTATTAAGGCAAGGTCATTGCACCGTAATCGAGGTATGCAGCAGCAGGCGACGACCGCACGTCGCTGCGAAATAATAACGAAATCCACCGTACAGTCGAGTCAACATTTAGGCAAACGCATGTAACTCGACACCTGACGCAGCATTTCGGCAATCGCGAGCGACTCGGCAAGTAACGCATCAGCTCAGGAATTACTGAGCCAGGCATTAGGAAATTATCGACGATATCGTATTCTACCCGGAAGCGAGAATTGTTTAAACAATTAGCAATCTGACGAAATATCTGACATCAACTAAAATTAAGCTGACGTGCCTGCTCTTCTATCTATATATAGGGAACCGGGAGCAGGCACCCACCAGTCTCTTCGGAACTCCTGATTCTGTACGGTTGGTTACGTTCCGTTCGTTACGTTACGTTCCGTTCGTTACGTTACGTTCCGTTCGTTACGTTACGTTTACGATTATTTGTGCAAGGGCACGCAATTCGGTAGTAAGTGATACTACTAGTTCGGACAAGTTTAAGTTCTTCTACGGGAAGACCAATGTACAAGGTGTACTCGATACGATTGGTAATAAACTCTAATAAACATTGTTGTAATAAACAATTTGGAACATTTCTCCAATAAACTGTAATAAACATTGTTGTAATAAACAATTTGGAACATTTCTCTAATAAACTGTAATAAACATTGTTCTAATAAACTATTTGGAACATTTCTCTAATAAGCAATAATAAATAATAAATCGTGCGACTACAATTCTCTTGGGTTCTAACCCTTAACTGGATAAATCCCGAATCATAAGAGCTAACGGCTCTCCCGCAGAACCCAGAGTAGCTAACTGAGTTTCTGCGGATACAACAGATTAAATAGACATACATGTATTCGTATACATATATATATATATTTTGTCCTTTCCTCAGGCTAACTTATAGATTGCCGAGAATATTCTGGTCCCATGTTCGTACTCATTAGTTTTCTCTTTTCTTTATTAAACATCGAGGGACTATTAATCCATTATTTTTATTCTCCTCATGGGACGAGAATCCTTCGGATCTTCTTTACGACTAAACGGATGTTAAACAACTAAATTCCTTAATTGATAAACAATTAAAAATTATAAGATGATTATTAGTGATTACTTGGATTTTTAACAGAATTTAACTCGCTTCATTGAGGACCGGTTGAGGGGACCGAAGCTCCCTGTGGTGCCGTGCCAGCGATTTTGCCACCTGGCAACTCAAGTGTTTTGTTCGAAAACGTTCTTAATTTGAAACTTATTCTATGAGTATTGGTTACTTTTAATGTTAATTTATTGTTGAATCTACTAAAGTTGCTGAAAAATAATTAGTTTATTCTTGTTCATATTAAACCAAAAATAATCAGGAATTATTTCTTTGTGCTGTTGAAATTATTATCCATTCCCTAATTGCTTTTAATCTTCCAAGACCTGGATTCCGAATATTTTTAATTATGGATCTGTCTATGTTATTTTTCCTCATCTTCATTTTTTTGTTTGAAGGCTCCTTTAGACTGCATTTATTGTAATAGTTATTATAAAAAATGGTTGCGAAAATTATCTCCCATAGTTTTGAGAAAAAGGGTGTGGTAAGTCGTTTTTACCGTGGCGTGACTTTCTAATCTCATGGCCTTGAGGCGCTAAGCTTTGTGAATCGGAATAATCGATAGCTGGAAACCCTAAGGTTCCATAAAGCTGCGGACAACCGGTCGAAGCGACTGGCTTAGGTGGGGATCCGGCCCCACGGCAGATCACTGCGGGCCCCCAAATGGTTCCCCGGCGATGGTACAGAAGATCTAACGATCCTTGAGATCTGTGAGTGTTTCGTCGATACTCGCACCTGACACGGTCGCGAGGTATCGCAAGCGGGTTGGCCTTTTACTCGCCCCAAAAAGGGGCGGCGCTGGCGGTCATAGACCATTTTTGACGGCCTTCCTTTTCTACAATTTGTCCAGATCTGTTTGACCATGCCGTTAGATTTGTGACGGTCAAGTTTGACCAGTCTTTTTGTGCCTATCGAATGTACCGGCTGAGTTCATTAAGTTGGTGCTTTGGCAGAAACGAGTCATTTATCTAGCTTTCTACTATTTCAGGTTATCTGACCGATTTTTGTTCCTTCTTTTTATTTTATTTTCTGAGTCCAGTCTCAGTGCGAGGAAAAATAGTAAAGAAAATTTATTCGTTACGCTGGACGTAACACGTATACGAAACACCTAACGTATACGCTCCAAAGCGTATACGAGCGTTAAAGCGTATACGCTTTTCGAAGCGTGTGACTCGAGAATAGCCCCCCTGGAGCCGTTCCTGTCCCGTCGAATTCACGGACGCCGCGGACCGCTCATCACGGCGCCTCCGCTTGAGTGGATTACGAGGGAAAAATGCATGTCGAGGTGCAGTTATATGGCGTATCGAGTGGGCCCACCGCGGACGAAGAGGGACGCCTCACTTCGCGAGGGAGGCCTCCCCTCGCGATCATTTTGCCCCACCGGATCCCGGGAGGAAGGAGTCAGTGGATATCGACAATCATCGCTGCGAGCGATAGATTCTCGCGGGTAGCGGGAAGCGGCCGGAGGCAGAACCGGTTTTCCGGCGCCTTAGCCGCTTAGCATAGACTAGATTCGGGAGTCGCGAGAGAGGGGGAAGCGCTAGCGCGGTCAGTCCCGGGAGAGCCATAGTTTCTTGGGCAGTCGGTGATCGATCACGGTGATGAGTGGCAGCTTTTATTTCGACCAGTGATCTCCCGGGCTGTTCGCACACCGGTAAGCTTCCGTCTCTCCCAAATACTCTGTGTTCGCCGGGGATACCGAATCGGGACCCAATTTTATTTCTATTGTATCGGGTATGTCGCGTTGCCTTCCTTTAGCTTTTTGAGTCTTGCTTTTGTCTTGCCTTTATTCGATTTTCTCGCGTTTGTCGCCGCGGGCGACGTATTGGGTCCGGTCAAGCATGTCCGGCGAGATTTTCGCGCTGATCTTTTCTTTTCACCGTTTTATTCGAGATACTTTTATTTTCTCTCGGCTGCCTTACTCCCTGCTACAATTTGTTGTTCCCTTTCGGCTTTATCTACTGTCCTTTTGTTAACCTCACGTGTCTTTCGGCTACATTCTATCCTCGGCTCTCTATCGCGTATCGCAATTCAGACGACCGCATAAAGACTTTCGTCGCTCACGTCTCGGGTGCTTGGCTATATTTCGCGGATTTTCCTACGAACATCGGCTACATCCCGCGAATTTTGGTGTCGAACACTCGTGGTGCGACTTCGACACTTTCGCAAATTGCGATCGGCTATATATCGCGAATTTCTTTACATCAAGGCTAAGGCGATTTCGCCGGTTACCTGGGCTAAATTACGTCTTGCGAGACAAAGGGACGGCAGACGCGTCGTCCAGCGTTCGTTAGGCCGTTTGGCCGCGTGTTGGCTGTATCGCGCGTAAAGGTCATGGGCGCGCCGTGTTTACATCGGGCGGCCCGTTCCGACAACCTTCTTGCCTACCTCGGCTATCTGGCGTTCTCGCTTTGTTCGAGTGAGCGTGTTTGGCTTTGTAATTTTTTTTTCCTTCCCTCGCGTCCCGCGTACCGGCGAATTGGCTGCGTAAAGGACAGAATTTATCTGGCAATCGCAACGCTTTTGCATGACTTTACCTTTCTTGAATCATTTTGAGTTTATTATTCGTCGTAGTAAACGCTGTATTTTTCGTCTCGGTTACATGTAATTTTAACAATAGTTTATCTTTTTTTTTGTTTTGGCTACATCTAATTTTGGCAATAGTTTATCTTGTTTTGGCTACATCTAATTTTGGCAATAGGTTATCTTTTTTTTGGCTACGTTTAATGTTGGCAATGGTTTATCTTTTTGGTTACATTTAATTTTGGCAATAGTTTATTTCCTCCGGCTGCGTCTGCTATTTGTCACCGTTTTGCATACGATTTTGTCCACGAAAAATTGTATTGTCTAAAAACGAATAAAATTATTCAATTATTATATTGCCTTTGGTCACTCGCCCGTCCACCCCCCTCTGCCACTTTCTCCCAGGTGGGCTATGTTAGCCGGAGTCTCGCCAGCTTCGCCTTACCCGTTTCCCTCGTTCGCCTCGTAACTCGTCGCGAGTCTTAAATAAAATTGCCTTTTTTTTGGTTAATTTATTTTAAATTTAATAAAAATTGGCTTTTCGAGCGGTGGTACCGAGGTACCTGGCGCCCAATCGCGTGCGAGAGAGTGGCTTCCACATTGCCACGCGGGGACGGCCTTGTTCGGCCGGCATTAGGAAATTTAGGAAATCTCGTCGTGGGTTCGAGCCCCGAGATTCGGCACCGAGCCAAGTCGTGGATCGAGCGGGGAGCGCGGGCATTGAGAGTTGGGGCCAAAATGTACGGGAGGTAAAATTCTCGCTACAATATATATATATACTGTGACGTGGCACTTCACAAGCCCTTCCCTAAACTCGGCTCGAGTCCGCCGCTCACAGAACGTTAGACCCGGACATTTTTTACACTTTTTTCTTCTACGTATTTTGTGTAAGGTAGCATGTAAATTCCCGTTTTTTCCCTCCCGTTAACCCCTGTGTGAATGTGCGCGACTCGAGGACAATATCGGAATCCCCCCCTTCGACGGCCCACGACCAGCAAGGAACAGCGAAGGGACGAGAGCCGACGTGCTGACGCCGAGGAAGGTAGGGGGATCGTGGACGAGGGGAAAAAGCCGCCCACCAGACCGTCCGAAAACGCCTCGAAAAGCCCGCCGAAAAGCCGCCGCTGCCCGTCTGCCTGCCGCCGCTGAGATCGCCGACGCACGGCATCGATCGACGATCCAGCGGGGCCTCTGTCGCCACCTCCCGTAGACCGGAAGAAAGACGCCCGTCCTTGAGTCCGATTACCGACCGACGCTGACGCACAGGTGCTCTCGCTCCCTACCACCACCAGCGCCAACGTCGACGAAGAAGAAGACCCCGCCATGTCCCTTACTTCGAGCCAAGGCGTGTGAAAGAGCGAGTGTGTGACAGGCGAGCGGTAGCGAGAATGATTATTATAAGGAAATTTAAGACGACTCAGCTATCCCCTTGCGAATTCTGACTCCTTCCCGGAGAGTGCCGACCATAAGCGAAACCCCAGAACACGATTTGGACTATTACTCAGAATATAACGACCAGGCCTGCCAAGGAATATTGAGAGGAATATCGAGACGAATCCTTTTGGGAAGTATATCGGAGGAATTGCGACCGATGTTGATTGCGAGTGACCGGTTGAGTGAGTAGAGTGTAAACTTTTCCCCGCCCGCCCTTTTCTCGATTTTCCCTATCTCCCCGGCCCCCTGAAAATTTACCCGAACCCCCTTTTGTAATTTTAAGCCGTTTTTTTGTGTACAATTTTCTCAATCGTCGAGTACCGGCTGCCACGTGCACCGGCATTTTTCATTTTTCTCGAACACGTGCGCGTGAGTGGTGGTGTTCGCGAAGTTTTCCGGCGTGCGTTCCGTCTTTATTTAACATTAATTTTTCCCCACCCCCGAGACGCAATAGTGCACATTCTCACCGTTTTTTTTTTGCTGCGATTTTTACCCGTTTTTGTGCCGAGGTAATTTATTAAGAAGCCCTGGACAGTGCCCTCGGCCTGAGAAGTCTCATTCCCCCCTTCCCTTCTCCTTGTTTCCTGCTAGCCGTGTGCCGCGCAAAGTAAGAGATTTCTTTTCGTTTTTCTGCCTTTTTTTTCTTGAAGTTACGGTGCTACACCGAGAAAGTAGCTGGCGCCCAAGCAAAAATAGACATTTTTATTAGTTTCAATTCTTTTTGATTTCGATCAAGTCCGACAATTTTTGTGTAAAATTTTCACCGGCCAGCCCTCCCTTCTTCCGTGCGATTGACCCAGGCTAATTGCCTCCCCGATAGTCCCCATAAATCCCATTCTTTTCTTAGTCTTTTTCTCAAGTTATTTTTCCGTTTTTTTTTTTGGTATTGAGTATCGAGTTATCTTTTTTTTGCTATTTCCCTATTTTCAATTTTCACTTTTTTTTCTTTTTTTTAGTTCTTCCGCCGATTATTACTAAGGAATTTTTTTGTGATAACCCGATCCCCTTCAACGTACCCGTACCGGCGTTGAAGTGGAAATTACCTGCGATCTTTTTTTTTATTATTTACCATTGAACGATACGAGTTATTGAAGATTACAATTTTATATTTTTCTACACAAAAATGTTAACACGTTATTTCCCCCTTTTCCCTCACCCCCTACTCCCCGGATCGACCCAATTTCGGGAGAACAACAGAAACCGCATCGTCACAATATACATATATATATATATATTGTGACGTGGCACGTCACAAGTCCCTTCCGCTGCCTGGCTCGGAGTCCCACCACTCACCTAGGGAATAAACGAGAGTTAAGATTATAAAATTAAGCCACGATTTTAATTATTATTAACCCCCTTCCCCCGACTGACCCTCATCCTCTAAGCCCCGTCAGCCCTCCAACTCACCCAACGAAGCCCTCGCCACTCATCGCAGACCCGTCGAAGACTCACCGCAGACCCACCGAAGACCAGCGCAGCCACCGAAGACCCATCGCAGCCATCGCAGACCCATCGCAGCCATCGCAGACCACCCCGGAGGGAAATCGAACCCCTGCGAAGCCTGATCGACCACGACCGACCTAGACAGTCCAAAAGTTTAGGCACCGGCAGACCTTTCAGGCACTAACCTGCAAAAATGGATGACAGCCCCGAAAAGCGCAGTCCGACACCGACAGCCCCGGGAAAAATTCCGACGAGTCGGAGCATCCTTCCCGACTCGTCCACAGGCACCGAAGAACCCGGCGACACCCTCTCGGCTCGAATTGCCGAGTGTAAACCGACGAGGTGTGTCGTCCGGGTAAACACTGGATTCCGCACGCGAACTGTCACGGGAGAAGCTTCGCCAACGCGCCGCACGGAACCGCCACCTCCCGACAAGAGGAATTGCCCGTCGATCGATGGACGAATCGATGACGAGGATGCGCGCGCCGAGCGTCGCGACGAGCCTTCCGTCGCGACGAGATATTCGCACGGCCGCGCGGCCAATCCCGACGCCCATCGACAGTCAGTCCCGAATACAGCCAATCGGATTTCTCCACACCGTCGCTCCAGTACGAGATCGACCCTAAGGTCGAGGAAGAAGCCGGAAGCAGCGAGGCTGACGGCACTTCGAGCCAAGGCTTCGTGAGAGAGAGTGTGTGTGACAGGCGAGTGAACGATTTACGGATTATAAGGACTATTAAGACGACTTGGCTATCCCATAATTCCATTCTGACTCCATCCCGGAGAGTATCGACCATAGGCAACTGACCAAGGACACGATCGATCCGGAACGAGAAATATAACGACCCGGCAAACCCAGGAATATCGAGAGGACGCCGAGAGACATTTGTTTGCTATCGGAAAAAACTGTCATTGAATAGTTAGGAGTGAGTGAGTACTGCACAAGCTTCCCCGCCTGCCGACCCCTTTCGAAAATTCCCCCATCCCCCAGACATCCCCTGAGAATTTACCCGTGCCCTTCTTTGTAGTTTTAAGCCGTTCTTTCGTGTTTTGGAATTATATAATTTTCGATCGTCGATTACCGGTCGCCACGTGCGCCGACATTTTGCTGTTCGACACGTGCGCGTGAGTGGTGGTAGCCGCGACACTTCCCAGCGTGCGTATATTATCAGTAATTTTTCCCCATCCCCCGAGACATACTATTGAGCGTTTGGCAATTTGTATTATTGTAAATTTTTGCGAGTTTTCGTATGTGCCGAGGTAATTTGTCAAGAAGCCCTGGAACAGTGTCCCCGACCTGAGAAGTCTCATCCCCCTCCCCTTCCCCCTTCTCCCTGCTAGCCGTGTGCCGCGCAAGTTAATAGTTTTCTTTCCTTTTCTTTTTTTTGAGTTACGGTGCTACACCGAGAAAGTAGCTGGCGCCCAAGTAGAGATCGACATTTTTATGAGTTTTTGTTATTTTTGGATTCCGATTTAGACCGACCGTTTTTGTGTAGAGTTTTTCACCGGCCAGCCCCCCCCCCTTTTCCCTGCGATTGACCCTTAAGAATTATTACCGACTCCCGCGTATTGATTAAGTTTTCTATTTTCTGATTTCCCTTTTTTTTGTATTTCCGATTTTTGCTTTTTTTTCATTGTTTATTTTTCGAGCCCAGTATTATCATTATTATTGCGACCTTTTCTCTTTCCGACTGTTACTAAGATATTTTGTTATTTTCAAGTTCCTATTCAGTTTCTTTTGTAATTTCTTCGAGTATTAAACGATAACAAATATTATAATTTCCTACACAAAACGTGGGTACGTTATTTCCCCCTTTTTCCCCTACCCTATACCCCCCGGATAGACCCGATTTTCGGGAGATAAAAGAAGACTGCAACGTCACAATATATATATATACTGTAGCGACAATTCTCGCCGAGGAGAATTTCCTACCCAAAAACCCTACTCGTTCTCCCCTTTTATTTTTCCCGGGGCGCCAGGTACGGCCGTTCGTACCGGGGAGAACAAAACAATTTCCCGACTGGCTGCTGACAATCTCTAGGGCAGAGTGGCTGGGTCAGGGGCGCGTTCGATCGGTAAATAAACTAACATAAATAATCACTCGAAACTCTGATTTTATTAAACACAAATTAATGACTCGACGAGAAGGCAACCGGCCAAATCCCGGAGGAAAACCTTCCACCAAAATAACAATCTGACAGGTCCGTCACAACTCGACGTCACCCGCGGTAAAACGTTACAGTACAGTCCCGACAATTCTCGGGATCTCACTCCGCTCTGTCGCACTCACACATTCTCACACACACAATGAACACCGCGGCACGAGACGGTCCTCGGTATGGCCGGCTCGAGACGATTCAACAAAAACCCAAAACGCAAAACCCAATTCTTCCGGAATAACTACACTCTCTATCGTACGTGAACCGCCGGCGGACCGCTCGCCGATTCCGATGTCCCGAAGGCAATCCCCGTGGGCACGATCCCGAGGTGGCCAACGCAAAGCTGATTTTTAAACAAATACAACCTAAACGCGACGGCGCGAATAAGATAAGGACATCTCTCGTTCTCGGCAGGCGGCCTGGAGGCCCGCTTCCCCTCGGAAAATCCGATCCCCGCGCACGCCAACGTGAACGAAATTGTATTTTTCCCAAAACGGCCAAAGACTCGATGTAAAACAACAAAAAGATACGGTCCCTGGGACGGACAAGCTCACCCGTTCGGTACCGCGGCAGAAGATCCAGGCCTCGGAAAACGCTGGATGACGAATTCGTCCTTCTGGCTCGTTCCCTCGGTACGCGGGTTAAGATGGCCCACGCCCGTCCGTTCGTCGTTACACCTCAACGAAGATTGCCCCGAGTAGCCGCACGCTCTCGGTCTCGTTGCCCTATCCCTACCCGGCCTAATCACTCATGTTTCCGCACCCTCGGTACATTTCGCTGATCGTCGCTGATTCTCGGCGCCCGCGCGCGTAGCGTAACGCTGCTAACTGTCGTGCCGGGTGCACAGGTCCTCAGCCCGGCGACGATAACTTCGCACGTCGATTCTTGCCGCCTGGACGCATGATCTTCCTCTTCGACGATCGTGATAACCCTTCCCGAGATGAATGCAATGGTGTATCTTCTCCCTTGGCTCAGATCTACTCCTCGGGAACGGCTCGACGATCCGGGCGGGTATCTTACCCAGATCGGACTTCTCGCGCGACTCGGACAGCCGGGTAGGGACTATCTGCAAGCGACGACGACTCGGTAAAGGTGCTCTCGGCGGCACGACTCGTGCACGCTGTGTTCTCGATGACTGGGCGGCTGTTCCTCTCGGGATTCCTCGTCGCGGGCTCCCTCGACCGCCCAGGATTACATAAAATAAGTTCCAATGCCGTTAATAAAATAAAATCCTAATCTTAATTGCACCGGCGGAGCCACCCCTGAGCTGCGACGGACGACGGACAGCCGTCGACTCATAAAATTGTCGAAAACGAGCGCTGAAATATTCTTAAGTAACGTGGCCCATTTTTGCCACGTTACAATATATATATATTGTGACGTGATTTTTCGATCACCGTCACAAAAATACAAATTAATTAACGTTTTACGGATACGGCTATCGATTTAGTTCGGTTAGCCCGTTATAGTTCCCGCTTTACTGCCCCTCGGCTTTCCAGGTACCGTCCAGCTCTCGTTTAAGTAAAGTCCGTTAAGTAACGATCCAGTTTAGACTTTGCTGATGAGCTAGAGTGTGTGAGAAGCTTTAAGATAAGCAAAAAAGATTCAGTTCAGGTCGGAAGCCTCGGATCTATTCGGTGGAGAGAATCTCGAAGCAGTGAGAAACACGTATAGAGAAGAGCCCGACGAGTTTTCGTCGCGAATACGTCAAAGTCCGGTGCAAACCCGGCACTCCGTTTAGGTGATGATGCAGGACGTTGGAGAACAGGCGGAGGTTTAGTACGGTCCGGGCAAGGTCGGAACACCTTGTGCTGTGTTTTAGTTCAGAGAGAGAGAGCCTTGTTTTCACGTCCTGAATTAGGAGTAACGATGGCGACGAATCTCAAAATTTACCGCGTTACGGTTTCGGTTCCCGCTTAAGTGACGCTCTGGAAAGAGTTCAAGAGGGCAGTAGCTATCGGCTAAGGATCTCGCGATAATCATAACGCTTCGTTAGAATATCGTCATAGGCTTGTCAGTCTGCCGAGAGTCGTCCTCGAGGTTGCTCGGACCTCTCGCGCTACCGGTGTTTACGTTTGGGCTATTGTCTCGCGTGCTGAGTCGTTCGCTCTCGCTCGCGCTGCCGTAGACTCCGGCCTTCGCTCTCGCTTCGGCTCGCGTACCTCGCTCGCGCTACCTGTCGCTTCGTACGTTCGGTAGTTGACTCGTGTATGCTGTGTTTCGTGCGGATTCGGTTCTGATTTTTACTACCGATTTTTCTGTGCTCGAGATGCGTCTGAGGGATGCTCTTGAGGTGCAGTGATTGTGTTGGAGTTCTCGAGGCATCACGAGATGCAGTTCCCGCTCATTATTGGATTAAAAGTATGCTGATCCGGTGAGTTTATCGTTTCGATAATTTTCGATCGCGTATCGATCCGTTCCCGTTACGCTCGCTCCGACCCCCCGGTCAGCCGAGCGCTCCCGATGCACGAGTGTGCGATCCTGTGGCTTACCAAGCCAATAAATTAGTGTTCACGTTAATTGAGAATTTCGGGATTCCGATATTTGAGATTTCGCGTTTTAGATTTCGCGTTACTTTATTGGCGAAGGATCGCGACCCTTCTACCTCAACCCGCATCCTGAGTAGCCGTGCATTTCCGCTACCGTTCGCCTCCACGAATGCATCGGCGTTAGTTCTCGTACCGTTCAGTTCTCGTTTGTGTGATCTCGTTGTTTTTTCGTTCTGTCTTCGTGTATTTCGGTTGCGGAGGTCGGCCTGTTCCACCGACCTCCAGATTAGTCCGGCTTGGCGATTCCGGCGATACAAAAATCGACCCTGCGGAGGTCGGCCGTTCCACCGACCTCCAGTTTAGTCCGGTTGTTAATACCGGCGAAACAAAAATTAACTGGCCCCCACCGGGACGTCGATGCATCCGTAGAAGCGGGCGGCCGAAGGTGACGTTTTCTGAGTTCTCGTTTTGGCGCTTCGCTCCCGTTCGGTTTGAGCTTCGGTTTTCGCGTTTTCGGTTTTGTTTTTTTGTGTTTTTTTGTTCGCGTTGAGATCCAGGAAAAATACGTCACAATATATATATATATATATATGTATGCGATGTGGCGATTTTGGTGACACCTTTCGGAAATATTTTTTTATGAAGGAAAATATAATTCTAAATCCCTCCTCGAAGGATTTGCAAATAAGTCATGTTTTTTTTACGGGACACTTAAATAAGTATCAATCGATAATTTTGGTGACACGTGGTGTAGGAGAAATAAAAACATTGGTGACACTATATATAACTGTGCATAGAGAGACTATAAATTATTAATAGTCAATAATTTGACGATTTTTCGGCTTTTCTTTGGGCGTATGATTCCCTTAAGTAATTCTACGCAATCAATCGTCAAAATAACAAAGATTTAATAAGCAATTAACCAGCATGAAATAAATATCAATAAAGCGTATACTTTGGAAACAATACAATTCCGTAAAAGAGTCATATTGGTGACATTATATACTTTATATATAATTTATACAGTGTCTCCAATGTGACCCTTTCATAAACATGTGCCGTTACCAAAATCATCAAATCGTTGACATTTACTCCCTGCTAATAAATTACTGGTTTAATCGTAGTTTTTCAGGGGATGGACTGCCCGAATGACTTAACGGAGCCGTTAGACCAAGGAAATATCAATAAACTGTCGGATTATTGATTATTAATAATCAATATTATGTTTGTGTATAGTTGTATATAGTGTCACCAATGTGACCTTTTTACAGAAATATGTCGCTACCAAAATGGCCGCTTTAGAGATATTTACTTCGAGCTGATAAAATGCTCGTTAAATCATAGTTTTTTGACGATAAATTGCGTAAAATTACTAAATGGAACCAATCGTCCAAGGAAATGTCGATCAGTAGTCAGATTTTTGGAAATTAACGATAGATAGTATGTTTATATACAGTTTTCTATAGTATTTCTAATGTTGCAATTTCTCCTACATTTCTCGTCACCGAATGTGTCGCTGGATATGCATTTAAGGGTTTTAACATATAACGAATATTATCGATATGCATGTGTTTTATCCGAGATAAGGGATTGAATTTTAATTGTAATATACCTAACTGCGAAATAATACGACACTAATTAAATGCTTATAAATTGCATTTGATGATAATAAAACTGTTACCAATGTATACGATTGTCGAACTATATATTACATTAATTTGCATGTGTATTTGCATCAACGTTTTCTATAACAAATTATTTCACCGGTCCACAGCAGATCCTTTGTATAAATCATGTAAATCCGACATGGAATATATTCATTATTAAGTATAATCCAAGTCAGCCTGATGGCTGTGTCACCGTAGTAGTCGCTTGACGGCATACTGTCACCAAAGTATACATCGGCAAACTAGTATGATTTATACAAATGTTACCCTATTTCGATACATTTAATTGGGTTCCATAACAAATTATTTCTTTTATTTTCCATGTTTGTCAACCCAAACAAGCCAAATAACGGAATAGTCAGTCAATGAACCAAAAACTCCGTCCGTATATGTAATCAATATTGTAATTCATAATAGCAAAATTAATATTCAAATAACGTGTCGTTTTATTTTGTGCTGTTGTGTTGCTAGCACTACACTTATCCAGCCAAAACAGGAATCCAAAATAATGATTAGCGTAAATACGGACTACAATGAACCCCAAAATGACGCGACAGCGAGAAGTCTGCGAAACTGCAAAGAACAGAATTAAGTATCTTGCCTACAATCATTTGTATATTCGAGCCCTTTAGTCTTTATCTAATTCAACCAAATTGTACCTTCTGTCTTTATCTAATTCAACTGCATTGTACCTCCTGTCTTTATCTAATTCAACCAAATTGTATTGCTCATAAATTAGATCATCATTATGTGTAATTGTAGTTAGATATATGGAGTTTGAATGTGTGCATACTTTGGTACCACCGTGTCACCAAAGTGTGCGTTTGCTTGTTTCGGGTTACTAAAGAATGCGTTATTCAGTGATGCGTAGTAGTAATACATTTTTCCCTTTTCCATCATACAATTAGAGATTTATATCCTATTTAACTTTAATAAAAATGTTTGAAATGGACGATTACACATAGTTCGAAAAATCAATATTTCATACAATTGTACGAGCTTTGACCATTGAACCTACAGACTTTTACCTCGATATTCGTTTGGTTGCCGAAATTGGAGCAATTATACATATTAAAAAACGAGAAATTTCGTTAAATCTGAGCACTAAAATGAATCCTTTTTGATAAAATAATATCTAATCCAACACTTATACAAATATTTGTATACAATAAGAGCTAACAGGGCGATGCCCCTAAATGTATAGCAGATCAAGAGATCAGAGTATTCGGAAAGCAGCCAAAAATCTAAATATTGAACCCACACATATATCAATCGCAAAGGTTTCTACTCCTCATTCGTAGACGTTTTAGAATATTGCAGGTAAAATCTGGATTTAAGGTAGTACTAGCGGACAGCCTGAGCCCACGTGAGTTCAGAGAGAATTGAGAGAGAACACTTCTCGACGGGATAAAAATCTGAAAAAATCAAGCATATGGAAGGTGCTGAAAAGATTGATTATGCATAATAATAATTCCAAAATGTTATTAACAAATTAACGAAAACATTTTTTTTCAACAAATCCCCCGGCGACTTAACTTTTTGTTCATATAAAAATAATTTGTTAATCTTTTTGAATGCGTATATTTTTTTTTCAATTTTGTGTAATTTTTGAAAACGACGTTTTTTTTTATTAACTATGTTGAGGAGTGTCCTCGTGTTTAATGCGCGCGCAACACGAGTCTCCGAGCGACGGCGGAAGTAGCCGAACGTGTACAAGCCGAAGCAGCGGCCGTGGCCGACGCGAGCGCTCGCACCTGTAGTCTAGTCTCAAGCGTACAACCGACGAAAAGACACGCGTTCGGAAAACACAAAGATCTCATTAGAATTAAACATTGTTACCATATCAAGAATATAGATATTCATACGTTTTTCTTCACACCGTGTATAAAGTTATTTTCGCCTCCACATACACGATCCTCATCCTCGATCTGCAAATCTATTTTGTTGAGACAGCCTGCGCCTCAACAGGTTATGGGCCCAGCACGTGGGTTGAAATAGAAGCGGGGATTGGGGAGACGGTGTGTCTCAAGAGCGCGGTGTGGAAGCGTGGTCGAGTCGGCCATTACGGCGTGCGAGCAAGGCACGAGGTACGTGACGGGAAGTTTGCATCGGGAAATATCACGGGCATCGCGAGTCTAGGCGTCGCGATAAATATATCGAGGTGTTTCGCGGATTTTTGCGAATATTATCGAGGACATAGTTTCGCGAGTTATCGGGCTTATCTCATCGTGTGGAGTGGACATTTGAAGCTCGAGGATGCCGGACGACGGGCTAGTTGCGTCAGTGAAGCGGTTCAACGGATCGAACTATCAGGCCTGGAAATATCGCATCACCAAAGTGCTGAAGGCCAAGGGGGTTTTCGATGTCGTCGACGGCTCGAGGACGAGACCGGAAAACGCGGAAGGCGTGAACGAGGGTCGGATGAGAACGTGGCTTCAGGACGATGCGAAGGCGGCGGCGATAATCACGGCAGCGCTAGAGGATGAACATGTCGACTGCGTGTTAGTGTGTGATACGTCGAAAGATGTGTGGGACACGTTAGGTGCGCTGCACGAGCAAAAGTCTGCGTCGAATGTCGGATCACTTGAGGCACGTTTCTTCGCATACAAGATGGCGTCGACGGACACGGTTGTGCACCATGTGAGCACGGTGCGAAACATGGCCAGTCAGCTCAAAGACCTCGGAGAGGTGAAAACAGAGCGGGCAATAATCGCGAAAATCTTGTCGAGCCTGACCTCAAAATACGCGATGTTCAAGACCGCATGGGCGAACGTAGAGCTTGCACGGCAGACCGTGTCGTACTTAACGGAGCGCTTGATCGAGGAAGAGTCAAATCTCGGGGGTGACAGTGAGTCAGCGAGTGCACTGGCAGTAACAACAAAAAGTGCGAATCCGAAGAATGGAAAAGGAAAAAAGAACATAGTGTGCTGGAACTGCAACGAAAAAGGACATTACGCGAACAAGTGCGACAAACCGAAAAAGTCAAGGGACAATGACGAAAAAAGGAGACGGAGATCTCTCGAGTGTCGGATGCGCGTTCGTGGTCACGTCGGACATGAAGAACGCCGGGGTGTCGGTAACAGGCGCGGAGCGACAGGCACTGTCGGGCGAGCAGATCCGGGAGTTACAGGACGCGGACAAGGCAGAGGTCTGGATTACCGACAGGGGGGCTTCGGGACATGTGACACCACGACGCGACTGGATCGAAAACCTACGGCCGATAACGGGAGAGACCGTTGTGCTCGGCGACGACGGCGAGTGCGAGGTAGAGGGCGTCGGTAGCGTGCGAATTGAGAAACTCGTGAACGGCAAATGGGAAAACAGCATTATCAATAACGTTTTGCTCGTCCCTCGGGTGAAGAGAAACTTGTTCTCGGTCGGCGCGTGCACGAACAACGGATTTCGAGTAAAGTTCGAAGGAAAATTTGTCGAGGTGACACGTGACGGCGTGGTCGAGGCAACGGGACTAAAACAATCGAACGGGCTGTGTCGCATGTTCTTTCGGAGGCCGAAGAAGAATCGCGAAGTGAACGTAGCAGCAACGGATCTGAAGGTTTGGCACGAGAGGCTCGGTCACATCCACAAGCGGGCGCTTGTCGAGCTGGTTCGTCGAGACCTGGTGGAAGGAGTGAGCGTGAAGAACGCCACGGATTTCTTCTGCGAAGCGTGCCAATTCGGCAAGTTGCACAAAACTCCATTCCGCAAAGACAAAAAGACGACGTCGAACAAGCCAGGGGAACGCATACACAGCGACGTGTGTGGGCCGCTAGCAGTCGACTCAATAGGCGGAGCGCGCTACTATGTCTTGCTCAAAGACGACGCGACGGGATTCAGGTTCGTGTACTTCATCCGTCACAAAGCTGATGTGTACGATCGTTTTGTAGATTTCGAACGAATGCTGAGCAACGAGTTTGGACGAACGATGCAGACATTTCGTTCCGACAACGGGACCGAGTTCTGCAACACAAGGATGCGAGAGTATATGAGGACGAGAGGAATCACGTTCGAGACGTCAGCGCCATACACGCCAGAGCAAAATGGCAAATCCGAACGGGACAACCGGACCATTGTCGAAGCGGCGAGGACGATGCTCCAGGCGAAGCGTATGCCGGCTGACCTGTGGGCGGAAGCAGTGGCGACTGCGGTCTACGTGCTCAACAGAACTGGGGAGTCGAGGAGCCAAGAAGTTCGTACACCGTACGAACAATGGACCGGGAGGAAGCCGGACCTTCGACACGTGAGGGTGTTCGGGTCAGACGCCTACGCACACGTTCCGAAACAGAAGACAACGAAGCTCGATGCCCGAGCCAAGAAGTTTGTATTGGTTGGGTACGAGAGCGGGTCTACAAATTACAGGGTGCACGATCCTGTGGCACGGAAGGTTTTTGTTTCCAGAAATGTTGTCTTCAACGAACAGAGCGTGAACCAGGAGTCGCCCGAGACGGATGTCGAGGTCGTCTTCCCACTAACGAACGAAGACGAGGCAAACGACGACGGAGTTGCCGTCGACGGAGCGGGTGCTGAGAACGCGGTGGCCGAGGACGTCATCGTGATCGAGGACGAGGCAGAGCAGGCTCAACGACCGGACGAGGGGACGCCGAGAACGCTGCGAAACCGAGCGTTGCTAAATCCACCGGCAAGGTACGCGCTGTGCTTGGTGGAGCACAACATTCCGACGACGTACGAGGAAGCAATGTCGAGTCCAGAGGCTGCACAATGGGCGGAAGCCATCAACGAGGAACTCGAGTCTCTCGAGAAAAACGGAACGTGGGAGATCGTTCCACGAGTCCCAGGAGAGAAGACGATTGACTCGAGATGGGTCTTCAAGATTCTGCGCGACGAGGACGGCAACGTGGCGAGATTCAAGGCACGTCTATGTGCTAGAGGATTTATGCAGAGAGAAGGCATAGATTACTCCGAAACCTTTTCCCCGGTGGTGAGGTACGACTCACTTCGGGTGCTCCTGGCCGTCATCACGCAGTTGGACCTCGAGACTGCACAATTCGATGTACGCACTGCTTTTCTGCACGGCATCCTGGACGAGGAAATTCGCATGGAGGTCCCGGTGGGACTTTACGACAACGAGGAAGCGAGACGTCGAGGCGATGTGGTGTGCCTGCTAGGGAAGTCTCTCTATGGGCTCAAGCAAGCGCCGCGCTGCTGGAACCGGAAGTTCGTAGACTTCCTGCGACGCTTCAACCTCGAGGGAACAGACGCGGACAAATGCGTCTTCTTCGGTGTCCACGATGGACACGACGTCTATCTTGCATTGTTCGTCGACGACGGGATCGTTGCGTCAAAATCAAAAGAGACAATATCAAGCATAATCGGCGCGTTACGCGAAGCGTTCGAGATAACGCTCGGGGACTGTAGTATGTTTGTCGGAATACAGATTTGCCGCGATCGAGTCAATAGATCGATGTTCATACACCAGTCGGCGTATGCGGCGAAAATCGTAGAACGGTTCGGTATGAGTCAAGCAAAAGGGCTTTCGGTACCAGCGGATCCTCACACGGTGCTGTATCCGGCAGAGAGCGATGACGAAAAACAAAACGTGCCGTACCGGGAGGCAGTCGGGTCGTTAATGTTTCTTACGGTGGTAACTCGTCCAGATCTCGCGTACTCGGCCAATGCGGTCAGTAAATTCCTAAACAATCATAACGAGAGTCACTGGAACGCCGTGAAGCGTATAATCGCGTATCTAATCGGGACAATCGGACTGGGAATCGAATATCGTGCGAGCGAATCGGGAACAGAACTAACGGGATATTCAGATGCTGATTTTGCAAGCGATGTCGCAACACGCAGGTCAACGACAGGGTACGCGTTTTGCATTGCGGGTGGAATCGTGACATGGTCGTCACAGCGACAAAAACTCGTGTCGCTCAGCACAACCGAATCGGAGTATATCGCCGCAGCAACCGCGGCAAAAGAGGCTGTGTGGATTCGCACGCTGCTAAACGGCATAGGGCAACAGCGCGAGAAGCCAACTACACTGTACGTCGATAATCAGAGCGCTATACGTCTCGTTCGCAACCCCGAATTTCATAAGCGAACGAAACATGTCGACATAAAATACCACTACGTACGCGAGAAAGTCGAGAATCGCGAAATCGACGTTGTTTTCATTCCGACTGAACGCCAGCTGGCGGATATGTTTACGAAGGCATTGCCAAAGAATCGCTTCGTTGAATTGTATTCAGAACTCGGGCTATGCATAAAACACTCAGGCGGCGGAAGTGTTGAGGAGTGTCCTCGTGTTTAATGCGCGCGCAACACGAGTCTCCGAGCGACGGCGGAAGTAGCCGAACGTGTACAAGCCGAAGCAGCGGCCGTGGCCGACGCGAGCGCTCGCACCTGTAGTCTAGTCTCAAGCGTACAACCGACGAAAAGACACGCGTTCGGAAAACACAAAGATCTCATTAGAATTAAACATTGTTACCATATCAAGAATATAGATATTCATACGTTTTTCTTCACACCGTGTATAAAGTTATTTTCGCCTCCACATACACGATCCTCATCCTCGATCTGCAAATCTATTTTGTTGAGACAGCCTGCGCCTCAACAAACTAAAAAGGCAATTTTCAAAAATGACACAAAAAATTTTTAAGAAATTTTTCAAAAATTTCTGAAAAAATGCATACGTTTTTAGAAAAATTAACAAATCGTTTTCATAAAAACCAAAGTTAGGTTGCCGGGTGATTTCTGGACAACTTTTTTTTCGATAATTTGTTAATAACATTTTGGAATTATTATTGAGCAAAATCAATCTTTTTTTTACCTTTTCACCAGTACCTTCCATATGGTTGATTTTTCAGATTTTTATATCATCGAGAAGTGTTCGCAATTCTTCTCTCAATCCTCTCCGAACTCACGTAGGCTCAGGCTGTCCACTAGTACTACCTTAAAAATCATTATAATATTGCTCTGTTTATGAGGATGCAATGCGACACTTACGAGATTGAATTCCACGGATGAAAGTATGGAATTAAGAAAAGAATCTTCTTCTGGAAAACATACTTTATTTGTTTTTTATATGCATATCACACACAACACACTAAAAACATATATGCCAGCCCTGATAGTGCCAGCTATCATTATCGTCTTACCGTCAATCACATCAATGAGCATCGGAATAATACTAATTTATGACATACAGATTCATAACTATTTCTTCGGCATCATCATATATCTGCCTCTTTCTTTAAATCAAAGT
The DNA here is from genome assembly GCA_933228735.2 of Amblyteles armatorius. NCBI lineage: Eukaryota > Metazoa > Arthropoda > Insecta > Hymenoptera > Ichneumonidae > Amblyteles > Amblyteles armatorius. Next base: position 3,380,044 of record OW121694.1, on the reverse strand, counting down.
AAATGCCGTTGGAGCATCTCTCTTAAATTTTTTAAAAATATGTCTCTTAAAAATAAAAAACTTTTTGTAACAAATATCCACATCGATCTATCCATGGTATATAAATTTCAGGAACTAAGTAGATCATTTTGATAATACTGACCACTAATCAGGCAAATTATAGATCCTATTATCTAAGTACATAGTATAGTATTCCGGTTAGTAAGATACCCGTTTTTGGAAACAATATAAAATTTGAATGTTTTTGATTCTGGCTTAGCAACGTGAGATGGCAATATTGGCCGTCCTATATATAAACCTCCTAGCGAGTTATTCATCTATTTCTTTTCGCTATGATCTGGTTGGAAATCCACGTTCTTATTTGCTTCTCAGTTCTTTGTAATGGAGGGTTTTTTTGCATTCCGCTGCGTATTTCTACCGCTGTAGGGTGTTTATTCCGTGAGATGTGGTTCGAAAACGCTGTCAGAGCGATACGTTTCTCCTCATCCGTCCATCTTATTTTTCGCATCTTCGCACTTGATGCTGAAAAAACAACTATTTTAGTGCCACTGTAATTGTAATAAGACTTTCACACACTCGCATTAATAAGTTCTCATGCTTCATTGAAGCATAAATATTGTGTTTATTCTTAAAGACGTAATTTTTCAGGAAGAACTTACGTTTTTTATTTTTTTTCCGGGCTATACGGTGTATCGGATTCCTCACTATCCGTTGATTCAAAGTCGCGCTTACGTTTTCTTGTTTGGAATCTTCCTCGATTTCGTCGTACTTAATGCTGAAAACGCAACTATTTTAGTGCCATTCTAATTATAATAATACTTTCCTACCCTTATATTATTAAGTTCTCGCCCTGATTCGAAGAATAATAGTATATCATGCTACAAGGGAGGAAAGTGCGTCACACAAACTTCACACTCGGTGAAAACACCGAGTGTGAAGTTTGATTCACACGAGTGAGTAATTCACACGAGGTGAAAAGGCACTTCCTCCCGAGTGGCATACGCTATTTTTTCCCGACAGTGCTAAAAAGTGGCCATATTTCTATGCCGGGAACGGGAATGGAAATTGGCAGAGTCTTGACGAGCGGAAGGAAAAGTAATTTAGCGTGTGGAAAAGTGATTTAGTGGAAGGAAAAGTGATTTAGCGGGAGGAAAAGTTCACTTTTCCTCTCGCTAAATTACTATTCCTCTCGCTGGTCAAGAATCGGCTACTTTCCATCCCCTTTGCAGGCATGAAATAGGGCCTTTTTAGCGTAGTCGGGGAAAATAGTGAATTACTCCACGAGGGCGAAACTCGCCTTCGGCTCGTGCTGTAATCACACGAGTTAGAAAAAGTGTTTCGCACGAGGGATGTACGAAATTTTCCATCACATGGTGCAAAAATGGCGGTTTTACGCACGCGAAGCGGGCGGCAAAGTGGCCATTTCCGCACCGAGTGATGAAAACACATTTTTCCTGATTTTTCAAGAATAACTTACTTTTTTGTTTTTTTTTTCGAGCTGCACGGTGCATCGGATTTCGCACTATCCGATGATTCAAAGTCGCGCTTACGTTTCCTCGTTTCGAAACGAACCTTTTTTGATTTGATTTGTGTCCTTCTCGATATAGGACCAGTTTCTCCTGATGAACACCCAACTTCTTCGTCGTCCGAGCTGTGCTTTCGGTCATGTGTGGGATTTGGATCTAGGTCCGACTCTATTGTATCCTCTTCGGTCGGAGTTTCAGCTGACTCGACTTGATTCAGGCCACTAGCTGTTTCCAGTAGCTTTGAGATCCCGCACACATCTCTACGCGCAACAGGCTGGCGGTAGTTCTCGCGATGAATTTTCTCAGCGTGTCCCATGAAATTAGCTACGTCAGCTACTTGATTTTCGTCGATGTTCATATCCGCACACAGAGTAGCTAAGTGCTTCCGCAATAAAGTGCCGCGCAAACGCTCGGGATGTTCAGCGCCAGATTCCATAGCGTACTTACGCATGAGCTCGCACGCTCTGAGATGTTTGTATCGACCTTCATCATACCCTGGTACACCGAAGAGAAACGGATTTTTCACGTGTACTTTTGCGTTTGTCCGATACTTGATAAGAAGCTTTACGTTGTTCACCATTTCTGCTGAGAGCAAGTCGGGTACATATCTTCCCAATTTTCCAACGATTTCGAATCGCACATAGTATTCGACTCGAGCTTGATCGTCTTTGGACAGAGATGATGCGCCCTTGTTCGCATTATTACCAACTCGAGAGGCAGCCTCAAAGTCCGTGATTTCGATCCTTTCGCATTCTCCGGCCCGACGGCGATTGAATAGCATCATCAATACGAGTGTCACCTGCAGGAGTCTTAGCCACGATTCATAGGTGTACTTCTTGTTGAATGCATCGGAGGATTCCTTCCACTCTTTTGTCAGAAAATCTGTCAATTTTTTGATGTCCTCGTCCGAAGGAAGCTCCTTTTTTTGCTTCCTGTTCTTTCGCGCTGTTGATTCGACGGCCAACTTATTCACTTTCGAGCAGAACTCTCCGTCGTGCACCGTAAAAAGTCTTGTGTACGCTCGCTTCCTTCTTTGTCCTCTTTTTTAATGTATTCAATGACGAGCTGTTTACCAACTTTTTTAAAGTAGTTTCCAAGTGCCGAAACGACGGATGGTGCACCGTACTCATTAGTGTCTTCGTTAAATCGCGCTACTATCTTGATAGCTTGAACGACTGTGTTATAGTGTTTCGGGGAATACACATCCTTAAATACGACGATGTCGGGGTTTAACTGCTTCAACTCCCGCAGCAGGCGACCAAGAAGTCTTAATCTTGCCCGTATCATGTCATGCGTCTGTTGTTTCTCATACTTGTCTACCATCTTATTGCCGAAACAAATGCACAATTCGTCGTACCGTATCAGCCGGCAAATATCATCTTCACGCATGACTGGGAATATGATATTCCTCAATCGTGCATTAGCTGATTCGTGTAGTTGGCCTGCATTTTTTCTCGAGAGAACCGTGAACATCCGGTGATGCTTGCTACTATCGCCGATGCAGCGTAGTCTATGTTGTCGAATACTTTTTCTGGAAAATGAAGCTCTGCAATTGTGACACGTTCTGTAATCAGACGCTTGTTTCTTCAAACAGCTGTCTGGTCGTCTCGCGACGATTAATTCTCCAGTCACGTTGAACTTTTTGTCTGTATTGAACAAATAGTTTCCACTGCAACGCAAAGTTTCTATAATTTTTTTGCGTTCAGCGTTTCCTAAAAGAGATGAAAACAACAATGAAGGAGTATAGAAAAAATCCATAATTCGATCAGTTATAAACTCCACTAAATTATGTGTATTTTAGATGATTAAGTGCAATAAACAATTGCAAATTTAATGCACAGATGCAAGCTAAAAAGCGTTTCCAAGTCATTTTTAAGGACGGTAAATATTTTTAACTTTCCGATTGATGAAACCTTTAAATAAGCGAGGAAAAATAATAATTTAACTAAGTTATGTATTGTCCCAGCTATTTGCCATTATTTTCGTACTGTATATAAATCTTGTGGTGAACTCTTTAAATGAGTCTGACACGTAGGCTGCGTTTAATTTTTTGTGATAATATGCGGTTGGTATAATCGCAAAGTCGGCCGACGTGATTTAAATCGAAACGTAGATCATAAAGAATATCTGATACAAACTTCTCATTAATATCAACGGCGTAATTCTAAAGGGCCAAATGTTGGTTTCAAAAGATGATTTGAAACTACAACTGTTATGTTTTAAACCCTTTTTTGTACGACTAATAGTTTTTAAGATTTAGGGGTTTTTTTTTAAGTTCAATTTTTTGATATCTTAAAAAATACAATACAAAAATTCTGAAGAAAATTACAAAAACTCCTTGTAAATAATCATGAATTATGGTGAAATTACAACTTTTTTGGAGAGAGTCGAGTTTTTGACCGTTCGAAACCGGATGGAATACCTCATGTATAGCCTATTTACCCTTTTCGATTTAAGACGTCAATATGTTTATTTGTTTAATAACATAATTTTTGGAGAAAAACATAAAATTACGTATTCGATTCATATTTCAATTTTAACCGTAATTGATATGATCAAAGGAAATTATAACGGTATACCTTTCGGCAAAACAGCAAATTTTTGCACCTCCGGCTCCTGTCCGTGGACCGTTTCCAGATGACGGCTTATGACAGTTTGCAGTGTCTTGCAATAGTAGCAAAAGCTTTTTTTCCTTTTAGCATTATCTGAATTGGCAACGAACATTTTACTGTTATCTATGGCCCCTTTCGCAATCGTGTTATCCATCCCATTTAATGGATGCTGTACCAACAAATCGGTGGTTTCTTCGTTGATGATTTCTGATTCTTGCTCATCACGATCAGCTTCCTCTTCGGAAGGACAATAATCTGAAATGGATTAGACCATTTCAATCATTGTTAATGATGCATATATCAAATATGTTTTTGAAACAATTATAAATCATCCATAACACCACTGGGGTACTTCTTTGATAACCAAAAGCTCAGTATGCTTATATTTGACTCATATTCGTTCATTACTTAATGATCAAAGTCCCCCTATATTTAGATGGTTAAATGCAGAAAGAAATGCTCACTCTGGAAATAATGTAATCGTACTAACCGTCGTCGAGTACTTCGTTACTATCATCGGCTATTGATGGTAAAGATATGTCGGAAATCGCGCCCAAATCCGCGTTGAGTGTACTTAAGTTGGCAGTTGAGTGCATAATTTCGTCTGGTAATGTACTGTTACGGAGGGTTTTACATTCGCACGGGCCACTCGTGGCTGACGTCCCTGGCTCCACATTTACACTTATATCATCTTGGCATAACTCTTCAATCAAATTTATCTCTACGGTGTTCGCAGAGGCGTCAAAATCTAGATCTCGATCGTCTAATGCATCCAGCTCTGAAACATTGGAGTCACTATCGTCGCTGTCGTCTGACTCAGAATCTGAAAAATATTAAACGGTATTAATTACTGAATTCCTTAATTCAGCAAATATAATTATTTGCTACACTATCTGAACATTGCACGGTAAAGAGGATGTTCTAGGCTTACAAAATAAATACACATGTATATAAACAGTTAAAAAAGTATATAAACGGTTGAATTGCAGTAAGGCGTAATGATTATGTATAACCATAGCCTATACCTCGTTCTGGTATAGGCAATTAATATATATACGTGGTCCTTACGTTTACGCTGATCCTGACGTTTCCATTTGTCTAACAGAAGGAAAAGAAAGGATTGAGCTTACCATATGTTTCCAACCTTTCTGCAGCATTCTTGTTACTCGGATCGGATAACCGGAACATCTGGATTATCAATGCTCACAATCTTCACACCTGACTTTGGTTCTGAAACGTGAGGTTAATGCTCCTATTACTGATAATGTAGCAGTTCCTAGTCAGTGAGTCTATATCAATCAGCACAATCTGCATTATTCTATCACTTGGCACATAGCCAATAAAAGTCCAATTGCAATATCTACAATGTTAACATTATTCGTATAAAAATTAAAACATCATAGCAAATAGTCGATAACTCAACCTGGTTCTGAAATTTGAATATCATTCAAATAAACTTCTACTCGTACGTGAGAGCAAGTGAAATGCCGAGATCGTTAATAAATTGCTTCCCCTTTATTCTCCGAGACTGTTCATATTTCGGTCGAAATTAAATTAAATTTTCATGTGTCTATTCATTGGGTATAAAAACCTTGTTATAAAATCTGCCTGTGTAATATGCTTTTAGTCGAAAGATTAACCGATCAAAAGAATCTCGGCGAAAATTAGGAAATTGATTTCTTATCGACTAGCTCGGAACGGGCTGGCGGGATTAAGATTCAGATTATCTTAATAATAAAGAAGAAGCTCTAAGCCTATGACATAAGAGTCCATATAAAATATCGTACCCTCATAATTGGAGTGAGTTGCGACGGCAATTCGAAATTCTTCAGCATTCTGCAGCAGCGAATTTGTATCCTTCGAGGATTTTGATGATTTTTTAATGTTCAATTCTCCATATAAGTCCATATAAGTCCATATAAAATATCGTACCCTCATAATTGGAGTGAGTTGCGACGGCAATTCGAAATTCTTCAGCATTCTGCAGCAGCGAATTTGTATCCTTCGAGGATTTTGATGATTTTTTAATGTTCAATTCTTCTGCTGATACAGTTCTATGATTTCGAAGTTGCCCATCAGTAGTCTCGTCTTCTCCGAAAGCTTCACTGACCTCCCGTTGATCGTCAGATAAAACTGCAATATAATACAATGTATTGTATATATCTAACCTACGGTTTTTAATTTTTTTACGATTATTATTATTCAGAAAATACATTAATCAATCGTGCTATTGACATTCCGCCAACTATCAATTGACCAGGCCATATATACTTCGAGTTAATGATTTACGTAAGGAATTCTGTAGAAATGGAATTACGTTCATTAGTTGATTGTGCTCTCGGCGACGTTGCAACTGCCGATTGTGAGACGTTGTTTCTTGAGAGCTCACCAATTTTTTGCGGCGTGTTTGCTTTTTCCATATTTAATTGGTTTGGCTTAGATGCCGATTCTTGTTCAGAAATGATTTCATTCTCACGAGCGATGGGCTCGCAGCACATGTTATTAGCCACGTTTGCCGTTTTCAATTCGATTGAATCGGTTACAGCCTCAGGGTCTTCGTCTGATTCTAATGAAGAATGTCAGTAGAAGGGAATTGAATAAAATAAAAATAAATATTTCAATACACCAAGATAATTATAGTTACGGGTTATTTTAGTATTTTAAAAACCCATTGCGCAGTATGTATATATATATATATATTTACCGGAAATCAAATTATTGTTGTTAATTTCATCGTCGCAAGATTTACAAACGCTCGTTTTTGGCGAGTGTATACTGGCACCTAATGTAACGTTTTGCACAATATGTGCGTTATCAAGTGTGCTCAGTATCGTGACATTTTGTGTTCCTTCTGAAACAAAACAATCAATATAACACAATATATAACACATAATAAACATACTGAAACTTTCGATCTAAAGAAAAATGTATAACTATAGTTCTCGCGTCTACACTGAATCCAACATTTTTCTCTTGGATACATCAAAGGGAAAAATTAACATATACGATTGTATATCAACAAATATTATTGGGGAGTTCGCATATTCATCGGCTACCCTGTCAGGTTACTGCGTTTCTGAAACTTAAAAGATATTTTAGATGCGGATAATGTACTGTCTCTTCATTCCAGTTTCTACAATGATAATCCCAGTCAGCTTTGTTGCACGTATCGACAAACAACCAATAAAATAATTTGCATGATAGCGTTAATATTACTGCAACAATTAACTAATAAATTAAATAAAGAAGATCAACGATTCTGCTCAAGTAAAAAAATTGAGAATAATTAAAACATAGTCTTAAACGTGTATGCGCACGTTTACTATATTCGATAGGCGACGCAAGATCTTTTCCTTTCTGGCCAACCTGGGTTCGATTGGTAAAAAAAACTGTGATTGATTTATCCTCACAGTTCGTGTAAGAATTTGTTTCCCCACGAAAGTGGACAGCATGGTGAAAAAAAAGTAATTACAGTTTTTATTATCGATCTATCACTTTTAAACCCGTGAACCACCAGATAAAACTGTAGTATTACACAATTTATTGTATATATCTAACCCACTGTTTTAAATTTGCTTACGATTATTATCATTCAGAAAATACATTAATTAATCGTGCTATTGACATTCCATTCATTATCAAATGACCATATATACTTCGAATTAATGATTAACGTAAGGAAATCTGTAGAGATGCTATAACGTCCCTTAGTTGATTGTGCTCTGAGCGACGCGGTAACTACCGATTATGAAACATTTTTAAAAAATAAACTCACCAATTTTCTGCGGCGAAATTACGACTTTTTCCATATCCAATTCGTTTGGGCGAACTGAAAATGCCGATTCTTGTACAGAAACGATCCCATTTTCAAAAAGTATGGGCTCGCTGTGTAGGTTATTAGCCATGTCGATCGTTTTGAATTCGACTGAATTGGTTACAGCCTCACGGTCTTCGTTCGTTTCTGATGGAAAATTTCAATTATAAAAAAATTGAATAAAATCAAATTAAATATTTCAATATATCAAAACATTTAGTGTTAAAAAGTAATGACAGTTATTATCATCGGTTTATCAGTTTTTATACCCGTAGACCACCAGACAAAACTGCACTATTATACAATTTATTGTATACATTTAATCTACTGTTTTAAATCTATTTACGACTATTATGATTCAGAAAATACATTAATGAATCGTGCTATCGGCATTCTGCCAAGCATCAATTGAACAGGCCATATATACTTCGAATTAATGATTAACGTAAGGAACTCTGAACAGATTCTATTACGTTCATATAGATGTTATTTCTTGAAAGCTTACCAATTTTCTTTGGCGAGTTTAGGACTTTTTCCACACCCCGTTCGTTGGAGCCAACTGCACATGCCGATTCTCGGTTGGAAATTAACCCATTCTCAAGAAGAATTGGCTCGCTGCATAGGTTATTAGCCACGTCGGTCGTTTTGAATTCGACTGAATTGGTTACAGTATTCAGGTCTTCGTTCGCTTCTGATGGAAAATTTCGATTATAAGAAAATTGCACACAACCAAACTAAATATTTCAACATACCAAAATAATTATAGTCGATTTTGAGCTTTTTGGAACTTTAGCCACAAATCACGCAGTAAATATATTTATCCGGGATCAAGTTATTGTTATTATCTTCATCGCAAGATTCACATTCGTCCGTTTTTGGCGAGTTTGGCCTGGCACCTAAATTGGGGTTCTGCACGACATGATCATTACCAAGTGTGATCAGAGTCGTAACATTTTGTGCTCCTTCTGAAACAAAACAAGCAATATAATACAATACACAATATTTCAAACCTTTCAATGTAAAAAAATGTATAACTAGTTCTAACATTTACACAGAATCCAACATTTTCATGTATCATGATTCTAATTTGGACCATATCTGGTCAGACTTCAAATATAATCATATGTGACTTTGTATAGACTATATATTAATCGTATGTAATAATTTTTTCGGGATAGAACATAAGAGAAAAAAACGAATATAGGGTAAACCAGCCAATGAATGGACAGGGCCAATGAATGGACACTTTCCATAAGAGCACGTGCATAAAAAACGTCTATTCATTGGCTTTTTCGTCTGCTTAACTGTCCATTCATTGGCCGGTTTACCCTACACGTTAGCTTACCGATATCCGTTACATCGTCGGTTATCGGTTCAGATTTTTCCAAGCATTCTGCAGCTTCCTCGTTACTCCGATTGTGCAATATAATCGGAAAGTTAGCATGTTCATCGGCTACGATCTTATCAGGTAACTGCATTTCTGAAACTGATATGATATTTCTATTACTCATAATGAAGTAATCCGGTGTTTCTAATAAAAGATAATATATTAATGGGTAAGAGGTAATTTAAAGTAACATTATTTATACAATTCCACTCTTACCGTCATCATTTAAGCAAGTTGAGGAAGAAATTGTACATCGTTCACCATCCTGCGGGAGTGATTTAGTATTTGTCGACGATTCTGAAGATTTATCATCAGAATCAGTTTACGATCATTATATTGACATTACAAACGGATGTTATGAATAGAAAATCTTATCGGAGAGGAACTGTGGAGAGATCTACGAATGGAATATCAGGTACAAGAGATTCTACAGATCGATAAACTCATGGGAGAGATTGCACATATGAATAAACACATATTCTACAGAATATATAAAGTACCAGAAGGAATGATACCACGAATAAAATATTTTGTCGAAGGGGAACTGCGTAGACATATTATATATATAGAGCCATATTGGACAGATTTTATGTATGAACAAATATCAAAGATATACTATGGCTAAAAACTGCATTGGGTTGAGACTGCGAAGGGATGCTACTAATGGAAAATCTTATCGGAGATAAACTGTGTAGATATACCTATCATTGAAGAGTCGTATCGGTCAGATTCTACAATTTAATAAACACATCGGAGTGTCTATAAATTGACAAACCCTTCGAAGAGATTCTACTTATAAATAAACACATGTACTACAGAATATATAAAGTACTAGAATAAATGGTACCACGAACAAAATATTTTGTAGAAGAGTAACTGCGTAGACATATTGTATATACATACAGAGTCATATCGGAGAGATTTAATGTATGAACAAATATCAAAGGTATACTATGGCTGAAAAATACATTGGGTTAAGACTGCGAAGCGATGCTACTCATAGAAAATCTTATCGGATATGAACTGTGTAGGTATACCTATCATTGAAAAATCTTATCGGAGAGATTCTACAAATCAATAAACATATCGGGGAGATTTCACAGACTACTACTGTTAGAAAGCACCTTCGAAACATACACTACAAATAGATAATGTCAATGCAATTATGCTATTTATATTCTGCCAATTATCATGGCCCAATATACTTGACATCAGCCAATTATGTAAGAAAACCTGTCGAAATTATATTACCTGCATTAGCCGAGTGGGTTCCAGGAGATGTTGCGATGATTAATTGTTGCGATGATCGATGATCGATTGCATCATATCTCGATGGCTTATCAATTTTCGAGGATGATTCTACAATTAGCGATTCACTTGAAAATGCAGATGCGGGATAGGAATCGGTTGAAACCTTGACGTCCTTGATTGCTCCTGATGACGAATGTCAATAACAAAAAAAAACACGTACAAAATTATACTTAATATTTTCAAACACTAGAATAATTATGCCTTAACTTAGAAAATAAAATTATTGTACCAGAAACGTTACTGTTCTCACGGTCTGTACGATGAAGTATCACTCGCGGTACATTGCGGTTCAAATTCGTTGCAACATCCAGAAGCGTTTGTCGATTTTCTGAAATATAGCAGAAAATAAAAGTAACTGTTATTTTAGAAAACAATATTTTGTGTCTAGGTTAACATCGAAAGTGATAATGAAAAAGGACTGATAAGAATCCATATTACATTTATATACTTGTTTAAAGAAGCTTTTCGTAAGTCCTATACTTCGGTGACCCTTTGTTCATCGTAAAAAAAAACCCGGGACAATGTCACCGAAATCACTGTTTCATCAATCGTTAGTTCGGGAAACGGGAAAATTGATGTAACTTTTATCACGCACCGAATTATTTTGTAAAATATGTTTTTTTTTAAATATAAAATGTATATGGTAGAGTGTAGACGTCGTTGACATATTACTGCATAAAATGATACTTACTGTTCCTTGCTGTGACGATTCGTCCCTTGGTTTTGCGTTTTCGATACTTTGGAGATTGTACCGAAAACATATTCTTAGCTTTTATTAATAAAAACATTTTCTGGTCGAGAAACACATTTCACGGAAATATACAGCTGCTAAGCGCAAAAGCACGAATCACGATAGCACGAACCACGCACGCTTACGAAACCACGATACTATTTTTCTCATCAAACAACACGACGTTGATCCTGTAACGAGCGCCGCAAGACTGCCGGTCTACCGGTAGATCGTAAACACGCGACCGCCAGCCCACAGCAAAAAAAGGCGCTAAGCCGGCCGAGAAAATAATAACTAGAGTTGACGTTGATTTAGTACGACGAATTATAGAGCGCAGTATGAAAAACAGACTGTAGTAAATAATTCGATTTTGACTTTATTTTTACAACGAAGTTTGCAATTGAAAGAATGTTGTGGATATCATTTAACAAAAATCCTTGCAATTGTAGTGACGATCGTAGATATGACGCTATTATATATAACGTGGAGTTCTTCGTCTGCTGCTGGTTATAAAAAAATCGTTTTTTACATTCTTTTAAAATTGCTTATATGAAAGCTCAGAAAGTAAATTTTGATCAACCTCGATATGAAAATTGATAATAATTGATAAATCGGCATGTTCATATCGGTTTCTCATAGTGTTCCTTTATTCGCAAAGCTTCTTCTATGATAGAACAACAAAAGTAAGGGCTATTCCTCAATGAAATATTGTGTGACTCTCGTGGTTAATTATAATTTTGTTTACAAGGTTGAATTATTTGCGTACAATGATATGCTTCCCAATTTTCCTTCAGTTAGAACAAGTCTCCCTATAGTGACGCATCAATTTTAATATTAAACATATCAATGAATTTTGTCCTGTACAACTTGGTATAATACGAGATTCTAAACAAAAATGTAAAAGGCAAAGGTAATGAACAACGCTATGGTATTGTGGATGAGCATATAACATATCCCTTTCTGATTTTATGCACGCAATATTGGATCAATAAATGAATGACCACCAAGTATCAACTATTCATGTTATGTAATTAAATGTCTAATTAATTAATCAGTTAATAACAGATACTTGACAATACGTGCTTCGGTTGTTTTGACTTTAATTCACAACTTGCTAAAAAATATAGTCGACTGGTTATATAATAGTACTTTGCGATACAAGTGCGGTAAAGCGAACTTTATACGCACAGTGTGAAGTGAGTCGCACGAGCCGTGCGAGTCCCACAGGAGCAGGAGCCGAAGGCGGGTGCTCCATGTACGAGTGCGGCGAGCCCATTTTTTTTAGGAAAAAGCAAATTTGAGATAGATGCACACGATAATTTCGCATCCGGCCCGAATTCTTTTTATCTCCAACAAATTAGCACCATTGAATAAAGTTAGTTTGAACATTTCAACTATCTCCCTCGCACGCACAGCTGTTTCACTTCCCCTTAAGATAATTATAAAAGGTTGTAGTTACCCTAGCAAATCATACCAACCAAGTTTTTGCCCAGTTTCCTACCGAGTAGGATTTAGTCACTTGTCCTACCAAACGTTCTCACCCAGTATCCTACGGTGGTGCAAGCACAGACGTGGGGCTTAATCACAGTAGGACAAAGTTCGATCTCACTCACCGGTCTTGCCCAGTGTCCTACCCACGAGCGCTTCCAGATTCGGTCATATCATACTTTCTCTAACCGAGAATCTTACACACCCCATTACCCACCGTTCTCTTTCGTAGTCAATTGGATCGTGTTCTGTCCAACCAAATATCCTACCTGGTGGGCTACTCACCTAACGTTTCCATATTCGGTTGGATTGTGTTCTATCCAACCGAATATCTTATCCAGTGTCTTACCGATTTAGCACTTTGGTAGTCGGTTGGATAGTGCTCTGTCCAACCGAATATCTTACCCAGTGTCTTGCCGACTTTGCGCGTTCGTACTCGGTTGGATAGAGCTCTGTACAACCGAATATCTTACCCAGTGTCTTGCCGACTTTCCGCGTCCGTACTCTGTTGAATCGTGTTCTTTCGATCCGAAGACCCTCTCGACCGTCTTGGTCGCGGATCGGTTGTAGCCAGCAGCATTGTGAATTATATGCATATACGTTTAACTTTTAAAGTAAATATATGTCTATCAATTTTGGAATACAACTTTGGTTGTAATTATACCGCGACATGCCGAAATCTATGTGGGGCACTCCATACCATTTGTTCTTAGGCCAAACTTCATATCTTCTATTGGGCCCGCATCATTTTATATGACTTAACTCTCAAAAGCACTTAGATTTGTTATCACAGTTTTAAAATTGTTTATAATTATTTATTATTAAAAAATAAACTTATTTGATCGCCACAATTAAAAAATGTTAACAAATTCTGAACAATCTTGTGTCACATAAATCATTTTACGACTGAAGCCGGAGTAGACCTTCCATTTTTTCGAAAAAAAAACAAAAAAATTAGGATAAGAAAATCAGTTGATAACAGGGTATCGATTGACAATTTTTATATGCAACACTACATTTTTGGGAATTCTTTCAGATTTTCTCGAAGTTTTTTGTAAACTTCAAAAATAAAAACCCTTCGGAAGAATCTGAAAATAAATACATGCAGTAATATATAATATATAAATGGTTAAAGCATTATAGTAAGCAACTGATTTTTATTTCTAATTTGTTCCACTGTTTTTTTTTCGAAAGAAACATGTATAAAAAGGAGGTGATTCCGGCTCACGCCGGCTCAATTTTTTTTTATATATGACATAAGATTGTTGGAAATTTTTTCCGATATTTCTGAAGAGTTTTTATTTTTTGTAAGTTGAAAAAAACTTTCGGAAATATCGGAAAAAATCCCCAAAAATGCAGTGCTGCAAATTTTTTCAGATTTTTAAATTGTGGGGATCAGGCAGTACATTTTTTAATCATAAATAATTGTAAACCATTTTTTAAATTCGGAGTGCTTTTGCGAGTTAGTTCAGTCATATAACAAATTTCGGTCCTAATTTAAGATATGAAGGGTTGACCCAGGTCGAAATGGTATGGAATGCCCCATATATACCATGATTTTATAATGTCTCGAATATATGTTTTTTTAATCAATTATTTTTAGTTTTGTATTATTATACTTTTTTATTCAAATTCATACATGTCAAATAAAATAAATCACAATTGATGAGATCCTTTCCTTACAGACTTAGAAATCTTACTTGAATACTCTCTTGCAATTGTCGGCGAGTATGTTTATGGCGTTTAATTCACATCGATCCTCGTCTATATCTTTCCTGCCATTTTCTTCTGCGTTGACTCTGCTTTGCTGCCTGATTACTGACATCCATTGGGCGTAGGTTGCATGTACTGCAAAAAACAGTAATAAATATTGTAATATTAATAATAATAGAATATTAAAATGAACTTTCAATCACATTGAACTATACATACTCAACTTGTCGTTATTTTTACACGCGCCAGCAAGAACTCTAATATCAAGCGGAGTATCTTCGTCCGGGTTTTCTCCTTTCAACATTTCCCACACTTGTTCATAGACGATGACTATCTTTAATTTACCTGTATCAAACCTGCAAGCATTGAACATTTTTTATACATTGATTGAAAAGGGCTTATAATTACAGTATTCCACGGCATTTGATTGTACTTGTACAGATTGATTCCCGTTGTCGATTTATTCGGCATTTGGGTTGTGTACTTATTCCATATGTATTCGAACATTATATTGTCTATTTCAGATGGCGAAGACAACTGCCTTATGGCTTCTTTTTCGAGGCATTCCACATTTTTCTCATGATCTATTACCAATCGGTATAATCTCATTAATGAGTCACATTCGAAGTCGAACGGTACCATTCGGTACGCGGTGACACCTTCATCTATGGCGTGGATCCAAAAAAACAATTAAAATCATCAATATAATCGTGTAATTTATAGATATACTTACACGGAATTTGTACACAACAATCACGAGTCAGCAGCTTCTTCATCTCCTGTTTTTCTACATTTGTTTTGTCGGCCAATTCCTGAATCGACAGTGGTGCCAGTTTAACGTTTTCCGATTCATCCGATTCATTATGCCAAAAGCCTAACAACGTTTTCAGTTGTTCCTCGACAATCTTCGCTTTAGAAGCGGCAATGAGGGCTGCTCCTTCTTCTTCTTCATCTCCGTCCACTTCATAAACATTGTTATTTTTTTCCGTTTTTTTGCGTTGTCTACGCATTTCGACTCTCTTGTCGCTGTCGTCAGATCTTAATGCCTTCAAATTGTTGGATATAGTCGTTTTAATAAACTCCGTTGAATAAACGTCATTATCTGCTGTTTCGCCTTCCCGCTCGAGTTGACGGCAAATCTCTGTTGATGAATAAATTGCAAAGTATTAATTACTGTTTTAAACCTTATCATAAAACATTTATATGGAGATCGTATTATATCTCTCATTAGAACGTACTATTCACTAGCTGACAATCCTCCGATGTTATCTGTCGCGCATTCAGGATAGGGGAACTCTTGGGTCTAAACATCATTCTCAGCAACTCTTGTCGCGGCCATATCGCTTTGATGACTTTGTGGATTCTCTCTTTTTTACTTGTTACTGCTGCGGCACTGGCCATGTATTGACGATACAATTTAATGCCTTCCCATTCAACCTTCGAAACATACAAGGAATTGCCAAATAATTTGTCTCGTACAGTTGCAATATCGTTAATATATTGCAAATCCCAAACTTGGCCATTTTCGTCCGGTTCCGTCGGTATTGTATTTTCATCCACGTTTGCTCTACCTGCGTCGTTACTTTCGTTACGGACATTTCTGTTACTTGTATTATTCACAAGCCGGTTCAATTTTACGTTAATTTTTTTTAATTCTGATCGTATCTCTTTGTTGATTTTATTATTATTTTGGTGATTGCGATTCGCATCCAACTGTATGTTTCTTGGTTTTTTTTTGGTCGGTTCGAGCGTTGACGTTTCATCTGAGCTGTACCTCTCTGACGGCTTATTAACCGAGGACGCGGATATATTTTGCCGTGGCTGTCCGGTGTCTTTTCGTTTTATGATATCTTTCGAATTATTAGAAGTTAACACTGCTGATACTGTTTTTGGGGTAGCAGCAATTGTACAGGAAGTCGACTCCTTTTACATAACATAAAACACATATAACAATTTAAAAATATTTCCTCGAGTACAAAAAATATTTACATAGTAAAAGAAAAGTTTCTTACGGGATGGTCACCATTCTTATTTTTTCCATCCGACGTGGGTTGTCTACTGTCACTACGGCTGCAGTTATCACTGATAGGCGCTCTTATTGTGGTGCTACACTCATCTTGTTGTGTCGTTGTCTGTGATTTCGTTAATGACTGCGGAATTAAATGAAATTGATCAAGAGACTTGGTGGAGTCTCGCGTCAAATACGTCGGCCATGGGACTGGACCGAGGATCTTTTCCTAAAGATTAGCTGAGGACAATTATGTATAGTACCAATAATAATGTTTCTTACTGTTTGAAATTTTGCCGTTTTCGGTGTCGAAGCCATTCCGATCTCGAAGCTTTGCGGATTGACACTTGAACCAAAGGAAGCTATACCAAGCGACGACTGTATAGACTACAAGAAATAAATAATAGTACATTGCTCAAATTTTTTACTTGTATTACTATTCTTTTTTTTATTAAAAGATTGTTCTCTCGGTGGACACAACTTACTTTTTCAAGATGCAGCGTGGCCGGCGTCGTCGTTCTTCTATGATGTGTATCATCGGATGCTGCTCTTTTTGTACCATTAATCGGATCTGACTTGCTTATAACTGATGAATCTTTGTCCATAATTGGTGATGGGCTCGAGTTGTAACCGACAAGATTTTGCTGTATTGATTTTACATTTGATGTCTCAAAAGTGTCTTCGGGATACGGTAGCGTCGACGCGCTCGTCGTTGCTGTGGTTTTTGGAAGATTCGCTTCAATCGTTTCCGTATCGGTAGTCAACGACTTCAAAACTTTTGCATATTCATCGTCATTTTCTACATTATCCGCTTGCATCGTTTCTTCGCTCGGAAAGTCGACTATGAAAAAATCATTTTGCTGATCGATTTCCATACGGTTGGGTATAGGTTCGGTAGATGGTGATAGCGGCGGAGTTATTGTTGTGATTGTCGTCATTTGTTGCTTTTCGTTTTGTTCGGAAATCAAAGCGGAGCCTGACTTTAAAGTACTCCTGAAAGACTGAATCGACTGCGGCAGTGATAGTGGTAGTGGTGATCGTAGTGGGTACAGTGGAGGCGTTGTTGTTACGACGGGATTGTGGGCATTGGTTACCTTATCAGTCCTATCGTTTCCTTGGTAAGTACATATTATATTTTGCAATGTATCTACTGTACCATTCTCTTCTTTATTCTGAGAGTGTGATTTTTTGTAGAAATGTTTCCTAACATCGGCCACGGTCTCTTCGTGTGTTTCAATCATCAGCGTCTTGTGTACTTTCCTCTATTTATGGGGTTAAACAAATCAAATAGGTGATACCAATACATTTATCCAACCGGGGGGAGAGAGAGAAACATACCGCCTCCTGCGGGGTGAGCTTGTCATTTCGCGTTGATTCATTGCTACTGAGAGTCACATCGTTCGCCGTTTTGTCAAGTTGCTTCGGCACAATTGGCCGCTTGTTTTTGATATAATTATTACCATCTTCAATCGAGTCTGCTTATCAGAAACAACAGACGAATATATACGAGCGACAAGATACATTTTTCAATCGTGGTACAGGAAAGTTGGCGGCATTTTTGTAGTTTCAATTATTCTTGCTAAAGATCCCTAGCAAGTCAAGCGACTGTCGTTAATGACTGTCAAAAGACCCAAAAAAACGACGGTCGTTCTATGACATTTTTCGTCCAGAATAACGACCAAAAAAAGACCAATTGTGAGGTTGAGCATGGGTTCTTTTTTCATCAATGACCGCAAAAATGACCACAAAAATGACCGATGCAAGAATCGGTCGTTTTTGCGGTCATTGATAAAAAGACGACCCGGACTTAATTCAACAATTGGTCTTTATTTTGGTCGTTATTCCGGTCGAAAAATGTCCCAAAACGACCGGTCGTTTTTTTGAGTCTTTCGATGGTCGCTTGAGTTGCTAGGGATATTGTAATATTTGTACCGTGCTCACCACATAAGCACTGAAATAGAACTATTCGACGAACGGATTTGTTTCCGAGTTTGAATGGTGCTCGTAGAGTCTCCTGATTCTTTTTCTTTAGTGAATAACACGGCCTCATGTTCGTATCCAGCCATTCGGCAGTGCAACGTTTGAATGTTCGCTTTGTCGTATTATCAAACTTTACCGTGCCAGTTTGTCGAACGACATCCGAAACTTTGACGACAGCAAACACATTGGCCTTCATCTCCGCTATCTTCCGAAAGATAACTACGCAATACTGCGCTTCTGGTTTTATTGCTTCTACGTCAGAACTTGGGCATTTGTTTTGTTTCTTTGGACGTTTTGCTGCCATATTCGTATACTTCTTTGGATTCGGAGCTTCGGTGCTCATTTTCTTTTCTGAAATAAAATGTTTATGTTTGTAAAAACAGACTGAAAGTTTTTAACCCGTTAACAGGTATGTGGGTGTGTGCGCGCGCCCGGGTGTGTGTAGGTGTGTGTTTGTGTCTGCGGGTGTGTGAAACAGATGCGAAAAATGCATCCAGTATGTGTAGTCAATAGTCAATGTTTCTGCAAAATGTTATAAAAAAAGTTGAAAATTAAAGTTTTCATACCGCTTCCTCATAAAAGTTGAAAATTGAAATTTTCACATGGCTTTCTCATAATGTTCCTTTATTCGCAAAACTTCTTCTATGAGTAAGCATTTTCTATGTTTTTGGCTTCCTCATAGAAGAAGCTTCGCGAATAAAGAAACATTATAAGAAAGCGATATGAAAATTTCAATTTTCAACCTTTTTGCTATAAACGTTACATGAGTTCATGTACGAAATGATAACAAACCAATTTTTTTTAAAATTACAAACTTAATTTGCCAATTATTTCCCAATTTTTACAGTCCATGAAATAGCTTATTTCTATATGCGAAAACTGGTTGACCAATTTTAGCATCCTCCTAAAGGAATCATGTTGATTGACCGTAGAATATTAGTAAGGCATGTACGAATTACGCCGAATGAAAAGCCAAAAATTGGTTAGTGTCAGTTCATTCTCGCACAGAATTATATTAATCGCGACGCTCGGCTAAGTCCGGGAGCGTTCGGTATTTTCGCGAAGTCGCGGCGTTCCGAGCGAGCATGGGCACCGGTGCGCCATAACCTCGTCTCGGTGTTTACATTTTGCAAATATACATTTTGCATAAAATTAAAACGTGTGAAAATTAAAGTGAGTCGGTGCAAGTGTTCGTAATAAAATTAGACATTTTTTAAATATAGAGTCTGTGCGTGACAGTGCGCGTGTGTGTGTTTTTCGGCGTTTGCCGTAATCGCGTATTGTTGTTGTGTAACAAGTGTGTCGCCGGCACCATGGAATTTCCCTTCGGTCGTAAGTACTTTTATATATAGGTTATTACTCAATTCTATTTTTTAATGTTGTTGTATTTAATATTTCGCATATTTTTTGTATTTTACAAAGCCGTCAGGTTCCATCCGTCGCTGCTGTTCCAGATCTCTGTGGGAGCATGCCGGACAGTCAATGGGGACTTTTAAAGTCCTCATCTCAAGTAAGTATGTATTTCAAAGAATAAGATTAATTTTTTAATGTATATAGGGTTTTTTCAGATTGGAACAAGGAGGTGGCGGTGAAGCCGACACACCCCAGTCATCGCAGACTCGCTGTTGGATCCCAACTGCCAAAACTCATACGATGGTTACCCGTTTACAGGTAAGGATATTTTCATGCATTAGCATTTGTTGATATTATTATTAATTTGTGTTGTTTTATAGTTTCAGGTGCGATCATTTCCTTCGTCGGACAACGAGGGATCTCGCCTGGAGAGTCGACGAGAATGTGCGCCGGAGGGACGATCCGGGCTCGACATAAGTTTCGGCAGAGATGGTCAACATCTCTGTCGGGAATAAGCCTATAGCTTAGTATAAACAGTTAGATTATAGTATTAATAATTTGTTTCCTCGGTTTCAGGTTTTTGGTGTTCGAGCGAGAATAAGTTATGCGGCGCTGTACAACAATTTGAAGGCCTCCATTGATTTTTGCAAAATTTAGAATCGACCAACCTTTAGTTATCAGGCCTTCATCAACATATCACATCTACTTTTACGTTAGAGAACATTTATAGTATTGTTCTCCGCAAATATAAATTCTCATCACATATAATTTCATCGATCCATATTGGTCACTTCAATACCAAAGATTGTTCATCAATATATTAAATGTATGTTCAGTTTTCAAAATGTTTACTTACTTGTTGTAGAGTATCGTATCTGGACTTTATTGTACTCGTACAACACGAATTCCCACGTAATCTGAATTGTTCCACTTGAGATGCTGATTCGCCCAGATCTGGGTTACCCAGCGATTTGTAGTCGCTGGGTACGCTGTAGTTACAAGAACCTGAGAAATACAATTTATAAATAAAAATTGCTAACTTTCCACAACCTTCAGTCAGAGTATTTTTAGTACCCCACGGTAGAGTCTCGGTCGTTGTAAACGTACTGAAGGATTTAATTTCCATTTATATCAGTCGCTGGTAAAATGGCAGTTTTGCGCACGCTTCGCGTGCGTAAAAAAGTCCCATTTTTACACTTGGCGAATAAAATTTTGTACGATAATCGTGTGAAAAAACGTTTTCTTAACTCGTGTGATAGCAATACTCGACTTTAGCGCGTGTTGCAAACTCACACGCATCAGAAAAAGTTTCTTCGCGCACGAATCGTAATGCACTATTTTTGTAACGTAAATTATTTTTTTTTAATTGATAAAAAAACTTGTCTATCCATCTTACCTTTGAATGAAAAAAAGACGCAAATCCATGAACGAGGATCGCAAGGACTCTAACGAGAGTCATGGAGTCCAATATGCCTGATACGTAATTACGTAACAGGCGAATTCCCGCGTGGAAATAATACACCGATATGAAGCCAAATAGATCGATAAATAATTATAGGCAACGTTCTTCACTCAGTTCCCGTATATTAATGTTAATATTAAGGATTGGGCGGCTGTCATATACCGACGAGGGCCGTGCGCCATTAGCTTCAAAGCTCGAACTGATCGTACCAAGACGCCATACGTACCGTTCAACACACATCAGCCTTGCTCAAGACAAAGCTCGGTTAGACTTCCTTGTTCGGTATGGTAGGACATTGCAGTATCTTACGATACCGAACAAGGAAGTCTAACCGAGCTTTGTCTTGAGCAAGGCTGATGTGTGTTGAACGGTACGTATAGCGTCTTGGTACGATCAGTTCGAGCTTTGAAGCTAATGGCGCACGGCCCTCGTCGGTATATGACAGCCGCCCAATCCTTAATATAAACATTAATATACGGGAACTGAGTGAAGAACGTTGCCTATAATTATTTATCGATCTATTTGGCTTCATATCGGTGTATTATTTCCACGCGGGAATTCGCCTGTTACGTAATTACGTATCAGGCATATTGGACTCCATGACTCTCGTTAGAGTCCTTACGATCCTCGTTCATGGATTTGCGTCTTTTTTTTATTCAAAGGTAAGATGGATAGAAAAGTTTTTTTATCAATTAAAAAAAAAAAAATTTACGTTACATAAATAGTGCATTACGATTCGTGCGCGAAGAAACTTTTTCTGATGCGTGTGAGTTTGCAACACGCGCTAAAGTCGAGTATTGCTATCACACGAGTTAAGAAAACGTTTTTTCACACGATTATCGTACAAAATTTTATTCGCCAAGTGTGAGAATGGGACTTTTTTACGCACGCAAAGCGTGCGCAAAACTGCCATTTTACCAGCGACTGATATAAATGGAAATTAAATCCTTCAGTACGTTTACAACGACCGAGACTCTACCGTGGAGTACTAAAAATACTCTGACTGAAGGTTGTGGAAAGTTAGCAATTTTTATTTATAAATTGTATTTTTCAGGTTCTTGTAACGAGCACAGGTTGACAAAGCATCTACTCGATGGTTACAACACAGGTGTCCCACCAGCAAACAATTTGTCGCAACCCCTGGTAGTTATGTTTGGACTCCCGTGGCATCATATCATCGACGTGGTAATTCCTACGGATAAGTTATTTAATCCAACTTGAGGAGGGAGTCTCGCGGCGCGCTGACTTCGCATAAATTCGACAACAATAAGAGAAAATTGCAAGTACTTATTGATGGTGTAAAAATCTGAAAAAAATCATGTATACTAAAGGTACTGAGAAGATTAATTTTGCATAATAATAATTGAAAAATGTTATTAACAAATTCATCAAAAAATTAATTGGTTAACAAATTACCCGGCACCAAAACTTTTTTTTTATGAAAATGATTCGTTTATTTTTCTGAATACGTACGAATTTTTTCAGATTTTTAATTAATCGTTGATTTTTTTTTTTAGAACAAAAATCAACCATTACTTACTTCGCATTCTGTTTTTCCTCTGTTCTGCGATTTTCATCTTTTTATCCTTTTAGAATGTCCTTTATCTCTATAATTGCACGACCGTCTTCTTTATTTACTGTGCAGATTGACTGGTGTAAAACGTTATTCGTAAGTGGCCTCCATTTTAATATTTCTGATAATTTCGCAGGATGAAAAAATTCAATCTTGACTACGAATTGCTGGGTCACCCAGATCTGGACGGACTATCATCTCAAGTGGAACATATCGGATTACACCGGAATTCGTGCTAGACGAGTACAGTACAATCGGGCTTGACTTCCGGATACGATACTCTGCAACAAGTGAGTAAACATTTTGATTACTCGTTTGAAACAAATCTACCACGCGGAAACTCGATCAGCGGTATAAACAGCTTTGGGTATGACTTCATTGAAGTATTTGGTGTACCAGCTCTTCGGGGAGGTGAAGATTCGATTCATATTTATCTTGTTGTGTAATACGTCCTCGAGCTCGTATTATTACGCCGCTCGTTAATTACTTTTGTGATGAGTTTCTAGATCACTAGTGTAGCACTTTTCCTGCATAGGTTACAAAAAATGTTATGCGATACTAGCGCGGTATCGTGAATATTATACGAAGCATGTGAAGTGGATTGCATTTACTACGCTCGTACCACAGCAATCACTCGGCTTCGGCTCATGCTCCTGTGGTAGTCGTGAAACTCGTGCGACCACTTCACTACCTGTGTATAATGTTCCCTTTAGAACGCTTGTAACGCAAAGTAGTAGTTTGATACTTGTTAGTGTACACTATGTTCGCATGCCGGTTTCCTGTTATCCGCTATTTTTTTTCATCCGGACTGTTATGGGGAGGATTTATAGTGACATAACTAATTTCTCCCGCCAAAACCTGGACCCCTTGTGTAACCGGTTTTAAAACATAGTGGCCGCGGTCGGGGAAAACAGGGAAAAGTAAATAGTCAACAAACCTATAAATAAATAAAAAGTACATGAAAAGAAGACTTGATAAAAAATTGGAAACATGTTGAAAAAAAAAAGGCGATTAAACATTAATATAATATTTACGCATTTTCATTTGCATCATTTTTTTTTTTTTTTTAAAATAAAAGTCCTTAGAAGTTTGGTCAGAAAAAATTCTGCATTGGTCAGTGAAAAGTCAGGGAATTCTTTTCCGGAGAAAAACGGCCACGATGTAGAAATACTGCACATTCTTCGAGAGGCCCGTTCATGCCGTTGTCATCGGCTCTAATTACCCATCGCAAGTAGATAGACTAAGTGAACCCAGGTTACACTATGCGTGATTATCTTTTGTGAGCAGCTTTTCGAGGGTTTTCTAATATTCGGAGAACTTCAAAGAATTCGCATGCACGCTCTTTTGACGTATAAGAGATCTAGAATTTTTTATATCCTACAGAACGGATGCGGTTCACATTTCAGTGCCCATGTTGATTTTCGCAGCAGTTTATAATATTCGATTTCCTTTATTTTTCGGAAGAGAAGAGAAGACAATGGTACTTCTTGCTTTACCGACCAAAATAGACGACTTCTCAGTTTTCACTATTCGTCGTTACTATGCGATGCGTATGCTTCAAATCTTAGAGGACTGTGTTAATAACATGAACGATTCGGCGTGCACAGGAATGTCGGTCGAAATCTTCCGAAAAATAAAGGAAATCGAATATTATAAACTGCTGCGAAAATCAACATGGGCACTGAAATGTGAACAGCATCCGTCCTGTAGGATATAAAAAAATTCTAGATCTCTTATACGTCAAAAGAGCGTGCATGCGAATTCTTTGAAGTTTTCCGAATATTCCAAAACCCTCGAAAAGCTGCTCACAAAAGATAATCACGCATAGTGTAACCTGGGTTCACTTAGTCTATCTACTTGCGATGGGTAATCAGAGCCGATGACAACGGCATGAACGGGCCTCTCGAAGAATGTGCAGTATTTCTACATCGTGGCCGTTTTTCTCCGGAAAAGAATTCCCTGACTTTTCACTGACCAATGCAGAATTTTTTCTGACCAAACTTCTAAGGATTTTTATTTAAAAAAAAAATAAAAAAAATGATGCAAACGAAAATGCGTAAATATTATATTAATGTTTAATCGCGTTTTTTTTTTCAAAATGTTCCCAATTTTTGATCAAGTCTTCTTTTCATGTACTTTTTATTTATTTATAGATTTGTTGACTATTTACTTTTTCCCCGACTTTTCCCTATTTTCAGTAAGCGAGAAGATCCAGCATCCCCTTAAAAAAATGCTCACACTTTAAACGAAATTGAAAGTAGAAAAATTGTAAACGCCATAAATCCCTATAACAGTTTACCGACTCCGTACACAAAGTGTTAATTATATATTTTGAATGATTTGAACAAGCCGCAGTACAATGTCCAATGTACAAGACATTAACGTGGCGACCGGCCGAAAGGCGTCGCTATCGGAAAACGTTGCCAACACCACCATCGATAACGTGAAAGAATCGTACGCAGACCGTAAAAAAAAGAAGCGAAAACTAATGAAGCATATGGAAACGAATCCGAAAGACATTTTCTTCAAGAACTTTTGTTGGGGAAACAATCCACAAAGTGTACGTAAAAAGATGTACGCGAGAACCTAACAAATTTCTTGTAATGTTAACAGTGTAATAATTTTCAGTCTTTGCAAAATATGCACATGGAATCGCAAATATCGGAAGGTATCGCAATCATCGACCCGGCCATCGATAGTCAACGGTTATCAAACGAATCTATCAATGTCAAACAAATGGAGATAACGAGCAATTGCGAGAACAACAAAGAAAACTTTCCGAAATCGGATCTCTATAATAATCATGTTAGTGAAGCGTATATTTCAAGAGTCGATAATGATGATTACGAATTCCGCGTGGACACGGAAACAAATTATAAAAACAACGAACGTAATGTTCCACAATCGAGTAACGGCCGCGACGTCAGCAAAAATCATCAAAATATTAGCAATGACTATCGAGACGACGTGAATAGTGAAAGTGACGAATCAAATGTTGATATAACTGACGAATCAAACGTTGATATAACTGACGAATCAAGCGATACGCTGAACGAGGTCAACGACGGGAATAACGACGAGGAGGACGATAAGGACCACGACGAGGACGACAGCGAGGGCTGCGACGGTAACAACGAAGAAAGTCGTAATGTCGCTTTTTGCATAGACGCATTAAATGACAAAATGTCCCGCGTCATGAAATTGAAGAAAAGTATTACGACCTTGGCAATGATTTTGCTAGTCCTTGCACTGTCGATTCGATCAAAATTAACATACACAACGATTATACTAATATTCAAAGTCCTAAACGCAATGTGCGAAGTTAAAAACTTACCGACAACAATAAAAAGTTTGTGGGCCGTATTGACGAGGGACGACGATATAGCGACTGCACGTCATTATTATTGCCAATACTGTTACACATACTATAATACATGTGACAAACCTCCGAAGAAGTGCAAGAAAACAAACTGTCCATCGCAAAAGAGCAAAAAAAAATGATAGCGTCGTATTTCATTCATTTAAATATAAAGTCCCAGCTTGAACAACTGTTTTCGAATGCAGCAGTAACAAGTTGTCTCGAGTACAGGTTCACGCGTAAAAAACAGAAAGAAGATAGCATAGAGGACATTAACGATGGTACGAAGTATAGACAGATGTCGCAGCCCGATGGGTTCTTGAGCAGCAAATACAACTTTACGTTCGGACTGTTCACAGATGGATGTAAAGTCTCGAATTCGTCTAATGTAAGCGCATGGCCGATAATGCTCACCATAAATGAGTTTTCGCCGCACGCGAGAAAGAAATACATCATTCTAGCGGGAATTTGGGTTGACAAGAAACATCCAGATTTACAACGTATTCTGTTACCAATCATAGATGAATTGAATTCATTGTACGCAACCGGAATGACATGGTACCATCCAATTGAACAACGAAAAATTACAAGCAGATTTTTGACGGTCATTTGTATCCTCGACTCGGCTGCGAGACCCGATATTTTGAACATGACTAAGTATAACGGATACTATGGCTGCACGTTTTGTTATAACAAAGGAGAACATTTGGGGGGAGAAGGAAGAGGTTCCATGGTGTATGCAAACGAAACGGTGCCATCCGATTGTAGAACGGACGAAGAGATGAGAAAAGATATGGAAAAAGCTGACAAGTCGCAAAAAAAAGTTCGCGGCGTCAAAGGCATCGCTACTATAGCACGCTTGGAAAATTTCGATTTGAGCTGCGGCGTGCCGGTGGACAGCATGCATAATGTGTACTTAGGTGTCGTAAAATTCCATTTCGAGTATTGTTTACAAGTAGCAAGTGACTGGAACGTCGGAACTCCGAACAATAAATACATACTGAATGAAATGCTAATGAGCATTCGTCCACCGAGCAAAATCTCACGAAAACCACAGCTGTTGGAAGAATGGACGCAGTGGAAAGCCTCACAGTGGAGGAACTGGATAGAATGGTACGCATTAGTTTTACTAGACGGGATAATCTCCGTAAAGCACCACAAACATCTAAGGTTACTGTGTCGCGCGGTATATATCTTGAACAAAAGTAGCATTAGTATGGGAGAAATCGCACAGGCACGAACTTGGTTACGAGAGTATGTCATGACCTTTGAAAAGTTGTATGGCAAAGACATGATGAGGTACAATGTACACTTATTGACCCACTTGGCAGACTCTGTAGAACACTGGGGCCCATTTTGGGCCCACAGCGCCTTCCCGTATGAATCGTACAATAAAAAAATTGTGGACAAAGTAACGAGCGCCAACGCCCGACCCTTGCAGATAGCGACACGTTTTTGGTTGGAACGTTTTATCGAAAACTCGTTCAATCATGACGGTATACCGCAAGAAGTCAAGACACTGGTACCATCGACTTTGACGGACGGGTTGAAAACTAAAAAAACCTACCCAGCTAATTCGAATCAGTCAGTATCATTGCAGATCAAATTCCTCAAACGTAGAAACAGACAAGAAACGAATGATAGCGAAATACATGCTTTGTCCAGTGCTGGATACAAAACTCCAAAAGAAATAAATCGTTATCAGCGTGTCACTATAAATGGTACGATAAAGTATGCTGCACAGGAAAACAAGGATGAAGAAACGCGACATTGTGACGGATTCATCTATTGCGACACTATTGGAGGATACGGTGAGATCACAGAAATCGTCCAAATTCTGTACGCCAATGACGACGACGACGACAATGACTCCTCGACGATTGTTAATGGAATGTTCGTTAACCAATTGCCAACTTCCGGAAATGCCTTTGATACCGAACATATTCAATGTGTAAAAAAATCGGATCAAACTTTATTTCTTGCAATTAACGAAAAAAATGTACGAGCGATGATAACACCAGCGATTGTGATTAGAACACTTAATGACAATACACTCATCATTTCGAGACTGTCGAATATGTGGGAAACGGATTAGAGTTGCCAAGTGAGAATAGAAGCTTTATATAATTACAATGAATATATAAAATTGCATATTTAGTTTTTAAAATATTCTAATAATTCTTTATCTTTGAAGATTGTCATCACCGTCGCACTACCGTCGTAATCGACGCCGCAAAAACAGTGGTGGCTTCGCCATCTACCTACTCCTCTTCTCATTCCAAATTTGCTGGGCATTGAAGGCATTAGACAAAAAACCACGAATATCACACTCTCCGCAACGGCTGTGCAATCGAGACAACCTATTGTGGATCACTGATACACACACACGCGCAGCTACTGGCGAACACACATCGATGCTGATCTCTTCTCCAGGAATTTATATGACTAATTTATTTTACGAAAATAGCACACTTTCATTGCATGCAACAACGAATCTGGATGCATGTTTCAGGTATTCCAACTCAATTATTTCGAAGAATAACTCTTCGACATTGTTCATTTTTATTAGAAACAAGGGATGGTCGTAGTAATCTTCTCGTCACAACCATACTCCACGTTCCCTCTGTACAGGTTAAAATAATGTGTATATTAATTATTTGTGTTACAGGTAATATTTGTTACAAAGATACTCACCGAAAAATCGGATACACTAGTGAACTACACAGCTGTAACCGTCAACGACTATAAACAAAGAGTCAACTGGGCACAACAGGATAATAACAACAATCACCAATTCAAATTACAGTACAACCTCGATTATCCGAAACCGTCGGGACCGGATCTAGTTCACATAATCAAAACGTACATTTTTACGAGCTTATGACACGTCTATAAATAAGATATGTAAATGAAATAATAGTATATCTTTAACTTCAAACCATATTTTCAACATGAAATCTTATTGCAAGGATTCTGTGAAATAAAGTCGTTTATTTTTTGTCAAATTCTATCTACGCGCTTTTCAGCAGCGAGATTTCGAAGCCGCCTCAGTGTGAACTGCGTGTGAAAGGTGACTTAAACGATTTAGTGTAGGAACTAGTCCTCGATGCACGCTGTCCGACTCTGCTGGGGTGAGTGACATTGTTTGGGAATGCCAGTATGCGAACGCATTAACGTTGGAATGTGAAGCGCGCTTCAACACGTTTGAACAAGGGCGCGTCTTTTGCCGCAGCGAACAACACCCAGGTAGTAAAAAAACATCAGGTATGAAGAAGTGATCTAAATGGGTTACCTTCAACCAAACCACGATTCAGATTATGGTCCGTTTCGATTAATACGGTCAAATCCAATACGGAAGCGCTAGGCGAATGGGACACTGGGTAGGATATTCGGTTGGATGGAACACGATCCAACCGACTATGGAAGCGAAGGTGGGTACACTGTACATTGGGTAGCATATATCAGGCTGGATTGAACACGATCCAACTGAATATAAAAGCGCGAGGCACGTAATAAACTGGGTAGGATATTCGGTTGGATTGATCACGATCCAACCAAATACGCCAGCGCTGAGCGAGTAGTAGACTGGGTGGGATATTCGGTTGGATAGAGCACAATTTAACCGAATATGGAAACGTCAAGTGAGTAGTACACTAGGTAGGATATTTGGCTAGATAGAACACGATCCAACTGACTACGGAAGAGAACGGTGGGTAATAGGGTGCGTAAGATTCTCGGTTAGATAAAGTATGATCCGACCGTATCTGGAAGCGCTCGTGGGTAGGACACTGGGCAAGACCGGTGAGTGAGATCGAACTTTGTCCTACTGTGATTAAGCACCACGTCTGTGCTTGCACCACCGTAGGATACTGGGTGAGAACGTTTGGTAGGACAAGTGACTAAATCCTACTCGGTAGGAAACTGGGTAAAAACTCCGTAAAATGGGATGGATATAAAGTTGGTTCGACTTGTTAGGGTACGCAGTTCGAGCCAGCAAGCTACACAACACACGTATACTTTGGTAACTGTGTATGAAAAAGCGCATACTTTGGTGACAATATTTCGCCGATTGACTACTTTATTTTAGTATTATTATTTACTTTGGTAATGCCGTGTTAAATAGTATACATCCGGTATATATTACTTCAGATAAAACTAAGAGACTGTAGGCATATAATGCAAACTGCATAATTTACTTAGTAAGGATAGTTGTAACTTTTAGTTCCGCGAAAATAGGCGTTCGCTAATTATATTAAGTAGATGTGTTTTCTATAAGCCAACACATTATTGATACTTATTCGCCGAATTAAAATTCATGTGTAAGTTGTCACTTTGCGTGTACAACCGTACCATTACAATAAAATAATGAAAATAATAAACATAAGTACATATATTCGCACTTTGAGCCAGCATGATACACGACATACGTATACTTTGGTAACTGTGTACTAACAAGCGCATACTTTGATGACACTATGTCACCAAGTGATTACTTTGGTAATACCGCGTTAAAAGGGATACATACAGAATATGTTGCTTGAGATAAAAACCCGAGACTTTAAGCATATAATGCAAATTGCACATTTTATTTACAAAGGACAGTCATAAGTTTTGGTTCCGCGGAAATAGGCGTTCGCTCATTTCATATCAAGTCGATATGTTTTCGATAAGCCACCGCATTATGGGTACTTATTCGTCGAATCCAAATTCATAAGTACGTTGTCACTTTGCGTGTACAATTGTATGTATGTATGTATTTAATGATTCCCCTAAGGGTTACATGGACTCCGTTTACAGTTTTTTACACACCTTTTCCTCACTCCCTCTCTCTCACAAACCCTCTCTCTCTCGCTCCCGCACGCTTACATATTTTCTTGTCTCTATAATCGCTCCGTCTCCACACTCTCTCTCTCTTTCTCTCTCTCCCACGCGCTTACATCTTTCCTTACAACTATTGTCACTCCTTCTCCCACATGCTCTCCCTCTCTCTCACTCCCGCACGCTTTTCTTACATCTATTACCGCACACATTTTCTTACATCTATTGCCGCGCCGCCCATTGCCGTTTTACTGTTCTCTCTCCCCGTGCCTCTTTCCTCGCATTTTAAATTGTTTTTTTTTTTTTTTCGCTCTCTTTCTATCTCGCTCCCTCCATCACCCTTTCCTCTCCCTCCACTTCCTCTTTTTCTTGTCGGCTATCGTTAGAGTAATTCCTTACTCTAACGGTTTCCTCCGCTTCCGTTTCCTTTACATGTACTCCGCTCCTTTCTTCACTCCATCCTATTCTCCGTCCACTCATCCGCATTCATACCTCTTTCTTCCATTCTTTCCTTTCTCATCTTTTCCAGCTCTTTCATCCATCTCTCTCCCGTACCTCTTTCATCCAGTATTTCCCTTATTCTTTCACCTATGCCCCTCTCCTCCTCGCTTCCCCCTCTGCATCTATCTAACACGTGCTCCCACGACTCACTCTCTTCTCCACATATTCGACATTCTCTCTCTTCATCCCTCGCCCAGTACCTGCCTTCTCTCATTTCATTTCCTAGTCTGAACCTTGCTATCCTCCTACATATCTCCTCCCCCCACCCTGACCTTAGGTATCTCGGAACTTCCTCAGTTCTTATTTCCCGGTACCATTTGTTGTATCTCGACTGCTCTATTTTCTCCATCCTTTCCCTTTTCTGCTCTAATATGTCTTCTCTTTCCTTATTCTCATATCGCTCCCTTCCCACTTCTTCTCGACCTCCCTGTCCCTCTCTCGCCTGCCCTCCTCTGAACTTTCTCCTCTCTCTCTCCCATTTCGACAGCTCTTCTTCTTCTTTCCTCTCTCTATCAATAATTTCCTCTAAGCACGCTCTCGCTATCTCACTGCCTTTCCCTCTTCTTAGCTTTTCCTCAAAGTTCCATGCTCTTCTCCCCGCCCTCGTTCTCAATTTATCTCTTTTCGCTTCTTCCCTCACCATATAGCCCGGCGTTCTCCAGTCCACCCCTAACGTCCATCTTATATATCTTTCCTGCATGGCCTCTATATCCTTTCTCTCCTCCCCTCCCCATATCTCTGTCCCGTATCCCATCACTGTCCACACCAACGTGACGAACAGCCACATCCTCCTCTTCCAATCCCTACCAAATTTTCTTTTTCCTATTCCCCACACTTGTCTCATTACCGCCCCTGCTTTTTTCAATCTGTCTTTTATATGCGCTTCCTGGCCCCCATTCCTTGTAAAGCTGTACCCCAGGTATTTGAATTCCTTAACCTCCTCTATCTTTTTTCCTTTCCATTTCCAGTCCACCTGCTTGCTCTTTCCCCCTCCTTTCCTAAACCTCAACACCTTAGTTTTCCCTACATTCACCTCTAGCTTGTTTTTATCGAAGTACTTCTCTAGCCTCCTGATATACTCTCCATCTCCTCTTCCCTTTCTGCCAGCACCACTACATCGTCTGCGTAGGCTAGTGTGCAGATTCTTCTTTCTTCTATTTTTACCCCTCCCCATCTGCCTTTCCTGAGCTCTTCCTCCATATCCGCGGTCAGCAAGTTGAAGAGTGCGGGGCTAATCGCGCACCCCTGTCTGAGTCCTTTAGCCGTCCAAAATCTCTCTCCTGTCTCTCCCCTCGCTTTCACTCTGCTTACTGTCTCACCGTATACTTCTTCTATTCTTTCCCTTAGCCCTTTCCTCACACCTCTCCTCTCCATCGCTTTCCACAACACCTGCCTGTCAACCGAATCGAATGCCGCTCTTAGGTCCACAAAGAGAGCAATTACCTTGCCCTTCTCTTTCTTTACCTCTCTATTCACTATATAATTCAGCGCGTACACATTATCTATTGTTCCTACCCCTTTCCGAAACCCCGTCTGATTTTCTGGAATCATCCGTTTTTCCTCTACTTCCTTTTCTAGTCTTTTCGCCAAAATCATCGTATATGTCTTGTATAGCGATGGCATTAGCGTTATTCCTCTATACTCCTCGACCTTCATACCTTCTCCTTTTTTGACTATCGGCACTATTATTCCCTCCATCCATTCTTCCGGCCACCCGTCCCCTCTCCACACTCTCCTAAAAATTTCCCATGCTATCTCCTCTGTTCCCTCTCCTCCACATTTCCATGCCTCATTTGGGATCCCATCCCCTCCCACGGCCTTCTCTTCCTTTAGCTTTCTCACCGTTCTCTTTACCTCTTCCTTGCTTAATTCCGCTTCGTTCCCCTCTCTTAACCCTCCACCCCTTCCGCTCCTCACTCTTTCTTCTACCCCGCCCAGCAGCCTCATAAAGTGTTCCTTCCATTCATGCTTCTCTATACTCTCATTTACTCTCTTGCTTCCTTTCCTTCCTCTATTCACTATTTCCCATACCTCGTTTTCCGATCTCGCATCCGCTACTTCTCTTGCCAACCGTTCCTGTTCCTCGTTCTTCTTTCTCTCACATAACTCTTTATACTCCTTCTTCTTCTCTGTGTATGCTTCTCTTGACCCTTTTCCTCCTCTCCATTCCCTTAAGCTCTTTCTTAGTTCTTCTTTTTTCGCTCCACATCCGTCATCCCACCACCCTTCCTTCCTATACCTCTCCTCTCTTCCTCCCTCTCTCTCGCTTCTGTTTATCTCCTCTTTGATTTTCTCCGTTGTCTTCTTTATCATAACTTGCACTTCTCGCCCCTCTGCTTTTGTGCCTTCCATGCCTCTTGCGTATTCTTCTTTCATCCTCTCCGACCATTTCCCACTCTTCGCTCTCTTCTTCCCTCTCTTCTCTTTCTTTCTTTCTGCCCTTCCTTCTGCCATCGTTACCACCAGGGGGTGGTGATCCGATTCGACTCTATCCTGAACCCTCATGCTTTTTATTCCTTTTCTTGTATCATCGTCCCCTAGCACATAATCTATTACCGTTGCCCCTCTCGCTCCAGTGTATGTATATTCCCCTTCCTCGTCCCCTTCTATGTCTCCATTTAGTATCTGCCAACCCACTTCTTCTACCAGTTTCACAAGCCTCTTCCCCGCTCCGTTTAGAGTTTTGTCTTTCGATCTCCTGCCTTCTTCTCCTTCCTCTCCTCCGTCTCTAACTTTACCTCCCTCTGTTCCTGTTCTCGCATTGAAATCACCTCCTGTTATCACCCTCTCTCTTTCTGCTCGATTCTCCATCCATCCTCTTATGCTCTCTACCTTCTTGCTCATGTCTTCATTTACATATACCGCTACCACCGTCCACTTTTCCTGCCCTGCCTTCACCTCTTTCACCATCAGTCCCTCTTCCTCCGCTTGCCTCTCCTCGTTCTCCACTGCCATCTCTTCTCTTACCCCAATTATCATCCCCCCCCTCGCCCTGCCTTTCTTTCTCTCCCTTTTCGCCCATTGTGCTTCCCATCTGTACCTCTCTGGCAATCTCCTGCTAATCTTTTCCCATCCCTTCTCTTCTAACCATGTTTCCATCAACACTATGACCTCCCACTTCCCGATCTCCTTCCAAAATTCCTTGTCCTTATTTGCCACTCCTGCCACGTTCCAGAATGCTATTCTCCATCTGCTATCCCTCCCTCCCTTTTCTTTCACTCCCTTGGCTTGTATCTGCTTTCCTATGTGTTTTTGTCCGTTCTGTCTTTTCTCCTCCTCTGGCTTCATCTAACCTCCTCTTTTCGCGTTCTTCTTCTTCTCTTCTACTCTCCTTCTCGCGTGTTTCTCCTTCTCTCCTGTTTCTTTCCTTTTTATCTCTCATATTACCTCTCCAATCCCTCAATCCTTCTCTCTGCTCATCCCACCACCACATTCTACCATTTATCTCTATCTTCCCATAGCTCCCATTTTTCCCTCTATCATTGCCTGTTTCCCGTCCGTTCCTCTTTTTCCTATCTCTTTCGCCTCCTCAACCTTTGCCAGCACTCCGATTCCCTCTAACAACCTCTCTGCCGTTTGTTTAGCTGTCCCTGCTACTTCCACGCCTTTTATGATCACCTTCCTTCTTCGGTTTTCTCTCTCCTTTAGCTCTAGTTTTCTTTCCAACTCCTTTACTCTTTTAGCCATCTCGCTTCTCTCCTCTCCTTCCATTCCTCTGCCCTCGTCTCCCTCCACGCTCCTTTTCTCCCTTCCCAGCTCTATCCCTTTTATTTTTTCCTCTAACTCCTCTATTTTTCTCTTCACTCTTTCTGTCTCCACGAGCCTTCGTTCTATTGCATTTATCTATTGCATTTATCCTTCGTTCCATCTCCTCTTTCTCCTGCCTAGCTTCCTCTTTTTCTTTTTCCATCTCTTCTCTGATCTTCGCTATCTCCTCTTTTACCTCTCTTCCCTGCCCTCTAACATCCTCTCTGACCTCCCTCATCTCACTTTTCAGTTCTGTTCTCATTTCTCTAATCAGCTTCTCTATCCCTGTCATCTCTTCTTTTTTCTGTTCTGGCGATCGTCCCACCAGCTTACTTTTCCGAAATACTCTATCCTCCCTATCCTCTATCCCTTGCTCCTCGATTTGCTCTCTCTTTCTCTTCCACATCTCGTTAATCTCCACTATACTTCCTACGCTCGCACTCCTTTCCCTCGCCAGTCTCTCGGCGTTTCTTTTCCTACCTCTCTTACTCCCCTCCTCCTCTCTCCCTTCGTCGCCTTGCTTCTCGCCTGGCATTCTCTTGGCGTTCTCTGCTATGTTCTCCCTACTCTACTCTCGTCCTACTCTCGCCCCCCACTACACTCCTCTTACCTCTGCTCTACCTCGCTGCTTACTCTACTCCTTCTCTTCTCTCACGTTATTTTCTTCTCCTTATCGCTGCTGCCACCTTCCTCACCTGTCTCCAACTACCCTACCTCTCTTCTCCTCTTCCCTCTCACCTTCACTTTCTCTATTCCTAACCTATTTCTTGCCTTTTCTTTACACTCTTCTCCCTACTTTTCCCCTCTGTCCTGCCCAAGCCCTTATGTCCCTCTGACTTAGGGTCCCTGTCCTACTCTCTTGACCTGCCTTACTCACTTCTTAACCCACTCTGCACCTTACTGTCCCCACACAATCTCTCACACCTTTCACGCACGTCACTCCACACTCGCACCGGAAACGGAAGTCAATGCAGCAGGCAATGGTCGTATGGTAACCCTGTGAAGTCCATTTAACCTGCATAGTAGCAGTAGTTCTCATCAGCGCCAGTTTCGAGCCGCCCCCTTCCCTGTTGGCCCGTGTACGTATGCACGGGTGTAAGATTCAACGTCTGTTACAAATTTCATGTGTAAGCTTTCGAAGTTGTTACATTTCGCGGTTGTTTCAAAATAATGTTGTTAAATTCTGAATGTGTTCATTTTAGATGTGAAAGCTTTTCGATGTGTAATAAATTTGCGGTGTACGGTTTGTCGGATGTTAGAAAAATCGTTTGTTAGAAAGTCGTTGTGTAAGCTTGAACGCCGTGTGCCATTTCGTGAAGTGTACGATTCAGCTGTGTTACGGTGAACCTGTGTACGTTTGAAGGTGCCTGACTTTGGGGACACAATTTCGCCGAATTACTACTTTGGTAATGCCATGTTAAAAGGTATTCATACACACTATGTTGCTTAAGATAAAAATAAAAGGTTCTAGGTACGCAATGCAACGCATCATTAACTTAGCATGGACATTCCTGATTCTTCTTTTCGTGAAAACAATCTTTCGCTGATACGATATTGAGTCCACACGTTTTCAATAGCTCGGACCTATGCCTAGCGCATATTATGGTGACAATAGTTTGCTGAGTGACTGCTTTGGTAACGCCGCGTTTTAAGGTGTATATACTGCCTATGTGTGTTACTGAAGGAAATGGCTATAATTTTCAACAGACTACATTGCGCGGACTTAGGTATACAATAGGGAGTGCATGATTTACAAAGACTGGACAATCCTTATATATGTTTTCGCTCATATTGGCATTTGCTGAGTACATATCGAGTATGTAAGTTTTCGATCGAACCTGGCGCATTATTAGTATGTATTCGTCAAGTACACATTTGTATGTATTCCGTAACCTTGCATCCACGGCTGGACACTTTCAGTCAAATAATTTATATTATTATGAATAAATATGTATGCAAATGGAACTGGAAAATGCTAACGTTCATGTTGTCAATAGGATATCGGAAAATATTTGTTGATAATATTTCTCATATGAATTAATTTATTCGAAAAATATTAAATATGTACGCTTATAACTTGGATGCATAATGTTAATCAGAAATTCCATGAAATGCACTAAGTTATTATTGTAAGGAATACATTTGGCGTTACCGGAATGCGGAATGAATTATAACTCTTATTTTGTGTAAGTCGATGACGATGCATATATATACATTTAGTGACACCGAAATGCGCTATTATTCATATTCTGTTCATTTCGGTGACACCGCTTTTATATAAATTAGATGTCACCAAAATCCGCGTTAGAGCATATAGTGGCGTTTTCAGTAACGTCACCGAAATGTGCAACGAATTCCCTAATGATCATTTCGGTAACACTATCCATACGTAAAAATATGCACTACCTGCATATAAAGTCTTCAATTTTGATTTTATCCAAATGATACTGATACCTAACCGTACCTTAATTATGATACCACATCGCTAAGCCGTAATTAACCAGTAGTGCTGTTCATTTGTTGATTTATTGTGCAATAAAATGATTCTTATTGCGGCAGCTGAAATTTTGGTAAATTCGGGTTAATTCGAAGAGATTCGAAGAAATATTGTCTCATACCATTATAAGCATGAACAGTGAGCTCATTGGAATATTTATGCGGTGAATAATATCAATTACAGTCGGTTAATTGAGTTTATAAAGTAAATTTTGCTCGAAGGAATAATTTGTAAGTTTTGGTAACAGTGACCAAATCCTGCATATTATATATGACTCGTTCGGTGACAGTCACCAAAGATGCCATAAGTCACCGAAATACGCACATTGTTGAACGAATTGTCACCGAAATTAACATATCGCCTATATATATATCCATATATATATATATATATATTGTAACCGATTTTTGCCTACTGCTTCAAAATCCCCAATCGAGACGGCTACAAAACCCGTCTCACTCGGCCTTAAGGGCGCCAGCCGCGAGAGCGAGAGCTCTCGCGACAAAATTTTAATTTTAAGGGCCGAACGAGAGACGAGAGCGACCCGGCGTCGCTCAGCCTTGGGAAATTGGTAGAGGGGGTGGTTCGGTCACCTCCGCGAGGGGGAAACAGAGACTGAGACGAAATTATGGGAACTCCAAAAGATATTTATTTTAGCGAATATCGGGAGCGTGGTCGAGAAGCGACTAGCATGCACGCTCGTTCCCTCAATAACCCAAAATCTTTACAACCAAATAATAACAATAATGCGTAATTAGATTTGATCACAACAATACGGTAACGGATAATCGGCGATCGACAGTGTTCAGGATTTCGATACTCGCGTTCAAACAACTAACGTGGATCGCAGCCACGGTACCTTTTGCAACCAACAAATGTTCGTTCAGCCCGATCGCAGCGGGAGTACGCGGAATCTCATAAAATCGGAAACAAGGAAAATATAATAAGAAATCGGAAAAATGGAAGTATTAGTTAATAGCAAGAGAATTGATATAATCGGAAATTGACTAATGGACTCGCACGAGGCGCAAACTATGGAATGTAATAGAAGATTAACGAGAACCTTCCAGGCAACTAATTTAACGGAAGCTAGATGGAATGAAAGAAATGAACTTTACTGGATTCTGCCCCGAGAACTAATTCCGCGTGCCGCGCACGAAGACGTACCGTCCCCACGATAACGAGCCGAGTTTGCTCTATTCTAACTCTAGCCTCAAACCGAACCCGTACGACGACCTCACCGGTTTCGTTGCAGTTGCGGGAGCTTCTCGAGTGGTCCTCGGCCAGAAGTCCCACTTCGCGTTTGGCAAGGTGTCGGTATTCTCGCGAGACGTTAAGCACGGATCGGCAACGGTCACGACGTCCTTCCTTCTCGGGAGCCTACGATTGAGTCCTCGAGAGAAGTAACGTTCTCGCGATCGCGGGTTTTTGTTCCCCCCACCCTATGCCTGTCTTTCGCCCTCTACTCTATTTGTCCGAGTTCCCCGAATTACGGAGATCTCGCGCGGTTCTTTGAATTTCCCCGCGTTCGTTGTGACGTGAACGCGAGGGTTTGAGTACGCTCGTGGTGGGAGGTGAATCCACGGGCGTCGTTGCGCGTAGACGCGGGAACTTCGGTGGGACGAGCGAGATGCGGACATAGCGACGAGCCGGACGCTGTAGATCTCGTTAGCTGGTGGCTCGTCGTGTTCAGGCGGCTTCGGAGGGTGGAGAGCCCGGTGTCGATAACGTCGCGCGCTACCTCGGTAGCGACGCGACTGAACGGCGAGAGACTGGTCGAGGTGCCGGTCTTGTGTGGCTGCGGCAGGATCGATAGCGAGGCTCCAGCCTGCTGACGGTGCTGACTGCGGCGAGATCGGTAGCACGGCTCCAGCCTGCTGACGGTCGCCGGGAGGCGGTGCGGTGTCCTTGAGGCGGCTATGACCGTCGTACGCTCGAGAGGATTAACCAAAAAATAAAATAGAACTCGGAATTAATAGTGGGAACGGTTCGCTCGCGATTGACCCTGTCTGGTTGCCTGGAAGGGACTCTTCCCGGTAGGGAGAATGCCGTGTGCCGTGCCGATACATGGGAGAGCCAGAGATTCGGCTCTCTTTGTGGCGGGGCAGAAAAGCCCCGTCACAATATATATATATATATATATATATATATATATATATATATATATATTGTGACGTGATTTTTCGATCACCGTCACAAAAATACAAATTAATTAACGTTTTACGGATACGGCTATCGATTTAGTCCGGTTAGCCCGTTATAGTTCCCGCTTTACTGCCCCTCGGCTTTCCAGGTACCGTCCAGCTCTCGTTTAAGTAAAGTCCGTTAAGTAACGATCCAGTTTAGACTTTGCTGATGAGCTAGAGTGTGTGAGAAGCTTGAGATAAGCTAAAAAGATTCAGTTCAGGTCGGAAGCCTCGGATCTATTCGGTGGAGAGAATCTCGAAGCAGTGAGAAACACGAATAGAGACGAG
Source organism: Amblyteles armatorius (assembly GCA_933228735.2). Taxonomy (NCBI): domain Eukaryota; kingdom Metazoa; phylum Arthropoda; class Insecta; order Hymenoptera; family Ichneumonidae; genus Amblyteles; species Amblyteles armatorius. The sequence continues at coordinate 3,339,692 of OW121694.1, read as the reverse complement.
CCCGACGAGATTTCGTCGCGAAAACGTCAAAGTCCGGTGCGAACCCGGCACTCCGTTTAGGTGATAATGCAGGACGTTGGAGAACAGGCGGAAGTTTTAGTACGGTCCGGGCAAGGTCGGAACACCTTGTGCTGTGTTTTAGTTCAGAGAGAGAGCCTTGTTTTCACGTCCTGAATTAGGAGTAACGATCGCGACGAATCTCAAAATTTACCGCGTTACGGTTTCGGTTCCCGCTTAAGTGACGCTCTGGAAAGAGTTCAAGAGGGCAGTAGCTATCGGCTAAGGATCTCGCGATAATCATAACGCTTCGTTAGAATATCGTCATAGGCTGGTCAGTCTGCCGAGAGTCGTCCTCGAGGTTGCTCGGACCTCTCGCGCTACCGGTGTTTACGTTTGGGCTATTGTCTCGCGCGCTGAGTCGTTCGCTCTCGCTCGCGCTGCCGTAGACTCCGGCCTTCGCTCTCGCTTCGGTTCGCGTACCTCGCTCGCGCTACCTGTCACTTCGTATGTTCGATTGTTGACTCGCGTAAGCTGTGTTTCGTGCGGATTCGGTTCCGATTTTTACGACCGATTTTTCTGTGCTCGAGATGCGTCTGAGGGATGCTCTTGAGGTGCAGTGAGTGTGGTGAAGTTCTCAAGGCATCGCGAGGTGCAGTTCCCGCTCATTATGGGATTAAAGTACGCTGATCCGGTGAGTTTATCGTTTCGATAATTTTCGATCGCGTATCGATCCATTCCCGTTACGCTCGCTCCGACCCCCCGGTCAGCCGAGTGCTCCCGATGCGCGAGTGTGCGATCCCGTGGCTTACCAAGCCAACAAATTAGAGTTCACGTTAATTAAGAGATTCGGGATTCCGATATTTGAGATTTCGCGTTTTCGATTTCGCGTTACTTTATTGGCAAAGGATCGAGACCCTTCTACCATAACCCACATCCTGAGCAACCGTGCATTTCCGCAACCGGTCGCTTTCGCGAATGCATCGGCGTTAGTTCTCGTTCCGTTAAGTTCTCGTTTGTGTGATCTCGTTCTTTTTTGTTCTGTCTTCGTGTATTTCGGTTGCGGAGGTCGGCCTGTTCCACCGACCTCCAGATTAGTCCGGCTTGGCGATTCCGGCGATACAAAAATCGACCCTGCGGAGGTCGGCCGTTCCACCGACCTCCAGTTTAGCCCGGTTGTTAATACCGGCGAAACAAAAATTAACTGGCGCCCACCGGGACGTCGATGCATCCGTAGAAGCGGGCGGCCGAAGGTGACGTTTTCTGAGTTCTCGTTTTCGCGCTTCGCTCCCGTTCGGTTTGAGCTCCGGTTTTCGCATTTTCGGTTTTGTTTTTTTTGTGTTTTTTGTTGTTCGCGTTGAGATCCGGGAAAATACGTCACAATATATATAGTGCAACCGTATTTTGCCCGTTCCTATAAAATCCCAATCGAGACGGCTACAAAACCCGTCTCACTCGGCCTTAAGGGCGCCAGCCGCGCGAGCGAGAGATCTCGCGACACATTTTTAATTTTAAGAGCCAAACGAGAGAAAAGAGCGACCCGGCGTCGCTCAGCCTTGGGAAAGTGGTAGAGGGGGTGGTTCGGTCACCTCCGCGAGGAGAAAACAGAGACTGAGACGAAATTATGGGAACTGAAAGATGTTTTATTTTAACGTAGATCGGGGGCGTGGTCGAGAAGCGACTAGCATGCACGCTCGTTCCCTTAATAACCTAAAAGCTTCACACCAAAAAAATAACAATAATTCGTAATTAGGTTCGACGACAAAAATACGGTAATGGCTAATCGGCGATAGACAATGTTCCGGATCTCGACACTCGCGTACAAACAACTAACGTGGATCGCAGCTACGTACCTTTCGCAACAAACAATTATTCATTCAGCCCGATCGCAGCGGGAGTACGCGGAATCTCATAAAACCGGAAACAAGAAAGATATAATAAGAAATCGGAAAAGTGGAATCATTAGTTAACAACAAGAAAATTGATATAATCGGACATTAAATGATGGACTCGCACGAGGCGCAGACTATTGAATGAAATAAAAGATTAAACGAGAACCTTCCAGGCAAATAATTTAACGGAAACTAGGTGAAATGAAAAGGTGAACTTTACTGAATTTTTCCCCGAGAACTAATTCCGCGTGCCGCGCGCGGAGACGTACCGTCCCCACGATAACGAGTCGAGTTTGCTCTATTCTAACTCTAGCCTCAAACCGAACCCGTACGACGATCTCACCGGTTTCGTTGCAGTTGCGGGAGCTTCTCGAGTTGTCCTCGGCCAGAAGTCCCACTTCGCGTTTGGCAAGATGTCGGTCTTCTCGCGAGACGTTAAGCACGGATCGCCAACGGTCACGACGTCCTTCCTTCTCGGGAGCCTACGATTGAGTCCCCGAGAGAAGTAACGTTCTCGCCATCGCGGGTCCTTTTTCCCCCCACCCTATGCCTGTCTTCATTTCGCCCTCTACTCTATTTGTCCGAGTTCCCCGAATTACGGAGATCTCGCGCGGTTCTTTGAAATTCCTCGCGTTCGTGGTATCGTGAACGCGAGGTGTTGAGTCCGCTCGTGGTGGGAGGTGAACCCACGAGGGTCGTTGTGCGCCGATACGGGAACGTCGGTGAGTCGAGCAAGGCGATGAAATCGCGACGAGCCGGACGCTGGAGATCTCGGTAGCGAGTGGCTCGTCGTGACAGGGTGGCTTGGTGATCGGTCGGCGGGTGGAGGACCCGTCGTCGGTAACATCGCGTGCTACCTCGGTAGCGGCGCGACTAAACGGCGAGAGACTTGTCGAGGTGCCGGTCTTGTGTGGCTGCGGCGAGATCGGTAGCGAGGCTCCAGCCTGCTGACGGTGGCTGGCTGCAGCGGGATCGGTAGCAAGGCTCCAGCCCGCTGTATGTTGCTGGGAGGCGTCGGGATGTCCTGGCGGCGGTTATGATCGCCGTACGCTCGAGAGAGTTAATCGGAAACGAAAAATAAGAAAAATTAATCGTGGGAACGGTTCGCTCGCGATTGACCCTGTCTGGTTGCCTGGAAGGGACTCTTCCCGGTAGGAAGAATGCCGTGTGCCGTGCCGATACATGGGAGAGCCTGAGATTTGGCTCTCTTTGTGGCGGGAGCAGAAAAGCCGCGTCACAACTCCTCCCCCCCTACGGTAAGGCCCTCCTCGGCCGTATTAGACCCTGGTACAGCTCGGGAGGCAATTATCATGGCTCGGAATTTTCGCGAGACGGCAAGTCCTCGCACGGGCAATCAGACATGGTCATTATGGCGTAGCGTGAGTAAAGAAGCCAGATTGCATGCGTTAAGGCAGTAGTCTGCTTTACAGGCTTCGAAAAATCGATTTTTCGTTTTTGTCTTAAATCTATTCCAAAACTATCCAAGAATATGTGTTCAAAATTTTAGAGGCCAATTGGACATATTTTCGAAGCTAGATCAGTTTTAGTGGCCGAGCGTCGAGCAGGTGCGAATGCTCGGGCAGACCCGAGCGCGCGCGCTCCACCCCTTCGTGTATTCTATTGTTTGACTATACTTGTATATACCTGAAAGCATTGAACGGTCCTTTGAAATATTATTTGGAGGTTCTAGAAGGTCTGTGTTGAGTAGTTGTTGGGATAACGGTATACAATATAACGGTAAACTATAGCTCTCGGAATCGGCTTCTACACTGCTATTTGTAGCGTCAGCTTTCAGTTTCATTTTTGATTTTGCCGAGCGCACATCGAAATGTCAAGCTACCCGAAAGGTGATCGATGTAAAAGACAGCGTGCTGCGGAACCGCGAAAGCGAAAATTTCACGGCAATCGTTTTACCAGTGTATCATCGGACGACGGAGACTTACACACGAGTCGCAGTGAGCAAAAGTTGAAGGCAGCAAGCAGCGATGATATCATTATTCATTCATCGCACTGCTACCGCATTATTGAATTCATATCGGTGTTTCTCGCTCTTTCGGAAATCGCAATTTGCAGATCATGCAAACAAAAATTAACGTTTGCAGAAAGCGGTCATCGAGGCCTAGGATTTAAAATTGTTGTTCAGTGTAGGTGTGGTCGTCGCGAAATCCAGTCAGGACCATTTATAAATACCGGCTACGAAATCAACAGACGGATTGTTTTTGTTATGAGGCTTCTTGGTATCGGACGAGCAGGGATAAACGTATTCTGCGGCCTTATGGATATTTCTGCAGGTTTTGCAAAATCTACTTATCAACAAATCGTTGAGCATTTGTACGCAGCGTCGAAGACACTGTTCGAGAGTACCTGCGAAAAAGCCGTCACGGAAGAGAAAGAAAAAAACGTTGAACATGGAAGACCTGCGAATCATTTGAAGGTTTCGGGCGATGGATCGTGGAAAAAGCGCGGTTATACTTCTTTGTACGGTGTAACAACGCTCATCGGATACTACAGTGGCAAAGTAATCGATCTGATTGTAAAAAGTGGTTATTGTCATTCGTGTACCATACATAAAAATAGTTTGGATGAAGATGCATTTGAGGAGTGGTATGAGGATCATAAAGACTCATGCTCCTCAAATCATACAGGTTCGTCTGGGAAGATGGAGATAGATTCCATAACAGAGATGTTTTCGAGATCCGTCGAGAAATTCGGAGTTATGCACAGTAATTATATCGGCGATGGCGACTCCAAAACTTTTACTGGAATCTTAAATAGCAATCCTTACGGGGACGAGTGCACAGTGACGAAAAATGAGTGTGTTGGACTTTCAAATGACGATTTATTGACGCGGTGCTTAGGCGGACGGACTCAAAATTCGAACGAATCCTTCAATTCGATTGTGTGGCGCCTAAATCCGAAACACGTAAATTCCGGCTATAAATCCGTCGAAATAGCAGCAAATATGGCTACAGGCATTTTCAACGAAGGTTATTCAGCTGTGCTTTCTACCATGCAGCTCCTCGATATTGTCATCGGGCAGCAATGCAAAAATTTTGCTGACACCGTCGATGCTGAGCGCATAACGCGGGAGAACCGGCGCGCATCACTTTCCAGCAAGGAGGCTCGTACAGCTCGAAGATCGGAAAGCCTCCGCCAAAACGAGTTTTTTGAAGAAGAGGAAGGATTATTGTATGGCCCGGGGATAGCCGATTAACATCTAATTAGTGTAAGTATCCAAAAACTTAAATTTTTTGGACCGAAAACTTTACAGCCCGTTTTCTCGAGTTTTCATTTTCACAAGTCTTGGAAAACGGTGCCGGCGATAGTAAAAACAATATATGTCCGATCGAAAAAAACCAAAGTGATCTAGCTTCAGTATTGAATTATCTTCTATTTGAACTAAAAAAGTTAGACAAAAGCACTCAGGCACTCTAAATTACTTGTTTTGCAACTTAAAGTGAATTTTTTTTTTCAAAAAAGTGAATTTTTTTTTCAAACTTCGAAAAAATTTGGAATTTCGTCATTTCTTCGGTATTTTTTTAGTTCATATAGAAAAGGAACTTATAAAAACTAAAAAAAAATTTGGTTCCACTGTTTCAGATGCATCGCACGACCTCCATCACCGGCACCGATTTACGAGTGCACACTCCAGGCACCCCAGAAAAATCGTTACAACTTTGGCAAATTTCAATAATTTGTAATAATAAAAATTGTTTTTTAAAGCTTGAATATAATATACTATCGTTTCAAAATTTCGTTTACCGCAATCATTTCCTTCCCTTTCAAAAAAATTGTTGAAAAAACGCTTTTTTTCGGCTCCTAAAGCAGACTACTGCCTTAAATGCCATGTCGTCGGTTACTTCCATATTTCGCAACGATACGTCGCGCGCTCGCTGCCTACCGCGATTATTGGGTAAGCGCATTCCTCAAATAATTTGACGTTGACCCGGGGTACAATATCCCTCCCCCCAAGGGGAAAAGAAATTTGCGATTTCTTTTGCTCGCATCCAGCGAGATTTTTCGAATGTATCCCGCGTCTTCTTTTTTTTTTTTTTTTTTAACAAAGGAAATTTTTTGGTTGGCTGGTCGCGCGGCCAGTGCGGCGTGCTGCGCCACCGGAGTTGCTGACGGTCGCGGGGTAATGTCCGGTGAGGTGCTGATCACGAGTTTTAGCGTCTGTATTAACCGGGTATTCCGTAGTTTGATTATTCATTTTAAATTCGACCAGCAACTACTTCGGCTCGCTGATTAACCACCATGAGCCCGCCAATTAAGGTAAGACTACGTACTTTTGTCTTTTTATCTAATATGTTCGCTTTGGGGGAAGTTGATTTCCGTTTTTTACGTAATTTTTTTCCTTGGTATGTTCCAGAGGAAACGCGTGTCGTTGTGCTGCTGGGAGACGGCCTATAGCCCGGAAAGTAATCTGGATGCTGAGCGGTATCGCTCCCCGAGCCCGGAGGTCGAGATCGTCGGGGTCGTGGGCGATTTTCCCGCTGAGTCGTCTGCCGGCGCCGAGGAACCGAAGGTCATTGACCTCACCGTTGACGATGACTCGGATGGAGATTTATTCTTCGGCGAGGATTCTTGTTCCGGCACTTCTTCGGGGTGTTCCTCCCCGGAGTCCCCTGGCGAGGATTCTTCCTTGGAGTACTTGGGCGAGGACTTTTCTCCGGAGTCTCCTGACGGGGATTTTTCCTCGGAATCCTTGGACGAGGATTTTTCCCTGGAGTCCCCTGACGAGGATTTTTCTCCGGAGTTCTGCCCGGAGCAGGCCTTGTTGGACCGCTGGGTTCGGGTCCCGTCGCCGGCGGAAGTTACTTCCCGGGAGGCGCCGCTGGTTTGTTGCTCCGGGGGAAATTACCGGCCGGCGGGTGCCTCCGACTCCGAGTCCGATGTGGAAGACGAGGAAGATCCGACATCCTGGATGCGGCGGGCCGAGATCGGCGAGATGGACTGGCATCGGGCCGATTAGTACTGACTGCCGAGTCCCCCTTCGCTTCGTTTTTTTTTCCTTTATATATATATATTATGTAACTCCCCCTACATAAGAAGATCTCCCGTGTGGCCCCGGTGACGTCATTTAATGTATCACGAATCAGGCACGAAACCTTCCTCTTATGCTCGACACGAAGGTCTCTCGCCCATTAAGAGCATACGCAACAAGTTTCCTTCTATTCTCCGTTGAAACAGCTGGCAAGGGGGGACTGGCTTGGAAAAACTCTGCTCTTACCAGTTAAGGATCATTGAACAGATGGACCTGCCCTATATCGGGTAGCGACTCACCTGGTTGGGCTTCGAGCGATCGGACCAAGGTCGAATCCCCCGAAGTCATTTCCAGCGGGGGCCGCGCGGAGGCGGAGTCGTGAGCACTTGCTCAGTCCACTTACAGGTTACCTGGAAAATATCCAGGCTGTTGTCGGGGGAATGGAACCCCACGTAGCTGCCTTGAACAAGTCGTAATCATTACATTACGACCCCTGCGCAGTTCAAGTGCAGCTGCAATGCTGTATGGAAGAAAAGTTGATTAGTTTTTCAGTAACCCTGCCTATACCACTCGAGCGAATGGGTGATCCGAGAAGGTTACGGCCCATTCACTCATTCCCGAGAGTTCCGACACATCTCGGTTGAGTGGTACCAGAAGCTAACAATGGGAAGATTAGACCGCATAAAATTCATTCTAGGATGGAATTGAATTGAATCGAATTTGGAATTGAATTGAATAAAATTGAATCAACTTTCGCCCTAAATATTTCCTCGTCGCATTGAAACACGCCGAACTCCTTGATGATGAATTAGGTGAAACTTCGTCCGAACGCGTTCCTCTTCGTTCTTCTCCTTCTTCGTTCTTCATGATTTTCCGTCTTCTTCCTTTTTCGCCACACCGCGAGATACGCCGATCTCCTTACTTTACGCCAGCTCAGCGAGCTCCTCCTGCCTCTTTAGCCAAAGGCACTCTCTACAAAAATCAGAGAAAACCGAGAAAGCCTCTTCCGACGACACCAAGTGGCGCGCCGCTTCTGGCCATACCCTGTCCCCGATTACCTCCCGCAGAGCGACTCTCTGAGCCTCGAAATGTGGACAATCAAGGAGAAAATGCTGCGATGTCTCCGGCAAACCACAGCGGCAGTTCCCTCCGTCCACAAGATTAAAAGACGCGAGACGCGCCTTAAAATTCCCGTGTCCGGTGAGAACCTGCGTGCTGTAATGGTTCGTTCGCAGCCAACGCGCATCCAGCCTATCTCGAATACTACCAAAGTAGGCGTGTGTGGTTCGACCCTTGGTAGAAGAATCCCAATGTGTCTGCCACATCACCAACGCCTGCTCCTTTATGCGTTGAAACGCGTCTCGACCATTGTTCGCGATATCTACTCCGTTTATCCAGGCGTCCACGCCTATCTTAATCTGATACCTAGCTCTACGTTCTACAAGCAAAATATCGACGGGAATGGCTCCAGCGATAACGCACAGCGAATCCCACGACGACGTTCTATACGCGGCCGTGGTTGCCTTTAGTACGATATGCTGGGCCGAACGAAGAACCCTCGTGTCATGCACGTTACATAGATCCGCCCACCCTGCAGCCGCGTACCCCACTATCGGAAGGAAGACTCCGCTGTAAACTAACTTCAGCGCCGAGTAGCGCAAACCCCATCCTGAACCTGCCATCTTGCCGAGTTTCGTGAAGAGCTTCCCTACTTTGTCGCGCAAATACCTACAATGTGTTCTAACTCCCATCTCCTTGTCAAAATGGACGCCCAGATACCTTACCGAGTCTTTAAATGGGATCGTTGTGTTTCCTATTCTAATCGTCGGATATCTATTTGCCAAATTTGGCCTAACTGCCTGTCTACGTTGCCTGTCGGGACGGTTCCCGCCGCGCCTACCTATCGGTGGGGGTCGAACCCACACGGTCTTGAGGAGGATACCCTCCGTCTTCCGTGCGGAAAGTTCGAGCCTAGCCTTGCGAGACCAACTGACAATCGCGTTGACAATTCTTTGGCCCTCGATTTCGAGCTCCCTTCTCGATTCCCCGCTTACAAGGTCCAGAAGATCGTCCGCGTAAGCGATGAATCGGTCAGGGCAGAGCTCCTCGAGTTTCCGAAGAAGCGAGTCAAACATAATGTTCCAGCATGCCGGACCCAAGACTGAACGCTGTGGGCAGCCTTTCGTGGCACGCTTGGAAACACTTTCCTCCCCCCCACGAGAGCGTTACTCGCCGATCTTGAAAGTAGTTCTGGAGGATCTTGTAGATGTTTGCTGGACATTCCCTGGTGCGCAGCTCCCTGAAGCCCATTGGCCGCCAGACGTTGTCGAAGGCTCCAGCGATGTCGAAGAGCAGCGCGACCGTGTATTGCGATTCGGATTCGTCGACCATGGCGCGAAGTTCGATGATCGCGTCCTCCGTAGATCGATTCGGCATGAAGCCAAACTGCCGCTGCGAAACACCTTCCTCTATCACGACGCTCATCTTAATCTTAATAAGTTTTTCTAGCAATTTCCCTACGACGAATAACAAGCAAATCGGGCGATAGGACTTAGGGTCCTTCTCGTCTTTGTCTTCGCCCTTTAGGAGAACTCTGAGGGAGCCCTCCTTCCAGGCTGCGGAAAAAATTCCCCAAGTAAGACACGCGTTGTATAATCTAAGCAGCTGACCGGGTATAATTCTACAGGCTCCTTTGAGGACTTCGACCTCGATGAGGTCGTGTCCGGGAGCTTTGCCGTTCTTGAAGGTACGGCACGCCTTCTTCATCTGACCTTTGGTGAATACTCCGGCGTCCTCCGTGTCACTCGGTTCTTGCACGCTTTGGCGCACCGCTCTGTGCCTCGGGCTATCCTCCTCCTCCCGGTCATCGGGGACGTGCGTATCGAGAAGGTCTCTGGCGGTTTCTCTCATGTCCATCGTAGTCTCTTCGCCACGCCGGATAGTGCTCAGCACTTTCTGAACTCGGAGTTTATCTGCCTGGTGCTTGTATACGAAGCCCCAGGGCTCCTCGTTCCCGTACGACGTGACAAAAGCCTTCCAGCTGTCACGTTTTGCCTTCTTCACCTCGTTGCTGTATTCTCGCAAAGACGTGCGGTATACTTGCAATTTTTCGAGGCACAGAGGCTGCGTTCGCTCCCTCTGATACGCTCGCATCTGCCTGAAGACCAACCTCCTCTTGTTGGTCAATTCTCGTGTCCACCATGGGTTGGACTTCCTGAAGCGCTTCTTTCGGGGCATAGACTCCACATAGGCGTCCGTCAGGACACTCGTGAGAGTCGTAGCCATGGTCTCCACGTCGTCTGCCGACTCAATCGCAAGCCCCTCCAGCCTATCTCTCGACAGAGCCGTTAGGATCTCGGCGAATCGCTCCCAGTCTGCACGACGAACGTCGAACCGACTGGGACCAACCACCCGATCTCCCGCTGTGGCCTTCGGCACTTGCAACCTGATGTCGATCGCTCAGTGATCGCTGGTCGTCCCCTCCGGTCGAACCCTCCAGTCTCTAACGAATCGAGACATGGAAGGCGACGATAAGGTGACGTCGATGTACGACTCTCCCCTCGTCGTCCAGAAAGTCGCCGGTTGACCAGCGTCGTTCAAGATATCCAAGCCAAAGACTCGAATGAGCTCCTCCAGCCTGGTACCTCTCTCATCGGTCTCCTGTGCCCCCCACAGAGCCGATTTCGCATTCGCGTCTAACGCCACTATTATTCTCTTCCCCCTCAGAGAACGAAGCACCGTATCTAGGTGTCTGAGGTGCAACTCGATGTCGTCCCGATATTGAAAATAATGCGAGACGACATAAAACGAGAAGCCTGGTGCCTGCACCTCCGCACAGACACAATGTGTCGTGCCGAGCTGCGAGACGGAGAGCATTTGAAAGGCCGGATTGCATACCACCACGGATGCCCAGGCTCTTTCACTCCTTACTGCAGCGACTTGTGCTGCAGTACCTAATCCAAAGAAGGTGTGTGCCGCGTCTGTCTTCTTGACATAAGGCTCCTGCAACAGCAGGATGTCGAGACGCTTTTGGCGGATGAGTTCGCGCACCTCGCCGGTCACTACTTCCGACCGCCTCGCGTTCAGTTGAACGATTCTAATTCCCATGGTACGCATCGGGTTGATGTTAGCATTAGGGGGATCGTCGCGGGGGTTGTTTTCGATCGCGGGTCTATCGCGGGCAATCACGCGTTCTACTAGTCTATCGCACCTGTCGAGAACAATTTGAGCCATGCGGGGCTCGAGATTCGCGGGTCTAGTTGGGGGGGGGGGGGGGGGGGGGGGGGGGTTACTACCGCGTTTCCCGTTCCAGCGGTCTGGACCGGGAGCCTATCACATCTTTCCAGCACGACACTGACGGCACGAAGGCCGAGAACATTACGCTGACTGCCGAAGCTTCTTTGGTCAGCGACACCCGTGGGACCGCAAGGAGGTGGACCCTGACGAACAGATGCAGGCTGAGAATCCGTCAACCCCCTCACAGGGGCACGGGTGTGCGGCCTCGCGACGGTGTCAGCAACTCCCACTTGTGCCGCGCCTGGTTGCCTTTGCTCGGCCAGGCGGACACTCCTACGCCCATTCACACGGTCACATTCACACAGATTCTTTGAAAAGTCCATTCTTGTTCCCACGAGTAAGGTCGGAAAAATAAGTCACACGGTGGTGCAGAGCCGCCTTACCCCACCCGGGAGAAATGATACGGTGTCGGAGGCCTCCAACCGTCCTAACCGCCACGCTTGAGACAGAACTTATTACCCCCTTCTGCCATGAGACCCTAGCCACGTCGATCGAGCTTAGTCTAGAGGGGGCGCTGAGTCGCGTCAGTTGGCCCGTCTGTAGGGAAAGTAAGAGCGTATTAACATCAGAAGCAGTAAAACGCATGCACTACGGTTATTTATTTGTTAGTCAGTGTTAGTAGTCGTGTTAGTAAATATACGATATTAGTATTGAATTTGTGTTAGGATGTAGCGTATGGTTAGTCTTATTAATAGTATTCATAGTTATTATGGCACACAAAGCAGTAATAAAATAGAATAAAATAGTAGAGTATTTAATTGAGAGATAAAGACAGGAGAGTAGGGAGACAGGGAAAGGAAGAAGAAAGAAGAGAGGAGAAAAGAAAGGAAAGTAGAGAGGGAAAGAAAAGAAAAGCACTCACACACACTAACACACACACAGACGAACACAGACATACCCACGCACACACATTCACACACACACAAAACACACACGAAACAAGAACACATTCTTGTTTCAGAAACAGGAGAATAGGGTAGCAAGGGAACAAGGAGCATGAAAGTAAAGAAAGGAAAGCAAAACAAGAAATACAAGAAGGGAGAGAGTGAAGAAGAAAACAGAAAACAGGGGGGGAGCGATTCGCGATTCGAAGCGAACGGGTCGAGTCTGAACGAATGTATCCCGCGCGATACGAACGGTGTCGAGAAGATAGGGAGGACAGAAGCGGAACAAAACGAGACGAGACGAGGCGAAACGACGCGAACCAGAAACGCAACGAATCGGACGGGACGAGACGAATTGAACCTAAACCTGAAAGAAAGAAAAGGGGTTAGTACCTGAAAATAAAGAGATTAGTAGACCCCCCCGGTTCCGTCACCATCGATGCCCAAGGACATCGATAGCGCAGGGCCCGGTTGGGGTTTCGCGGTCATTGCCATCGCCTTTTCTCATCCCCGAGGGGATAAGAGAAGTCGACGCTGGAGACCGCTAAGGGTAGATGCGGGAACCTGTGGAAGAAAAAGAGATTAGTAGACCCCCCGGTTCCGTCACCATCGATGCCCAAGGACATCGATAGCGCAGGGCCCGGTTGGGGTTTCGCGGCCATTGACATCGCCTTTTCCCATCCCCGAGGGGATAAGAGAAGTCGACGCTGGAGACCGCTAAGGGTAGATGCGGGAATCTGTGGAAGAAAAAGAGATTAGTAGACCCCCCGGTTCCGTCACCATCGATGCCCAAGGACATAGATAGCGCAGGGCCCGGTTGGGGTTTCGCGGTCATTGACATAGCCTTTTCCCATCCCCGAGGGGATAAGAGAAGCCGACGCTGAAGACCGCCGAGGGTGGAAGGAAGTAGGTTGGATAGGTGGGATTTGGTGCATGTAAAGACGTTCCATGCACCAAGCCCCGCGCGCCCGTTGGTGCGCAGGGCAAGCCCAATTTCTGATGAGTGCGGCACGAGCCGAACCCGCCATTCTTAAGGCCAAGGGAGAGGAGGATTCCCGCGCGTGAGTGTCGGCGTATGTCGATTCGTCATCTGCATCCTGACTATGACAGGATGCATCCGAGGTCGGAAGAACTCCGTTTGGATCAAATCCATTTGACATTTTTCGGCACCATGTGTCAGATCCGACACCCCAGCAGGGCCCCCCAGCAACCCTCGGCCCGCCAAAGGACGAGACCGACCCGAACAACCCCCAAGAGCGATCGGACCGCCTTGAGCCAATCTGTGGAAACAGCGATCACCCGGTGTCCGAAGATCACCTTCGAGAAGGGAGGCTACAAGACTTGACTTCAACCAGCTATGAGACGCCTGCTGATGCCCGTTTGGGAGCATGCGGGCGTGTGGGACCACCCGGGTTTACGTGCTTTCGTTACGGCTACTCCAGCACGAGCCCCGGATGGGGTGACCCCCATTACCCGCATCCTCGATCGCCGCCCCGGTGACGTCACACCGCGAGAGCCCGGGAGATCCTGTCAACCGCGAGAGAAAAAGGCAAGGCAGCCGTCGGACAAGCCCGCTGAGAGACAAGGGGCGCCATCCGACGGGATCAAGCCGAGGCTCGATCGATGCCGAGCGACGCGCACGGTCAATCACCAGCACTAGCGAGGTCTCGGAAGCACAACGGCGCGGTGCTGCGGAATCGATGCGAAAGCACGCTCAAGGCCGAAGAAAGGCAAAAGCGAGGGAAAATCGACACACCCCATTGGCTAGGAATGACGACACCACCAGTTGCACACGGCACCGACCAAGCATATCATTAGCTCGGAAGATAACACCGGATAATCGTCACGACTATACCGATCCGGTATTGGAAGGCAGAGGAAGCGCAAAGCCGGCAGCCAATGAGAAAATTAATAACCACACGACCGCAAGCAGACGCGAGTCCGCCAATTTCCTGCAGAACCGACGGAGAGGGAGACCAAAATCGGGGTATAAAAGAGCCTGTAATCGACGGAGGATCATCAGTTATTGGATCTACCTTACCAGCGGACAACTCTCAAGGACTACCAGTGAAAAGTGAAAAGTCAAAGTGAAATAAGTGAAATAAAAGTGAAATTGTGCAAAAAGGACTTGTAAAATCCGTGCCGATTTGAACTTGTAAAAATTGTGCCGATTTGGACTTATAAACTTTGTGAAAACTGGACTCATACATTTTCCCGTTAATTCCCTTTTATTCTGCGAGATTAGGTTAAGCGGCACGGGGCGGGCGTATGGCCTCTGATTTCGCCCTCTGACACAGGGCATTGATGATTATGTAGCCGGCAAGTGCGAAGAGGGCGACCGCACCGACGGAATATTGTCCAATCACGTTGTATAGCGACGTGGGATTCCTCGTTTCGTGCGTGGCGGTTCGGTCCAGGTTCTCTCCCATATCCCTTATCTGGGTGCCGACTTCGTTTAATTCTCGCGGATTGGTTACTGCGTGCTCGAGCGTTACCTTCCGGCTTTTGCGTATTGTCTTCGGTACTTCTTCTGCCTCGGCGGAGAGCAGGGTGAGGTTGTAGCTCGGCACATAGCAGGTGTCGTTTATCCGTTGCTTCCGTCGTCGCATTGTCTCGAGCTTGAAGGCCGCTTTGGTGACCGTGCATCGTTCCTGGAGGGTCACTAGCACCGCGCCGTGTAATGTTTCCTGCTGCGTTGGCTTTCCTTGACAGCCGACGCTCGCCGTTTCCTCGCTCGGCGCTATGTACAGCCATTGCTCTGGCTGACGCATACCCATCACGAGAGTATGTGTGAGGAGTATGATCTTCTTCGGACACGGTTGTCCGTGACCTACCGCACCCTCGATGTTTAATCGTATGCTGCATGGCGCGTCCTCGGTGATCGCCATGACTGGGTGTCGGGGCTTGCAGTAATATTTGTCGTCGGCGGTCTTGCATGCTTCGAGGTCGCGTTGCGTCATCCGGATGTATTGTCGGTTCTTCCGGTCTACCACCACGAGATCCTCCGTGGTATCTATGTAATACCATGTGTTGTTGCTTCCCCGTCGCGGGAGGGGATACACGTAATTTAGGTGGTACTCGGACGATCCGATGAGGGGGATTCCCAGGATGAGAGTTACGACTGTCTCTTTCCGGTAAGCTCGAGCCGTTACCAGGCGGAGTATGGCTGCCGCGTTATGTCGAGCGATGGGGCGCGGGAAGCTGTGCCCTCTCGGTAGATGTGGCAATGCCTCCGTCAGGTATTTCGTGAGTGCGGCTGATGTCACGGTCGAGGCAATCACTGTGCCGGATGACACCTTGGAGAATAGTTCTGTCATTTTATCCACCTCTCGCAGGTATGCTTCGACAGAGGTTTCGATTAGCGTCAGGCTTTCGTCAAAGTGTTGTCTGTCGCGTAGTGCGTCGGTTCGGTTTTGGAAATAACCGTCTACGCTGTGCACTATGGTGAACAATTTCTGTAGATTTCTCTGTGCCGCTTGCGAGGTTTCGCTGAACATTTCGATCGTTGTTTTTACGACCTGCAGTTGTTTTTTCATGCCCTCTTTTAGCGTATCCTGTGTATCTTGGATGGTCGCGATTTCTGCTTCAAGCCGTTCCCCATCGTCGGCGTCCATGTTGCCGGTTATGGCTTTGAACACCGTTCCGAGTCCGTTAATCAATCCTCGGCGTTTGCGGCTCGGTTTTACTCCGATGAGATCCTGCACGACCCCCACATTTTTCTCTATTTTTCCCGAGAGTCGTACGAGGTGTCCCAGCATCTCGGCGCAATGTCCGTTCGGGCTTCCGAATTTTCCACACTTCGTCGGAACCTCGTCGAGCTGGGCCTTTATCCGTAGCTCCATAAAGGCCATGTTCTTTAGGTTTATGCGTATGGCCAGTGTCCAGACGTCGGTGTATAGATATAGTGTTCCGACCTTTTCGAAGTATAGCCCAAGGGCGTTTTCGAATGGTTGAATTGCGTATGGCCGGTCCGAGAGATAGGCCGCGACCTGCGCGCTTACCACCAGTAACCTGGAATTTTATTCATTTATTTATCTTTTTCATTCTTTCCTATTGCGAAGCCTTGTCGAAAACCGGTGACCGTCCCGTGGATTTTTTTTTTTTTATTCGTCCACGTAGTTTCTTAGACGGTCTACATGCACTTTTACCGTCCGCCGTTCTTGGCGGAGGGTGTAGTTGCACGGCGGGTGTATCTCCTCGATGGGATAGGGTCCGATCCATATCGGCGTTAACTTTGCTGAGCATCCCCGGCGCACCGTTTCGTCATGTAATAATACGCGGTCTCCGACCTTGAACTGGATTTCTTTCGCCTTTCGGTCGTACTGTTCTTTGGCCTTTTCCTTTGCTACTTTTAGGTTATCGTGCGCGGTAGACCAGGCCACGCGTAGTCGTTCTCGTAATTCTTGCACGTAGTCGTCGTATGCGTACGTGGGTCTGGGCTCCCTTTTTAGGGCTGTTGGTAGCTCCGCATTGTCACCATAAATCAGGCAGTGCGGCGTAAATCCGGTTGCCGTGTGGGGCGTCGTGTTATACGTGAACATGGCGTACGGTAGCCACTCGTCCCAATTTCCTTGATCCTCGTCAATATACCCCTTAAGGTATTCGGCAAGCGTTCAGTTTGAGCGTTCAAGTGCCCCATTCGACTCGGGGTGGTATGCTGTTGTTTGAATTTTTCCTATGCGCAGTAATTTGTATACCCCCTTAAAGATTGCGCTCAGGAAATTCGTGCCTTGGTCGGTAAGGATGGTTTCTGGTGTCCCATACCGACATATCATTTCTTTTGCGAATGCTTTCGCTACCTCATTTGCTTGCTGATTTTCTAGCGGTATGGGTACGCTATACTTCGTAAGCAGGTCTTGGAAGGTGAGAATATATTTATTTCTCGCTTCCGTTTCCGGTTGTGGGCCTACGATGTCCATGGCGCATTTTTGGAAAGCTCGGGTAGGGGTGTCGGTAATTACTTTTTATTGAATTTTATTGCGCTGGCACCTGTCGCAGCGGCCCACGTATTCCTCTACGTCTTTTCGCATCCCGGGCCAACTGTACCTTAATTTTATTCGTGCGAGCATTCTTGTGATTCCCTGATGTCCCCCAAGGGGTGCGTCGTGATGCTCGTGGAGTACTTTAATTTTTTCTTCCTCGCTCGGACAGTCCTTGTCTGAGTAGTTTCGTTTCAACTCCTTGTCACACGGCGCGTCGGGCTGACCGTCCGCGGACTCGTACTCCTGGCTGACCGTTGCCTCAGGCGGGCGAGTCTCGCCGTCGCGGTCGCTGCTACGTACTTGCTCGGTCTCCTTGTGTGCGTGCGACCGAGTTGCCACACATATGCGGCTGAGTGCATCGGCGTTGGTATTTTGCTTACCAGCCTTGTACTGGACGTCGAACTCATGCTCCGATAATTTTATTTTCCAACGCATGAGTTTCGATCCAGGGTCTTTGACACTAAACAGCCACGTTTGTGGTTTATGATCGGTTACTACGGTAAACCGGGTGCCGTATACATACGGGCGGAATTGTGCGATTCCCCATACGATTGCTAGAAGCTCTTTTTCTGTTGTGGTGTAATTCTGCTTGGCTTTATTTAGCGTTCAGCTGGCGTAGCAGATGGGTAGATCTTCGCCTATTGGCACTTGCGACAGTATGGCCCCGATGGCCTTGTCCGATGCGTCAGCAGTAACCACGAAGGGCCTCTCGAAGTCCGGATATTGGAGCACAGGGGCGGTTGTTAATGCACGTTTCAGGTCCTCCATGGCCTGTTCGTGCTTCGCCGTCCACTCGAATTTAGTATCTTTTTTTGTTAACTCCGTTAAGGGCTTGGCGACCTTCGAGAAGTCCCGTATGAATTCACGGTAGTACCCTGCTAGCCCTAGGAAGGATTGCACTCCCTTGGCGTCTCGGGGTGTCGGCAAATTCCGTACAGAAGTCACCAATGCGGGATCTGGGCGTACTCCCTCGCTGGAAATTATGTGCCCGAGATAGCGCGTTTCTAATCGTAGGAATCGGCATTTAGCCGGTTGAAGGGCCAATTTCGCTTCTCTTAAGCGTCCGAACACCTCGCGGAGCCTTTCGTTATGTTCTGACAAATTGGCTCCGAATATGACTATGTCGTCGAGGTATATGTAGCACTTGAGGCCTTCAAGCTGTTGTGCCGCAGAAACTCAGGTATTTAATCTGGGTTTTGTGCGCGAGCCGTCGGCTCGTAAGGTTGGGGATGTGCTCAGTAAAGGGTTGGAACCCAAGTGAAGTACAAACGTATTATTTATTTAGATTGTGTTGAACAATGTTTGTTTAACAATATATTTAATAGGTTTAACAATTTACTAGTATTTACCGGTGATGGTTTAACAATAGGTTTAACAATATGTCAATGTTATCGGAGATTGTTTAACAATGTTCATTTAACACTATATTTAATGTGTTTAATATTATGTTAATATTATCAGGGATTTACCAGGGTGACATTGTTATATCTTTTATATAACAATGTCTACCGAGAACCTTCGACTGAGGTTCGCTTTTAATGGCCGATTAACGTTCCACTTGACGTTATATTATCCCTTGATTTTAATGCTCACTTAATGCTTTATTAAGTTAGCCGTTAATGCTTGGTTAATTTATATTTCGATGCTTCATCGTTGATGCTCGATTACTCCACTGTATGGATATTGTTCTATTTGTGTGTTATCCGTTGATACGTTAGTTTAATCGTTGAAGCTCTATTTATGCTTACGTCTTTCCTTTTTGAATTACCAATCGTAGTACAGTTTGTACTCTTGTTACACCGACTGGATTACCGTCTATCGTGCGGTAACCCTTCACGATAAGGGTCCAGTATTCGCACAACCCACTTATCGCGTTTGAGCTTTTGAGCTCGTATGGTGTATCTGTAGTCAACCGTAAGAATCAGGAGTTCCGAAGAGACTGATGAGTGCCTGCTCTCGATCCCTTATATACGAATAAAAGAGCAGGCACGTCAGCTTATATTATTTAGATGTTGATGGTTTACTTCTTTTCTGTAAACAGTTATCTTTCCAAATCCTCGCTTCTTCGAGAACGGGATTTAGAGCATGTTTTTATTTCGACATAAGCGCCTCGGTAATTCCCGAGTCGATGCTCTAATTGCCGAGTCGCCCGTGATTGCTTAACGGCTGACTCAGGTTTTTGGTGACCCTCGTTGCAGCGACGCGCGCTCGTCGCGTGCCGCTGCATACCTCGATATTGCACAACCGGAGTTGCTCCACTTTTCGGACACCGCTGTCCGAACTGGAATGCATACTACAATACTATAATATACCACGCTATATTATTACGATCTTATAATATCATACTATTATGCGAATATAGTATAATATTATATTGTTGCCCGAAAATGCACAATAATGTTTAATATAGTATAACACTATATTAATTATATATATATATATA
Source organism: Amblyteles armatorius (assembly GCA_933228735.2). Lineage (NCBI taxonomy): Eukaryota > Metazoa > Arthropoda > Insecta > Hymenoptera > Ichneumonidae > Amblyteles > Amblyteles armatorius. Next base: position 3,320,211 of record OW121694.1, on the reverse strand, counting down.
TAATAATTATATATAATTATATCAATGTTACTACATTAATTAATTATACTAATTATACTAATTAATGTTACCACATTAATTAATTATATCAATTAATTACTGTCGTATTACTGCCCCCTTAATAGGGTGCTACTACCCTATCCGGGGTACAACAAAGCCCTGCGAGTACTGCGCTCATCAACCGTTGAAAGGTCAGCGGCGCATTCTTTAGGCCAAAAGGCATACGTGTGTATTCGAAATGCCCTTGAGATGTGGAGCATGCCGTTTTCTCCCTGTCCTCTTCTGCCATCGGAATTTTGTTGAATCCGGAGGCAAGGTCGAGCGTTGTAAAATAATGCGCTCGACCCAGCTGGTCTAATATTTTCGCGATATGCGGTAGCGGGTATGAGTCGCCGACGGTGACTTCGTTCAGTTTGCGGAAGTCCACGACTACGCGCATTTTTATTTTTCCTGCAGCGTCAGGTTTTTTCGCGACGACCAACAACGGCGCATTCCATTGACTTCGACTAGGTTGGATAATTCCGTCCTTTAACATCCCCTTCATTTGTTCCTGTACTTCCCTTTTGTGTGCTTCCGGTAAGCGGTAAGGATGCACTTTTATAGGTCGCGCCCCGGGCTCGAGGGGGATGCTGTGTTCCACCATGTTGGTACAGGGCAGCTGGTCCCCTTCGAGATGGAATATATCCGCGAACTCGTCGCATATTCCTTTTAACGAGCTCGCTTCCTAATGGTTGAGGTGTGAGGTGTCAATTTCTTTTCGTAGTTTCTCGAGTCGCGTGCTGCTCGCCCCCGTGCTGACGGTGCAGATTCCGCGAGTCATGGTGGCGGCCGCGCCGGGCAGTTCTTCTGCTGAGGCCAGCGGCTCGAGTGTCACGGCGGGTCGTTCGACGCGGACGTATTCCGTCGTTGTGTTTACTAGGCTTACTACACAGCTGTGGCCTTGAGGCGACGTCCCACATGCTCCAAGTATAATGCCCTCGGTAACGTTACGTCGCTCGACGATTTCTTCGTCGGAGCTCAGCGTTGACACATACGCTATGCTTTCACTCCGTGGCGGCAAAGTTATACTCAAACTCCCGTCCACGAGAGGCATGCAGTGCCCTTTGATCCTTATAGTTTTCCCTCTGAGTATGTCGACCTGTTTTTTCCTAATAAAATCCATACCGAGGAGGCCCTGCGTATGTATGTGGAAATGTCGGGGTATTACGTGAAACCAGTGTTTTACGGACCCGTTCGGTGTATCGAGCTCCATGAGGGCGGCGTAGTACGCGTTCAGCGAGCCACCCCCGAGCCCTGTCAGTTCGGCAGCCGTTTTTTCAGCGGGCGTGTCGAGTGCAGCACGTCTTCGTGTATTAGGCTCACTTGGGCCTTGGTGTCGGCCTTCAGAGTCAGTATACCCCCGACACTAAACGGAGATTTAATGTGATAATCGCTGGCCGATGCATGTGGCCCCGGCGACCAAATCTCGTAGGCGCTGACCTTCGTAAAGGGTTTACTCGGCTCCAAATGGGTTTTCCCCCGAATCGCCGCTACCGTCAACCGTTCTGTACTCGGTGTCCGGACTACCGGTGACGAAGTTGCCTCGATTGTGTAGATGTTGGCCCCCCTTAAGGGCCGGTTTGTGGCGGTGACGGTGTCGACGCGGAACGCCCCTACGGTCTCTTCCTGTGTTGCCTGTCCGCTGGGTTGTTCTTTCTTCGGCTCGGCGGTTTTTTAATTATTACTATTTTTATTTTTCTTGTTTTCAGCCTGCTTACGTGAGCGGCAATCCTTCCATAAGTGACCGGTTTTTTTACAATAATTGCACGTGACACTCGCGACGTTGACTTCCTTCTGCGTGGGAGCCGGGAGACTCTGTCTTCTAGATCGGCAACTTTTTGCCAGATGCCCTGCTTTCCCGCAGGTGTAGCAGGCGCCCTTTTTCTCCCCTGCCACGCCTTGTGACTATCGAGCGTTGCCTCCGCCGTTGCCGCCCCCGTTGGGACGTGCCCCTCCTGGCCGCCCCAAGGTCATTTTTTCGACCTCAATGGCCCCCACGACAGAGTCGTGTAGCCCTTGGTAATTACGGGAGCGAACGACGGTCTGAATTTCCTTTTTCAGCCCATTTTCGAAATTCATCTGTGCGCTTTTTCGGATTGCTTCGCCTATAGCACGGGCGCCACGTTGATCGGCTCCTTCGCACAGTTTTTCGATGACCTCTACTGTGAGAGTCTCCACCCGTGTAGCATACGCCGAGACGTTTTCCTTTGCGTTTTGACGTAGCGGGCAAAATTGGTATTGCAGGGAGGCGAGGGACTCGCGTTTCCCGTACAATGCTTCCAGCTCGGTGCGTAGATCGTCTAATGTTATGATCGTCTTGTGGCGCATTTCCCACTTCGCTCGATCTTCTAATTTGCTGCTCCGTATCAGCGAGAGAAGAGTAGACCGTTCTCTGGGTTTTACCATGCCCCATACGGCTTCGCAGGATAATATGAAGCCGTCGAGTTTGGTTGCATCGTTCCCATCGAACGTTTTAATGTTCCGAAGGGCGGAACCGAGGTCCAAGTATTCCGGTCCATCCTCATCCGCCATCGTCACCCTACTTTGGTGACGAGGTGGCGAATGTTTTGGGGGGGGGGGGGGGGGGGGAAGCATCCCCGCGCCCCCCCTTTTGGCCCTTCAGGATGAAATCCCTCATGGTTTGGTCCATTGCCGTGAGTCGCTCGGCCGTGGTGCTTTCGTGTGCGTGTCCCCTTTGTCGGCCACCCCGGCCCTCCAGGACAAAATTCCTCATAGTTTCTCCCATTGCTGTGAGTCGCTCGGTCGTGGAATCTTCATGCGCGTGTTTTGTTGACTGAAGCGTTGCCACCGATCGCTCTTTGGCCATCTGCGTGCACATTTCTTGAATCAGCAGTTCCAGCTGAGCGACCCGTTGCCCCAGCGCATCCTCAGCATCGGTCCGGTCGCGCCCTTGCGAGGGATTGTCAGACTCTTCCCCCTCGTCCACGGCCTGGAGCGTGGGAAAGAGGGTCCGACGGGCCTTTTAGAAGGCTGGTTGGGTGAAGTTCGGTATCCCTTAGCATACCTCCTCCGCAGACCCCAGTACTCCATTTTCAATGTCCCAGTTTGGGGCTGCCGGCCCGCGCTACGCGCTCAGCATACGGTTAATTTCGTCGGTAATCATGGCCGGAGTAACTTCACCTTGCCTCGGTGCGAACATGCGTACGTCGACGTCCTCCCATCCGGTTCTATTCCCGAAAGAGGACCCTCTCTGGGTGTTCACCCGGGCCAACGGATTCGGGGTGCCGTCTCGTTCCCGTAGCAAGTCCCTGAGAGGGCTGTCGCTCGGTCCCTGTCGGGATTGGTCCGCGATTTCCCCTAAGACCCGTTCGAGGCTTCCCGCGGCTCGCAGCGCGTCGGCCCCCGGATCTTGTATGTGCCCCGGTTGCCCTTGTGGTGTGCTATGAATACTCATTTCGACCCGTGCGCGTGCTAGGTATTCTATTAAATTTTTCTGGGTGCTTGGTAGCGGGTGCTACTGATTCCGACAAGGCTGCGCGTTCCTTCGTTTGCTACGTAAGATAATGGAAGTCACTTACAGTGCGTTAACCTTCCACATCATGGGATGCCCTTCTGTTGTTGACGTCTAACCCTTCGGGGTTCTACGCTCCCTTTTCATACGTCCCAAAGTCTGGTGACGTTCTCCGTGGATCCTGCAGTGATCCGCGAAGACTCTCTTCCGTTATCTCGCCTGAATAACGGGATGCCCACGTTAGCCCTGGTTGCCCTCGTGGTCCGCCCGAACTCTTGTCGACGATGCTCGACCTTAGTTCGCGGAACTCTCTCTCTCGTGGAGAATTTTCATTTATCGCACTACGCGGAGACTTCACAACTTGGTATTAGCAATTGCTTATTATTTTAAATCGTGGGTTTAGTCATTTTATTTTGATAATTCACTCTGGATATCCTACCGCTGCCACCAATGTTATATCCGCAGAAGCTCAGTTAGCTACTCTGAGTACTGCGGGAGCCGTTAGCTCAAAGGTTTTTGGGATTTATCCACCAAAGGGTTGAAACCCAAGTGAATTATAAAAGCACGATTTATTATATCAATATTAGTTACAATAGTTTGTTCGAGATTATTTACCAATAGTTGTGAAGTACACTCTGTACGCTTTTCTTCCTTCCCAAGAGAGTATATAATTTACGGTGTACTTAACTAACCGTAACGTGGTTCAGATTCAAATCAGACTGTCGAGTACCTGCTCGTGGTCCTTTATATAGGGGTGCGAGCAGGTATGTCAGCTTAATTTTGACAGTGTCAGCTGTTTCGTAATTGTTTAAACAATTATTGATTCCGGATTGCCTGTCCGGTTCCCTGTTTCCCAATAGCTGACTCGGGTGATTAATTATTTGAATATTCTTAAATGCTATGTCGTCGGTTACTTCCGTATTTCGCAACGATGCGTCGCGCGCTCGTTGCCTACCGCGATTATTGGGTAGGCGCATTCCTCAAATAATCGGGCGTTGACCCGGGGTACAACACAACGATCCTTTTGCAGTAGCGGTTGTACACTGCCCGTCATTGATGCCTGGCTTTCTTGGATATCTTCCTCGATGTCTTAACGGAATTGAAGACATCAAGCAAGCTATCCAACAAGACATCGGTCGTGCTAAATGTCTTCCCTGATATCTTCGACCCCGTTAAGATATCGAGGATGATATCGAGGAAGATATCGAGAAAGATAGAAAAACCAGAAAAACCAGGCATCAATGACGGGCAGTGTACTTACCGGACCATAACATTTTTCACTAAAATGGACTACGTCATCGATATTCAAGGGTTTTACGACGAGGATGACTGCTTCATTGCTAAAGAAGTAGCCGTCGTCACTCTTGATAAAGACTATTTCGGGCATTGGATCACTTCACCGACATACGTTTTTACGGATCTCCCAAGAGCAGTGCGCGCGAAGAATAATTGGACGACTCGCCATCATCACGGTCTGGAGTGGTTCGAAGGAGACGTAGGACTCAGAACACTACACGCAAATCTGCGACAGATCACATGAGCTGCTGGAACCATTTATACTCGCGGACATGAAAAAGCGAAATACCTGCAAAATGTGACAGCTCGTGAGATAAAAAACCTCGAGAAAACGGACTGTCCATCATTCAACTATCTACTATCTACCTTCCTCAGCGCAAGTCTGTCTGCATCACGGGCTCTTAAACAGACCGGAGCTGTCTTGTGCCTTAAACAACGCTGCAAAATTAAAGGAGTGGATTCTTCGCGACGTACCTCCCACAGTCACGCGGATACAACAGTTTGAATTCTTGCCTGAACCTGTGAATCTAAACAAGCCACGTGACTGTTACTCTCCAATCGTAACAAGTAATGAATACGATCCAGATTGGCCAGGCATTGCAGGGCTGACACTCTAAAGTTTCACGAAGTGTTCATGCAGCCGATCAGGTTCCAACTCTCTTAACGAGACCGACCGCCCTTATTGTGAACACTGATGACCACACGCGCCCTGGAACACACTGGGTCGCAATCTACATCGATGGCCGAGGACGTGGATCGTACTTCGACAGTTACGGCATTCCGCCGCTTATACCAAGCCATATCCACCGTCTACGCAAGAACTGCACGATCCATCGATGGAATACCAAGCAGATTAGGAGTCTCTCTTCAAATGTGTGTGGCCAGTTTTGTATTATGTTCCTTTATCACATGTGCGGCGGGGTATCTCTACTACAATTCGGGAATCTTTTTACCGCCGATCTCAAACAAAACGATCGAATCGCCGCAAGATTTCATAAGCGTATAATGTGTGAGCTACCGACTGGTACGAAAAACATTAATAATAAACACTCTGGGAACTCGTTAACTGGTTGCGGAGTCTATGTTAACAAATTTGTTCAACATTGTTGCGCTAAACTGAATCATTAAGAAAATTGTATACCTTCAAGAAATGCACGCTTAGATTTTAGCATAAACATAAAATGCAGATTCAATAAAAACATATACCAAAATTATTTTTACTTACCTGCACTCATCCCTTTTATATATTTTCCTAAATAAGCTGAAAAAAAACATGTTGACATGCGGGTCGAACTCGCGCTCTCGAGGAAAACGCTACTTGAGCTCAGCGCTGTAGACCGTTCGACCAAGCAAGCTCACGCAAAACCTTGAGCTTCCCTCCAGAAACACTCTGCGCGCAAGAGCCAGAACGACGTGGCTGTACCTAGCCCACTCTTGGAAAAATTCAAGATGGCGCGAGTCACTGCTACGCTGCCAGGGCGCTGCGCTACTCAACACGCTGTACGCATAAGAGAGAGAGGGCCCGCTGGGGCCCGCTGGGGCCCGACGCTAGCCAGCCGCCAGCGCACGAAAAATCCAAGATGACGCGACTCGGCGATACACCGTCATCAGTTGTCCCGCACGCTCCAGCCACCCCTCTCTCTCTCTCTCTCTCTCTCTCTCTCTCTCTCTCTCTCTCTCTCTCTCTCTCTCTCTCTCTCTCTCTCTCGGTTAGCCCGTTATAGTTCCCGCTTTACTGCTCTTCCGCTGTCCAGGTACCCTCCAGCTCTCGTTTAAGTAAAGTTTGTTAAAGTTACGGTCTAGTTTAGACGTTGCTGATGAGCTAGAGTGTGTTGTTGTGCCGCAGAAACTCGGTTAGCTACTCCGGTTTCTGTGCTTGTGCCGTGAGCTCGAATGTTCGGGATATATCCAGTAAAGGGTTAGAACCCAAGAGAATGAATGCATAATTTATGGAAAAGGTCTTTATTATGTTGTTGTATATTTAACAATCGCGGTACACCCTGTAGCGAGCCACTCGCTAATCACAATTACCTCGGTTATGTAATTTAATGTATCGTAATCAACCGTACCGTATCCTGAGTTCTGATCAGACTGCCGAGTACCTGCTCTCGATCCTCTATATACTCATCGAGAGCACGTATGTCAGCTTAATATTTAGCGCAAGTTTATAGTTTACTTTAATCTTATAAACAAATATCTTTCCAAATCCTCCCTTTTCTGCGGGCGAGATTTGGAGCATATTTTACATTTCGCAATAATTGCCTCGGTACTCGAGCCGATGCTCCAGTTACCGAGTTACTCGCAGTGGCCTAAGTGCTGCGTCAGCGGTGTCCGGTGACGCGCTCGACGCTCGATGTACGCTCGTCGCGTGCCGTTGCGGACCTTGGCTATCTCGCCACCGGTGTCCCGAAATAATATCCTACTATGCCAGCCGGGGTACAACCGTGTGATAAGCTGTGAGATAAGCTCAAGAAGATTCAGATCAGGTCGGGATTCTCAAATCTATTCGGTGGAGAGAGTCTCGAAGAGATTAGAAACACGAATATAGGCGAGCCCGACGAGATTTCGTCGCGAATACGTCAAAGTCCGGTACAAACCGGCATACTGTTTAGGTGATAATGCGGGACGTTGGAGAACAGGCGGGGGTTTCAGTACGGTCCGGGCAAGGTTGGAACACCTTATGCTGTGTTTTAGTTGAGAGAAAAAGTCTTGTTTTCATGTCCTGAATTGGGAGTAACGATCGCGGCGAATCTCAAAATTACCGCGTTACAGTTTCGGTTCCCGCTTAAGTGACGCTCTGGAATAGTTTGGGAGGGCAGTAGCTATCGGCTAAGGATCTCTCAAGAATCATAACGCTTCGTTAGAGCATCGTCGTAGACTTATCAGTCTACCGAGAGTCGTCCTCGAGGCAGCTCGGACCTCTCGCGCGATCGGTGTTTACGTTCGGCCTATTGTCCCGCGCTGAGTCATTCGTTCTCGCTCGCGCTACCGTAGACTCCGGCTATCGCTCTCGCTTGGGTTCGCGTATCCCGCTTACGCTACCTGTCACTTTGCGCGTTCGCTAGTGACTCGTGTGTGCTGTGTTTCGTGCGGATTCGGTTCCGAATTAATTACCGATTTTTCTGTGCTCGAGATCCGTTCTGAGGAATGCTCTTGAGGTGCAGTGATTGTGTTTAAGTTCTCGAGGCATCGTGAGATGCAGTTCCCGCCCATTATTGGATTAAATTACGCTGATTCGGTGAGTTTGTCGCAAGACAAATTATTCGTTCGCGTATAGATTCGTTCCCGATATGCTCGCGTCGATCTTTCGGTCCGCTGAGCGCTTCCCGATGCACATGCGTGCGATCCCGTGGCTTGCCAGCCTAAAATTAATCGTTCTCGCTAATTAAGAATTTGGGATTCCGATATTTTTTATTTTGATATTTTAGATTTCGCGTTCTTTTATTGGTGAAGGATCGCGACCCTTCTACCACAACCCGCATCCTGAGCAACCGTGCATTTCCGCAACCGTTCGCTTTCGCGAATGCATCGGCGCTAGTTCTCGTTACCGTGAAGTTCTTGTTCGTGTGATCTTGTATCTTGTTCTGTTTCCGTGTACTAGTCCGGCTTGGCGATTCTGGCGGAACAAAAATCGACCCTGCGGAGGTCGACCGTTCCATCGACCTCCAGTTTAGCCCGGTTGTTAATACCGGCGACAAAAAAATTAACTGGCGCCCACCGGGACGTCGATGCATTCGTAGAAGCGGACGGCCGAAGGTGCCGTTTTCTGAGTTCTCGATTTCGCGCTCCGCTCCCGTTTGGTTTGAGCTTCGATTTTCGCGTTTCCGGTTTTGTATTTTTTTTTTTTTTTTTTGGTTCACGTTGAGATCTAGGAAAATACGTCACAATACATACAGCAATAAATAACAATAATTATCTTTAATAATTCGCTATAATTTACATTCGATTTTCTTCGAATTTTTTGCCTTTTCGAGTTTGCCCGAGCTCACAAACGACGAATATGACAATTAAACCGTTGCGGATTGCATATTTTCGTCAAAATTTGAGCTCAAAGTGTGTTCGAAACGGACATGACATCCAATTTTTTTTGTGTCACTCGGTAGTTTTTGGTATTTTTTGGTTCGCCCGAGCTCACAATCGACGAATATGCCAATGTCCGTTTGAAAAGGACGACATTCAAATTCGTTGGTATTATCGGGCAGTTCTGGATAATTATATTATAAATATATAGTAGATGTGTAAATAATTATATTAGATTATATATAAACATTCGTAATTTGCATAGTAAACTATGCAGCTTGTAGTAGTACACCTTCATCGTTGTTTTTTTAGTAATATTCATCGCCTCGTAACTGTTCAAAAAAAATCCTGAAGTTACATCATATACCTTATTATCGTGTGTATGCTTCCCGTACAACGGAATAGGCAGATCGCGCAACTCCGGATGAATATTTCAATTAAATTCACCTCACCGGTCAGAATGGCAAATATTCGAGCGATTTTAAGTGTTCGATTTTTTTATTTTAGTAATTTTTTTATGATGTTTTGTAATATTAAATTCACAGTTATCGATGTGACATCCCAGCCATCAAAACCTAAAATTATTATAAGAAATAAAACTGGGAATATCGATATCAAAATGTACATGAATCTTATTCAAGTTGACTAACTGTGAGTTAACTGTGATCATGTCCACATGATACTTCTCCAAAAGCCGTCAACGCCGGAACGCCTATCAATCAACCCAGTTCGTCCGTCGGAAATGTGGATTCCGATCTTGCCAATGACGCTAAAAGACAACGTTTAACGAAACAAAAACTGCTGCAGGATTCTTGGAAATCGCAATGTTCTCAAAACAGATAATTTTGGTAAAGTAACCGTACTAATACTCGAACACGTCGCAGCCATCGAACACTCTCATGTAGATTTGATTTATTCCAAATTTAAATATCACAAATCCAATTTGACAGTTGTAATCATATCTACAAACATTATTTGATGCTCAGAAAAGAGTTACACAAGGTTTAAACCTAAATTATTTTTCACCATTGATTTAATTAATAAATGACAAAGAAAATTCTGTAGTTAATATGAACTAGATGAGTTCGTAAATTAGAATTTTCGAAATCTATGATTGTCCCAAACATTGGAACATACAATGGTCGAATATTCTGACTTATCGAGAAGTTACGCCCCCTAACTGGCACATTTGGACCCTGATATATATATATTGTAACGAATATCGTACGCGATATCCTCGGTAAGCGGTCTTGAAGGACCGCTCGGACAGAAGAACATTTGACGGACGAACATAAGATAGACTTCACTTCGATCGTAGAGTCGACAGTCAGTCTGTTTCGGGACTTTGACGCGAACTGACGGTTACGCTGATACGAGATACTACGAATTTGCTTTGGAGATAATAAATCTTACGCATTCGTTCTTTTTATAATACGCAGAGCCTTATTTCTTTTCGTGAATACGTTACATTGGTGTCAGAAGTGTCTAACGGACTTACGCGAGTGTCGTTAAGGAATTCGGGAACATGAACACAAGAAAAAAACAGCGAGTTGCCGTGTCGGAGGATGGTCGAGGCGAAACCTCGAGGATCGCAGCGAGGGAAGGCGCTCAGACAGCAGCCCGGATACTCATGGCGGAGCTAAGGAAACATTCAGATATCGTGCCTCAAATTTCTTTTACCTCTGATTTTCCTTCTACTTCTTCTCGAGTCGAAAACTCTGTAACAGCGCAGGCTCCCGTTCAGGACACTCCGTGTCTGAATGGAAACCGAACCGTTGGACAGAGGGAACAAGTCGACCAACCTCTATTCAATAATGAATCGATCTTGACTTCGCGGGCTGGTAACCCAGTCACGGCGCCGGCTGCCGTTCAGGACACTCCGTGTCTGAATGGTGACCGAATCGTCGGGCAGGGGGATCAGACCCTTGAAATTGTTCATCAGACCGGAGCTCCATCAACGGATAGGTCCATATATAGTGAAAACTGAAATTAACGTAGTGTATAGAATTCAAAAACCTCCTCGTGGGAAATTCAAAGTTGTCCACATTGATAGGTTAGCACCTTTTGGAGAGTAAGAAAAACATTGGTGCCAGTTCAGAGAACGCTAATGGAGGGAAGTGTTTAGATTGCTTGGCTGGAGCCTTGGTTGTCATTCAGTGTACTAAGGACAAGTGCAGAATGGCGTCCTGTAAGGGTTTCCGGAGAATCTTGTCAGGTGAATGTCGAAGAGCCAACTGGGCTTGGTTGGAATTTGGCAAACACCGGGTCGGGCCCCTCTGGCTGTGGACCTGAAATAGTCTTTTAACTAACTTGAATTACTGATCATAATTCTTGTTGGAAGAGTGTTTCAGATTCCCGAGAGATTGAGATCGAAAGATCGAGCCAGTTCGACTTTGTGAATCGGCTGTCTGGGAGCAGTGTGAGGGTGCACACTTGCTGCTCCGGTCCAGACAGTGTCTGATATGATAATATTTAAAAAAAAATCTTTCCTCAGGGCATTAACGTTCGGATTTTTCCGGGTTGTCGGATCATATGAAAAATGATTAACCAAAATATTAAAAAAGGAATTGTCACGACAATAGAGTTTCGACGTTAAGGGATCTATTTTCAAAAATTGTTTATACAGAGAACTACGCTTTATTCTTTTTCTGTCATAGGTTGTTTTGCCTCTTGAGATCTCCTTTCCCGTCGTCCGATTCCAATCTTACAACATCAAAGGAATACCGTCGATGCGATGGAAGGATTTATCAGGATCGGAGGCCTTTCCATCTTCTACAGAAAACTGCCTGCTTGCTTTAGTTTCAACACTGAAGACGAAAATTTTAACTTCAGATGTATTAATTATGAACAGACCAAACACGGACAGAGCTGACAGATCAGTTTTAAAATTACAATTCGGTGAAGTATTTAGCTTTTCGAATGTACATGCTGCTCTTCCCAGGTTTTTCAGCCATGGTTTTCCCTCGGGACTCGGGCAAATGCCAGGGCAGCATAATTAGGTCGCGAGTAGAACTGGATGGACCATGTGCAACCACATCTCAGTTACTTAGAGAGTTGCCGGGGCGGCAACTCAAAAAGGGGGGGAGTAGTGTAACGATTATCGTACGCGATATCCTCGGTAAGCGGTCTTGAAGGACCGCTCGGACAGAAGAACATTTGACGGACGAACATAAGATAGACTTCACTTCGATCGTAGAGTCGACAGTCAGTCTGTTTCGGGACTTTGACGCGAACTGACGGTTACGCTGATACGAGATACTACGAATTTGCTTTGGAGATAATAAATCTTACGCATTCGTTCTTTTTATAATACGCAGAGCCTTATTTCTTTTCGTGAATACGTTACAATATTGTATCGAATATGTAGCTGACTATTCATTGAGACGCACGATATTAGTTAGGATTGACAATAGACCGACGAACGGACGATCGATACAAGATCGATCGTCATGTAATACAGTCTGGACTGACACGTCTGAACGAACAGACGTGTTACAGCTCGTGCTCGGGATATTCAGATGCGATTGTATTGATAATATCCACCCCCAAACCAAATACGCGCGTTGTTAATTTGCTCGGTCGTTACACTATTGTAATTAATAACATATGGATCTTTTTATAACTTATCGATGTGTTATGACGTTAATAATGTTATTGACCATTAATAAAAATATATATATAACCCTTCTAGTACGATGGAAGCGCTGATTGGGTTATGGGGATTCTTTTTTTCAGATGATTGATATGTTGAGCGCGTCTCGATCCCATAGCGTTACGGAAAGTGTGTCAAATGAGGACGTTCATGCCGATAAACTAAATAATTTTTTTAAAAATAATCTAGGTATCCGGCGCAAAGCGGCGGACGCTAGTAGTAATAATAAACAAATCATTCGATAAAACACAAAAAAAAATTAAATACAAAAAACATGATACAAATTCAAAAAAAAAGAGAGAGGTACTAGAGGAAAAAGAAAAAAAATGTCTTTTTTTTTACCGCACCCCAGACCAGTTGGCAGCGAACATATACATATACATAAATAATTCCTTTTTGTTCAGTTATGTGACGGATGGTCGCTGGTCAGGCACGCGTTAAAGAATGGAGTCGAAGATGATGTGAAATGGAACGTATTTGTCTTTATTGGTCGGAGATTCGGAGAGAGTACTTATAAAGGAGAGTAATTGTTCGGAGAGTGTACAGTTCTCGGTGTCGGTCGGAGCTGAACTAAAGAAGCGGGCGTGAAGCTGAGGGCTTCACGCTCGCTGCCACAAAAGAATAAAGACTGTTTAGACTAGTAGATAAGTGGCCGCTCGCGGCGGTCCGGATGTGCGAAAGCCTTAAGGGCTTCTTTGAAGAGCGTATCGAACGGAAACGCTCCGTATCGATACCCTCGAATAAATATTACAGTCAAAAGTTGAATAGTTAAGCTGCGGCCGTTACAGTTAAAAAATAAATATTCTTTTTTTCTCTTTCAAAAATAAATAGTAATGAGGAAATAACGCGCCTCGCACCAAATGGCAGCAAAATAATATATATATGTATACAAGCTAATAATCAATAACAGTAAATAAATCAACCAATAAAATAACAATACATATAAATATATGATATTAATCTATATTTAAAAAAAGGGTACTACTGCGCCTCACACTAGACGGCAGCGAAAACAAAACATCCCAACAAAAAAAAACAAAAAAAAGAGTAACGAAATATTTACAACATTTACGTAGATATATACATACATCCATAGAAAAAAAATCCCCAATCGTACCTCATGTCAGACGGCAGCAACACAACAAAAATCTATTTACGTTTTGTCATTTTTCTTTATTAATTGGGTAGTTCAATAACTACAGTAAAATTGCTCCACCAGAGCCGCCTCAGTGCCCCGCGCGAGCAAACGACGGAAATAATTTTTATTGCCGAGCGTTATCTACCGAAGCGACTCCCGTCACGAACATACTTCGCGATGGCGAACAACAATAGCTCGATAACGCTCCGCGACGTACAAAATCTTAGACCTAATTTAACGGGAAAAATGTACCGCTCAATGATTTCATACGCGCTTGCAAAAAGCTGCAAAAATCATCTCAGAGTACGATCAACCGCAGCTCCTCGAAATTATTCAACTTAAATTGTCAGGAGTCGCCGCCGATATCGCCAACGCGAAAACATATCACATCAGAGCCACTCCTGAGAGATCTCAGAAATGCGCTCGAAAAACCGGTCGAATTATCAGATCTCGAATTAGAATTAAAATCAAATTCGCAAAATTGTAACGAGTCGGTACTCGATGGCGCAACCCGGACGCGAAAAATCGCAACAAAAATCGAAAACAGGCCAAAAGAAGTTTATCGAACGAAAGCCCAACAGCAGTATCTGCAAAACCGCACCGACGAAGTTCGACGAACCGTAATAAAAGCCTTCATTCGCGGTCTTTTCGATCAAATTGCAAATATTATTATGCACAAAGATTTCATAACCCTCGACAGCGCAGTCGACGAAGCGCTAAACATCGAAAACGAACTCGTCCGTAGTCAAAACGTACACCAGGGACAAAAACGCGATAAATCGGAAACTAGGGACAAAAGCCTAAAAAAGCGAAAGTTTGGATCACGCAACTAACCGACAACAACGGACTAAAATTTTGCGATGTCCACCGCGAAAACCCTACGCATTCAACATCAGAATGCTACTCTGTGCAACGACGGCGCGGAAACACAAACACACGCGTCAACAGTCGCCAATATTGAAATAACTCACCGTACCAGAACTACTCTCGCGGAGGTTTTCAAAACAACCCACGGGGGAATTATCAGAACAATTAACCGGGTCATTTCCGAAACAATTCTCGCGGAACTTACAGAAACAACCCACCTGGTAATTATCGAAATAATTCACCCGGCAACTTCCAAAACAACTCCCCCGGGAACTACCAAAACAACTCACGTGGAAATTTCCGCGGAAACTACCACAAAAATCTGTGAAATAACTATCGAGACAATAGTAGATATACAAAGCGGGTTCTGACGCACGACCTTGCACCGACATTTACCGACACTTTCTAGCTGAGACTCGAACCACTTGGCGGCGGGCGGTGGATGGTGGGTGGGTGGGTAAGTGGTTGAATTGTTATTTAAAAAAAAATTCTTAGAATGAATCGCTTGGTCACACACACCAAGGCCTGTAAATTATCACCTATAATATAAACATTAATAAATAAACACACCCGAGTCGAATTCGAATTTTCATCAAGTGGTTGTTTAGACGATAATATATACAAACACTACAAATATCTTAGACCACTGGTCACTCTTGAAATTTATGACGGCGATAAACATTTACAAACAAATGTTGAATAGAATAGTTATGCTCAATGAATGCATGATGAGTCAGACCCTTGTTCGTCGTGAGACGCAGAGCTCCGTGAGTCAGACCCTTGTTCTTAAAATTACTTATAGGGGGAAAGGGTTCTTAAGTAAACAAACATCGTCGCACCGAATATTCAACGCTTTATATCGTTGTATGTTTATAATATTGAGCATATAAGACTCGAGAGTCGTGAGACGTGGAGCTCATTTCTTAACTCGAAGGCAACATGAATTCAATCGATGGTGTACTTGCGGTTTATAATATTAAAAATCCGTGGGAATTAACAAAGGCGGAGCTGAGAAATATCACGAAACCTCAGCTTTTGCGGCATTGGAGCAAGCAAATTCATCATCTATGGGATCGGCTGCCCGCGCCTCTCCATGCGGATGTTGAACTAGCATCGTACTTGCCCTATATGGAGCATTGGAATACCCCTGATATGCGAACGCACATCGATGGACCAGCACGTCGTCGTCGAGAATGTGAGAAGTGTATACGAAGAGCTGCGATGAATGCAAAGATAATAAGAGGCCGCCAAAGTGTTGATGACGAAAAAAGAACAAAGTTTGTTAAAGAATAAAAGGCGGATCTCATTGATGAGGCTGTCGGGATTTTGAGGAGGGGTTAAGCCCGAAAATTGGTGGGGATTATGGGAGGATTTCAAGCCTGAAAAAATCGGATGCTGCAAGTTTTACTCAGATCAAACCAGAGCGTAATGCAGGACAGACGTGCGGAGCTCAAAGAACGTATCCGATTGCTTTTCGAACACATCGAAGAAGTTAAAAGTTTGATTCGTACAAGAGAAGACCTGCATCTCTTCGCGCAAGAAATTTCGAGGCTTCGCATATCACCGAGGGTCCACGTATCAACGGAAAATAGATTTCTCTGTAATTGACGCGGTGGGCAAGATCGCGGAATTCCTTCCAACGAAGAAGCTGAAAGACTGGCAGGTGCAGCAGGACCATCCAATCACTCACATCAAATTCGTAAAAACGAAATACGGTAAGAGAATCGTCGTCGAGGTGGGCAACGAATTCGCCACATTCCTTCCTGCCAGACTTGTGAAAGCTCTCGACGAGGATAAAGAACAATTTCATAAAATGGTGAAAGCTGCACAGGCTGGAGAACTCCACATGAACTATTACAGTGGAAGACATAATAGTGTCTCGAATTCAAAAGCCGGTGAACCGATGATGACGATGAACAGGAAAACGAAACTGTAGCAGCAACAGCAGCAGCAGCCGTATGCGATTGAATCGCATACTGCTAGATTTGTGACAATTTTCGACAGTGATGACAATGAACTGTTTCACAACGTGTGTGCGTGCATTGAAACGAAAAATCTTTGATCTCGAGTTGGGGGCTTCGTCATATATTTGTGAAAGCCCCTAATTATATATACTATAACTATTTATATATATATACTATAACTATATATATTGAGACGGTACTCAAAGTCCGCTCGCCTCCAAAACCTTTTGGAGCACCACAGAGAGTCGGAACAGCGAAGAGGATCGCGAGAAGCCCCAGCATGTCGGTAAAGTAGGGCGCACGACAGATCGGTGCATACCCACGGAGTCGGCAGCCATGGAGCGGCTAGCCTTACCCCGAGACGCACCGCGCGTCCCGACCACGAGTAGAGCACGCAGCTATTGCGTCAGCCGCGCGTGATCGCGAGGGACGAAGGAAGAGACGCCAGACTGACGTCACGACGCAAGGAAAGGGACGCAGATTCGGGCCGTGCACACCCAGCGCTCCGATATAAAAGGAGGATCGGACGCATAGAAGAGCACTCTTGGACAACCAGTGAATAAGCTCACTACCAAGACTCCCTCCGAACGCCAGCACCAGCAATCTTCCCTGGAGACGGGGATTACCGCTGCTGTCTGGGTTACGCCCTTACCCAAAACATCGCCGGCGACTTCTCGTGGAGACGTGAGAGACTGCCGCCGTCTGTTTCCTTGGGCAATTTCTTTCTTTTTATATTCTTCTTTATATATAGCATTTATTCGGCGCGGATTTAATTACTAAGAAATTTTCTTTTTGTGATCAACGATTGAATTTATTTTATTCGAATAAATAAGGAATTTTAAATTGACGTTTAGAATCAATTTTTGGTCTCTCGAATTTTTATTTTACAGCACCTGCCCTCACATACTTATATGTGAGCCGTGAACTCACCTAACTATCGCTTTTAGAGCAGAGAGCTGTAAGCCTCCAAAAAGTGTCACGTTACAATATATATATATATATACAGGGTGACAATTATAAGGTGGACGGCAGTTTTTTGGGGCATTTGCGCGTGCATTTGGGTTCGTGTGAGGGTTGCTTCTTAAATGATTTTTCAAGCCCTCTTCGATGGCACAATCGGTTTATTTATAAGATTTATAGTTTTTAAGGGAGAAAAAAAATTTGTTCAGGTTTTTTTAGAAAATACGTTTTGACGATGTATTTAAATAGTCGACAAAAAAATGAATACGAAACACCCGTGGGCCGATCGATTCGAGACTATTTTTATGTAGATAATTAATTTCAAAGTTGCTACTTTTAGCAAGCGATACAGAGTTGGAACATGGAACGCCAGAATCGGACCGGCGTGACAAATGAGCTCGCGCGGCGACTCTCGTTAGCTAGCTGATCGCCCGGCTGTCACAAATCGAGACTGTGACAGGGAACTGTAATAAGTTCACAAATGATCGTCGCGTTTATAAAAATGCTTACTATAATAAAAGTAAGTATCAATTTATCGCAAATAATGATTATCGATAAAATGTGAAAAGATTTTCGATAAATCGAAAAAATATGAAAAGAAACCGATGATTTTTTCACCCCGAGCCCAAGAAATAAACATTTTTATTTTATTTTGGGTAAAAGTGATGAATTATAGCCCGCTCTAATTATTTGCGGGCAATAATTCATCGCTTTTGCCCTAAAAAAAAAATTTCCCTGGGAAAGATGGATGAACGATAGACAAATCGTTATCTCATCACTCATGAGGATCGGTAGTCTTGTGGCTAGAGCGGTTGCTTGGAAACTCGGAGGGTTCAAGTTCGAGTCTCGTCTATGGTTATTTTTTTTTTCTCCTCACACATGCCGGGTGACATACATACCGGTACATTACGACGCCGTGCGGAATCGAAAAGCGAAAAACGTCTGTCTGAAAAAATGTTCATTCGCCTAATTACCGGAGGCGAAAACGACAATGTCCCCGGCAATTCTCTTCTCGTTATAACAAATTGCGAGTTAACAATGCAGGAGTGTCGCCGTTTCCGGCGCTTTTCAGTTCCCACTCGAAATTTGATCCTCCGACACGCCATTGACAAAATTTTTTATCGACTATTTACTCGAGGCGAAAACGACAATGTACTCGGTAAGGCTGTTATCGTAATAACAAACTGCGAGCAAACAATGCAGGAGGGTCGCCGTTTTCGGCTCTTTTTACTCCCCGCTCGGAATTTATGCCTTCACCTCTTCCTCAACAAAATTTTTCCATCGACTTATTACACGAAGCGAAAACGACAATCTACTCGGTAAGGCTGTTATCGTGATAACAAACTGCGAGCAAACAATGCGGGAGCGTCGCTGTTTTCGGCTCTTTTTAATCCCCGCTCGAAATTAACGCCTCCAACTCTTCTTCTACAAAATTTTTAATCGGCTATTTACTCGAGGCGAAAACGACGATGTACTCGGTAAGGCTGTTATCGTGATGACAAACTGCGAGCGAACAATGCAGGAGGGTCGCCGTTTTCGGCTTTTTTTACTCCCCGATCGGAATTTATGCCCCCAACTCTTCCTCACCAAAATGTTTCCATCGACTTATTACACGAGGCGAAAACGACAATCTACTCGGTAAGGCTGTTATCGTGATAACAAACTGCGAGCAAACAATGCAGCAGCTTCGCCGTTTTCGGCTCTTTTCATTCCCCGCTCCGAATTTATGTCCCCAACTCTTCCTCAACAAAATGTTTCCATCGACTTATCACTCGAGGCGAAAACGACAATCTACTCGGTAAGGCTGTTGTCGTGATAACAAACTGCGAGCAAACAATGCAGCAGCTTCGCCGTTTTCGGCTCTTTTTATTCCCCGCTCCGAATTTATGCCTCCAACTCTTCCTCCACAAAATGTTTCCATCGACTAATTTATACGAGGCGAAAACGACAACCTACTCGGTAAGGCTGTTATCGTCATTACAAACTGAGAGCAAACAATGCAGCAGCTTGGCCGTTTTCGGCTCTTTTTACTCCCCGCTCGGAATTTGTGCGACCAATTCTTCCTCCACAAAATTTTCTGTTCGTACGATCGATGAATGTATTTTATTCTCTTCTACTAGCTCAAGCTTAATGAAGCCAATTCCATTGTTATTTCTAATGTCGAGTCAGCTGTCAGTTTTTGATACTTTATCGACATCAGATTTAATTAGTGGGTTTTCACCCCGAGACCATGAAGAGCCCGAGAGATAAAAAATTTTATTTCATTTAGGGTAAAAGTGATGAATTATAGCCCGTTCTAAATAGCTGCGAGCAATAATTCATCGCTTTTGCCCTAAAAAAATTTTACCCTGCGAAAGATGGATGAACCATTCACGAATCGTTATTACACCAGTCATAAGGATCGCTAGTCTGATGGCTAGAGCGATTGCTTGGAAACTCGGAGGTTTTGAGTTCAAGTCTCGTCTATGGTTATTTTTTTTTCTCTGAAATTTTTTTTATGTGGAATGGAAAAGCGGTTTTCAGAAGAGCCCGAGAGATAAAAAATTTCATTTCATTTAGGGTAAAAGTGATGAATTATAGCCCGTTCTAAATAGCTGCGAGCAATAATTCATCGCTTTTGCCCTAAAAAAATTTTACCCTGCGAAAGATGGATGAACCATTCACGAATCGTTATTACACCAGTCATAAGGATCGCTAGTCTGATGGCTAGAGCGATTGCTTGGAAACTCGGAGGTTTTGAGTTCAAGTCTCGTCTATGGTTATTTTTTTTTCTCTGAAATTTTTTTTATGTGGAATGGAAAAGCGGTTTTCAGAAGAGCCCGAGAGATAAAAAATTTCATTTCATTTAGGGTAAAAGTGATGAATTATAGCCCGTTCTAAATAGCTGCGAGCAATAATTCATCGCTTTTGCCCTAAAAAAATTTTACCCTGCGAAAGATGGATGAACCATAGACGAATCGTTATTACACCAGTCATGAGGATCGATAGTCTGATGGCTAGAGCGATTGCTTGGGAATGCCGAGGTTTTGAGTTCAAGCCTCGTCTATGGTTATTTTTTTTTCCACACACATACCTCACGCCACCAAGCGGCTTATCTGCATATTTCGATGCCGCAGTCGTTTGATTGAAAACTCCTAAACATAGCTTTCACGTTGATATAAGGCTAACTTCGCGCTATCATTTGTTTAAACGTCAAAAATTGGCAAATCGACGTGTCTCGGACTGCTCGTAAAATAATACTAATATGAAGGAAAACAGGTCAAAAGTTACGGCGTACCCTCACGAGCGCAACACTATAATTAATTGTACGACGAATATTAAAGATTCTCCGGAAGTTTTCGGTCGACTCGTGATCGCGATAGTGAAGCACGTTGCTTATTTGGAGACACATTCCGCCCTCCTCAGCTCTCAAATCGGCGAAGTCTGCTCGTCAATTTATGACTGCCAGCCGTCGAAGAAGAGAGTTGAATATTTTCGGTTCTGGGTACGGAAGCACCGGCATTTCCTATTGGATTTTATAAAGACCAACGGAATTCAGAAGCTGTGCTCGGAGAACGCCAAATTGTAAGTATGACAAACCTCTTGCATTAAAGCCACATATTAATAAATAGTAATAATCTAATTTTTTTTACAGTCAAACCTGCGAACAAATTGGGATCGAAGCTCGCATTAAGATCGACGAATATTATCGGTATGACCGCATTTGAAA
Organism: Amblyteles armatorius; assembly: GCA_933228735.2. Lineage (NCBI taxonomy): Eukaryota > Metazoa > Arthropoda > Insecta > Hymenoptera > Ichneumonidae > Amblyteles > Amblyteles armatorius. The sequence goes on along the minus strand of OW121694.1, from coordinate 3,299,094 downwards.
ATTAATATAAAAATAGTGATCTCCATTTGTTATTATTTTCGAGACTATTCGGTCGTCAAATTTTTTTTCTTTCTATTTCAGCACACATGAAAGTGAGCATGAAGGACAACGAGAGGGGGGAGAAGTAGACGTTGGAAGTGCGAGAGGAAAGAACGATGAAAGAGAGGACGAAAAGAAAGATGAAAGAGAGGATGAAAATGAGAATGAAAGGGAGGATGAAAAGGAGGATGAAAGGGAGGATGACAAGGAGGATGAAAGGGAGGATGTTAGAAAGGCTGAGAGAAACGACGAACTAGAAGACAAGAGGGAGGGTGTAAAAGAGAACGAGACAGAGGGTGTGAGAGAGGACGAAACGGAGGGTGTAAGAGAGGACGAGAGAGAGCGTGTGAGAGAGGTGGAAAGGGAGGATGTAAGAGAGGACGAAAGAGAGGGCGTAAGAGAGGACGAGAGAGAGGGTGTAAGAGAGGGTGATGGGGGAGATGAAAGGACGGATGTAAGGGAGACTGAAAGGAAAGACGTACGAGAAGATAAGAGAGAGGGTGTAAGAGAGGACGAAAGACAGAAGGAAAAGGAGGATGCAAGGAAGGATGAAGAGGAGAATCTTAGGGAGGCTGAAAAAGAAGCTGAAAAAGAAATCGAAAAGGGAAAGAATGAAAAGGAAGATGAAAAAGAAAACGACGCAGCGGCTGAACACGATATAGAAGCTGAAGGGGCGAGTGATGAGCGGACGGAAAAAATGAAGGAACAAGAAAATGATAAAGAAAAAGTTAAAAAACCGCGACGCAAAAGAAGGCGACAATTGGACCTTTTGCTCGAGGAAGCCACAAATCCTGTTTTCAATAAGGTGTACCGTAATCATTAATTTTTTTTCCCTGTGGACCTAGAGCAAGCTTTCCTTCGGCGCTTTATTATTCTTTTCTTATGAAAAATGTTACAAAAAAAAAGAATAGGTACGACGACGGATTAATAAAGAAATACAATATTTAGAGCAGCATTGTTTTTATAAAGATTCGTACAACTCTCTATTCACACATAACTAAATTTCTCCGACACCGATTTTTCTAAATTTGTTCACCCTCAACGCGGCGGTGACGCTTCAGAAGGTGTTCGAAGTGGCCACCGTTCTGTGCGACGCACAGGTCGATGCGGCGTCGCATATTCGATCTTCTCATCTGTTGGAGACTTCGAACACTGATTTGCCGAAACGCTGCGACGATACGTCCTCGCATGTTCTCCTCCGTCGTTGGCTCATCGATAAATAATTTATCGTGCAGCGCACCCCACAAAAAAAATCCAACGGCGTCAAATCTGGCGATCTTGGCGGCCAATTAACTGGCCCGTGTAGCCCGATCCAGCGCTCCGGGAATCGCCGATTCAGAGCCGCTCGCACCGTCAACGCCGTGTGGGCTCCAGCACCATCCTGCATCCACCACATCCTCTGGCGGACGATCTCGGGGACGTGTTGGAGCAGATTATCGAGATCGTCCTCCAACAGCATTAAATATTTTTCGCTGTCCAAATTTCCGTCAATAAAATACGGCCCGATGACTCGGTCGCCGACGATGCCTCCCCATAAATTTATTTTCCACTGGTGTTGCAGTGGAACGGGAGTTACCCAGTTCGGATTGCTTGCCGCCCAATAGCGGGTATTTTGCCGATTCGTCAGTTGCCTATTTGAGACGCTGCACTCGTCGCCAAAACAGACGAAGCGAAAGAACTCGCGGTCCTCCTCAAGCTTCGCCCTTGCCCACAAAGCGTACTCGAGACGAGTCCCTGGGTCCCGCGGAAGGAGTTGCTGGTGCGGCTGGTTTTTGTACGGAAAGTTAACTTTCCGTACAATTTTTCTTACCGTTTAACGGTTTATGCCTACGGAATAATAATACAAAAATAATCAATAAAATAATAAAATAACAATCACGAACAACAATGACATTTCAAACATATTTTTTATTTTAAACCCTCCTTAAACGTTAAGAAAGGCTTATAACCGAGAAGGTATAGAAAATACGATCAGAAATTTGACTGTTACGAGATACCTGCGTCCCTTGCATATTTTCGTGCACTCTGTATCGGTTGTTCGCGGAAAGCTTCCAATATCTCTGCTTCCCGAGGGCCACTTACAGGCCTGGCCCGCGGTCTCCTCGGAGCTTTTAAGGACTCGTAGGTTCTGATCGTTGCGTGGAGCCTAATAACGTCGCAAAAGAGGTGCAATTATTCATTGAACCCGCGGATGAACACCCGCGTCTTACAGATATTTCGAATATTACTTAGCGTGAGAAGCTTTGCCTCGAGGGTGTCGGTTCGTCGGGGTGCATCCTCCGATAACATTCACTAGCCTGCGTATAATTATATTCAGCCTTCACTAGGGCAGCATGCATGCGAAGTCGACGAGCTTCCATGATTGAAGACAGGAAACATATAAACAGTTAGGTATCGATAACATTTCGTCTTTTGTCATTGCTAGTAAAACCTGCACGCGCTCTCACGCGCGAGCTTATGGCGCTTCCACGCACGAATTAAATCTGATGGCGATAACCTATCAAAAACTGACAGCTGACTCGACATTATTTTAGGGGAAAAGCAATGAATTATTGCTCGCAGCTAATTAGAACGGACTATAATTCACCACTTCTACCCTAAATAAAATAAAAATTGTTATCTCTCGGGCTCTTCTGAAAACCGCTTTTCCATTCCACATAAAAAAAATTTCAGAGAAAAAAAAATAACCATAGACGAGACTTGAACTCAAAACCTCCGAGTTTCCAAGCAATCGCTCTAGCCATCAGACTAGCGATCCTTATGACTGGTGTAATAACGATTCGTGAATGGTTCATCCATCTTTCGCAGGGTAAAATTTTTTTAGGGCAAAAGCGATGAATTATTGCTCGCAGCTATTTAGAACGGGCTATAATTCATCACTTTTACCCTAAATGAAATAAAATTTTTTATCTCTCGGGCTCTTCATGGTCTCGGGGTGAAAACCCACTAATTAAATCTGATGTCGATAAAGTATCAAAAACTGACAGCTGACTCGACATTAGAAATAACAATGGAATTGGCTTCATTAAGCTTGAGCTAGTAGGAGAGAATAAAATACATTCATCGATCGTACGAACAGAACATTTTGTGGAGGAAGAATTGGTCGCACAAATCCCGAGCGGGGAGTAAAAAGAGCCGAAAACGGCCAAGCTGCTGCATTGTTTGCTCTCAGTTTGTAATGACGATAACAGCCTTACCGAGTAGGTTGTCGTTTTCGCCTCGTATAAATTAGTCGATGGAAACATTTTGTGGAGGAAGAGTTGGAGGCATAAATTCGGAGCGGGGAATAAAAAGAGCCTAAAACGGCGAAGCTGCTGCATTGTTTGCTCGCAGTTTGTTATCACGACAACAGCCTTACCGAGTAGATTGTCGTTTTCGCCTCGAGTGATAAGTCGATGGAAACATTTTGTTGAGGAAGAGTTGGGGACATAAATTCGGAGCGGGGAATGAAAAGAGCCGAAAACGGCGAAGCTGCTGCATTGTTTGCTCGCAGTTTGTTATCACGATAACAGCCTTACCGAGTAGATTGTCGTTTTCGCCTCGTGTAATAAGTCGATGGAAACATTTTGGTGAGGAAGAGTTGGGGGCATAAATTCCGATCGGGGAGTAAAAAAAGCCGAAAACGGCGACCCTCCTGCATTGTTCGCTCGCAGTTTGTCATCACGATAACAGCCTTACCGAGTACATCGTCGTTTTCGCCTCGAGTAAATAGCCGATTAAAAATTTTGTAGAAGAAGAGTTGGAGGCGTTAATTTCGAGCGGGGATTAAAAAGAGCCGAAAACAGCGACGCTCCCGCATTGTTTGCTTGCAGTTTGTTATCACGATAACAGCCTTACCGAGTAGATTGTCGTTTTCGCTTCGTGTAATAAGTCGATGGAAAAATTTTGTTGAGGAAGAGTTGAAGGCATAAATTCCGAGCGGGGAGTAAAAAGAGCCGAAAACGGCGACCCTCCTGCATTGTTTGCTCGCAGTTTGTTATTACGATAACAGCCTTACCGAGTACATTGTCGTTTTCGCCTCGAGTAAATAGTCGATACAAAATTTTGTCAATGGCGTGTCGGAGGATTAAATTTCGAGTGGGAACTGAAAAGCGCCGGAAACGGCGACACTCCTGCATTGTTAACTCGCAATTTGTTATAACGAGAAGAGAATTGCCGGGGACATTGTCGTTTTCGCCTCCGGTAATTAGGCGAATGAACATTTTTTCAGACAGACGTTTTTCGCTTTTCGATTCCGCACGGCGTCGTAATGTACTGGTATGTATGTCACCCGGCATGTGTGAGGAGAAAAAAAAAATAACGATAGACGAGACTCGAACTTGAACCCTCCGAGTTTCCAAGCAACCGCTCTAGCCACAAGACTACCGATCCTCATGAGTGATGAGATAACGATTTGTCTATCGTTCATCCATCTTTCCCAGGGAATTTTTTTTTTTAGGGCAAAAGCGATGAATTATTGCCCGCAAATAATTAGAGCGGGCTATAATTCATCACTTTTACCCAAAATAAAATAAAAATGTTTATTTCTTGGGCTCGGGGTGAAAAAATCATCGGTTTCTTTTCATATTTTTTCGATTTATCGAAAATCTTTTCACATTTTATCGATAATCATTATTTGCGATAAATTGATACTCACTTTTATTATAGTAAGCATTTTTATAAACGCGACGATCATTTGTGAACTTATTACAGTTCCCTGTCACAGTCTCGATTTGTGACAGCCGGGCGATCAGCTAGCTCACGAGAGTCGCCGCGCGAGCTCATTTGTCACGCCGGTCCGATTCTGGCGTTCCATGTTCCAACTCTGTATCGCTTGCTAAAAGTAGCAACTTTGAAATTAATTATCTACATAAAAATAGTCTCGAATCGATCGGCCCACGGGTGTTTCGTATTCATTTTTTTGTCGTCTATTTAAATACATCGTCAAAACGTATTTTCTAAAAAAACCTGAACAAATTTTTCTTCTCCCTTAAAAACTATAAATTTCATAAATAAACCGATTGCGCCATCGAAGAGGGCTTGAAAAATCATTTAAGAAGCAACCCTCACACGAACCCAAATGCACGCGCAAATGCCCCAAAAAACTGCCGTCCACCTTATAATTGTCACCCTGTATATATATTGTGACGGGGCTTTTCTGCTCCCGCCACAAAGAGAGCCAAATCTCAGGCTCTCCTATGTATCGACACGGCACTCGGCATTCTTCCTACCGGGAAGAGTCCCTTCCAGGCAGCCAGACAGGGTCAATCGCGAGCGAACCGTTCCCACGATTAATTTTTCTTATTTTCCGTTTCCGATTAACTCTCTCGAGCGTACGGCGATCACAACCGCCGCCAGGACATCCCGACGCCTCCCAGCAACATACAGCGGGCTGGAGCCTTGCTACCGATCCCGCTGCAGCCAGCCACCGTCAGCAGGCTGGAGCCTCGCTACCGATCCCGCCGCAGCCACACAAGACCGGCACCTCGACAAGTCTCTCGCCGTTCAGTCGCGCCGCTTCCGAGATAGCACGCGACGTTACCCACGACGGGTCCTCCACCCGCCGACCGATCACCAAGCCACCCTGTCACGACGAGCCACTAGCTACCGAGATCTCCAGCGTCCGGCTCGTCGCGATTTCATCGCCTTGCTCGTCTCACCAAAGTTCCCGTATCGGCGCATAACGACCCTCGTGGATTCACCTCCCACCACGAGCGGACTCAACACCTCGCGTTCACGATACCACGAACGCGAGGAATTTCAAAGAACCACGCGAGATCTCCGTAATTCGGGGAACTCGGACAAATAGAGTAGAGGGCGAAATGAAGACAGGCATAGGGTGGGGGGAAAAAGGACCCGCGATCGCGAGAACGTTACTTCTCTCGGGGACTCAATCGTAGGCTCCCGAGAAGGAAGGACGTCGTGACCGTTGCCGATCCGTGCTTAACGTCTCGCGAGAAGACCGACATCTTGCCAAACGCGAAGTGGGATTCTGGCCGAGGACAACTCGAGAAGCTCCCGCAACTGCAACGAAACTGGTGAGATCGTCGTACGGGTTCGGTTCGAGGCTAGCGTCAGAATAGAGCAAACCCGACTCGTTATCGTGGGGACGGTACGTCTTCGCGCGCGGCACGCGGAATTAGTTCTCGGGGAAAAATTCAGTAAAGTTCACCTTTTCATTTCACCTAGTTTCCGTTAAATTATTTGCCTGGAAGGTTCTCGTTTAATCTTTTATTTCATTCAATAGTCTGCGCCTCGTGCGAGTCCATCATTTAATTTCCGGTTACATCAATTTTCTTGTTGTTAACTAATGATTCCACATTTCCGATTTCTTATTATGACTTTCTTGTTTCCGATTTTATGAGATTCCGCGTAGTCCCGCTGCGATCGGGCTGAATGAATAATTGTTTGTTGCGAAAGGTACCGTGGCTGCGATCCACGTTAGTTGTTTGTACGCGAGCGTCGAGATCCGGAACATTGTCTATCGCCGATTAGCCATTACCGTATTTTTGTCGTCGAACCTAATTACGAATTATTGTTATTATTTTGGTGTGAAGCTTTTGGGTTATTAAGGGAACGAGCGTGCATGCTAGTCGCTTCTCGACCACGCCCCCGATCTACGTTAAACAAAGTATCTTTCAGTTCCCATAATTTCGTCTCAGTCTCTGTTTTCTCCTCGCGGAGGTGACCGAACCACCCCCTCTACCAATTTACCCAGGCTGAGCGACGCCGGGTCGCTCTCGTCTCGCGTTCGGCTCTTAAAATTAAAATTTTGTCGCGAGAGCTCTCGCTCGCGCGGCTGGCGCCCTTAAGGCAGTAGTCTGCTTTAGGAGCCGAAAAAAGCGTTTTTTCAACAATTTTTTTGAAAGGGAAGGAAATGATTGCGGTAAACGAAATTTTGAGACGATAGTATATTATATTCAAGCTTTAAAAAACAATTTTTATTATTACAAATTATTGAAATTTGCCAAAGTCGTAACGATTTTTCTGGGGCGCCTGGAGTGTGCACTCGTAAATCGGTGCCGGTGATGGAGGTCGTGCGATGCATCTGAAACAGTGGAACCAAATTTTTTTTTAGTTTTTATAAGTTCCTTTTCTATATGAACTAAAAAAATACCGAAGAAATGACGAAATTCCAAATTTTTTCGAAGTTTGAAAAAAAAATTCACTTTAACAAAAAAAAAATTCACTTTAAGTTGCAAAACAAGTAATTTAAATAGTACTATTGTCCAACTTTTTTAGTTCAAATAGAAGATAATTCAATACTGAAGCTAGATCACTTTGGTTTTTTTCGATCGGACATATATTGTTTTTACTATCGCCGGCACCGTTTTCCAAAACTTGTGAAAATGAAAACTCGAGAAAACTGGCTGTAAAGTTTTCGGTCCAAAAAAATGTAAGTTTTTGGATACTTACACTAATTAGATGTTAATCGGCTATCCCCGGGCCATACAATAATCCTTCCTCTTCTTCAAAAAACTCGTTTTGGCGGAGGCTTTCCGATCTTCGAGCTGTACGAGCCTCCTTGCTGGAAAGTGATGCGCGCCGGTTCTCCCGCGTTATGCGCTCAGCATCGACGGTGTCAGCAAAATTTTTGCATTGCTGCCCGATGACAATATCGAGGAGCTGCATGGTAGAAAGCACAGCTGAATAACCTTCGTTGAAAATGCCTGTAGCCATATTTGCTGCTATTTCGACGGTTTTATAGCCGGAATTTACGTGTTTCGGATTTAGGCGCCACACAATCGAATTGAACGATTTGTTCGAATTTTGAGTGTGTCCGCCTAAGCACCGCGTCAATAAATCGTCATTTGAAAGTCCAACACACTCATTTTTCGTCACTGTGCACTCGTCCCCGTAAGGATTGCTATTTAAGATTCCAGTAAAAGTTTTGGAGTCGCCATCGCCGATATAATTACTGTACATAACTCCGAATTTCTCGACGGATCTCGAAAACATCTCTGTTATGGAATCTACCTCCATCTTCCCAGACGAACCTGTATGATTTGAGGAGCATGAGTCTTTATGATCCTCATACCACTCCTCAAATGCATCTTCATCCAAACTATTTTTATGTATGGTACACGAATGACAATAACCACTTTTTACAATCAGATCGATTACTTTGCCACTGTAGTATCCGATGAGCGTTGTTACACCGTACAAAGAAGTATAACCGCGCTTTTTCCACGATCCATCGCCCGAAACCTTCAAATGATTCGCAGGTCTTCCATGTTCAACGTTTTTTTCTTTCTCTTCCGTGACGGCTTTTTCGCAGGTACTCTCGAACAGTGTCTTCGACGCTGCGTACAAATGCTCAACGATTTGTTGATAAGTAGATTTTGCAAAACCTGCAGAAATATCCATAAGGCCGCAGAATACGTTTATCCCTTCTCGTCCGATACCAAGAAGCCTCATAACAAAAACAATCCGTCTGTTGATTTCGTAGCCGGTATTTATAAATGGTCCTGACTGGATTTCGCGTCGACCACACCTACACTGAACAACAATTTTAAATCCTAGGCCTCGATGACTGCTTTCTGCAAACGTTAATTTTTGTTTGCATGATCTGCAAATTGCGATTTCCGAAAGAGCGAGAAACACCGATATGAATTCAATAATGCGGTAGTAGTGCGATGAATGAATAATGATATCATCGCTGCTTGCTGCCTTCAACTTTTGCTCACTGCGACTCGTGTGTAAGTCTCCGTCGTCCGATGATACACTGGTAAAACGATTGCCGTGAAATTTTCGCTTCCGCGGTTCCGCAGCACGCTGTCTTTTACATCGATCACCTTTCGGGTAGCTTGACATTTCGATGTGCGCTCGGCAAAATCAAAAATGAAACTGAAAGCTGACGCTACAAATAGCAGTGTAGAAGCCGATTCCGAGAGCTATAGTTTACCGTTATATTGTATACCGTTATCCCAACAACTACTCAACACAGACCTTCTAGAACCTCCAAATAATATTTCATAGGACCGTTCAATGCTTTCAGGTATATACGAGTATAGTCAAACAATAGAATACACGAAGGGGTGGAGCGCGCGCGCTCGGGTCTGCCCGAGCATTCGCACCTGCTCGACGCTCGGCCACTAAAACTGATCTAGCTTCGAAAATATGTCAAATTGGCCTCTAAAATTTTGAACACATATTCTTGGATAGTTTTGGAATAGATTTAAGACAAAAACGAAAAATCGATTTTTTGAAGCCTGTAAAGCAGACTACTGCCTTAAGCCCGGAATCGCGAGAGATCGCAGCGTTTACCGTACCACAGCGCGGACTTTTCCAATCCACGCGGATGCCATACGGTTTGACGAACGCTCCCGCGACCTTTCAGCGGCTTTTAGACCGCTCAATCGGGCCCGATATGCAGCCACACGCGTTCGCGTACCTCGACGATATTATTATCGTAACCGAGACCTTCGAGGAGCATTTCACGTGGCTCAAACGTGTTTTCGATACAATCACGGGAGCGGGTCTACTAATCAACCCCGACAAATGCGAGTTTTGCTGTCCGGAAGTAAGATACCTCGGGTTTCGCGTAAATCGCCACGGTCTACAGGTCGATCCCGAGAAGACCGAACCGATTCGGAATTTTCCGGTGCCAACAGGGATTAAACCATTGAGACGATTTCTCGGTATGGCCTCATGGTACCGGAGATTCGTTCCCCACTTCGCGGAAATCGCCGCCCCACTCATGAAGCTCACAAAAAAGAGCCAACGGTGGACGTGGGGATCGGAACAGCAATCGGCGTTCGAGAAATTACGCGAAGCTCTCGTGAACCCTCCGACACTGTCTTGCCCTGATTTTACCGCGAAGTTCACGCTGCAAACCGACGCGAGTATGAGCGGCTTAGGCGCCGTACTCACCCAGTCTATCGAGGGCGTAGAACACCCGATCGCGTACGCGAGCCGAGCACTTTCCGCGGCCGAACGAAATTATTCGACGACCGAACAGGAATGTTTAGCCATTCTTTGGTCGATTCGAAAACTCCGCGCCTACCTCGAGGGATACCGCTTCACGGTTATCACCGACCATCACAGTCTTCGGTGGTTACAAACGCTAAGGGATCCCGCCGGGAGATTAGCGCGTTGGGCCTTACAATTCGCCCAATACGACTTCGAGGTTGTCCATCGAAAGGGTGCGTTAAACCACGTACCCGATGCTCTCTCTCGAATGTTTGAGGGACAACCTCCGTCGGCCGGAAGTGTCCCCGACACCGTCGATCTCGCGTTACTCACTCTCGTATCAGGCATTACGGGGGGAGAACTATGTTATATCCGCAGAAACTCAGTTAGCTACTCTGGGTTCTGCGGGAGAGCCGTTAGCTCCTATGATTCGGGATTTATCCAGTTAAGGGTTAGAACCCAAGAGAATTGTAGTCGCACGATTTATTATTTATCATTGCTTATCAGAGAAATGTTCCAAATAGTTTATTAGAACAATGTTTATTACAGTTTATTGGAGAAATGTCCCAAATTGTTTATTACAACAATGTTTATTAGAGTTTATTACCAATCGTATCGAGTACACCTTGTACATTGGTCTTCCCGTAGAAGAACTTAAACTTGTCCGAACTAGTAGTATCACTTACTACCGAATTGCGTGCCCTTGCACAAATAATCGTAAACGTAACGTAACGAACGGAACGTAACGTAACGAACGGAACGTAACGTAACGAACGGAACGTAACCAACCGTACAGAATCAGGAGTTCCGAAGAGACTGGTGGGTGCCTGCTCCCGGTTCCCTATATATAGATAGAAGAGCAGGCACGTCAGCTTAATTTTAGTTGATGTCAGATATTTCGTCAGATTGCTAATTGTTTAAACAATTCTCGCTTCCGGGTAGAATACGATATCGTCGATAATTTCCTAATACCTGGCTCAGTAATTCCTGAGCTGATGCGTTACTTGCCGAGTCGCTCGCGATTGCCGAAATGCTGCGTCAGGTGTCGAGTTACATGCGTTTGCCTAAATGTTGACTCGACTGTACGGTGGATTTCGTTATTATTTCGCAACGACGCGCGGTCGTCGCCTGCTGCTGCATACCTCGATTACGGTGCAATGACCTTGCCTTAATAATCGAGGTATGGAAATACCCGGGGTACAACAACTAGTAGAACGCGAACCGATCGACGCACTCGACGATCGCTGGTACGCGAGGAAAATACGCTTTGTCGAAACCGTGCCTAGCCGATTCCCTAACTGGAAAATTATCGAAAATCGGTTGTACGTTCATCGTCGTACGAAGCGCCGAGTGTTACCAAGAGGAGACTATTCAGAATGGAAACTCGTCGTTCCGAGAAGCGCTCGCGCCGAAGTATTGCGCGAATGTCACGACGCCCCTCAGGCGGGACACCTCGGCGTTGACAAAACCTACGCGAGAATTTTTAATTCGTATTTTTTGCCAGGGATGATTCGCGACGTAATTCGCCACCTACGTCATTGCGGCGTGTGTCAACGCACGAAGTCGGAACAGCTACCGCCCATCGGACTTTCGACATCGGACCGTCGTCGCAGCCGACATTATGGGACCGCTCCCGAAGAGTCACTCGGGATGCGCGTATGTTCTCGTGATCCAAGATCTGTTCACGAAATGGGTCGAGTGTTGTCCACTACGTAAGGCTAACGGGAAGAAAATCGGCAAAGCTCTCGAGGAGCTAATATTTTCCCGATGGGGAACCCCGCAGGTCTTGTTAACCGACAACCGTACCGAGTTCGCGAACAACCACCTGAACGCGTTAGTTACCGACCGGGGAATTCACATCTCGCGAACACCGCCGTACCACCCTCAGGCAAATCGGGTAGAACGAGTTAATCGCGCATTAAAAACCATGATCGTGTCGTTCATCGAGAACGACCACCGTGCGTGGGACGAACACCTGTCCGAGTTTCGATTCGCTTTTAATACCGCCTTCCACTCGTCGATAAATAACACGCCCGCGTACCTTAACTTCGGTCGTGAACCAAAACCGCACAACTTCTATCGTCGTCGCGAAGAAGGCGACGTCGAAATTCTTCCGTTACCGCCAGAGGAATGGTCCGACCGGATGCGTGACCTCGAAAACGTCCGCGTCAAAGTCTCGCATGACCTCGAGGAAGCCTATCAGCGTCAAGCCGCGCAGTACAATAAACATCATCGCGAACAAACATTCGAGGTGGGGGATCTCGTACTACGACGGCAACGAATTTTATCCTCGGCTGCCCAAAATCAAGCGGCAAAACTATTCAAACGTTTTGAGGGACCCTTTCGGGTCCGAACCGTTCTCTCACCGGGGGTCTACGAGCTCGAAGACCCTCAGACGAGAAAAAAATATATCGTGGCAATCAAAGATTTACGTTCGTACTTTCCCCCACTCCAGGACGACACTACCGAGGAAATCGACGACGATGAGTCACACCGGACGAGGAGCCGGGCGCGGACGCCGCTACATCGGCCTCGGAACCCCGCCGACGGCTGCCGAACACCTGGCACGACCGCTACCGCCAAGCCCTAACGTTTCTCTTTCTTTTTTTTCCCTCCTTATGTTTTTTTCCCCTTATTATTGTTAAAGGAAATCGGCCCAAAGGCTAGGTATCGTATATTCCGACCGACCTTGCTGTGACAAAATAAAATAAAATCTAAAGGACCCCCAACGTTACCGACCAACTCACCACCCCTTGCCCATTCCACTCCCGGAATCGACCGTCAAAGAGGATTGAAGTAGAGGGTGGAAAGGAACAGGTAACCGTGATTGTTCTCGTGTAATGTCCATGCATGCTACGTTGGGAAACGCTAGCGGATCGTCAATCGCTGATTAAGGCAGTAGTCTGCTTTAGGAGCCGAAAAAAAAGCGTTTTTTCAACAATTTTTTCGAAAGGGAAGGAAATGATTGCGGTAAACGAAATTTTGAGACGATAGTATGTTATATTCAAGCTTTAAAAAACAATTTTTATTATTACAAATTATTGAAATTTGCCAAAGTTATAACGATTTTTCTGGGGCGCCTGGAGTGTGCACTCGTAAATCGGTGCCGGTGATGGAGGTCGTGCGATGCATCTGAAACAGTGGAACCAAATTTTTTTTTAGTTTTTATAAGTTCCTTTTCTATATGAACTAAAAAAATACCGAAGAAATGACGAAATTCCAAATTTTTTCGAAGTTTGAAAAAAAAATTCACTTAAAAAAAAAAAAAAATCACTTTAAGTTGCAAAACAAGTAATTTAAATAGTACTTTTGTCCAACTTTTTTAGTTCAAATAGAAGATAATTCAATACTGAAGCTAGATCACTTTGGTTTTTTTCGATCGGACATGTATTGTTTTTACTATCGCCGGCACCGTTTTCCAAAACTTGTGAAAATGAAAACTCGAGAAAACGGGCTGTAAAGTTTTCGGTCCAAAAAAATGTAAGTTTTTGGATACTTACACTAATTAGATGTTAATCGGCTATCCCCGGGCCATACAATAATCCTTCCTCTTCTTCAAAAAACTCGTTTTGGCGGAGGCTTTCCGATCTTCGAGCTGTACGAGCCTCCTTGCTGGAAAGTGATGCGCGCCGGTTCTCCCGCGTTATGCGCTCAGCATCGACGGTGTCAGCAAAATTTTTGCATTGCTGCCCGATGACAATATCGAGGAGCTGCATGGTAGAAAGCACAGCTGAATAACCTTCGTTGAAAATGCCTGTAGCCATATTTGCTGCTATTTCGACGGTTTTATAGCCGGAATTTACGTGTTTCGGATTTAGGCGCCACACAATCGAATTGAACGATTCGTTCGAATTTTGAGTGTGTCCGCCTAAGCACCGCGTCAATAAATCGTCATTTGAAAGTCCAACACACTCATTTTTCGTCACTGTGCACTCGTCCCCGTAAGGATTGCTATTTAAGATTCCAGTAAAAGTTTTGGAGTCGCCATCGCCGATATAATTACTGTACATAACTCCGAATTTCTCGACGGATCTCGAAAACATCTCTGTTATGGAATCTACCTCCATCTTCCCAGACGAACCTGTATGATTTGAGGAGCATGAGTCTTTATGATCCTCATACCACTCCTCAAATGCATCTTCATCCAAACTATTTTTATGTATGGTACACGAATGACAATAACCACTTTTTACAATCAGATCGATTACTTTGCCACTGTAGTATCCGATGAGCGTTGTTACACCGTACAAAGAAGTATAACCGCGCTTTTTCCACGATCCATCGCCCGAAACCTTCAAATGATTCGCAGGTCTTCCATGTTCAACGTTTTTTTCTTTCTCTTCCGTGACGGCTTTTTCGCAGGTACTCTCGAACAGTGTCTTCGACGCTGCGTACAAATGCTCAACGATTTGTTGATAAGTAGATTTTGCAAAACCTGCAGAAATATCCATAAGGCCGCAGAATACGTTTATCCCTTCTTGTCCGATACCAAGAAGCCTCATAACAAAAACAATCCGTCTGTTGATTTCGTAGCCGGTATTTATAAATGGTCCTGACTGGATTTCGCGTCGACCACACCTACACTGAACAACAATTTTAAATCCTAGGCCTCGATGACCGCTTTCTGCAAACGTTAATTTTTGTTTGCATGATCTGCAAATTGCGATTTCCGAAAGAGCGAGAAACACCGATATGAATTCAATAATGCGGTAGCAGTGCGATGAATGAATAATGATATCATCGCTGCTTGCTGCCTTCAACTTTTGCTCACTGCGACTCGTGTGTAAGTCTCCGTCGTCCGATGATACAGTGGTAAAACGATTGCCGTGAAATTTTCGCTTTCGCGGTTCCGCAGCACGCTGTCTTTTACATCGATCACCTTTCGGGTAGCTTGACATTTCGATGTGCGCTCGGCAAAATCAAAAATGAAACTGAAAGCTGACGCTACAAATAGCAGTGTAGAAGCCGATTCCGAGAGCTATAGTTTACCGTTATATTGTATACCGTTATCCCAACAACTACTCAACACAGACCTTCTAGAACCTCCAAATAATATTTCAAAGGACCGTTCAATGCTTTCAGGTATATACGAGTATAGTCAAACAATAGAATACACGAAGGGGTGGAGCGCGCGCGCTCGGGTCTGCCCGAGCATTCGCACCTGCTCGACGCTCGGCCACTAAAACTGATCTAGCTTCGAAAATATGTCAAATTGGCCTCTAAAATTTTGAACACATATTCTTGGATAGTTTTGGAATAGATTTAAGACAAAAACGAAAAATCGATTTTTTGAAGCCTGTAAAGCAGACTACTGCCTTAAGAATAGCCGAATAATTAATCACCCGAGTCAGCTATTGGGAAACAGGGAACCGGACAGGCAATCCGGAATCAATAATTATTTAAACAATTACGAAACAGCTGACACTGTCAAAATTAAGCTGACATACCTGCTCGCACCCCTATATAAAGGACCACGAGCAGGTACTCGACAGTCTGATTTGAATCTGAACCACGTTACGGTTAGTTGAGTACACCGTAAAATATATACTCTCTTCGGAAGGAAGAAAAGCGTACAGAGTGTACTTCACAACTATTAGTAAATAATCTCGAACAAACTATTGCAACTAATATTGATATAATAAATCGTGCTTTTATAATTCACTTGGGTTTCAACCCTTTGGTGGATAAATCCCAAAAACCTTTGAGCTAACGGCTCCCGCAGTACTCAGAGTAGCTAACTGAGCTTCTGCAGATATAACAGTTGTGTACTACTGGTGCGCGGCGCAGATGCATCTACGAGATTTTGGCTCTGGAGGGGATGACGGGGGTGGACCTCTAATTCGTTAGTTTGACTGATTTTCCTGGTCCGGCAAGGGCCCAACCTCTTGAGACGCCTACTTAAAAATAGCGGAGAAGAAAAGTGACGTAAACACCCCCTTCTATCACCCCCCTGCGATTTTACTTCACCTTGCACGGGCCCTGCTGATTAGTGCAACGCAGTGGAAATTCAGCTACAAAATTATTCTCCTACGGTATACGTCTAAAAACGGTCCATCCAAGAGTAAAATCTGTGGTGTTCACGAGGCGTAACCACGCGTCTCAACAGAGCGGAGCGCGTGTGAGAGAACGGAATAACCACGGCTGGGTACAACACCCGAGGACGAAACCGACACACCGACAGAACAACCGGAATCAGTATCTGAAACAGCCTCCAAAAATATGGTTTATCCGAAGACGCCAATATTTCGCTTGTGGAAGGCGGAGGCAGTTGCGGGTATCGGTGAGTTACACTTAGCTTAATAATTAAAGCTTGGAGTCGTAAAAAACGAAAAAAAATAAAACTGGTTCATTAAATATGTATATACATTCTTTTGTTACAGCAAGCCTGTGAACGTATCCATGAGGACCATCCACGTCGCAGCGAAAAGATCGACACTGAAAAACGAAAAAGGGCAGAAGAAGCAGAGGAGACGAAGAAGAAAAAGGTAGTAGAAGTGTCGAAAGCAGCGGAAAAAGTATATGATAGTGTGAAAAATGATGATGATGATGAGATGCTGGAGTTGGTGGAGATTTTCGAGAGATTAAAAACTGAATAAAAACATAAAGACGCTTAATTCTGTGTTTACATATTTTTTACTAATAGAAAAACCTTACAATCCTCATAATATAACAATATTTACTAAGCTCATAGAATCATTTAAGCACGCAGGCTTACCCCGAAAAGTCTACCATGACCTGTCGGGATGCGTCGATCTCGACGACATTATCAAATTCCGAGTATACAACACAATTTACAGTACTCTGCAAAACCTCGCTGACACGTATTTCTACACGCACACTACCGTGTCTCACAAGATTCCAGTGGCCGGCTCTTCCTGCAGAAAGATCGGGTGTTTAATCGAAGCAGTATAGACAGTTACCATATGGATACGCTTCTTTTGTTACACCACAACTATCGTCATCCCAAAGTATTCCAGTACCAGATACCAGAGTATGGTATGAATCGGTGTAAAGGCGTTCAATATAATTAGGTTGCAAAGGTTTACTAGGCACCTGTACACCGTCGACGTAAAGGGGTAAGAAATTCAATGAATAGTGGTGAAAATCAAACGGATTCATAGTTCTATCTCCATTGAAGGCTCGATTATCGACAGAGCCCAGCACTATCCGTCTCGGAAGCTGACCACGTATAACATTATCGAGTGTTTCACCATGCACACCTGCATGAATAGTAAATGGTTTCACTTCGACACGCGTGAACGGATATTTTGCCGTTCCTCTGCGCAAAGCCTTAGCAGGTGCTAATAAAATACCAAGGTTAATTTTAACTCGGCGAACAATGAGGCTCGCATCGGCAATATGTACCGTATAATCAATCCTTCCCACACGCATCCATAAGACAAAAAGCATCTCTCGAACGTATAAGACGAATACGTAGTTCAACACCGTTGAGTAAAAACTTTTCCTGATTGAATATATCAGAATGTAGATATCCGATAAGATCTACCATTTTACCATTCGCCATCATTGCCTGTCGTGTAGCTAGACCTTTATTCGGTTGCACGGGGGCTGCTACACCCTCACCCACGGGGGCGGTTGAAACAGGCTGGGAGTCGAAGTGTAACGGTGTATCATCTTCCCACATACTGGCACCAAGCTGACAGGCTTTTGTTGAGGCCTTATAAGTCAGTAGCGATTCAATGTATGCTCGGTATGCATAGGCATTATTCGAGGGTGATACAAGTTTCTGGTTGAATGATACATCTAGTTGATTGAATAATAAATGCAGAAAATTGTTAACAAGTGCTACTCTGTCGTGAGCGTCAACTACGCCGTTCCGAGGTTGTAGCTTAACACGTAAGCTTAACATAGTATGCGCTAGGTCAATGTATTCGTCACCATGGCCAGGGACGACAAACTCAATAGGAGCCTCATCGGTCAGTGACGAAACGGGTCTATAATGAATTCCTTGAGAACCTTCTATGCTTGTTTGCGTTGGTGGAAGCTTGAATAAATCCACCTCTGATTTCAAGCACTCACAAGAGTGGGCGTGTAAGAAAGACATTTTGTTTAACTAATCATCCAAATATATCTGCAACAGTGCGTTTTTTACGCTTAACAATTTTAGTCGTCTTCGTTTTTTTGTTCGCCTTGTTCTTAGACTTTGTTGGTTTACGGCCCTTTTTCTTGCTACGTTTATCAGTTGAAACTTTTTTCTTTTTCTTCGTAGTTTTTCTAGACTTACGAATTTTAGTATATTTTAGAGCTCTAAGGGTAGGAGTACTGATGTGAGGACTAGCGTGACCGAACAACGAATGATGCTGCGGTGAGCGGTTATGTATTTAACATCCTGAACCCTGCATGAGATTCTCAAATGTTTCGTCGGCCTTGCGCTTCAAATTTCTCCCACTTTCAGTCATACGGGCTCTGAATAAATCTTTGAAGGGAGTTTTGTGCGCAACATCACCCAATATATTCATACCAGCATGTAGCGCTTCTTTTCCGACAGCGCGAGCGCCACGAGTGAGCAATGGTAATGCACGCCGAAATAAACCACTGAGAAAGCTTTCTAGACCATGGCCTCGTTGATAGAGAGCACCAATGAAAACGCGGTCAATCCCACCGCCAGCCTGACGCTCGTAATGATCAATATATCGATCCAGAGTGATGTATTTTATCGTATACGCTTAAAATGTAATGTAGCGGTCAACGTTCCACTCTGGAATGGTACTGGTTTACCAGTGTCGGTCCTTATATCTATCTCGATTGTGCTAAATTCAGTCCA
Organism: Amblyteles armatorius; assembly: GCA_933228735.2. Classification (NCBI taxonomy): domain Eukaryota; kingdom Metazoa; phylum Arthropoda; class Insecta; order Hymenoptera; family Ichneumonidae; genus Amblyteles; species Amblyteles armatorius. The sequence continues at coordinate 3,280,379 of OW121694.1, read as the reverse complement.
TAATAAGGGTATATAAATCGGCGGGAAGAATGATTTAGTTTGCGTGGATCCATAAATGTAATTTGTATTATCTACAGGTACGATACGTAATAGAGGAGTCTGCGCATCACCGGTTATATAATTTTCGCATATATCCGTATACACGAATAATTTATCAGGAAGTGATAACGATAAGTTAGCAGGATGATGCGATGAATTTCCATCCTTCATGGATATCCTTAATTTTTCCGAGTTGAAAGCCTAAAGCTTTAGAGATTTTATCGTCCAAACATATAAGATGAGGTCGTACTCATTCATCTATAATACAGCTATCAGGTATTCGTTTTAGGCTCACAATCCCGCCAATATCCTCATTATTTTCGAAACGAATATGGTCTTTGAATATATTCGTTTCATTAATGGTGTTGATAAGTGCTTCAACACTAGTGTAAAGCCCAGCAGGAATTATAACCTCGTGAGTTTTTGGAGGTTTAATATATTTTCGCTTGCGGGTGTTAGCAGCATCATCTGATGTAACCTCTTTACTGGACGGGTGAGGAGGAGAGTTGCTGCCACCCAATAATACTCAATTCTTTTTGGGTTTAGCTCTACTGTAAACCCGAGACTTCCGGTCGAGGCGCGAGCAAGCGTGAGCGTCGAAGACGTAAGAGCTGTGTTCTTGATAAAAATACGAAAGTTCGACCATTACAAATAAGTGTGAAGTTTTGAAAGTGTTGTAATAATAGCGGAGTTACGCTGGAGATAAAAGGAAGAAAGGGCATCTTTAAGGGAATAGATTTACGAAGGGAAACATTTTTGGGGCAAAAGTGAGGTTAGCCAAGTAAAGTGCGGTTAAGTGTGACGGTAGTTAAACAAGCCGCCAGCAGAGGTGGCGTCGGAAGCGCGCAAGCGTGTCGATAACATAGATCGTCGAGCTAGGGAATATGAGTCCGCCCCGGAAACCAAGTCAAAAAGTTGGTAGTGACGCGGGGAAAAAACCGAGAGGCCGACAGAGGAAAGAACCGGACGTGAGTGAGGTTAGCAACGCTGGACGAATGGATAGATTCGTAACTAAAAATAACGAGTTAGACCCATTCCAAAAAAGTAACGTCGTTGGTTATTCGCCAGCACCGAAGCTAGTAGTTCCGGTTAGTCGCAGGAGGCTCAATTCGGAAATTATCGACGACCCAGAGGCACGCCAGGACAATTCTGGAGCTGGTCCGGTGACACGAGACGGCGAAGGCCGGAAGAAGGAAATGTCTGGGCATGGTAAACAGGCAGATAAGGGCGAGGTTTATGAAGTGAAGAGTGGCACTGAGTCAATCTTGAGGGATGGAAATAACAATGGTATAGCGGAGGTACAAGATGGACAGCACAATTATGGAGGTAACAACTTTTCGTCACAGAATCAAGATGAGCATCAACTGCCGGTGTACTTCTGGATGAAGCAGCTTCAAGACACGGAGATTCGAATGCGCGGCACAGCAAGGAGCATGATGGAAAAATCGAAAAGGACAACTGAAGAGTGGTTGATGCAGGAGATGACAAGGGTTAAAAGCGAGTTTTCAGACGAGAGTTTAGGCGAATGTCAATGTAGCGAGCATGCACAGCTTGCAACCGCTCTGAAGGCAGAACAGCAGCAAAGGGAGGTGGAGAGGAAGCAGTGGACCGAAGAGAGACAACTCCTGCTATCGATGATCAACAAATTGATTCAGGGCACCCCTCCGCAGGGGGGTGAGGAAATTCCAGAGGATTGCGCAGCCAGGGATAGGAGAAGCTTGACCGTAGTGCAGCTAGAAGACTTGAGTCTGGAAACAGTCAGCGAAGCTTCCTCCGAGTTCACAGAAGGCATCTTGGGACAAGGAAATGAGCATAAGGAGGCTCTACACAGAAGGGGTAGTTCTGATAAAGAAAAAGTGCAGAAGAAGAATGTGCAGTGGGAGCTCCCAATGCCAAAGCCCATCTCAGCGGAAGTTATGGACTGGGAATTCAAAACCAGAAGAGGTTTTAAGAAATGCATCCAGATCAGCAGATTCCAGACAGAAGGGAACAACGACAAGGACAAGCAGAACATCGCCTGGTTCCTGAAGCAACGGCTGGGGATTCTTCCGAAATTGGAGAGGATACGCCATGGCAAAAATGGACCAGTAATCGAGCTGGAGACGATGGAGATGAAGGTGGACATCATGAAAAGAAGACACGTTACCAAGGGGAAAAAAGTTTGGTTAGACGACGTACTCACTGAAAGGGAAGTAGAGATACAAAACTGGTTGCGGAGCAGAGCGAATAGGCTCGAGGCAGAGGGTAATCATATTAAAGTCGGTGTCATGTATCTGCCTACGCGGCAGAGCATTGGAGCAATCGATAACGATCGCGAGGTGACACTAGGTGTCCCTTTTCTGCTACGGCAGAAGATGTGCGCTGTCGGCGCGATTTCTCCGATCGGGCAGTCCGAGCTCGACTACCGAACAAATACGCAACACCCTGTTGTAAACCCCCTGAGATTATTAAACTGTTATTTTAGATTAACCTGGTGCCTGTTATTTAACCCGCTTCTAAACACAATAGTCGGATACCAAAAAATATGTATAAACGAGTGCTGGTGGATTTGGGATGAAAGGGAAGGCAGACTAGATAAAGGGTCCTTTCGAAAAGAGAGGGAAGAGAGGAATTAAAGTCGCGGAGATAGTAACTTGAAATATCGCGGGGGTGGGAAACATTTGGAAAGCTTGGGATTTTTCAAAGGGTTTTGATATTATAATTCTACAGGAAACCTGGTTAGAGAAAAAAAGGGAAAAATATACAATAGGGAGATTGAACGGGGCATTCAAGTGGTGGACGAAAGAAGCCAAGAGGGTTAAAACAAAGGGAAGGGCGAGCGGTGGCATGATAGTCGGAATAAGGAGAAAGATTGAAAAGACGTGTGATGTATGCGTGTGGGATTTCGGATTGACCATAAAAATTAAAGAAGTCAACAACTTAGAAACATGGATGATTGCGGTGAATAATAATGTGGGCTGTACAGCTTTAACGGGGAAATTAAAAGATCGGATAGAAGAGGGGGCTCTGAAAGGGGCAGATTTAATAATAGCGGGGGATTTTAACGCGAGAATTGAGAATAATCAGGGAACGCTGATCAGCAACGCGGATGAACAGACAAGTCTAAGGTAGAGGAAGTCGGAAGACGTTACTGTAAACGCAGAAGGGCGCAAGCTACTGAGATTTCGCGAGTCATTTGCTATTAAGATAATGAATGGAAGAGTGAATGGTGATGAAGCGAGGAAACCAACCTATGTTGGGGCAGGTGGGGCCTCGGTTCTTGACCTGGTATTACAAGTGGAAAATGGAGTTGAAAGAATACAACACCTTGAAGTGAAAACAAGAATTGAATCTGATCACTTGCCGGTTGCCTTCTCACTCAAAATGAATGGGGAAGATTTTACGCGAATGGGCGTACGGAATAAGAATCTCAAAATCGTAGGGGAAGAAAAATAGATTTGGAAACCGGAAAAGGCTGAGCACTGGGGAATTGAGCTACAACAGACACGGGGTAAAAACGAGAATTATTCTACGGAGGAATATTGGAGCATGATGAAGGAAGCGATCTGGGCTACAGCAAGGAAAGTAGGATTGGTTAAAAAAAAGGGGGCAAGAGCGAGGGGAACGGGGGATGGTTTAGCCGGGAATGCAGGGAACAGAGATCGAAAGTTTGGAAGAAACTGAAAAGCTTCCAAAAAGAGAAAAGGCTCAGTGAGAGGCTAAGGGGTTTGAACGAACTTAATGAAGAAAAGAAAGTTCTGAAGAAACTGTGCGAAGAAGCAAAAAAGATAGCGTTTGAGAAAAAATAGCGTCGGGTTAAAGACAGTAAAGATATGGCCGAATGGTGGGCAGCGGTAGCGGAATTTAGGCCGAGAAAACGGCAAATGGGAGAAGGGTTAAAAAAGGGAGAATGGATTGATCATTTCGCCACGTTACTAGGAGAACAAAAGGAAGAGTCGTCAACCACAGTAGACAGGTCAGAGGGATTAAGAATGGGAAAGAGTTGGGATATCGAGAGCTCGAGTGACGCGTCACTTGACGTAAAAATAGGTACTGAGGAGCTGGAAAAAACTTTACGACGATGTAAAAATCGCAAGGCAGCGGGGGAAGACGGGCTGACCTCAGAATTCCTTAAAGCAGTGGGGATCTGGAAGAGTGAAGAGTTAAGAGAAATCTTGGACAAGATATGGGAAGGGTGGAACGTGATGAAGGGCTGGGATCTAACGGGAATCTATCCTATTTTCAAAGCAGGTGATGAAAGCGTAGCGGGCAACTATAGAGGTATTTCGTTACTGGACGTAGGATACAAATTACTAGCAGGAATGTTAGCAAGTCGGTTAAAGAGCTGGATCGAGAGAGCGAAGATTCTAAGGGAAAGCCAAGCGGGATTCTGGCCAGGAAGGGGAACGAGAGATCAGATGTTTGTGCTCAACTCGTTAATAAATAATAAATTAAAGAATAAAGGAGGTAAGCTGTGCGTGGCGTTTGTCGACTTCAGAGCGGCTTTTGACAAAGAAAACAGGGAACAGCTGCTAGACAAACTTTGGGAAAAGGGAGTTGGGGGAGAATGCACCAGATGCTTAGAGGAATTTATAAGGTCACGAGAAATTAGGCAATAACTAAAGAGGGACTAACGGACAGGTTTGAAACGACGATGGGGGTCAGACAGGGATGTCCATTAAGTCCAATACTGTTCAACCTTTTCTTAGATGATATCGATAAGGAATGGGAGGGCAAGGAATTTGGGGGAACGGTGATGGGAAATGAGAAGTTTTATGGGTTAAAATATGCAGACGACATGTTAGCTGAAACGGCAGAGGGTTTGAGGAAAATGTCAAAGGAAACAGAAAGATTTTGCCGGAACACGGGTATGCTAGTCAACGTGGGAAAAACTAAAATGATGATTTTCAGAAACGGAGGCAAAAGAAGTGGGGAAGATAAGTGGGAATTTAGGGGAAAAGAAATCGAAGTTGTCTCAGAGTTTAAGTACCTGGGCTTTTGGTTTGCGACGAAAAATAGAATGTCGAAGCACACAAGGAATATGGCAGGGAAAACGCAAATGGCTGTTAATGTAGTGTGGTCGACCATGAAAAGGGCAAAAATAGAGAATCTACAGAAAAGACTCTTTCTGATGGATTCCTTAGTGAAATCGGTGGCGTTGTACGGGGTAGAACTCTGGGGTTGGCGAAAGAGAGCCGAGGTAGAAAGGGTTCAAGGTAGGCTGGCAAAGGCTGCGCTTGGGGTCGCGAGAAACACGCCAGATTATCTTTGGAAATTGGAGGCAGGTAAAAGAAGTCTGTATGTGGAAACCAGAAGACGAGCGGGTAACTACTTGTTGGAAATCTTAAAAAGAAAGGATGGTCGGTGGCCAAAGGTATGCTTAAGGGAGGAAATTAAAGGAATTATAAATGGAAATCCGTCAAATTGGGGAAAAGAGTTGAAATTAGCAATGGAAGAAGTTGGGGAGGGCAGAATATTTGGTTGGATCTGGGAAAAAGGGAATCTGAAAACACTACAGAGATGGTTAAATGCAGGGGTGGAGAGGGTAAAAGAACAAGATTTACAAAGCGACTTGTGCAAAGTGGACACGTCGAGCTTTAGCCCACATTTCAAACACATAAAGCAAGGGGTGAAAGTAGAAAAATACTGGAAGGATGGGGAATTGAGTAGTTGGTTAAAGGAAGAATGGACAAGAATCAGATGTGGGAACCTGACCAGGTTTGGGGAAAAGGGTTTTAACGACTGGAGCTGCAGGTTATGCGGTGTGACGGGGCTTTTCTGCTCTCGCCACAAAGAGAGCCACATCTACGGCTCTCGCGTGTATCGGCACGGCAGACGGCATTCTTTCTCCCGGGAAGAGTCCCTTCCAGGCAAACAGACAGGGTCAATCGCGAGCAAACCGTTCCCGCTATTAATTTTGAGTCCTGTTTTATTTTTCCGGTTAATTCTCTCGAGCGTACGGCGGTCATAACCGCCGCAAGGACATCTCGACGCCTTAGGAGGCGTCGAGATGTCCTTGCGGTGGTCCTTGCGACCGTCAGCAGGCTGGAGCCTTGCTACCGATCTCGCCGCAACCAGCACAGTCAGCAGGCTGGAGCCTAGCTACCAACCTCGCGACAGTCACACACGACCAGCACCTCGATACGTCGCCGTTCAGCCGCGCCGCTACCGAGGTAGCGCGCGACGTTACCGACAACGGGCCCTCCACCCTCCGAAGCCGCCTTGACACGACGAGCCACCAGCTACCGAGATCTACAGCGTCCGGCTCGTCGCTATGCCATCACCTCGCTCGTCTCACCGAAGTTTCCGTGTCTGCGCACAACAACGTTCGTGGATTCACCTCCCCCCACGAGCGTAATCAACCCCTTGCGTTCACGTCACCACGAACGCGAGGAAATTCAAAGAACCGCGCGAGATCTCCGTAATTCAGGGAACTCGGACAAATAGAGCAGAGGGCGAAACGAAGACAGGCATAGAGTGGGGGAAAAAGGACCCGCGATCGCGAGAGCGTTACTTCTCTCGGGGACTCAATCGTAGGCTCCCGAGAAGGAAGGACGTCGTGACCGTTGCCGATCTGTGCTTAACGTCTCGCGAAAATACCGACATCTTGCCAAACGCGAAGTGGGACTTCTGGCCGAGGACAACTCGAGAAGCTCCCGCAACTGCAACTAAACCGGTGAGATCGTCGTACGCGTTCGGTTTGAGGCTAGAGACAGAATAGAGCAAACTCGACTCGTTATCGTGGGGACGGTACGTCTTCGCGCGCGGCACGCGGAATTTGTTCTCGGGGAAAAATCAGTAAATTCCATGTTCGCCAATTTCATATAGTTTCCGTTATATAATTTGCCTGGAAGGTTCTGGTCTTATCTTTTGTTCATCCCATAGTTTGCGCCTCGTTTGAGTCCACCATTTAGTTTCCGCTTAGATACATTTTCTTGCAATTAAACCCTAAGTTAACTTTTCTGATTTCGTAATCGATATTTCTTTTTCCGATTCATTTCTTGTTCCAGTTTCTTATTATATCTTTATTTCCGAGTTTTATGTTATTCCGCGTATTCCCGCTGCGAGTGGGCTGAACGAATAACTAGTTGTTGCGAAAGGTACCGTGGCTGCGATCCACGTTAGTTGTTTGTACGCGAGCGTCGAGATCCTGAACATTGTCTGTCGCCGATTATCCGCTACCGCATTTTTGCTATCGAACCCAACTACGAATTATTGCTATTATTGTATTGTGTAGATTGTGGGTTATTGAGGGAACGAGCGTGCACGCAAGTCGCTTCTCGACCACGGTCCCGATATTCACTAAAATAAAATATCTTCTGGAGTTCCCATATTTTCGTCTCTGTCTCTATTTCCTCCTCGCGGAGGTGACCGAACCACCCCCTCCACCAATTTCCCAAGGCTGAGTGACGCCGGGTCGCTCTCGTCTCTCGTTCGGCTCTTAGAATTAAAATTTTGTCGCGAGAGCTCTCCCTCTCGCGGCTGGCGCCCTTAAGGCCGAGTGAGACGGGTTTCGTAGCCGTCTCGATTGGCTAAATTCGGGATTGGACAAAATACGGTTACAATACGGGCCCCCGCGCTAATGCCGTACTGATAAAGCCCGCGCAGGGAAAGATCTACGCGAACTTACTCAGAGACATTAAGGCCAAGGTTAACCCGGAGCAGCATCAGGCGACCATCCATTCCATCCGCGAGACCAGGGACGGGGACATCCTGCTGGAGATGGATCGCAAATCGGACAACTGCCCATCTTTCACCGACGCGACAAAGGTGGCGGTCGGGGAGCGAGGCTCGGTCAAGAGCCTATCCCCGACTCATACCATAGAGATCCGGGATATTGACTCCTCCACGGACGAGGCAGACATACGCGACGCCCTGGTGCGGGACCTGGACGACACAGTGGATATCATAAGGATCGGGCTCTCGAAGAACGCCTTCCGAGGGCAACGCACAGCATTCATAGAACTCGACGGGAAAAGCGCCCAAAAAATACTTGCGAGCGGCCGTATAAAGATCGGGTGGGTCATCTGCCGAACCAGGCGACATGAGTCCATCCACAGGTGCTACAGATGCCTCGGATATGGACACCTGTCCAACAGATGCACTGGCCCTGACCACAGCAAGCTGTGCTATAAGTGCGGCGAAGCGGACCACAAAGCAGCGGCATGCAGCCGACCACCACGCTGCATACTCTGCGCGGCAACCGAGGGCGATGGGCTCGACACCGATCACGTGCCCGGTGCGGGACGGTGCGCAACATACCGAAGCGCGCTGAAAGGAGCAACCACCGGTCAGAGATGACGACCTTTCTGCAATGTAACCTGGGAAGGGGGTGGACTGCACAGGCGTTACTGCACCAGTTCATCTACGAAAACTCGGCAACGACTACAACTACAAAAAACGGCACGAGACAGGAAGAAGAGCGGCGACGATGGAACGACAGGAAGTTGAATGAGACAAAACTCATAAACTCTCTGAAGAACCAGGCCCAACAACACGCCAACGAACCGGCCGCTTCGAGACAAGACGTAGAGAATCTCGTGGAAAAAACGATGGGTGCCATCTCGGCCGCCTGCGACGCCTCCATGCCAACCAGGAGCACCCGCGAGAAAAGGCACGCAAACTACTGGTGGAACGACGAGATCAGTGAGCTTCGGAAAAAGTGCCTGGCGCTGCGGCGCAAGTCCGTCAGGGCCAACCGCAGGCGACAGGCTGGCCAACCGGACACTCTCTTCGCCGAACTCGATAGCGCCAAGAAAGCCCTGAAATGGGCAATCAAAAAGAGCAAAAACCAGTGCTGGAACAACCTATGTGACGAGCTAGACGAGGACCCTTGGGGCAAGGCTTACCAGATTGCTGTCAAGGGTCTGGGCAAGCAAAGCCGCATACCTCCTATGGAGCCGGCTACCATAGAAAGGATCATCGGCGATCTCTTCCCCCAGCATCCACGGAGGGTTCCTAGAGGAAACTCGACGACGGCACGCGGACCACGTTTCACAACGGCGGAGCTCCAGGACGCTGCCAAGTCCTTGAAACCAGGCAGAGCCCCTGGCCCGGACGGCACCCCTGTCAACGCCATCAAGTGTATATCCAGGGAGTACCCCGAAGTACTCCTCACTATGTACAATGCCTGCCCCGCAACAGGCACATTCAGTCGCCGATGGAAGCGTCAACGACTGGTTCTTCTGGACAAAGGGAAGGGCCCACCAGTGACGTCATCGTCGTATAGACCACTATGCCTGCTGGACGTCGCAGGCAAGCTACTAGAAAAGATGATCAAGAGACGCCTAACTTCGGCAATAGACAATGCCGGAGGCCGATCGAGCAATCAGCACGGCTTCCGCAAGAAGAAATCGACAATCACCGCGATTGATCAGGCCATCACCATTGTGAAGAGGGCCTGGTCTGGCAGCTACCAAGCTCGGAAGGCGTGCATCCTGCTCACCTTCGATGTGCAGAACGCGTTTAACTCCGTGGGCTGGGAGGACATACTGGACGCCCTGAAGACTGACTTCAGCATCGATCAATATGTCCTCGACATAGTGGACGATTACTTCCGAGATCGCCTTCTCGAGTACGACACGACGGAGGGAGCCCGAACGGTGGAGGTCACTGCCGGTGTTCCGCAGGGTGCAGTCCTGGGCCCTGAGTTCTGGAATATACGATGCGACGACCTGCTGGCCACGAAATTTATGCGCGAAACACATTTAGTCGGATACGCCGATGACATTGCCGGTGTAGTCATCGCGGACAGCACCGAGGACGCACAGCGGAAAATTGGTCATCTAGTCAGACGAATAAGCGCCTGGCTAGATAGCCATGGGCTCAAGCTAGCAGCCAGCAAGACGGAGATGGTTGTCCTCACGAGGCAACGCTGGTTTGATAAACCCTTCGCGATAAATATTGGCGCAGCAATCGTCGAGGCCAGGAGATCGGTCCGGTATCTCGGCCTCCAACTCGACGAGAAGCTAACCTTCGGAGAACACATCCAACGAACAGCTGACAAAGCTAACGGCGCCGCTGCCAAGCTGTCGAGGATCATGAAGAACGTCGGCGGCCCCCGCTATGCGAAACGGAGGCTACTGATGATCACCGTAAACTCCATCATTTTGTACGGCGCGGAAATCTGGGCGGATCAACTCGCGCATGAAAGCCATCGGCGCAAACTGGCTGCAGTACAAAGACGCGCCGCCCTTCGGGTCGCTTGTGTATCGCACGGTCTCGGAATCAGCGATTCTGGTCGACGCCAAGACGCCCCCCATCGACCTCCTGGCCAAGGAGCGAAGGAGGCTCCACCAGTCGCGGACAGCGAATCCCCTGGCCGACGGTGCCAGGGAACTCAAACGGGCGAGGACCATTGGAGAATGGGAGCACAGGTGGCAGAATAGCGACACCGGAAGGTGGACGGCTAAACTTATACCCAACATAAGGACCTGGATCAGATGCGAACATGTAGAAACCAACTTCTACTTGAAGCAGCTTCTCACAGGCCATGGCGCCTTTAACGCGTACCTACACCGAATGGGCCTCATCGACAGCCCACGGTGCACGGTGCCCAACCAAACTCGACGACGCTCAACACACCTTCTTCCACTGCGACAGATGGACGGAAGAACAAAGAGACGCAACAGATGCGATGGGAGAAGCACTGCACCCCGAGAACCTGGTCCCCCACATGATCGGCTCCAAGCCGAAATGGGAGGCCATTATGAAACTCGCGGAGGTGGTGCTGAAGGCCAAGAGGCTCGAGCAGCAACCAAACGAGGCGGGCGCCTAGGGGCGCACCAGGGGTTGGACTGAAGTAATGCGAAAGCGGTTTCCGGTCTAACCACCTTCACCACCGTGAAGGGAGGCAGAGGATTGTTTTTAGTCAGTAAAAATCTGACACTACCAACAACACAACAACTGTGTTGGTGTCTTTTCGAAGATTTTTCAACCTCTAAACAAAAAAAAAAAAAAAAAACTACTACTACTACTACTACTACTCTACTTTAAACCCATTCGTGAGTACTACAAGCAGTAATTGGGGACGCCGTACCGTGTGGTTCATTTGTTTCATGTACATGCAGAAACGTACGGGGAAATTGAATTTCCGTTAAGGCTACGACTCATTCTCCAGGCATCTTCAATTGCTTTGGAAGCTGTGTCATATAGTGTGTCACCGTATTATCGGGGTAGTACTTCATACTTCTGTTACTCGGTAGCACGAGATAAAATTGATCTCTCATTTTTTAGTTGCACTACTACTTGTTCACTATATTTGTTGCGGGAATCCAGGAATTAAACTTTTCGGGGTATCCTCTCCAGCTAACAAAATATTATTTATTACGACCTTTCCCTTTAGTCTCGATGATTTTCTCAATTAAAAATTCTTCCGTGTCAATTTCCTTCTCTACAACGCTTAATTCTTCTTCATAGAAAAAACCGTCAATTTCTTCGTCGTTCAAATCAACCAGTTCATATTGTAACGGAACGCATTATCGACCTATCACGAAGGTAAAGCCCACACACGATCAGGTAGGAATCTGCTCAATCGACATCACATTGCTCCTACAGACCCGAGTTCCTCCGATCCCACCACAAGCTAACGCGTCCACGGTCTCCTCCCAAACACGCGGCCTACGTCATCGCGACTCACACGGCACTACCCATCGACGGCCTATATAAACTCGCGCGCGACACGGAGAGCTATCTTTTATCTTCCTACCTTTGCCAGTAACACATCCTCTCCTTCACATCCAATACCTTCACTTATCCTTATCCTAAATTCTATGATGAGATAAGCCTTCAGTCTTTGGACTCTGGAAAAGCAAGGCCGATCTGAGAAGTTTTCCCTCTCCTAACAAAGGCTTCCTCCACCTCGAGTTTCCCGAATCAAGAAAATAAAAATTCTATTAATTCTCCCCACTTTCAACAAAACCCCGGGTAGGATAAGTAAAAAACGTTTCAATGGATAGGCGGTTGTCTATTTGTAATGATCTTGTGAATCTTAAATATTTCTTCGCTCCAGCGAGCTTCGTAACCTTTCTCGAACGCAGACTTTGCTTTACTGATGCGTACAAGCTCGCCAACCTTGTATTTAGGCACTTTATGACACAGCTTGCATCGTTTCACCATATTTGCGCGTGCGATCGCCGCATTGTACAGCGTCACGGCTGCCGGTTGCATCTTGATCGTAGAGTGTTTTGTATCATTGTAAGCTTGGACTATAGATTGTAATACACCGACATAGCGCCATGTATTTTTATGTGTAAAATATCGCCACATCCGCTCCTTTAATGTTCTGTTGAAACGTTCTACAATAGCTGTTTTAATGTCAGGGTTTCGGGCCACACGAAATTGTATTCCACGGCTCTTCAAAAATCGCGGCAAAACGATACCGACAAATTCTTTGCCTCGATCTGTCTGTAGCCGTACAGGCACTCGACCACTACTTCGAGAGAGTATTCGTTTGAACCCTTCTGTAGTTTCTGAACAAGTTTTATCGCGCAGCGTCTCAACCCATGCATACTTGCTGAGAACATCGATAACCACTAAAAGATAAACAGAGCCGTCATTTTCATCTTTAAGAGAGTGCAGATCAACGAGATCAGCTTCCCACACGTCATCGATATTATCGACGGCATAGTGTCGACGCGGAAATCGTCGTCGTGTAGGTCTGTGAAGTGTATAAGCATCCTGTGTTCTCAGCCAGTTAGTCACATCCTCACGAGGAATTTTCTCTTTATCAGCCGCATGAATTAGATTTGGGGCACCGGCGTATCCAGCGTGATGCGTAGGATCATAATAAAATTTCTTTAATATATCTTATAACCGTATTTTGCCCGCTTCTTCCAAATCCCGATCGAGACGGCTACAAAACCCGCCTCACTCGGCCTTAAGGGCGCCAGCCGCGAGAGCGAGAGCTCTCGCGACGAAATTTTAATTTTTAAGAGCCGAACGAGAGGCGAGAGCGCCCCGGCGTCGCTCAGCCTTGGGAAATTGGTAGAGGGGGTGGTTCGGGTACCCCCGCGAGGAGGAAACAGAGACTGAGACGAAATTATGGGAACTCCAAGGGATATTTTATTTTAGTGAATATCGGGAGCGTGGTCGAGAAGCGACTAGTGTTACGTCCTGTGAATTTTCCCGAAATATTTCGAACATAATTAAACAAATATCTGAAATATATTAAATCGCTAGAAATAAACATTGGAGAAATTGCCATTGTTTAATTTGTTGAATTCGAAGTATCAATAAATAAATAAAATACCAAATGGCGAAATCATCCATTTGGTAAAAATAATTAGCCTTCAGGTGCGACAGGTTGATGTACAGAGGTGACTGTACGAAGCAAGTCAACCGCATGAGAGTCGGTAACCTGAGGCGCAAGAATGCAGATAAGGATATCGGCGGAGTGCTCCTCGCAGTTGTCGAACATAGGCCTGCTTGTACGGCGCGTGTCACGATGGGCACGCTGCTGAGAGCGACCGTCGGGCGTAATGAGTGCAGCACCTCCTGGACAGTGAATATCGATGAATGCTAGATCATCGTTATGGTCCAGGAGTATCATAGTTGAAATAGTCAATAGAAGAATAAATAGAAATCAAGTTTAAGGGACGAATACACGGAATTGACATAGCATTTTGGAAATAATTAATAATAGAATCGGGAAATAAAATAGAGTCAAGAAGTAAGGGAAGAAAATTAAGCCATATCGTCATGATATCAATTCAATATAGAAATAAAACCCAATGAATATCAATTCGTCATGATTCATTCCATATAGAAATTAAATAAAAATTAAGAAAAAGAAATAAATATAAAAACAATAAATAACCAATAAGTAATCAAATAGCAAATGACGAGGGAAAATATAGAAAATTATGGAAATAGGGAAGAAATGTAAACCATTAACGCCGAAAATCAGGAAAATAATTAGATAAATATTAGGATAAAAATGTGTGTCAACAAATGTTAACTTCGCAATGAAAGGTCGTACAACTTTCATTCAAATTTGTATGTTTATAAAATCCGCGATAAAATTTAAGTAATGACAAATTAAGATGTCAAAATTGTTGTGAACCTCCGAAATTGGTAATATTTAATTAGATAGTCAAAGAAAGGAATCAGGTGATGAGAGTGGGGAGACGAGGCGCAGGTATGACAGCGGTGACGCGGGGGTGTCCGGCACCGAGGTTATTTATTCGCGCACCCACCGCCCATTCGGAGTCACTACTTCTTCGACTTCTTCGCGACCGGGGCAAAGACCTCAATCCTGTATTGTACTTAGAGCCATTAAAGTATTAGGATAGGTCAGGAGAAAACAGTGAGTGAGTGTGATAGCGAATCGTCGCGAGCCGTGCGTCGAGCGAGACGCGTGAGAGTGAGATAGCTGCGTACCGGGTTCCATTCGGTAGAAAGAGTCAGCTTCCAGAATTTTCTTGTCCAGTTTAAAATCGTGACTTAAAATCTAATAAACTTCAACTTTTAACCGTGAATAAAATTTCCTCAGTATCAAATATATACACTCTAGACCCTATCCCGAATTATTTTCCGAAAGGTTAGGTTCAAAACAGGGCCAAAACCTCGATAAAGCGTCATCTCCGAATAACGTGTAAAGGGAGGGTGTAAACTCTCCTTGACCGAGATGGAGTGAAGATTGCTGATCGGGACGTAACACTATATTGTACGTCTACGGGTAGTGGTTACATATCATTTCTACCAAGATTTTGTTCCAATATGCTCGATTTCGAATTGGTACAAAAACAAATTCTATTGAATGATATAATTAAATTTCAGTAATGACGTATCTTTGAATCAGGATATAAAGGGCGCAAAAATGTTTTCAAAAAGTTGTTATTATGGTTTTATTTTGTATCTATTTTTTCGTCCTCAGCTAATTATAGCACAGATTGTTGTTTCAAAACCCATCACGGAAGGAGGAGGAGGATATTGCCGAAAAATCATAAACGGTGTCTATTCACTTTTGATTAAAACCCATAATGACATCAATTAAGCTTCAGTACTGGCGCGCAGCTTTTTCGTGGCGTTTTTGTATACAGAAATTAAAAGTTCTTGCTGGTCACTGCTGAACTTTTTATATCATTTCAAAATGATTTTTAAAAACAATTTGGACAACATTTTAGATAATGCTGAATAACTTGCAAAGTCAATTGAATTTCTCATTTTTCGGAAAGCAATCATTTCTGAACGCGGTATGGCTCTGGTATACCGCGGCATACAGCATAACAGTTGCGTAAGAAAAAACTAAGTACAAATGCAATTTTTTTGTAGGTCATTCAGCATCAGTTGCTCTTAAGAACTATCAAGTCGAATCAATTTTTCAGATTGTTTGTCAACCGGAAAATTTGTTGAATCTTCAAAAAATTCATTCTGAAAACGTGTTTTTACAAAATCTCAACAAAAAAGTTTAAAGATGATTTTTAAGCACCACCCGATAATGGAATCTCAAGATTGACTATTTTCCGGAACTTTTTAGTTTTTTTCATGTCGCAATTACAATTTTTATTTTTATAATCAGTCACAACTCCCTCAAATATCAATGGTTTTTATATAATAGAATCAGTGGGAATTTTTTCAGATTAAAAAAAAGCATTTACGGACTTGGCCTTTCGAGAATTTCAAAAATTTCCCAGTGGTAAAAAATCTGGAAAAACTCCGAAACCCTTATGGGCTAGTAACAACATCATACTAAAAAAGCGTGCAAAGTGATTTGCACAATAACTTCCTCATGTTTTACGATTTTACACATAACTTCCTCTAAGATAAAGTTCGTTGATCCATTATGGCTTCCGCATAGAGAAAGGTGTAATTAAAATAAAATTTTCTCAAAAAAAATAAAAAAAATGACGGAACATTGTGAGAAATCGATATGAAAATTTCAAATTTCAACTCTTTTTAATTGCATTTTTTAGTTAAGTATAGAAAAACCATGTGTAAATTACTTTGCATCTTTTTTCGTAATATGAAACAAATTCTACATCATAAAATTAAAACCGTAAAAATTGATACTAGAATTTATTATAGGAAATCGCAAACTGAAATTTGCGGATTGCGTCGTTTTAAGGCAATTTTTAATGTATTCTTCAGCGGTAATTACAAAACTATAACTCATTTCACTCTTCGTGATATGTGATTCAAAATTCATGTCAAACGTACAAAAATAAATTTTTCAAAAAAATCGATATTTTCACAATACCATGAAGTTCAAACGGTTGGATCAATTTTTGTTCTACCCCATTCCTGTACCAGATGCAAGCTCGATACCTCAATGTTTACTCGAATTAGACGGTTTTCAGTAATTTCTCAAAAAAATCATATTCCCATAAAATCTGACTGCTTGGATAGTATTCGACCAAATGCGATACCAAAGAGCTTTGATAAAAATGTTATATTCGTGTGCAGTTTTTAGACGATAGCTCAACATTTACGAAAATTAGAGACACCACAAACATTTTTCGAAACAATAAAAATCGCGCCAAATCTCCAATTGGACCTCAATCTGCATAAAAATTGCACTCAATGAAGAGACGTTATAACTCTAATATTGTACAAAATTGCGACCCGCTATCTCAAGTCGTTTCCGAGTTATAGTCGTTCTAAACTATGCAAGCTGTCACACGCATACACACGCACATATACGTAGATCCGGACGCCTGGTGAAATCGCATTTCTCAACGCTTTGGACTATTTTAAATACTCTGACACTAAAATCTCGAACCTTTTTTTTTTAACGAAAACGTAGCTTCCTCCATGAGAAAGAAAAATCTAAATTTTTGATCGTTTGGGCGTGATTTATTTTGTTTTTTTTTTTGTTTAATTTTTCCACGGAACCATTTTAAGCAAATCGAAAATATTATAAAAAGTTCAGCTCCCACCAGTATTCAGCTCGGTATTTTATTGGCCAATATCCTCCTTTCCGGAGGAGTTTTGTAAGACAGCTTTATAAATAAATTTGGTAAGATTATAAAGTAACAAATAAAAAAGAAACACTTTAGTGGTTATGTATTTGACCTTTCACTAGTAAACGTCAAATTTTCAGATACGAATTTTTTGAATGAAAAAAGTATATCCCATTAGGCAAAAAAACCTAGTGGTTATCTGAATCCACGACATGCATACATTTTTTTTATTGTAACATTTTTTAGCGCAATAGAAGAAGATGGGTGGTATGGGATGTTGATGTAAATCTGATTGGAATAGTACAACGGCAGCTCGTGTAACCAAAAATAACGTTCGAGAATTTGAGAAAACGATCGGCATGGAAACCACTTCCGCCGACTCAAAACTTGATGACCTTTCACAAGACTTGTCAGGGTCGAATTTGCGGAAATGAATTTTCTGAAGAACGCTCAGTAAACTCAAACTGACGATTCATAAATTAAACCTTACCTCGGTTAAGTTCAGAAAAGTGCCCTTTCGTCTCAGTAGTCAGCTCTGGCTGTTTTTTTAAATTCCAATATCATAATTGGAATATCCTCCGAAGGCGCGGCAAGATTAATTGGTGCGGCCCTATACTTTTACGCCAGTTGCTTTACGCGTGTATTTTTTCTGTATCACTTATTTTCAAAACGACACTCAATTTACAAGACGACAGCTTCCTGATTATAGACAGTTCATCTTCGAACGAAAACTCTCTAACTGTCTTAATGAGAGCCAAATGGTACAGTCTCACTCACCACGCCAACCCCACTCCACAATATTTGGTTTTACCAATCGTTTTAAGGGCTACTTCTGTAGGATTGGCTGCCTGCATTTTTTGGGGGTAGGCGTTTGGCTACCCCGAAAAAATGCAGGCAGCCAATCCCACTCAAAAAAATCCAAAAAATGCAGGCAGCCAAACCCCTTCTGCGCGACTTGGGCGAGGCCGTCGCCATAGCTGATAACATAAGGGTATTGCGTTAACTACAATAAACATAAACCTGGAGACGGCTGATCTGTCCGAACTCAGACGTAACCATCTGGCGAAGACAAGAATGGGTGTTTTTTGTTCCAGAAAAAACTAACCCACATTTCCAACTTATTAATATTTTTTTAACTAATATACAAGATCCAGAAAAGATTGTATAAAGTAATGTTATGTTGCGATACGGATTTTGAAGAGAAACGGCGGTTGCTGTTTTTCAGCCTCCGGTCCGGTAAATACCGACAGTCCCCGGCTGGGTCGTAGCCGAGGGATAAGGGTAGACGGCTTGGTCGGTCCGACTCGAAGGTATTTCAAAATAAAGACGTAGGCAACGGTGCTACTAGCTGTGTACATAGCTGGCGAAACGGACTAGAACGATTTATTAGAAATGGTAAAATTAAAAATTAAAAAAAAACTCCCCACTGCAAATCAGTCGTTATGATTTTTTAAAAATAGCTTTAAAAAAGTACAAAAAAATGATTCATAAGCATTAACTTAAAAAAAACATGAAATAATTCATGTACGCGATAATAATCAATAATGTCAGTAAATAATGATAGTAATAAGTAATAATAAAGAACTAATACTTAATAATAAAGAATTGTAAAATTAATTAGTCGTAATTATATCACTTCATTCACAATCTTCGCTACCGTCGGGATACGGCTTCCGAACCACAGATTTATACAATATATGATAATATTCTGCTACCAAGTTTATTTGTGTGGATATAGAACTGTATTTGGAAGCCGTCTCCCGACTGTAGCGAAGATTATGAACGAATTGATGTAATTAAGATTAATTAATTTTGCAATTATTCTTTATTATTAATTATTACTATTATTGTTTACTGACAATATTAATTATCGTTACATACATGAATCATTTCATTATTTTTTAAGTTAATTTTTATCAACCACTTTTTTTGTACTTTGTTTACGAATATTTTTAAAATTAATAACGACTAATTTGCACTCGGGAGTTTTTAAAAATGTTTAATTATATATATTTTTTTAAGCTTTTTGAATTCTACCATCTATACAATTCCTTGATACGATTTTTAATGTGTCGTTCCTCTCCGATGCAATATTTAAAAAGTGGAACGAAGAGCTACAATCCATAGAAAATTATATCACTGACATATATCACCTTGCGAATATGACGGTCGACTACAGCGATCGAGTTAAAATGTTATAATTAATTTCGATAAGAAAAGAAATAATAAAGTAGGTTAACCGCGTAATTTATAATAACTATCAACGCGCTCGCTTTGCTCGCGCTCATTTAATTTCTTCTAGGTTAGGTGTGTCGATCTTACCAATGAAACGGACGAACCCTATTGGCTACGTGGCTCCACGATTTCGATTATTTCGATACATTTATCTCGATCATTCGAGTGTCATGTCTTTTTTAACAGGGGAATTACGCACTCAGTATTTTTTTTTATTAATGTGTTCGGTGATTATTGCACCAGATATTGATATAGACACGGTATTGCATAATTTTTTTCGCACACTGATTACGCATAAAATACCGAAAACGTAAAAAAAACGCGGATTTTAAATAAACTACAGTTGTAAATAAATAACAATTCCGGGCTTCTCAGCAGCATGAAATATGTGGCTTCATTTGCGGTTTTACGTAACAATGGAGATCGCCGACGGGATTTTTCCATATGTCACCGCGAACGTTTAACCGGTTTGCTCCAATTACCGTGAGTTCATACCTTGGCTCACAAATTTATTGTCACAAACATTGATCAGGCTATAAAGTTTTAGTAAACCAAAATCTGTTAAGTATTTTTTTGCCGTTCCGACGTTTATCGACACTTACGAAAAGGCGGTCGGGAGTAAAAACAAGGATATGCCTTTGAATATAATAAACATAAACCTGGAAACGGCCGGTCTGTCCGAACTCAGACGTAACCATCTAGCGAACATAAGAATGAGTATTTTTCTTCCAGAAAAAATTAACCCGCATTTAAAACCTTTTAATATTTTTCTAACGAACATACAAGTGAGCAGGGTGCTCTCTCGCCGAATGCTCGGTGCTGGCAACAATATTCAAGGCGGCATTGTAGCAGTGTCGGCCCGACGATTTTCTCCGAGCCACGCCATACCTGCACGTGTGCTCTTAAATACACGTTCGAACGTAAAGAGTCTACGGCTACGGTAAAAGGCTGAAACCCATGAACAGTAAATAACATAAATAATATAAAAGTATCTTCTAGTAACACTATCATAATATTAGTTAGATAAGATACTGTGGGTAATATATAATAAGTGAAGAATCCATAGCGTAACAATAAGGATGGTAATATGTCTGATCGTTGAACTAATAGAGATTCCGGATCGGAGAAAATTCGTCGGGCGGATTGATTTCGCGTCGCGAAATTATCCTCCTCGAGCTGCTGTTGAGGATCAAAACGCTGAGCTACGCGCGAACGGTTGTCTCACGCGGGTGTTATGGTATGCGTGGCCTTTCTCTCTCGCACCTGAAGGGACGTAAGACCCGCTAGCCACCGCACGAATACTTGATCCGATCGAGTTTCGAGACGCGACCACTCTTTTTTACTCGAAAGATTGCAGTTGTCAGCCTCTCGCCGAAAACAATATTTTTATATTTCTCTGACTATTGCAAAATATGTTGTGTTAACGACGCAAATGTATGTATTTTTTTGTAACAGTAGATGGCGACCAAAATCACGGCTGTAGCTATGGGCGTGCAGATAATATTGGTTGTTTTTTATTTCACCGATCCCACATTCTTATCTTCCCATACCTGCCAATCCGTAGACTACCCAATGTGATCGTCGCTGGGACTGGCGGCCCGTAATTGGCACAGCGTACTAGTATCTGACACGTAGCACAGCGTGGTTGTTAAACATTGTGTAAGCGAGAAATTAAAATCAAATGGCCTTAAAATTATTGAAGATAGTTATGTCAGCAAAATAAAAATATTGATGGTAAAAAATTATTGCTAAATATTATTTAAACCAAAAACGTCATATATGAACCAAGCGACACCACATGTACTCGATATTCTGATTTAGGCAAGAGAACAATACTGCTGATAAGAAATCATTGCTAAATATTGTTTATACAAAAAATCCAACTGTGAAACGTTTGATGCCAAAATTGAGTAGTACCTATTGTTATTTTGGCAAAGGAACAATTGTTGCTGGTGAGAAGAAGAAATTGTTGCTAAATACAATTCAAAAACTTGGTCAATATTGTTTTTTAGGCCAAGAAACAATTCCGCCGAAAAATAATGGTTAGTGAATATTGTTTAAATAAAAAGTCGCCAAATAATAATGGATTGCCGTCAAAATTAGTTCGTACTGTTTATTAGAAAAGTAAAATAATGTTAACGGTAAAACAATTTTTGTTAATTCCTATTTAGAGACATTAGTTTCCCTGAAATGTTAGCGATTTTAAACTTCATAAAAATCACATTGAGACAAATTTCAGGCTCCTGTCGAATTTTGTGAAAATACTCGTCGCAAGTGCATTCAAATATAAACCCAGACATTAAAATATTTTAACCCGATTTTTACAAAAAATAAAATAAGAAATGAAATCCGACAAAAATACACTTTAAATGGTGTATGAAAACTGGAAACGAGTAGATTAATGCACGTTATCTTCGCAAAACGGTGTCAAATGAATTGGAAACTCCTCAGTATTCAGTGCCATGTACGTGAAGTTTTTTTTTGTGTTTACAGTTTGTGAAAGCTCATTTTTATAGTGAGAATAAAGATCATGAATAAAACTCCCAACATTTCACGAGTCGCATTATAAAAGTAATTTGTGCAGCTGGATTAGTCAGTTAGTAGTAGATTTATTTCCATGTATACCCTGGCGGGTTTTTACATATATCCCCTTCCCATACAAATGTGCCCTTAGTGATTATTCCTATTTCCTGTAATTAATTCCTTTTTTCCACACTGTCTTTTGCATACCACCCGCAGGGGTGGATAGGGGGGTGTGCCGAGCTGTGGGATGGCTCGCCACTCATGCGCTTGGCCGCTGCTCAAACCACTCGGGCCTAGTGAACCCGCGGTTACCGAGCTCGGGTCTTACAGGGGACTCGTTAGGGGGTCCGGGTTCTCTGCGCAAATGCAAATGTTCCTGGTCAACCAGTCACCTGAAATGTCATCAGTGAGAATCAGCCGAGCAAATGCTGGCAACTCCGCCTTCACGAGGCCCCCGCTGATAACGGCTTCTGGGCGTCGGAATTAATTCTGGCGGCCGCAAGAAGACGGCTAAGAGAGTTGTCCCCTTTCGGGCGGTTCCTCTTCTCCCGTTCTGTGAACCCTATATTTCATTGAAATATATGGGGGAGACGGGAGTTTTTCCGTCTTGTACTCCTGGTAGAGGTGGCTGCTAGTTACCTCACCAAGGGACCCTCACGGGAATTGGTAGCTGCGCTTGCGTGGCGCGCTAGCTGTGGCGTATCCCGGCTCCTCGCACTTGGGTGCCGTGTTGTATGCCGGAAGGCGGAGACAGCACGTTAAATACAACCTGGAGATTTCTGTCTTTTGCATACCCTCTCTTCTTTCGTTTCCGTTTTCTTTTCTCACGCGACTCCTTCCCCAGGCTTACTTTCTTCACAAAAACGTCCAATCGCATCTGCCTCATCCTTCCATCAAGGCTCGGACCCAAGCTCGGTTTTTGCAAATTTTCTCCGCCGTTTTGTCGCACTCTATCGTTGCTGCTCAGTCGTAATTCCGTCCTTCCCAGTACTTTCCGTTCTCCAGCTCTCTTCTTTCCTCTTCCCTCGTTATCCCTTGGCCGTTACCCAATCGATCGTAAGTTTTTCCGAGGGAGCAGTTCCTGTTCTGCCAGCCGTTTTTCCGACACAACTTTACCCGGTTCCGCCACAATTTTTTTCCGAAGCAACCGCGTTTCCGGTTCTCCACAATTCCTGGTTTTTTAACAAAATAACATTTCCACATGGCCTCCACTGGAGAAATATGCTACGTTCTCTCTCGTCGCGCCGCATCTGCGTCTTGCCCGCACCGCGACTCGCCTTTCTTACCGGGAGGTGTTTGTCGATCCTCTCCTCAACTTCCTCGACGATCCTTCTCCCTTTTTACCGACCACCGATTCCATTTCGTTGTTGCCCTTCTTTCCGTCTTGCCACTCTTGCATGGCGGCGCCTGCGTCTGCCTCCCCTCTTCCAGCCATACTTTCTTCCTGGTTTTTCCGCTAACCTCACTTTCACCACTCTTCCAGATTCCGGTCTATTTAGTCATTGTTTCAACCTTTCCTACCGAACTTATTATCTCTAACAGTTCTTCTCTCCTACCCTTTACTCTGCGCCATCTTTCCCTTATTTTGCTTCCACTGTTTTCTTTAAGCTCACTGTTTTTTCTGCCGCCACCCAAAACACGTCCCATGGCGGCCCCCGGATTAGTCAGTTTTATTTCGCGAATAAATACCTGAGGTATTCCATACCAAATCGACCTAACTCTCAAAAGAACTCAAATATTTTTTTAGTTTTTTCAGATTGTTTATAATTATTTATAATTAAAAAAAGAAATTTATTGATCACCATAATTTACAATTCTGAATAATCATGTGTCACATATAAGACATTGTAAGATTTGAGCCGGAGTGGGCCGACGCCACTTCTATTTCTATTTTTTGAAGAACTGAAAAAAATTGTAAAAAAAGATGATTATTCGCTATCGGTTGACAATTTTAGTATGCATTATACTGGATTTTTCGGAATTTGCATGAAGTTTTTTTGTTAATTAAAAAAAAGGAAAAATCTGAGCAAATTCAAAAAAATGCCGCATTACAGATAAAAATGGTCAACCAATAGCCCATAATCAACTGATTTTTCTTGTAATTTTTTTCATTGTTCGCGAAAAAAATAAAAGGAGAGGTCGCTTACGACGGTTTAGACCATAGAAATTCTTATGGGGACATATACGATTTCTTATATTTTTTTATTGTGGCGATCAATAAGTCCCTTTATTTCATTCTAAGTAATTATAAACAATCCGAAAAAAATCTTTAAAAAAAATCTGAGTGCATTTGAGGGTTAGTTAAATTATATAAAAATCGCGGGCCAAATCGAAGATGTGAATGGTCAGGGCAAGATCGATATATGGAGTACCTCATATATTAGCTCATCAAACCATTGACTTTTATTATATTTATTCATAGACTGGATATAATGGATAGACTGGATAGATAGATTTCATAAAAGCTTTTGGATTTGTGTATTATTTTTTATGTAGACTTTATTATAAAACATATATTTATATTTATCTTATTTTTCGCAAGGTTACATAAAAGTATGGGATGCCATGGTCAACTCATTTTTTTTATTCGCAGCAGCGCGTCCAAGTTGTAGCAGGAAAATGCCACATCAAAGTTGTTTAAATTATAAAGCGGCAACAGATTATTCGCAACGTTATTACAAACACAAAAACACGAGACGCTACGTACAAATATATCTTTTACACACAGCAACTCCAAGCAGTATTAAAAAAAACGTTGCATGTATTACACCACAAAAACACTACACTTGTCCAAAAAACTTGATGTACATAAAGTTGTTACTACTTTGCAAAAAGTGAACAAACATTCAAAACGCTCTTCTCATGTATTGCTAAGTACATATATATTTAAAAAAAAAATTATTGAAAGGTAATTCATATTTGAAAACTATTCATATATTTATATTTGAAACTAGGTGAAAACTCATGCATATAGTAACCATAAAGATTATATATTGAAAAGTAAAAAAAAAAAACTTGTTTGGCTGTAGACGACAATGTAACTTGACGAGTTAAACGAGTACTCGAAAAATAATGCAGCCGAATTTTTTTCTTCCTTTTCAATTCGTAACCTTTATGGTTATACGAATTATCTATGATAAAGTTAAATTTCAAAATTGAATGTATATTTTTTGCAAATACGAATTAGCTTTCAACAAGTTTATTTTTTAAACTGAGTGTATTTGGCAATGCATGTGAAGAGCGATTTGAATGTTTGTCGACTTTTTGCAAATTAGTAACAACGCTATGTACATC
Source organism: Amblyteles armatorius (assembly GCA_933228735.2). NCBI lineage: Eukaryota > Metazoa > Arthropoda > Insecta > Hymenoptera > Ichneumonidae > Amblyteles > Amblyteles armatorius. Next base: position 3,255,408 of record OW121694.1, on the reverse strand, counting down.
AAGTACATAGCGTAGTAAATACATAGGTATGTGTATGTGCGTCAAGTTTTTTCACGATATATGATTTTTGTATGCTGTATTAGACCACAGCAAAACAGGTGCCTCCCGGTAGCCAACGTCCCGAACCCAATCTTCGGCCCAATCTTCGGTGTATAAGTCGTCCATCCATAATCACCCGGTTGGCGTGGTGAAATAATTCGTAGACTCCAAGGCCTCCCTCGTCTGCCCATGGGTCCCGAGAAGTCAACTCCTCGCGCTGGGTCTGCCGCATCCGCCGCTTAGCTTGCCAATATACATACGCGGATTCAAACTCCCATTGCTGAAAACAACCAAATCGTAAAAATTCAGTACATACAATATATTTCATGAAATAATAATATATACATATTTTTAGATGTTACTTACTTTATAAATGTGGTGAGCGAGGCGGGCACGTTTCGAATCCATAATTAAACCTGATGGGTAGTGGACGTCTGAAAGTGGATAGCTCTCTTTCGCTGGTACCAAAAGCGGTGCTCGAACTACGGGGAATCTGAGTAAACAAATCTTGTTACGACGACTACCTCAAATAACAAAACACGCGACACATGCATCGTAGTTTCAATTTTTTTGGAATTGCGTATCATGGAATATTGTAACAATGTTCCTTTTCTGTATATGCCTAGGGTAGTAGCAGAGTTGGCGGGTTGGAATCGGGCTGGAATAGTACAACGGCAGCTCGTGTGACCAAAAATAGCGTTCGACAATTTGAGAAAACGGTCGGCATGGGAATCACCTCCGCCGACTCAAAAACTTGATGACCTTCCACAAGACTTGTAAGGGTCGAATTTTCCACAACAAATTTTATGAAGGACCACCTACTGATGGTCCTTCGACCACCTGCGTTGCTACTTGATAAATTGCACATTACCTTAGATAAGCACGTACTCGTGCCCTTAGATCGTTGTAATTGGATGTTCCGATGTTTTATTCCAAGGCCGCAATTGGAATATCCTCTGAAGAGACAGGAACGTTAATCGGCGCGGCACTATACAAATTTGTCACGTGCTGCAAATGTTCACGACCTTTTCAAGTTAATTGAGGAGATCAGAGATAAATTTCGCGTGTCTCTGCGACAGAGAATTCTTCAACGAACTATTTAAACCGACGATTGCTAGACAGTTCGTCCTCGAATGAAAGCTACTGATTCAACGACAACCAAATGGTCCATTCCGTCATTCTATCATTGCGTCATACTCCAGTCCAACCCCATTGCCGAATATATAGCTTAACCAATCGTCTTAAGGCTGCTTCTTCGTGATTGGCGGCCTATCTTTTTTGGGAGTAGACAAATCCCTTCCGCACATTTTGGCGAGGCTGTCGGTATACCCGATATCAGAAGACTATGCCATAATATAATGAACACCATAAACCCAAAAACGGCCGGTCCGTTCAAGCCACGACGTAACCATCTAGCGAAGATAAGAATGAGTTTTTCCTTCCTTAATATGCCCAACCACGTTTTCAATCGGCTAATATTTTTCTAACTGATGTACAAGCTCGAGAAGGATTAAACACATATGTTACGCATCTGTTCTGCAGTTGGTGTAAATATCATTTTCAGAAGTAATCATTCACATATATTTTTATATAATTTCGTTCGTCTATCTTCGACGTTTCAGATTAAAATTCACATATATATGAGGTATTCCATACCGTTTCGAGCGGTCAAAAACTCGAGCCTCCAAAAAATGTGTAATTTGACCACAATTCATGATTATTTACAAGGAATTTTTGTAATTTTTTCGGAATTTTTGGGTTTTATTTTTTTGACATATAAAAAATTAAACTTTTTATAAACACCCCTATGTCTTAAAAATATATGAGGCTGAAGCTAGCCGCGGCGGCTACTTACGCCAGGGCCGAAATCTAGCGAATAAGGGGCGTCGTGGTGCCCGCCGTCATTAACAAGTCCCGACGAAATAAAAATTTGGAAGTCTTCTTCTGCCGGGTATCCTGAATACGTAGAATGCAATTTTGCGAGCGGACGAGGCGATTAAACAATTGTTAATAATTATTTATCCCGAGAAATAGTTTCGATCGCCTCGCATAATTCGACGCATTTCTTTTAAATATTAATATTTACTGGAGTCGTCATATCGAGTATCCTGAACACGTAGGATGCAATGTTGCGAGTTGACGAGGCAATAAAATAATTGTTATTAATTATTTATCCCGAGAAATAGTTTCGATCGCCTCGCATAATTCGACGCATTTTTAAAAAATATTAATATTCACTGGAGTTGTCATACCGAGTATCCTGAACACGTAGGATGCAATTTCGCAACGGGACCAGGCAATAAAATAATTGTTATTCATTATTTATCCCGAGAAATAGTTTCGATCGCCTCGCATAAATCGACGCATTTTTTTTAATATTAATATTCACTGGAGTTGTCATACCGAGTATTCTAAACACCTCATATACATCGATATTTTTTTTAAAAGTGAATAATTTTGGATCGATTTACATTTGAATCGAAAGGCCTCAAACTTGGTCAATTTTGTTTTTTAGATAAATTACCAATGTCGCAAGTAAAAAATCGTTGATAAATATTGTTTAAATGAAAAATCACCATACATGAAACAATTGGCATCAAACTCCGTTAATAATATTATTCAGGGAAAAAAACAATATAACCGGTAAAAAACAATAGTTGTCAAATATTATTTAGACATTATTTTTCTTGTAATATTAACGGATGAAAATTTCTGAAAAGTGAATTTGAGACATATTCCTAGCTCCTGCAAAAATTCTCAAAATGGTGTGAAAAATCTTGACGAAGGTAAATTTACATTTGAGCAGAATAGTTAAAATATTTTCGATGCACTCGATATGAGCTCTGATGAAATACTAAAGATGATAGACGCTTGACACGTGGTTGCAAGGATGCATCTACGGTGCGAGCATGGATCTGCGACTCCTCCGTCACCAGCATCCTACGTATTCCTCGAAGTCCACGGTCAATCGAGGTCGAACAATGATGAAAAACTATCGATCATTTGGCATAGAATCATTATTTTTATTTCCTCTCACCATAGAAATATTAATACACCGTAATTGAATAACGATGCATTGTCGGTAAAATTATATGTGGCGCGTTCGGCGGCAAGAGCACGCACGGGCACACGCACACGCACACGCTCTGGCGCAATGATCGAGTTTTTTAACGCCAATAAAGCATTTGTCATAAAGAAGTAAAAATAAAAAAAAATTTTACGCACAGTAATATCTTGGGATCGACTAATCATGTTGACAACTGTATGAAAGTGCGACAAATGTTTTTTGTCTTTCAAAGTTTATATTGTTCCTGATAAGACGACTCGACGTTGCGGACAGCATTTTCGTATGACATGTCCTCTTGCAGCCATATGGGGTTGCACGTGGTGCTCTTGAAAATAATATTTTCGTTTTTACGTATTCTTCTCCTAGTGACGCATTTCGGACCCATCACAATTTACAGAATTCAAGAAAAATAATCAGTCTGCAGTATATACAATGTTTCTCCTTCTACTTAAAAAAACGGTGTCCATATACATATTACGAAGGGTCGCAAGTTTTGGCTACTCATTCGTAGTTTTGTCTCCACGTACGTTGTGAGCTGCCGAACAATCGTATGCAGTGTAAAACTAGAGTGCGACATTTGCGTGTGAGTTCCATAGTGTACCATTAGAATGGCAGAGTCCACCGGTGCGGTGAAAGCCCGACGGGGGCGACCACCGAAAATAGATCGTGCATCACTAATAAAAGTTTTATTGAGTCGAAAATTAGAAGTGCTTCGGCCTGATGGAAAGCCTGTGTCAAAGATCGAACCCGTTTGGGAAGAAATGTCAGTCGACTTGGATAAAAAAATTACGGCTGCAACATTATATAGTTTTGTTGCAGATGATAAGGACGATATTAAGAATCAACTTTTAGGGCGTGAAAAAAAGAAAACACGTATTGTGCGGGTGGATACCAATATAAGTACAGATAACTCAGAATGGGATCATACTGGTATATCATTGGATACTAGCGTGGAGCCTGGCTTGCGACAGTTCAGACTTTCGATATCGAAAAAAGACTACACTGATTTACTTTGCGAAAAGACGCGCCGCCGCGTGAAAAAAGATCGGGGCAAAGAATATGTCCGAAAATACACGACGTTAAAATCGGGAGTTTGGCAGGAATATCTAACGAACACACTGTGGCAGGTCGAACGAATCAAGTGTGGATTTAAGAAGGGAGTCTCGTTGCACCGACTATTAGATACACCATTAAATATTGATCTATATACAAGATTAATTTCACAATTTTGGTATATTGTAAGCTCATCGCGCGTTACCGACTTTTTTTGGAGAAATTGAATGTTGAAATATGAACATTTAACACGGCTGTTTATGGGAATACTGGCGCGTTGTATCTCGCGTTGTACTTCGATTGGATTATTCACATATGTAGCGATTAGATAGCATTGATAGTAAAATTGCTATTAGTTAATGAGATTATAAGGAATCCAATGCATTCATAAAAAAGTGAGGTCACCGAAAATTTCACCGAAGAATTGTAAGTTAAAATATGCAAAATGATGAAAAATGACACGCACTGGCGGCAATTATTAGGAGCTGAGTATACTTGGCAACATCGCAAATTCACGGATACAGGGGCGGCAATGTGTATGGGTGAACTCACATCATACGGTTCCAATTTCTGTGTGGAAGTGAATTTGTTTTAGATTTCATGATTGTAAATATAAAAAATACAGCTATGTTGATTGTACATATGGTGTATGATTAAGTAATGTATAGGTTAAGTTAATCGTATATCAAACTCAGTATACTTGAATTCATTCGCTCGTTGCATAACTGCCCGCACGCACACCTGTCCATTTTGCCTATATTTATTTTATATCTAACGAAATTCACTAAAATGAAATTGTTCCTACAAATAATTAACGAGCAACTTTATCTTAACCTGGCAGTATATAGTCTGTTTATTCAGTCAAGGGTTGAAAACAGTCTCAAATATAATATTTTTTATCTTATTTTATTATGCAACATATTTGGTGGACAAGAGAATAAATTAATACATTAGTAATTAATATTGCTCTGATCCGACGAAAATCATTGACCGGTTCATAACTACCGCTAATCATTGCCGCCTGTTAAAATTTGTTTTATCTGTTGCACAACTCCCTGTATGACTTTAGCGTTCTTTGTAACACGTGGCCGGCCTCCAATATCTTCTCCGAGCAACATCTTTATGGCGCTTTCGCCACCGTCTGTATATACATTCTGTAGCATGTACAGAGAGATATCGGCCTTCGCTATTTTGGAAATCATCCCAACAGAAACGGCAGGCTTTAAACACTGTAATGCAGCTCGATTCGTAGCGTGAGCAGCTGCTTTTTCCTGGTCTTTCATTATTTCTCTCGTCGTCTTGGTTGCACTTCGAATAACTGCATCGTTGATGCCGATCGTATCGAGGAGTCGCCTTAGGATTTTGATATCGTTCTGAGCGTCGTGCGCTCCTACGATTGCCGTGTCGCCTAGAAAGTCGATGGCCAGTGCAGTTTGGCTGAATTTTTTCTTTTCATTCCGACGATCTTGAAGGTGATTACGGAAAATCGGTAACGTATCGGCGAATCCTTTGACGATTCCCGTAAATTCCGCAAACAGTCCCATTTTCTGCATATTACGTAATATCAGAGGTACATCGAATCTGTAGAAAAATACGTAAATAAAACTATCCTCGAGTATACAAGTTACAGTGGCTATTGGTGAACTTTCCAACGATTGCGTAATTTCAATTCGGCGAAATACCTAAATCCGTTATGGGCCACCAAAATAATGTTGTCACCAATATTACGTAGAAATGATACGAATGAAGAGAAGCCCACTCGCGGTGGAACGGTGTCGAGCTGCTGATCATCCAAATACATTTCAACCCCATGAAGGCGCAATCCTGTTACGGCAGTTGCTGCCGAAGTGATACTTCTTGGGACCATATACACGTTGAACGTTTGGGATTCAGTGGCTGCAGCAATCTAAGAAAATCCAAAGGTACATACTGAAGGTCCCTCCACATGAAAAGTGATTATTTTCTAAATCACAATAACTGCATCGGTTACTTGGCATATTTCAGCGGTCCGAGCAAGACCACTCGTTTCGAGATCGAATAAAACGATCTTGCTATCGGTTAGGTCGATGTTTTCATCTGCAAAAGAGTTAAAATTTTTATATAATATACATTGAAGTGAACTTGCTGATGTCAGAACTTACTTATACTTGGTTCAGTCCACAGAAGTTCTGATACGCCATCGAGACCACATTCGGTCTCGTAGGTAATACCCTCCCGCCTTTGTGAAGAAGCATTTTTTCCAGACCTCTTTTTGGCGATAAACAGTCTCCTTTTTTTACACTGTATTGTTAGTGCAGTCTTGGCTTTTGTCGCTCTCACTCTGTCTTTCGTTTCGCGGAATTTCCCTGTTCCTTGGCCAGGAGAAAGGCGAAGTTTTTCGTGTACGTAAACGACATACACTGTACCCAGGTTTTTTTGACATACTGCTGCCGCAACTCGATAGGCGAACGACTCTGAACCTCCGTAAAATCGACTTTTGCTGTGTTTACTGCATACAATATTGTTGAAGCTCTCATTCGCTTGTGAAGAACCGCACGGTGCGAGTTTACCAGCGTTATTCGCATATTTGAGAAACAAGTTTGTCAAATTAGCTCGAAGTTCTGGATCTGTCAAAGGCTTTCCATTAGGAAGACCCTCGTGAACGTAATTGTTTCCATCGATGTGAGAGCGACACCAATTGCCGCAATTGTTATGGTCCCCGAAAGCATGATAGACCACATTCGTAAGCGCGGCCTTTACGGCGAACTCATTGTCTTTATTTTGTTTTAAAGCAGACGTAAATGACGATGCGAAATAATCAATTATCGATTTCGGCAACTTTAGGGCGTATAAGGCGAAGACTGTGATGGTCGGTGATAACCGTGAAGCGGTATCCCTCGAGGTAGGCGCGGAGTTTTCGAATCGACCAAAGAATGGCTAAACATTCCTGTTCGGTCGTCGAATAATTTCGTTGGGCCGCGGAAAGTGCTCGGCTCGCGTACGCGATCGGGTGTTCTACGCCCTCGATAGACTGGGTGAGTACGGCGCCTAAGCCGCTCATACTCGCGTCGGTTTGCAGCGTGAACTTCGCGGTAAAATCAGGGCAAGACAGTGTCGGAGGGTTCACGAGAGCTTCGCGTAATTTCTCGAACGCCGATTGCTGTTCCGATCCCCACGTCCACCGTTGGCTCTTTTTTGTGAGCTTCATGAGTGGGGCGGCGATTTCCGCGAAGTGGGGAACGAATCTCCGGTACCATGAGGCCATACCGAGAAATCGTCTCAATGGTTTAATCCCTGTTGGCACCGGAAAATTCCGAATCGGTTCGGTCTTCTCGGGATCGACCTGTAGACCGTGGCGATTTACGCGAAACCCGAGGTATCTTACTTCCGGACAGCAAAACTCGCATTTGTCGGGGTTGATTAGTAGACCCGCTCCCGTGATTGTATCGAAAACACGTTTGAGCCACGTGAAATGCTCCTCGAAGGTCTCGGTTACGATAATAATATCGTCGAGGTACGCGAACGCGTGTGGCTGCATATCGGGCCCGATTAAGCGGTCTAAAAGCCGCTGAAAGGTCGCGGGAGCGTTCGTCAAACCGTATGGCATCCGCGTGGATTGGAAAAGTCCGCGCTGTGGTACGGTAAACGCTGTGATCTCTCGCGATTCCGGGGTTAAGGCAGTAGTCTGCTTTACAGGCTTCAAAAAATCGATTTTTCGTTTTTGTCTTAAATCTATTCCAAAACTATCCAAGAATATGTGTTCAAAATTTTAGAGGCCAATTTGACATATTTTCGAAGCTAGATCAGTTTTAGTGGCCGAGCGTCGAGCAGGTGCGAATGCTCGGGCAGACCCGAGCGCGCGCGCTCCACCCCTTCGTGTATTCTATTGTTTGACTATACTCGTATATACCTGAAAGCATTGAACGGTCCTTTGAAATATTATTTGGAGGTTCTAGAAGGTCTGTGTTGAGTAGTTGTTGGGATAACGGTATACAATATAACGGTAAACTATAGCTCTCGGAATCGGCTTCTACACTGCTATTTGTAGCGTCAGCTTTCAGTTTCATTTTTGATTTTGCCGAGCGCACATCGAAATGTCAAGCTACCCGAAAGGTGATCGATGTAAAAGACAGCGTGCTGCGGAACCGCGAAAGCGAAAATTTCACGGCAATCGTTTTACCAGTGTATCATCGGACGACGGAGACTTACACACGAGTCGCAGTGAGCAAAAGTTGAAGGCAGCATGCAGCGGTGATATCATTATTCATTCATCGCACTGCTACCGCATTATTGAATTCATATCGGTGTTTCTCGCTCTTTCGGAAATCGCAATTTGCAGATCATGCAAACAAAAATTAACGTTTGCAGAAAGCGGTCATCGAGGCCTAGGATTTAAAATTGTTGTTCAGTGTAGGTGTGGTCGACGCGAAATCCAGTCAGGACCATTTATAAATACCGGCTACGAAATCAACAGACGGATTGTTTTTGTTATGAGGCTTCTTGGTATCGGACGAGAAGGGATAAACGTATTCTGCGGCCTTATGGATATTTCTGCAGGTTTCGCAAAATCTACTTATCAACAAATCGTTGAGCATTTGTACGCAGCGTCGAAGACACTGTTCGAGAGTACCTGCGAAAAAGCCGTCACGGAAGAGAAAGAAAAAAACGTTGAACATGGAAGACCTGCGAATCATTTGAAGGTTTCGGGCGATGGATCGTGGAAAAAGCGCGGTTATACTTCTTTGTACGGTGTAACAACGCTCATCGGATACTACAGTGGCAAAGTAATCGATCTGATTGTAAAAAGTGGTTATTGTCATTCGTGTACCATACATAAAAATAGTTTGGATGAAGATGCATTTGAGGAGTGGTATGAGGATCATAAAGACTCATGCTCCTCAAATCATACAGGTTCGTCTGGGAAGATGGAGGTAGATTCCATAACAGAGATGTTTTCGAGATCCGATTTTCGAGAAATTCGGAGTTATGTACAGTAATTATATCGGCGATGGCGACTCCAAAACTTTTACTGGAATCTTAAATAGCAATCCTTACGGGGACGAGTGCACAGTGACGAAAAATGAGTGTGTTGGACTTTCAAATGACGATTTATTGACGCGGTGCTTAGGCGGACACACTCAAAATTCGAACGAATCGTTCAATTCGATTGTGTGGCGCCTAAATCCGAAACACGTAAATTCCGGCTATAAAACCGTCGAAATAGCAGCAAATATGGCTACAGGCATTTTCAACGAAGGTTATTCAGCTGTGCTTTCTACCATGCAGCTCCTCGATATTGTCATCGGGCAGCAATGCAAAAATTTTGCTGACACCGTCGATGCTGAGCGCATAACGCGGGAGAACCGGCGCGCATCACTTTCCAGCAAGGAGGCTCGTACAGCTCGAAGATCGGAAAGCCTCCGCCAAAACGAGTTTTTTGAAGAAGAGGAAGGATTATTGTATGGCCCGGGGATAGCCGATTAACATCTAATTAGTGTAAGTATCCAAAAACTTACATTTTTTTGGACCGAAAACTTTACAGCCCGTTTTCTCGAGTTTTCATTTTCACAAGTTTTGGAAAACGGTGCCGGCGATAGTAAAAACAATACATGTCCGATCGAAAAAAACCAAAGTGATCTAGCTTCAGTATTGAATTATCTTCTATTTGAACTAAAAAAGTTGGACAAAAGTACTATTTAAATTACTTGTTTCGCAACTTAAAGTGAATTTTTTTTTTTCAAAAAAGTGACTTTTTTTTTCAAACTTCGAAAAAATTTGGAATTTCGTCATTTCTTCGGTATTTTTTTAGTTCATATAGAAAAGGAACTTATAAAAACTAAAAAAAAATTTGGTTCCACTGTTTCAGATGCATCGCACGACCTCCATCACCGGCACCGATTTACGAGTGCACACTCCAGGCGCCCCAGAAAAATCGTTACAACTTTGGCAAATTTCAATAATTTGTAATAATAAAAATTGTTTTTTAAAGCTTGAATATAATATACTATCGTCACAAAATTTCGTTTACCGCAATCATTTCCTTCCCTATCAAAAAAATTGTTGAAAAAACGCTTTTTTTCGGCTCCTAAAGCAGACTACTGCCTTAACATCAGACCATTATTCTATTTTATGTGATGCCTCGCGACGTACCGCAGCAATCGATGAAGCGTCGTCATCACCAATCAATACGGAAATCGTGACATTTTCTTCCACGAGCATCTCGTTTTTGGTGATCAGTTCAACAGCCATGTCGGGTTCCATGGCCTTTGCACTCCGGTCGAAGTCCAGTCTGCAGTCGTGATCAGTTTGTGGGTGGCCTCGATCACACCTTACACATTTTTTTGTTCGAGTTGCATACCCCAGTACTTTACCGCTATAGTACCCTATTAACGATGCGTCACCTAAGGTCAATAATAATGATGTACATATTATATCCAAAAATCAAATTAATTAAGATGAAGGTTATATGATGATTGCATGGATACCTGTAAGACTGTTATATGCGTGACCTGTCCCACGCTTTTGCCACGCCGCGTCAAAACTCGCTTTTAGAGCCACCGGCAACTCTTCGTTTCCCTCTGGGTTATTCGCGACCTCATTGGGTATATTATTATTCAAGTCTTCTCGAGTATTGCTGAAATTCCCAAAAAAACAATATACAAAATTCCAAGTCACTGTATATTAGAGACAAGTATAGATCCAAGTAATTCATATAAAGTCATCATTTATGTATGGGATATTGCATATTGAATTTGCAATGATTTATTGTTAATGGCTGTCCGTCCTCAAAGGGTGTATTCCATTCAATTTCTGCCATGATGCCCTGTGAAAGATAACAACATTTAATAGTGATCTATATAATCATTAATTACATTAATTAATTTTGTATAACAAAAAATAGCTATGACAGAAATAGGCGTTCATAACAGCAAGGCACCTTAAAGTCATGAGCAAAGTCGAATATCAAAACTACAACCGCTGCGAGGAACTTTCACCTGAGAATTAAAATATCCAGGCACAATCATAGCAATTATAAAAGTAAAGAGAATGCGACTAGGTGATGCGTAAGTGATGCAGAAAAATATCAAATATTGCAAGGGTTTATTGGTCAATCAGCACAGCACACAACTGTAATAACTATGAATGATATTAAATATTCCAATATACCTCATAGCCATATTTGAACTTGACGCAGCTGGTTCGCAAGGATATGTAAGCTGGTTTGACACAGTAGGCAAAGTTTCTGAGCTCATCTGTGCCGCTATTGCCAAGTCTCTTTCCAAACGTACACTCATTCGACAACTGTCTTTGGCCAATTGTTCAATTGTATTGCCCACAACTCTTTCGCATCTCTTCATCAGTGCCTTGCTCACAACATGAATATTCAGTGCGGAGAGTAGCGTATTCAACTGCATTTCGCCAAGTCCAGCATCGATCATACCTAAGCGAGAAGTAAATCGATATCGATAAATAATATGCTTAATGAACATGGACATTTTTTATCAAATAGTATATTTACAATGTTATTAGAGTATCATTTTAATTAAATATAATACATACCTAGCGCAAGTTTGAAAATCATGTCGTACCGCATGTGACAAGTGTCATCCAGTTTACGTTTGCCTGTGCAAACTTGAATTATGGTGTTACAATCTGAACAGAGCACATGCAATTGCGTTGCAAGACCGATTACTTTTTCGCTTTCGACATTTCGAAGAGATAGCGGTCGATTACATTTCTTGCACCATAACTCTTTTGCGAGCGTTTCTAACTCAACGACACGGCGACCTTCGTGAATGAATTTTCGAGCCGTAACCTCTTCTTCATCATTTAACTTCCTTTTCCTCGAGGCCAAAACATTATCTCGCCACTTTTTTCTTTGTTCGGAAACGTATTGTCCTGCCACTAGAACCGTGTTCAGCGCGAATATTATGCCGCTGCATCGCGATGCCGGCCGGATTATTTCAGGTTATAAACATCAAAACAGAAAGACGTCACCCGATTGAAAAATGCGACGTTGCCAAATGTATGCATCATCTACACTCGTATATCGTGAGTCACATATACACCTAGTGCCAGCTGATTGAGACAGTATCAAATCAGCAACAATACGTGTTTTATTGAAGACAATATAATATTATTCTCATATCTTTCTATGTTCATTGCAAGACATAATTAGCAAAATTAATTTTGTCGTAATGGAATCTTTTATAAATTTTCGTTTCAACTCGTTGGTGACCAAACGGTCATTTGACTTCCATGCAACAAGACTCCCTCCTTAATTTTCGTTCACCACAATTATCGTGGGATGGAACTCAAGGAAGTTTTTATGGAACTTGCCATTGTGGGTCCATTGTAGAAATTACCCTTTTGCCGGGGTGCGAGAGTGACCAGGTCATCAACGCGGAGTGTCGATATACACCAGGGACTGGCAAATGTAAAAAACGTTACTTGCGTCAACCTATGAGAGAAGAAGTGGCCAAAACTTTGCGCACCACGTCGGCTTGCGTATATCGTGCAGATCTGGCAAAAAAAAACAATGAAACCTGGCGACCCAGAGCAGGGCACCTTATATAAAACATCGGTGATGAATAAGGCAAAACACGAATCGGATATGAAGAAGTATCATCACCCCGAGCATTTGCCTCTCTCGTAATTTTAAAACGGAAAATCCAGAAATTGAATTTACATGCGATGGGGTACGATTCATTCTTTCTGTTATATTGGACGAATTATCAAGGTCATGTTTACCGGTTGTACGCAAAAAATAATCATCCGACGATATCAATTGATGCTACCGGAAGTATCGTGCAAAAACTGACCATAGATAACTATAAAACGAAGCATATTTTTTTGTATGAAGCCGTAGTCAACTGCCATTGGGGACAATTTCCGGTCACCCAAATGTTATCAGAGCGGCATGATACTGTAACTATTCATATGTGGCTAGAAAGGTGGTTACAAGCCGGTGTGCCAGCTTCCAAAGAAGGGATCAGTGACAGTTGCAAAGCATTATTAAATGCAATAGTTCGTACATTTTCGGTGTTCAAAACTATAGAAGAATATGCCGACGCCAGCTGGAAAACTGTTCCCCCGAGGTGCTATGTTCGACTGGACGTTGCACACTTCATGAAGATGTATGCTAATTTTTTGACTCATACGACCAACAGAGTTCGGGTTTTTTATTTATCGACTATTGGACAATTGATCATGGCAAGAACGGTTGAAATTGCCACAGACATTGTTAGATCGATTCTAATAGTAACACAGAGTGAAAGTGAAGGCAATGATCCACGCACGGGCGAACCAAACCCGTGTGAAATTGAAAAAAAGAGACTACAGGAATGGATACCTCATAATACTGGTATGTATTGTTTTTCGTACTTATTAATAACGAAGTTGAGCAATTGATCGAAAAGTGCTGCAAGTACTGGATCAGTTTATAGGAAGTATTTAAAGTACCAAGTACATTTCGTATTTGAGAATCATTTTACAAATATTCAGATAAATTCTGTGAAATGGTACAAGATGTGTTGCCCTATTGATAAAGAATCGGGAAGTAAAATCCCGAAATTATGTCCATTTATAAGCTTGAAAAGTACACTGACGTGACGAAGGGTCAACGATATTATATTTTTTAAAGTGCAAAGTATTTGTACATGGTGATGTCATGTATAACAATTTTACGGATTGCTTTCTTTATGAGAAACTTCATTCAACAATTTTTTGCTTCGGCTGTGAGGAAGGGTCTGCTTTCATGAATTTTTTCTTTCGGGTTTTTATGTAAAGATATTCAGAATGTTCTAAAATTTTGAGAATTACATTTAGAAAAAGCAAGTGCGTGTGCGTGTGCGCATTTTATTAGAATTGTGATGTTTCAGTATTTTTGAACTTTTGTACATTATTACATGAAAATCGCGAAACAAAAATTGCATAAAAACAGCTTCCACTATGCTGAAACTTGAACGTATTGAATTATTATATGTAGCAATTTGATAGTACATCAATTAAGTGCGAAAGTTCGTGTCGACATTGAGACCAATTTTTCATGCAAGAAAAATTTTATAATCTCACGAAAAATCTTACGCTTTGATCGATTCTTGCTTAATTTAATACCGATCATCGCTTGATAATATGCTATGCGTACAGAATGTTTTGCGCTTATGTCAAAAATGTTAACAGGTATCGTGTTTATAAACGTTTTCGAAAAAAATCCAAACGGCGTAAAATGGATATTAAATTGAATTGTTAACACAAAAATACTTCTACAAATACTACACAAATCGACATCTCTCTTTTTTATTATAGTATGGACACAGTTTCAACCAGAAAAAAAAAAGGCAAGAAAAATAAAAAAGGAACTACAATGGAAAAGGAAAATGAGGTGGACATTGAAGATGATGAAGACGAGGATGACGATGAAGAAGACGATGGTGAAGAAGTGGACGACAAAGAAGCCGAAGAAATCGCTAATGCAAGAAATCCAACCCTTTTCGATCATACTGTGACTGAAAACTCGTGGAAAAAATTGGGCAATGACTTAAATGAACAGGCCAAAAGAAAATGCAAGATCGAAGGAGATAGGGACAACGCACATTATATGCCCAAATTAGCAAATAGGCTTTTGAAAGATATTCGCTGGCTGCCACTTTGGTCCTGCATCCTCAGAGATAAATACGGTTATGGCCGCGTGCCTGCGAGCAGTTTACCGTCAGAAAGCGATTTTAATTACGTAAAAACACATTTGCTCAAAAAACGTAAACCCATCAGAATAGATGAGTTTGTCGAATTACGAATTGCAAACATAGAAGGACGAATGACTATTGCTGATGCTAGAACAATTGGTACGTATTATTTGTTGCTTTCGATTAATCGCAGCATTATGTAATTGTATTATAAACTTCGCAGATACTTCGACTGACATTAACGATGATATGGATACGTCCGGCAAACACATGATCGAAGAAGATGAACAGGAACCCGACGATGTCTCGGTTAGCAACTGTCGTAAACAAATCGATCGACAATTCTACCTCAAATACGATGACCTCACCATCAAAGCGCGAATCTAGAACGTTTACTGGAGATGTTGATGTGGTAGAAGGAGAGCGAACAGATTCCAATGGTGCAATAGTGTCCATCAACAGCACCGTGGAGAGTAACGGCGGACGCGCACAAAACGGATTCGACGATGTGAGCGACTGTGCCTTCCATGATAACTCTGTAACGGCGAGTTACGAAAAAAACGAAACTGAGGATAAGAAGATACAGCATCACATTTAAAAAAATGAGTTGAAGAACAAGACTGTATGTCAAGTATGCCAAACAGTCATCCCGAAATCCAACTAGGATGAAAACGTTGAAAGCAGAGATTTATGCGAGAATTGCATAAAAATGGATGCTGAGCGTATTTTGGCATCAAGAGAAGAGGAAGATTGGCGCGGCAAAACATCGCAAGAAAAGAAGGAAATGGAACCACACGAAAGACCCGAAAAAAAGAAATGAAACCAAATCCAACGAAAAGAAGTTCAAAATATTTGGAACGGAACCAACGAGTATTAGATACAGCGACATGTGAAAAGTCAAAACAGATTCCAATATTGAAAAACGGTGGAACTATGACATTAAAGGTACGTATTGACTACTTCAATGCCGGAGTATAATGATCAATTATACATTAATTACGATCTTTTTTAAGGGTATCAAAATTGAAGGCATCGACGTGACCTTGATAAATACGTGCGCATTCGACAGCATCATTCAAGTTCTGCTGGTTATCATGTTTGATGAACCAACTGCAGCAGAAACTTTTCAGCAATTGATGGCTCCTGTGACAAAATTGGCTCTTCACATTTGGGGTCATGGCTTAACAAGTCACGCTTATAAACAACGAGCAATTATTATGTTTGATTGGTACAAAAGAACTTCTCGGATGAACCAGTGTTTGGAAAAGTACAAGAAAAAACAACTGAAAAGTCTATGTGTAAACTGTGATTCAAGTGTAGCTGGTTTAACACAATCGTTATTTTCTGACGTGCCAAGTATGTATGAAGTATCGTGTTGCGAAGCAGGCTGCACAAACAAAGAAAAAAAATTGGTCACATTGTCATTGAAGCCACACATATTGACTGAACCAGGATTCGAAAATGTTTTAATGAAAGACATAGCGCTGTCACAAAAACATTGTTTAAAGGAAGGAGGATGCAAAAAAGCAGTAGTTACGTCCTTCTCCCAAATCGGTACGTCAAGCTAGATTGAGTATAATATATAAATTCAATCATAAAGCTACATTCATTATTTTATATTTCGTTAATCATTTACAGGGAACTTCGTAGCATTTGAGTTATTTGATAACGACTCAGATTTAGCTCAAAATTTTCTCACTCTGAGTGAAATATCAAAAATGATACTGGATCCTCTCGGTGGAAAACCTTTGAAGCTCAAAGGGGTAATTAATTATTACCCAGCTGACCGTTCCCGTCGCAAAGCCGAGGTTAATTATGATCTAACTGGTCACTACACAGCGTTCTGCTTGAGATCAACCGGAATTTGGATGGAGTTTAACGACCTGGCAGCGGAACCGAAAGTCTGGACTGATAAACATAAAGTTGATGTTCACTTGATCATTTACTTTCGACCATGATTTTGTAAGACAAGAAGAAACATTTATCTGCGGAACGAGAAACAAAAAATGATGTAAAGTAATTTGCACATGACTTTCTCATGTTTTACTGTTTTGCTCATAACTTTCTGTATATTTCGTTGTTCGATTTTGGCTTCCTCATAGAGGAAAGTATTACTATACAATTTTCACATTAAAAAAGGAACATGTTATACTTTACAATGTCTATGTATTATTCCGGGCTGCTTACGAATATTCAACTTACTATCCTTCCTACAGTGATATTTCCGAAACATTTAAAGATTACAAAAACTTGTAAAATTTAAACTGTTAGATCCATTTTCGCCAGATGCAACGCTGAACATTGTACAGTGTCAGTTCATTAATTTGCCAATTTTGAAGTCGATGCCAATATGTTTATTGGGATTAGACTATTTGTAGTAATATTCCAAACAAATCTAAATTCCATAAAATCTGATCGCTTGGATACATTTCGGGCAAATTCAATACCAAAGGCATTGAATTTGCAATTTGCAGCTACATAAAGTCGTATAAAATCTCGAACGTGGCCTCAATCTTTATGAAAATTGTACCAAAGGAAAACACGAGTACAAAATAAGTTTTAATTTTTGTGTTTATTCAGACATTCTTTCCAAATTAAAAAATTAAAAAATCAAAGCTAATTGAAAAATCTGAAAAAATTCATACGTAGTCAGAAAAATAAACGAATCATTTTCATAGAAAGAAATCGTTGTTTTGCCGGGCAATTAGTTAAACAATTAATTTTTTGATTAATTTGTTAATAACATTTTGGAATTATTATTGTGTAAAATCAATCTCTTCAGCACCTTTAATC
Source organism: Amblyteles armatorius (assembly GCA_933228735.2). Lineage (NCBI taxonomy): Eukaryota > Metazoa > Arthropoda > Insecta > Hymenoptera > Ichneumonidae > Amblyteles > Amblyteles armatorius. The sequence goes on along the minus strand of OW121694.1, from coordinate 3,237,792 downwards.
TGCATGAATTTTTTCAGATTTTTATATCATCGAGAAGTACTTGCAATATTCGCTTACTTTTCTTGAACTTATGCGAGATGAGCGGGAAGCGACATAGCTACCTTAACACGCAAAAAAAATTCTTTCTTCTAAAAAAAAATTATATGTCGGCTCGAAATTAAAATATTGAAGTCGCTTCGGGTTTATTTTGAAGGGGAAAGATTAAGCTTTGTGTAAAAAAAATTGAAAGACTTTAAGGTAGAGTACGATCATGTGGAGAATTTTCCGAAAGGAGGTGAATTTATGGATAATGCCGATAAATTAACCCTCTGGGTTTTTGTATAACCATTATATGTTAACTGGCAGAACTTTCAAGAGTTCGTCGTCTCCGTTATTGAGATATCGGTAAAAGTAATACAGAATAAAAATCGCAACCTCAAACCCACACGTTAGTTATATCATAGAGTGCCTGTAAAAATGTGTAAATAGTAGGGACGTGCGAATAGAACTTGAATTTAATTGAATAGAATATTGAAATTCAATTAAAATAATACGAATTATTCAATGAATAATCTGAATTATTCAAATATTCACAAATAATTCATGAATAATCATGAGTGATTCATTAATAATCGGCATGCATCGATGGGGCAAAACGTGGCAAAAAAAACCGGTTGTATTGATGGGCTAAAATGGGGGGAAAAATCGGCATGTATCGATGGGGTAAAACGGGACAAAAAAAATCGGGCACCATCAGTGGGGCAAAATGGGGCAAAAAATTAGGATCCATCGGTGATGCAAAACGGGGCAAGAAATCGGAATGTATCGATAGGGCAAAACGAGGAAAAGCATCGGGATGCATGGGTGGGGCAAAACGGAGCAAAATATCGGGATGCATCGATGGGGCAAAGTGGGTGGTGAGGCAAAACCAGGCAAAAAATTAGATGCATCGGTGAAGCAAACTGGGATCTCTTCAGATCGTGGGAGGTCAATTGGGGTAAGGGAGGATAGGGAGCCAGACAGCCAGACAGGCAGGCTGCCCCATTCTCCCCTATCCCGTTTTGCCTCCGACGATTTCAGAAGATCCCATTTCGTCCCACCGATGCATCGAATTTTTTTTACCCCGTTTTGCAGTATTGATACATCCCAATTTTTTCGGCCCACCGATGCATCCCGATTTTTTGCTCCGTTTTGCCTCATGGATACATTCCAATTTTTTGCCCCGCTTTACCATACCGACGCATCTCGATTTTTTTTACCATTTTGTCCCATAGATATTTCCAGATTTTTGCCCCGTTTTGCCCCACCACCCACTTTGCCCGATCGATACATGCCGATTTTTTGCCCCGTTTTGCCTCACCGATGCATCTCGATTTTTTGCACTGCTTTGCCCCACCGAGTTATTAAGTTTTGATTAGCCGGAAATGGTTCTCATGCCAGCCGTTTGACTCACTACTGAAGACCAGAACCAAGAAAAGGCCACAGGCGTTAAAAGGAATAAGAAGCCGAAGGACTTTGGTGGTTTCCATGCCGATTGTCTGAACGGTGGCTGAAGCCTGTAACGCAGTGAAAGCAAACTTGTATTGGCCAAAGCAGCCCAAGGTCTTTAGTGGTTACCGTGCCGATTGACTTTAGGAAACCGATGTCCAATACATAGATAAAGTATCCATTGAGCGATTAGTTAATGGCGAGGCGGAAGTGGTTCCCATGCCAACCTTTTTCTCCAATTATCGAATGCTATTTTTGGTTACACGAGCTGCCGTTGTACAATTATAATGCGATTCATCTCATTTCCCTAACCTCATCCTGTCCTATTGGCCTAGAAAATTTAGAATAAAACGATTTTATTACTTTCTGCATTTGTTATATATACTAAATCACATGATTATTTAATCCATTTCCGGGAATTTGTTCTTTTTAAGAATTACATGCTAAAAAATCGAAGCTGTTTATGCAAGATGCCAAGTCGTTAATTCAAGATGAATTTTAAGGTCATTTGCAATTTTCTAACCCTTCTCTGCTCCGAGCTATACCATGATAGGCTGTAGCGAGGGTGAGTTTCCGGCGAGGGGGTGGAGCGGCAAAATCAGAAAATATGTAAATGTCGAGCCGTTAATTCAACATGAATTTTAAGGCCATTTGCAATTTTCTAACTCGTCCCTTTCCCGAGTTGTACGATTGTAGGCTGTAGAGGGGGTGAGTTTTCGAAAGGGGGTGGAGCGGCAAAATCGGCAAATGTGGAAATGTTGAGTCGGTAATTTAACAGGAATTTCAAGATTAATTTCAATATCCCAGCGCGTCCCTGCCCGAAGTTATACAGATATCGGCTGTCGAGGGGGTGAGTTTTCGGCATGGGGTGGAAAGGCAAAATCGAGTAATACGGATATGTCGGGCGGTTAATTCAACGTAATTTTTAAGACTAATTTCAATGTCTCAGCTCGCCCCTCAGCTCAGTTATGCGAATATCGGCTGACGAGGGGGTGGGTTTCTCGGGACGTAGTGGTCCGATTAAATCGTAACTAGTCTCATTCGAAAGCCTTTAAATAGCCGTTAAATAATCCGTCAGTTAAAATTGCCTAGCACTTACCGTTACCATTATTTGGCCTGTGGTCATCCCAGCCTCATTGGCAGTCGGAAAGTCCACACGTTTCTACAATTAGGGGTGGGGCGAAATTTTTTTTTTGGGGCACTAAAGTAGCCTTTAATTAGCCGTTAATTATGCAATAGGTTTCATGTCAAAATTCCAATGTGGTCGTTTTAAGTTATTTGACATCAAGATTCATGCGTTTCAAGCAGCCAAACAAGCCCCAAACGAATGCAAAATCGCTTTATAACGAAATCGACCGATTGATTTTTGCGCTCACTTTATACGTTCCAGCTCGTTTTATTAGATCAAAAACTTTTCATTCTTTGCAAATACGCAAGATTCATGCATTTCAAGTCGCCAATCATGCACCAAACGAAAGCAAAGTGGCTTCATAACGAAATCGACCGATTGTGTTTTGCGCTCGCTGACGGTGTTCCAGCTCGTGTTATTAGATCAAAAACTCTTCATTCTATGCAAACACGCATGACTCCTGCGTTTCAAGTCGCCAAACAAGCCCCAAACGAATGCAAAGTGGCTTTATAACGAAATTGAACGATTATATTTTGCGCTCACTGTAGGCGTTCCAGTTCCACTTATTAGATCAAAAACTCGTCGTTCAATGCAAATACGCAAGGTTCATGCGTTTGGAGCAGCCAAACAAGCCCCAAACGAATGCAAAGTCGCTTTATAACGAAATCGACCGATTCAGTTTTGCGCTCGCTGCAGGCGTTCCAGCTCGTGATAAAAGATCAAAAACTCTTCATTCTATGCAAATACGCAACAATCATGCGTTTCAAGCAGCCAAACAAGCCCCAAACGAATGCGAAGTCGCTTTATAGCGAAATCGAACGATTGAGTTTTGCGCTCGCTGTAAGCGTTCCAGCTCGTGTTATTAGATCAAAAACTCTTCATTCTATGCAAATACGCAAGATTCATGCGTTTCGAGCAGCAAAACAAGCCCCAAACAAATGCAAAGTCGCTTTATAACAAAATTGAACGATTGAGTTTTGCGCTCACTGTAGGCGTTCCAGCTCCACTTATTAGATCAAAAACTCGTCGTTCTATGCAAATACGCAAGGTTCATGCGTTTGGAGCAGCCAAACAAGCCCCAAACGAATGCAAAGTCGCTTTATAACGAAATCGACCGATTCAGTTTTACCCTCGCTGCATTCGTTCCAGCTCGTGTTATTAGATCAAAAACTCTTCATTCTATGCAAATACGCAAGATTCATGCGTTTGGAGCAGCCAAACAAGCCCCAAACAAATGCAAAGTCGCTTTATAACGAAATTGAACAATTGAGTTTTGCGCTCACTGTAGGCGTTCCAGCTCCACTTATTAGATCAAAAACTCGTCGTTCTATGCAAATACGCAAGGTTCATGCGTTTGGAGCAGCCAAACAAGCCCCAAACGAATGCAAAGTCGCTTTATAACGAAATTGACCGATTCAGTTTTGCGCTCGCTGCATGCGTTCCAGCTCGTATTAAAAGATCAAAAACTCTTCATTCTATGCAAATACGCAAGATTCATGCGTTTGGAGCAGCCAAACAAGCCCCAAACGAATGCAAAGTCGCTTTATAACGAAATTGACCGATTCAGTTTTGCGCTCGCTGCATGCGTTCCAGCTCGTATTAAAAGATCAAAAACTCTTCATTCTATGCAAATACGCAAGATTCATGCGTTTCAAGCAGCCAAACAAGCCCCAAACGAATGCGAAGTCGCTTTATAACGAAATCGAACGATTGAGTTTTGCGCTCGCTGTAGGCATTCCAGCTCGTGTTATAAGATAAAAAAACTCTTCATTCTATGCAAACACGCATGACTCATGCGTTTCAAGTCGCCAAACAAGCCCCAAACGAATGCAAAGTCGCTTTATAACGAAATTGAACGATTGAGTTTTGCGCTCACTGTAGGCGTTCCAGCTCTACTTATTAGATAAAAAAAACTCGTCGTTCCATGCAAATACGCAAGGTTCATGCGTTTGGAGCAGCCAAACAAGCCCCAAACGAATGCAAAGTCGCTTTATAACGAAATCGACCGATTGATTTTTGCGCTCACTTTAGGCGTTCCAGCTCGTCTTATTAGATCAAAAACTCTTCATTCTATGCAAACACGCATGCCTCATGCGTTTCAAGTCGTGTTACGTCGCGATTTATATTTGTTTGATTATTTAACGGTTTTCCCCTGTTTATTTTCACAGAAAAATCCCGGATAAACGTGAGAGCGATTCGCAACGGATTAAATGAGATTGCTCCGTGGTTTAAACCGGAATGCGACGGTTAGGGATCGGAGCAATACTGGATAAGTGTTATACTTGTGTTCCAATTTCAGTTTTTAGTATTATACATACCTTATTCCGTTTTAGTTTTCTTTCCGCAGGTGGTGAGCTGTTGGGCGTAGCGGGTTGAAATATTCTATGTGCCGAATATCAATTCGGGAGAGGATGGCAAAGTTGGTATGTCTTCGTTGAGTACCGTAGAGGCGTCAGAGATGTTGCCGTCTTCCTCGATTTTTTCCTCGCCGGAGCGAGCTTCGCAGATGACCCGGTCGTCAGATTTTTAGGTTCGATTCTAACTTATCTAATTAACTCGAATCTCGTTACATCAGTCTGATCTGAATCGAGACTGGTTTTAGAGTTCCGATTCTAACTTATCTAATTAACTCGAATCTCGTTATATCAGTCTGATCTGAATTGAGACTGGTTTTAGAGTTTCGATTCTAGCTTAACTAATTTATTTAGTTTTATCCGGTTCTTAATTAATTGGTGGAGGGAGGTTATGGATCGACGATATTTCGTGGAAGCAGAGTGTGTGAACTGATTCCCAGATATAGAGTTATTTTGTGCCACTTACTTACGTGCTTGTTGTCGATCGTTGAGATTTATCGGTGAAACGAATTTTTACTCGAATTTACGTCAATGTAATATTACATGAGGATTTTTATAAGGAGGATTAATCGAGGTTGGTAAGTGCCGGTAACGTTTTATTGCTATTTTATTATATTATGAAACGTATGCAAAAGACATCTTATAACGGGTCAACTACCGCCTGGTCGCAGCCAGGTATCGATTGCGATTTTATTTATTAAAACACTGAGTCTAAATCCGTGAGGTTGACAATTGATTAATTATACGCGAAAGATATTATATAACGGGCTAACTACCGCCTGGTCGTAGCCAGGTATCTATCGCGACGTCATTATTTATTTAAGAATACAAATGAAGGTTTGTATTTCTTACAAAAGAATACCGGGGTTCACGAGAGTCTCTTCTAGAGCACTCTTACAGTCGACCGCCGGTGGTGAGAGTCTAGTTCGAACTGAAGATCCGTTGTGGCCGCTCTGCCCGCGAGTCTCCCGAGTCCGCGGTTGGTGGCGGGGGAGGCCCTCGCGGATTCGCTCTGCTGCACTGGCCAATTGTGCGCTGCCTACAGCGTGCCTCCCTGTGGTGGGGCAGTTGCTCGCGGCAGCGGGATGACTGATGGTGGGGCAGCCGCTCGCGGTCCCGCTGTAGTCGTGCTGTCCCTTAGGTGGGGGCTGTCGTCGTCTCGCGGCAGCGTGAGTACTGATGGTGGGGCAGCCGCTCGCGGTCCCGCTGTAGCCGTGCCGTCCCTTAGGTGGGGGCTGCCGGCGTCTCGCGGCAGCGCTCCGTCCGTTGAGTGGGGTCAGTCTTTGTCACACGGCAGCGCAACGGTTGATGGTGGGGACAGGCCGCGCGTGGAGCCGTATGCTTACGCAGCATCCCACGAGCCTGATTCTCAGAGGGCCTTATCAGCGGGGCTTCGCGGAGCTCGCTATCGGGACTGCGTCCGGTCCCACGCTCGGCCTGCCATCCGTTATTTATTCTATGGCCCTATGTACGTGACTATAACGCTAAATATTATTAAACTGCACAATACTCTTTGTTTAATGGGCAATATTGTATATATCGCGATTGTATGCATTATGTTATGAATATATGCTATGTATTAAGCCTAATATGCTTATTACACTTATTTAAATTGTTTTTACAATAATAATAAAATTAATTGTTATTTATTAATTATCAGAATATTTACTCGTTATATACGCGCCCATGAATATCGTGGTGTCTCCCATAATCATGGTGTCCCGCGTTTTTACGTATTTTAAATTAACAATTTATCATTGTCAATTATTTTATAATGTTTTGAAAATAAAATTATAATTATTTAGCATTTTATCGCTTGTGAATATCGTATTCCTATCGATATTCATATCTTTGCGCGTTTTATAAAAATGAAATTTAACAATTAATTATTGTTGATTATTTTATAATATTTGTGAATAAAAATTATAATTATTTAGTATTTTAGCGCTGGTGAATATCGTATTCCCATCGATATTCACGGCTTTGCGCGTTTTGTAAAAATAAAAATTTAACAATTAATTATTGTTGATTATTTTATAATATTTGTGAATAAAAATTATAATTATTTAGTATTTTAGCGCTGGTGAATATCGTATTCCCATCGATATTCACGGCTTTGCGCGTTTTATAAAAATAAAATTAACAATCAATAAATGTAAATTATTTGATAAAATTTGTGAATGAACATTATATTTATTTAGTATTTTAGCGCTGGTGAATATCGTATTCCCATCGATATTCACGGCTTTGCGCTTTTTATAAAAATAAAAACTTAATAATTAATTTTGTAAATTATTTAGTAATATTTGCGAATAAAAATTATAATTATTTAGTATTTTAGCGCTGGTGAATATCGTATTCCCATCGATATTCGCGGATTTGCGCGTTTTATGAAAAAAAAAAATTAACAATTAATTATTGTTAATTATTTTGAATATCCGTAAATTATAATTCAAATTGTTTATTATTTATGCGTGGGCGAATATTGCGGTTTCGCTGATATTCGTGCGGTTACGCGGTTTTAAGCATTCAAAAATAGTTAATTATTAATAATTGTTATTTAATGTTAATGGATTAATTTTTACTGATTATTGTTTAGTGCTTCCGGATATTATCCTTACATTGATTTTCCGGTGTTGCGCGTATTTTATAAGACAATAATGACTTATTAACAATAATAATTCAATGTTAATAAAATAAGATTTGCTTGTTATTAATATTTTGCGCCATCGAATGTCGTTTCTACAACGACATTCCGATGTTGTGCGGGTTTTATAAAATAGTAATTATTAATTAATTTTTATTATTAAATGTTAATAAAAACAATATTTGTTTATTATTATTTATCCCCTTCGAATTATGGCAATGTTTAGATTACTGTAATATATTGAATAATGTATTAATGCGCAGTATAATGCGTGTATTGAACTACCGAAAGACGGTAGGTACGTTTTTATATAAAACCTCAAGTATCTCGGAAACGGCTGGTCCTAGGGTTATATTGAGTACCAGCCCCTCAGAGTTCTATATGATATGCTTAACCTAATGGGCTAACTAGATTCTGGTTAACTTTAATATTTCTAATGTTATGGCTCGATAAAGTGTCAGAATCCTGAATCTTGAAAATATGTGGCAATGTATGCCGCTTTTATGAAATAATATACGTTGGTTTATATATTAATATTTCTTTGCATATTATTTAAATTTAAATTTTGAAGAAAAACAGGTTTTGTCTTATTGTTGAAAAAAAAAAATTTTGTTGATGGTTTAACCTCAGCGTGATGAGACCCAGGACGTAACAGTCGCCAAACGAGCCCCAAACGAATGCAAAGTCGCTTTGTAACGAAATTGAACGATTGAGTTTTGCGCTCACTGTAGGCGTTCCAGCTCCACTTATTAGATAAAAAAAAACTCGTCGTTCTATGCACATACGCAAGGTTCATGCTTTTGGAGCAGCCAAACAAGCCCCAAACGAATGCAAAGTCGCTTTATAACGAAATCGACCGATTCAGTTTTGCGCTCGCTGTACGCGTTCCAGCTCGTATTAAAAGATCAAAAACTCTTTATTCTATGCAAATACGCAAGATTCATGCGTTTGGAGCAGCCAAACAAGCCCCAAACGTATGCAAAGTCACTTTATAACGAAATTAAACGATTGAGTTTTGCGCTCGCTGTACGCGTTCCAGCTCGTGTTATGAGATCAAAAACTCTTCATTCTATGCAAATACGCAAGATTCATGCGTTTGGAGCAGCCAAACGAGCCCCAAACGAATGCAAAGTCGCTTTATAACGAAATTAAACGATTGAGTTTTGCGCTCGCTGTACGCGTTCCAGCTCGTGTCATTAGATCAAAAACTCTTCATTCTATGCAAATACGCAAGATACATGCGTTTTGAACAGCCAAACAAGCCCCAAACGAATGCAAAGTCGCTTTATAACGAAATCGACCGATGATCATCTTATAATATCATACTATTATGCGAATATAGTATAATATTATATTGTTGCCCGAAAATGCACAATAATGTTTATTATAGTATAACATTTGTGACGTATTTTCCTGGATCTCAACGCGAAAAACAAAAACACAAAAAACAAAACCGAAAACGCGAAAATCGAAGCTCAAACCGAACGGGAGCGAAGCGCGAAAACGAGAACTCAGAAAACGTCACCTTCGGCCGCATGCTTCTACGGATGCATCGACGTCCCGGAGGGCGCCAGTTAATTTTTGTTTCGCCGGTATTAACAACCGGGCTAAACTGGAGGTCGGTGGAACGGCCGACCTCCGCAGGGTCGATTTTTGTATCGCCGGAATCGCCAAGCCGGACTAATCTGGAGGTCAGTGGAACAGGCCGATCTCCGCAATCGAAATACCCGAAGACAGAACGAAAAAAGAACGAGATCACACAAACGAGAACTTAACGGAACGAGAACTAACGCCGATGCATTCGCGAAAGCGAACGGTTGCGGAAATGCACGGTTGCTCAGGATGCGGGTTATGGTAGAAGGGTCGCGATCCTTCGCCAATAAGGTAACGCGAAATCTAAAACGCGAAATCTCAAATATCGGAATCCCGAATTTCTTAATTAACGTGAACTCTAATTTGTTGGCTTGGTAAGCCACGGGATCGCACATTCGTGCATCGGGAGCGCTCGGCTGACCGGGGGGTCGGAGCGAGCGTAACGGGAATGGGTCGATACGCGATCGAAAATTATCGAAACGATAAACTCACCGGATCAGCGTAGTTTAATCCCATAATGAGCGGGAACTGCACCTCGCGATGCCTCGAGAACTTCACCACTCTCACTGCACCTCAAGAGCATCCCTCAGACGCATCTCGAGCACAGAAAAATCGGTCGTAAAAATCGGAACCGAATCCGCACGAAACACAGCTTACGCGAGTCAACAACCGAACGTACGAAGTGACAGGTAGCGCGAGCGAGGTACGCGAACCGAAGCGAGAGCGAAGGCCGGAGTCTACGGCAGCGCGAGCGAGAGCGAACGACTCAGCGCGCGAGACAATAGCCCAAACGTAAACACCGGTAGCACGAGAGGTCCGAGCAACCTCGAGGACGACTCTCGGCAGACTGACAAGCCTATGACGATATTCTAACGAGGCGTTATGATTATCGCGAGATCCTTGGCCGATAGCTACTGCCCTCTTGAACTCTTTCCAGAGCGTCACTTAAGCGGGAACCGAAACCGTAACGCGGTAAATTTTGAGATTCGTCGCGATCGTTACTCCTAATTCAGGACGTGAAAACAAGGCTCTCTCTTTGAACTAAAACACAGCACAAGGTGTTCCGACCTTGCCTGGACCGTACGAAAACCTCCGCCTGTTCTCCAACGTCCTGCATCATCACCTAAACGGAGTGCCGGGTTTGCACCGGACTTTGACGTATTCGCGACGAAATCTCGTCGGGCTCTTCTCTATTCGTGTTTCTCACTGCTTCGAGATTCTCTCCACCGAATAGATCCGAGGCTTCCGACCTGAACTTAATCTTTTTAGCTTATCTCAAAGCTTCTCACACACTCTAGCTCATCAGCAAAGTCTAAACTGGACCGTTACTTAACGGACTTTACTTAAACGAGAGCTGGACGGTACCTGGACAGCCGAGGGGCAGTAAAGCGGGAACTATAACGGGCTAACCGGACTAAATCGATAGCCGTATCCGTAAAACGTTAATTAATTTGTATTTTTGAGACGGTGATCGAAAAATCACGTCACACATTATATTAATTAATGTTACTACATTAATTAATTATACTAATTAATGTTACTACATTAATTAATTATACTAATTAATGTTACTACATTAATTAATTATATTAATTAATTACTGTCGTATTCCTGCTCCCTTAATAGGGTGCTACTACCCTATCCGGGGTACAACATTCCTCCCCCCTAAAAAGAAAAGAAACTTCGTTTCTTTTCGCTCGTCTCCGCCGAGCTTTATTTTTAGGATCTGTGTACCCCGGGTTTCATGTTACTAGAGAGGCCAAATAGTTACAGAAGTGTAAATAGATACAACCACCTACCCAAAAAGTTTTTCCCCGGAGTTACTCCAACTCACCCGCACGGGGAAGTATAATATATACTTTTTTTTCCCTGTGGTGAAATACGGGGAAGGCCTCCGCCGCTATTGCTTTCTGCTGATGGCCCGGGTCGATGCCCGGTGACTCGACGCGTTTGCACTTTTTAGGCTTTATTAACCGCCGTTTCCCTGGTGGTTTTAATTATTTGTTTCCGGCCGCCACACACGTTACTTCGGACATCGAGAATGAACTCAGGACGTAACCCGAGCCCGCCCGCGAAGGTAAGACTTTAATTTTACTACAACTTTTCCAAATATATATATATATATTTTTTTTTCTTTTTTTTTTGTTGTATTGTGGGAAGAAAGATTTCACCCCTTAAAAAGATTGTTTTCCCCGCAAAAGGGAGGTTAATGTGTTGCTAATAATTTTTTCTTCCCTTTTTTTTCCCAGAGGGGACGTTACCTGTCCTGCGGGTTCGATCTGCCACACCGCCCCGTGGGGAGCCCACCGGAGTCCGGCCGCAGTAGTCCGGACATCGAGTTTATCGAGCCAGCCGTGGTGCCCCTCCACGGTCGGTCTGCTGGGCCCGCTAGGTCTCCTAGCCCTGACGTGGAGATCGTTGAGTCCCCTGGACGAGGTTTCCTTCCGGAAAGGATCCATCTGGTGCCGTCAGCGCCGTTCCCGCGAATCCGCGTGCTGACCCCGGCTATGATCAACCTCCGAGCCGCCCGCGTTCGCCTCCAGCAGTCCGGAGAAGTGCGCGGGCTTTGCCATCCCGCCCCTCAGCCCCGTGAGTATTCCAGGCCGACCATTCGCCCCGCGGGAGCCTCCGACTCCGAGGATGAGGATGAAGAAACTCCGGCGTCAAGGCGGCGGAGAGCTGCGAGGGGCCAGATGAATTGGCGGCTAGCCGAGTGGGCATAGTCGCCCCTGAACCTCATTTCCCTCGTGTACCCCTTTTTGAATAAAAAGAGTTGTCGGAATTTTTCGGTGTTTTTCCCCGGTTACTCTCCTTTCCTTGAGATGGTCCGCGGTCATGCGTCCGAGTCGCCCCCGGTGCGGTCGGGGGTTCCAGTACCTCGGAGCGGTACGGCCCCCTTCCCCAGAGGGTTGGGTACCGTGGATTCCTATTCCGCGGTCCGGACGTTTCCCGTCCGTGGAATTTGCCGACTCCGTGCCTGCTTTCCTCGCTGACGCACCTGGCCTCAGCATATGATCGCTTCGGGGTCGGGTTACTGGGGCACCTCTGAGCCGTCTTGGCGCTGCTTCCATCATCGGACGTGTTATGCCGCAGAATCCCGGTTAGCTATTCCGGGTTCGCGTGAAACTGTTTCTCGGGATTATCCAGTAAAGGGTTGGCACCCACGTGAATTAATGACACAATATTTATAAAACAATATTTATTTGTAATGGTTTATTTAACAGAGTTCGATGATGATTTATTTAACGAAGTTAAATAATGGTCAATTAACAATGTTTATTTGTTCTATAACTTGGTTAACTATTTATTTTATCGCTATTTGAATTTTACCGATTGCGTACACTATGCACCCTTGTCGTTCCCTTTACGAGTCCTTCGGGAACGATCTTTTGTATTCAACCGTACTGGTCAGAATTGTATTCAGACTCCCCACTACCTGCTCTCGATCCTCTATATATATTCCTCGAGGGCAGGTATGTCCGCTCAACATTTAGCGCGAGTTTAATATTTACAAAAACCCTGTAAACAATTTCTTTCCAAATTCTCGCTTTTTCGCGAGCGGGATTTGGAGCATGTTTTCCCTTTCGTAATTCTCGCCTCGGTATTCTCGAGTCGATGCTCCAGTTACCGAGGCGCTCTCGGTTGCCTAACTGCTGCGTCAGCAGTATCGACGCTCGACGCTCGGCGTTCGACGCTCGACGTACGCCTGGTGCGTAACGCAACCGAATTCCTCGCAACTGAAATAATCGGGGTCGAGGAATAATGCGAATTATATATGTATAATAATAATGTCGCTATACCCGGGGCACAACATCCCTCCCCCCTAAAAAGAAAAGAAATCTGATTTCTTTTCGCTCGCCTCCGGAGAGCTTTATTTTTACGATCTTCGTGTGCCCCGTACCCAATACTATGGGTTGATAAAAAAAAAAATTAATTAATTCCCGTAAACCACAAATGTGCGTATAAGCTAAGCGTGTTACCGGGCTATTGCGGAATACTGAGGCGGAAGGCCTCGCTATTGCTTAATGCTGACGGACGAGGTCGACGCTCAGTAGGTCGAGGCGTTTGCACTTTTGGGCTATATTAACCGTCGCTTCGCTAGTGTGTTTACTTATTCGTTCAACGACCGACAGCTATCCAACTCCAGCAAATCCGGAAGATGAGCTCCAGAAGAAGCCCAAGCCCGCCCGCCAAGGTATGTAAAATACATTTGATTAATAATATTTTGAGCATATTTTCCCCAATATTAAAATTTTTCTTCCCTCAATTTAATATATATTTTCTTTTTTTTTTCCAGAGAGTGCGTGTCACTCTTCCCGGCGAGGTAATCTACACGCTGGTGATCCGTCCCAGCTTCTCGGGTCGGTCCAGTCCCGACGTTGAGGTCATCGGGCCCGAGACGCGAGATACCGTCGCGAGGCCTCCCGGCCCTACCGCTCCCGCGCTGGAATCCCGGAGGAGGCATCCAGCCCCCCGGAGAGATCATTCCACCCGGTCCGTGGGAACTTCGGCCGCCGCCATGGAGTTCAGCGGTGCCTATGGTCGGATGCCCCGGCCCGGGGAAGCCCTCTTCCCCGGGAGTCGCATCGCCCCCCTTCCTCGAGGGGCTCCTTGGAGGATGCCGCGTCCGGCCGGGGCTTCGGACTCGGAGTCGGCGAGCGAAGAGGAGGAGGAAGATCCGGCTTCTCGTCGCCGTCGTGCCGCCGCAGGCGTCATGGACTGGCGCCGCGCGGAGTGGAACTGATCTTTCCTCCCTCCGTAGCTTCCAGTAAATTTATTATACACAAGTGCACTGTGTGAGCACATTGACTCCGTTTTTCGTTTTTTTAAAATGTACTTTTTTCGGAATAAAAAATGAATGTTTTTCATCATGGAAAAATTGGTTTCCCTTGTATCCGCCATTCCTTTCCCGTTTATCAGAATAATAATAAATCGGAGTTTCGTTAAAAAGAAATGATACTTGTTGGGTTTTTTTTCCCCGTTCTTCCTTTCCCGAATTATGCGTCCGCCCGGGTTGCCACCCGGGGAATTATGCAAGTCCCCTGTACGGGTGTCTTTCCCGCCCTTCGCCGTAGGGCGCGATGAACTATGTAACCGGCGATGACCAGCAGGGCAAGCGTGCCCACCGCATACGATCCTATCGTATGATATAGCCGCGTGAGAGTTGACGAGCTGGGATGCTCCGTCGATTTTAATTCTGTCCTTATTTTGCGTATCTGAACGCTCAGATTTTGTAGCTCGCTCGGGCTACTCACCGCCCGCTCCAGCTTGGTGTTCATCACTTCCGCCAACGTTCGGGGCATTTCTTCCTCCTCGGCCGGCAGCAGGGTGAGGTTATAAACAGGCACATAGCCTGTGCCGGTGACCTGCTGACCCCAGCGTTTGACCGTCTCCAGTTTAAAGTCGGCCGCGGTGACAACACACCGTCCGTGCACGGTCAACAGCCCCGCGCCGTCGAGCCGCTCCTGCCTTGCCGGCTCATCGCGACAGCTGATGCTTACCGTCTCTCCACGCGGTGACAAATACATCCACTGTCCGTGTTGCCGCATACCCATTATGAGGGTGTGCGTGAGCTGGACTACTTTCTTCGGGCAATGCTGGTCCTGACCTACTACCCCCTCGGTGTAGAGTCGCACCCCACAGGGGGCGTCCGTGTTTATGGCCAGAGTTGGATACCGTGGCGGACAATAGTATTCGTCCCTATCCCTTTTGCAGGTCTCCAGGTCCGACGTGGTCACCCGAAGGTAATGTCGGTTCTCGCGGTCCACCACCACGAGATCCTCGGCCGCTTCTATGTAGTAGTACGTGTTGTTTATTCCCCTCCTCGGGAGCGGATACACGTAATTCACGTTGTAGACCGAAGGTCCAACCAACGGAATCTCCAGCAGAAGGGTTATCATCCCTCCCTTCCGGTATGCTCGCGGCGTCGCCAAACGTAAAATGGCCGCCGCATTTTCTCGCGTCACTTGACGCGGGAACCCATACCCTGTAGGTAGGCGAGGCAGGGCTTCCATGAGATACCCTGTTAGCGCCGCCGGTGTAACCGTCGACGCACTCATGGTACCGGAAGCTACACCGGCAAAGAGTTCAGCCATTTTCTCCATATCCCGCAGATATGTCTCCACGGAGGCCTCGATAAGGGCGAGACTCTCGTCAAAATGCTGACGCTCACTCAGCACCTGGGTGCGATTCCGGAAGTACCCGTTTACGGTGCGCACCATGGTATACAGCTTCTGTAGGTTCCTCTGCGAGGCTCGTGACGTCTTGTTGAACATCTCCAGTGTTGATTCCACGACCTGTAGCTGCTCTTTCATGGCTCTTTTCAGAGTCCCTTGGGTGTCCTGGATGGAGGCGATCTCCGCATCAATCCGTTCCCCATCTGTTGCGTCCAGGTTGCCGGTAATGGCTTTTAATACGGTGCCTAGACTGTCGATCAGGCCCCGTCGCTTCCGGTTCGGCTCGGCACCGACAAGGTCCTGTACGACCCCTACATTCTCCTCAATCTTCTCTGACAGACGCACGAGATGCTCCAGCATCTCGGCACAATGGCCGTCCGGGCCACCGTACAATTCACACTTCCGTCGGACCTCCCCCAGTTGGAAGTTAATCTGACTCTCCATGTATGCCAGACTCGAAAGGTTCATCCGAATTGCTACGGTCCAGAGGTTGGTGTGGAGATGCAGCTGACCGATTTTTTCAAAGTATAATCCGGGTGCGTCCCGGAAAGGTCGTATCTCGTACAGGTCATCTGAAGCGACGACCACGGCCGGTAGACCCCCTAGTAGACCCGCCAGCGGTAACCTGGAATCCCAGTTTCACACTTTGTGAATTTTTTCCTTCCACCGGGGCGGAGCCTTGTCGAAGCCGGCGACTATGGGTCTAACTCGGGTTAGACCCGCGGGTAGACCCGCCTATTTCCCGTCGTATAACCCCCCCTATTCCTCCACAAAATTTCGGAGGCGACTTGGAACTTCCTATCCCTTGCCCTTTGGTCATGGTAGACCTTGGCCCGGTCCTTGGAGACCTTCAGGTTGCGGCGTGCTGTAGACCAAGCCGCGCGTAGACGCTCCCTTAATTCCTGCGAGTAATCGTCGTAGGCATAGGTGAGCCTGGGTTCCCTTCGAAGGGCTGTTGGTAGCTCGGCGTTTTCCCCGTAGACCAGGTAATGCGGGGTGAATCCCGTCGCCGTGTGAGGTGTTGTATTGTAGGTGAACATGGCGTAGGGTAACCATTCATCCCAGTTCCCCTGATCCTCGTCTACGTAACCCTTAAGGTACTCTGCAAGGGTTCGGTGTGAGCGTTCCAACGCCCCGTTCGACTCAGGGTGATATGCTGTCGTCTGTATTTTTTTTATACGTAATAACTGGCACACGCCCTTAAATATGGCGCTGAGGAAATTTGTACCCTGGTCGGTAAGGACGGACTCCGGTGCCCCGTACCGACACACAATTTCCTTGGCGAAAGCTCTTGCCACCTCATTGGCCTGTTGCGTTTCCAGCGGTATGGCCACACTGTACTTCGTGAGCAAATCCTGGAAGGTTAGGATGTACTTGTTCCTTCGCTCGGTTTCAGGCAATGGACCTACAATATCCATTGCACATTTTTGGAAAGCCTTGGTCGGGGTGTCCGTTATTACCAGTGGTGCCTTCACCATTGGCCGTGTTTTGTTCCTTTGGCACTTGTCACACCGTGCCACATACGCTTCTATGTCCTTTCGCATGCCGGGCCAGGCATACTGTAACCTGATGCGCGCGAGCATCCGGGCCACCCCTTGATGACCCCCCAAGGGCGCATCGTGGTGCTCATGGAGGATTTCCGATTTTTCCTCTGTGCTTAGGCGGCCTCCGTCTGAGCGTACCGCGTCGTACTCCTTCCCGCAGCGCGCGTCTGGCGGACTATCCGCGGGACTATACCCCTGACTGTCCGCGGCCTCCGCTGCAACGCGGGTTGCGGCTCCTTGGCGCTCTCGAGTGTGAGGTTGACCGCTGCCTTCCTTACCGCCGCGGCCGCTCGACTTGCCTGATTCCTTCCTTGCCCGCGAACGTGTTGCTACACACACACGACTCAGCGCGTCGGCGTTGGTATTTTTCTTCCCCGCTTTGTACTGCACGTCGAACTCATGCTCCGATAGTTTTATTTTCCAGCGCATGAGTCTCGACCCGGGATCCTTTACACCGAACAGCCATGTTAAGGGCTTGTGGTCTGTTACCACGGTGAACCACGTGCCGTATACGTAAGGGCGAAATTGAGATATTCCCCATACAATTGCCAGCAATTCCTTTTCCGTCGTGGTGTAATTTTGCTCCGCCTTATTCAATGTCCGACTGGCGTAGCATATAGGCAAATCCTCCCCGATTGGCCCTTGAGATAATATGGCCCCTATGGCCTTGTCCGACGCGTCCGTGGTGACGACGAAGGGCTTCTTGAAATCCGGGTATTGTAACACCGGCGCGGTTGTCAAAGCCCTTTTTAGGTCCTCCATAGCCTGCTCGTGCCTTGCCGTCCACTCGAATTTATGATCCTTTTTAGTGAGCTCCGTTAAGGGCTTTGCGACCTTAGAGAAATCCTGGATGAATTTACGGTAGTACCCCGCAAGTCCCAGGAAGGACTGCACTCCCTTTACGTCCTTTGGTGTCGGAAATCCCCGGACGGAGGTCACGAGTGACGGATCGGGTCGTACTCCCTTACTGGAGATCACGTGCCCGAGGTATCGCGTTTCCAAACGCAGAAATCGGCATTTCCCCGGCTGAAGGGCCAGCTTCGCCTCTCGCAGGCGATGAAATTCTTCTCGGAGACGACCGTTGTGCTCTATCAAGGTCGCCCCGAAGATCACGATATCATCCAAGTATACGTAGCATTTCAGCCCTTCGAGCCCTGCCAGTACCGTACTCATTAATCGTTGGAATGTCGGCGGTGCATTCTTCAATCCGAAGGGCATCCGAGTGTACTCAAAGTGTCCCTGCAGTGTAGAAAATGCTGTCTTTTCCTTATCCCTTTCCGCCATTGGTATCTGATGAAAGCCGGATGCAAGATCCAGAGTCGTAAAGTAGTGGGCTCGTCCCAGCTGGTCCAATATTTCCGCTATATGCGGCAGCGGGTATGAGTCCCCGATGGTGACCTCATTTAACTTGCGGAAGTCCACCACCACTCGCATTTTTATCTTTCCTGTTGCGTCAGGTTTTTTCGCCACCACGAGTAACGGCGCGTTCCACTGGCTCCGACTCGGTTGAATAATGCCATCCTTAAGCATGCCCTCGGTCTGCTCTTGTACCTCCCTTTTATGGGCCTCGGGTAGTCGATAAGGGTGTACCTTGATAGGTTGTACACCCTCCAAGATCGGGATGCTGTGCTCCACCATTCTGGTGCAGGGTAGCCGATCCCCTTCGAGATGGAATATATCCGCATATTCCTCGCAGACTTCCAACCGCGTATCTCTTTCTTCCTGGTTGAGGTGAGTGACCTCGATTGCCTGTCGCAATCTCTCCAGCCGTGTGCCACTCGTACTCACCGCCGTATTAACTTCGCACGTGAAGGCAGCGAGCTCGCGGTGCAGCTCGTCTGCTGACGCAACCGGCTCGAGTTTCACCACCGGGCGTTCGATGTAAACAAACTCCGGTGTGGTGTTTACCAAACACACCGCGCAGCTGTTACCTTGAGGCGAGGTCATGCACGCCCCCAATATCACCCCCTCGGTGACGTCACATCTCTCGACGACTCCTTCCTGGGAACTCAGGGTCGAGACATACGCGATATTTTCGCTTCGTGGCGGCAAAGCAATTCGTAAGCTTCCATCCACGAGCGGCATGCGGTGTCCCTTGATGCAGATTATTTTTCCTCCAAGGATGTCTACGCCCTTTTCCTTAATGAAATCCATCCCCAGAATTCCATGGGTCTGCACGTGAAGATTCTGTGGTATCACGTGGAACCAATGCTTCACAGATCCAGTGGGGGTGACCAGCTCCACAAAGGCGGCATAGAGGGCGTTCAGGGTTCCTCCCCCCAGCCCTTTTAACGATACTCCCGACCTTGCCGCCGGGGTATCGATGGACAACACATTTTCGTGTATTAAACTTACGGTTGCCCCCGTATCCGCCTTAAGGGTCAATATTCCCTGCCGACTGGATGGTGATTCTATGTGGAAGTCACTTGCCGATGCATGGGGCCCTGGAGACCCTATCACATATACCTCAACCTCCTTAAGAGGGCCTTCTTGCCCCCCTCGTTCCTTCCCACGGAATGAGGCCACCGTTAGTGGACCGGCGGTCGACATCTCGAGTCCAGACACGGCTCCAACCGCTATGGTCGTGTATACGTTGGCCTCCCTTAAGGGCCTCTCCGATGCGGTGACCATGTTGACCCGAAATGTCCCCACAGTTCCTTCCTGCCCCGGATGCACGGCAGCTTCCCGTGACTCGTTTTGCCGCCTTCCGTTGCTGTTATTATTTTTGTTCCGTTTACTGTTTTCCTGCTTCCGTGCCCGGCAATCCTTCCAGAGATGCCCGGTTTTTTTACAGTAGTTGCACGTAATGCTGGCCACGTGCACGTCCCTTGGCGCCGGTGCTGGGAGACTCTGCCGACCGGCTCGGCATTGTTTTGCCATGTGCCCGGTCTTCCCGCATGTGTAGCAGGCCCTGACAGCCCCTCCTGCCGCACCCTGCGATTGTCGGGGATTTCCTCCCCCGATGCTGGGTCGTGCTGCCCCCGGTCGTCCTGTCGTCATTTTCTCGACCTCCATAGCCCCCATCACGGCGTCGTGTAGACCCTGGTAATTCCGTGACCGGACGATGGTCTGGATTTCCTTCTTCAGCCCGTTTTCAAAATTCATCTGAGCACTTTTCCGTATAGCTTCTCCGATAGCACGGGCCCCCCGCGCGTCGGCCCCCTCGCATAATTTCTCCACCACTTCTACCGTAAGGGTCTCGACCCTTGTGGCGTAGGTAGAGACATTTTCCTTCGCTTCCTGGTGCAAGGTACAAAATTGATATTGCAGTGACGCCAGCGACTCACGCTTACCGTATAACGCTTCTAATTCCACGCGTAGATCGTTAAGGGTCACAATGGTTTTGTGACGCATTTCCCGCGTCGCTCGGTCCTCCAACTTGCTGCTGCGGATTAGTGTGAGTAGGGTGGAGCGCTGTCTTGGCCTCACCATCCCCCATACCGCCTCACAGGACAGCATAAACCCGTCGAGTTTTGCCGGGTCGTTACCATCGAACGTCTTTATGTTTCTGAGGGCCGAGGCCATATCCAAGTACTCGGCTTCGCCCTCCGATGGCTCCACTATTCGTGTTTGCCGTTGCACCGGGGGTGGTTGCGGTGGAGGGCTTGTCCGCCTGCGCGTTGCCCTCGGCTGCCCTTCCAGGACATAATCCCTTAAGGTTTCCTCCATCGCGATGAGTCGTTCCCCCACCGAGTCGTCCGCTGGAGCTCGCGCAGCTCGTTCCAGCACCCTTTGTAGCTGGTCGCCTATTCCCTGCAGTTGATGCTCGAGTCGAGTTAATCGACGGGCTGCAGCATCCTCCTCTAAGGGCTGTTCCTCCTGTCCCTGGATGGAGTTGTTGTCATCTTCTTCCACTGCCCGGAGTCTCGTGAATAGGGTCCTCCGCGACGCCCTTAATGCCGGTCCCAACGGCGGATTTTCTGGGTTGTACCGGTCTGTAGACCCCGGTGCCCTATTCCCGCCGGGCGGGTTGGCCTGTTCACGCCGTGCCTCTCGCGCCTGCGACCGCATACGGGCAATCTCGCCCTCCACCATGGCCGGGGTGACCTGATCGGGACGCTCGAACATTCGGACGTTCATCTGTTCCCATCCGGTCCCCCTCCGAGTGTTCACCCCGTACAGCGGATTTGGTGATACTCGTTGCTCAGGCTGCCCATCCCTTCATGGGCTTTCAGCCAGAGCTCGTCGGGATTGGTTGGTAATCTCCGACAGAGCATTCCTGATCCCTTCCTCGACCTGAAGGGCCTCTTCCCCCATCCCAGGGGTGGACTCCTGTCGTCCCGACCGTTCGGCGTCGTGATCGCTCATTTTTTTTTTTTTTTAATTATTTTCCGTTCCGGTAATTCCACTCGATAACTCTATCGCTCAGTGGCGTTTTACCGGCTTCGACAATGCTTTTTTTTCCCCCAAAAAAAAAAGAAATTTTAACAAGTAATGTGGAGTCACTTACAGCACGTGCCACATTACGGGATGCCTTTTAGTCCGTGACGTATAACCCTTTTGGGGTGCCAGGCTCCCTTTGACCTCTTCTACGTCCCACTTGTTGGCGACGCCCTTCGGGTATCCTGCAGCGATCCGCGAAGGTCTCGGTTGATACCTTCCGTTACCTCTCCTGAGTAACGGGATGTCCACGTCGATCCTTTGATCGTCCTATGGTCCGCTCGAGCACTAGTCGACCCTTGGCTCGCGGAATCCACACACGTAACCGCACCGTGCGGTGGTTTGAGTTTTGGTAATTTTCAGCGATTAAAAGAAATTCACTCTGGATATCCCACCGCTGCCACCAATGTTATGCCGCAGAATCCCGGTTAGCTATTCCGGGTTCGCGTGAAACTGTTTCTCGGGATTATCCAGTAAAGGGTTGGAACCCACGTGAATTAATGACACAATATTTATAAAACAATATTTATTTGTAATGGTTTATTTAACAGAGTTCGATGATGATTTATTTAACGAAGTTAAATAATGGTCGATTAACAATGTTTATTTGTTTTATAACTTGGTTAACTATTTATTTTATCGCTATTTGAATTTTACCGATTGCGTACACTATGCACCCTTGTCGTTCCCTTTCTGAGTCCTTCGGGAACGATCTTTTGTATTCAACCGTACTGGTCAGAATTGTATTCAGACTGCCGACTACCTGCTCTCGATCCTCTATATATATTCCCCGAGGGCAGGTATGTCCGCTTAACATTTAGCGCGAGTTTAATATTTACAAAAACCCTGTAAACAATTTCTTTCCAAATTCTCGCTTTTTCGCGAGCGGGATTTGGAGCATGTTTTCCCTTTCGTAATTCTCGCCTCGGTATTCTCGAGTCGATGCTCCAGTTACCGAGGCGCTCTCGGTTGCCTAACTGCTGCGTCAGCAGTATCGACGCTCGACGCTCGGCGTTCGACGCTCGACGTACGCCTGGTGCGTAACGCAACCGAATTCCTCGCACTGAAATAATCGGGGTCGAGGAATAATGCGAATAATAATATCGCTATACCCGGGGCACAACAATTCTATGCAAATACGCAAGATTCATGCGTTTCGAGCAGCCAAACAATCCCCAAACGAGTGCAAAGTCGCTTTATAACGAAATCGACCGATTGAGTTTTGCGCTCGCTGCAGGCGTTCCAGCTCGTATTAAAAGATCAAAAACTCTTTATTCTATGCAAATACGAAAGATTCATGCGTTTCGAGCAGCCAAACAAGCCCCAAACGAATGCAAAGTTGCATTATAACGAAATCGACCGATTGAGTTTTGCGCTAGCTGTACGCGTTCCAGCTCGTCTCATTTAGATCAAAAACTTTTCATTCTTTGCAAACACGCAAGATTCATGCGTTTGGAGCAGCCAAACAAGCCCCAAACGAACGCAAAGTCGCATTATAACGAAATTGAACGATTGAGTTTCGCGCTCGCTGCAGGCGTTCCAGCTCGTATTCAAAGATCAAAAACTCTTTATTCTAAGCAAATACGCAAGATTCATGGGTTTGGAGCAGCCAAACAAGCCCCAAACGAATGCAAAGTCACTTTATAACGAAATTGAACGATTGAGTTTTGCGCTCACTGTAGGCGTTCCAGCTGCACTTACTAGATCAAAAACTCGTCATTCTATGCAAATACGCAAGATTCATGCGTTTCGAGCAGCCAAACAATCCCTAAACGAGTGCAAAGTCGCTTTATTGTTACGTCCAGCGTAACGAATAAATTTTCTTTATTATTTGTCCTCACAACTGAGATTGGACTCAGAAAATAAAATAAAAAGAAGGAACAAAAATCGGTCAGATAACTTGAAATAGTAGGAAACTAGATAAATGACTCGTTTCTGCCAAAGCACCAACTTAATGAACTCAGCCGGTACATTCGATAGGCACAAAAAGACTGGTCAAAATTGACCGTCACAAAGCTAACGGCATGGTCAAACAGATCTGGACAAATTGTAGAAAAAGAAGGCCGGCAAAAATGGTCTATGACCGCCAGCGCCGCCTCTTTTTGGGGCGAGTAAAAGGCTAACCCGCTTGCGATACCTCGCGACCGTGTCAGGTGCGAGTATCGACTAAACACTCACAGATCTCAAGGATCGTTAGATCTTCTGTACCATCGCCGGGGAACCATTTGGGGACCCGCAGCGATCTACCGTGGGGCCGGATCCCCACCTAAGCCAGTCGCTTTGACCGGTTGTCCGCAGCTTTATGGAAGCTTTAGGGTTTTCAGCTATCGATAATTCAGATTTACAAAGCTTAGCGCCTTAAGGCTATGAGATTAGAAAGTCACGCCACGGTAGAAACGACTTACCACACCCTTTTTCTCAAAACTATGGCAGAGAATTTTCGCAACCACTTTTTTATAATAACTATTACAAGGAAAAAAACAGTCTAAAGGAGCCTTCAAACACAAAATGAAGATGAGGAAAAATAACAAAGACAGACCCATAATTAAAAATATTTGGAATCCAGAAGATTAAAAGCAATTAAGAAATAAATAATAATTTAAACCGCACAAAGAAATAATTCCTGATTATTTTTGGTTTAAATTAAACAAGAACAAACAAACTATCTTTTAACAATCTTAGTAGATTCAACAATAAATTAACATTAAAAGTAACCAACACTCATAGAATAAGTTTCAAATTTCAAGAACGTTTTGAACTAAACACTCGAGTTGCCGGGCGGCAAAATCGCTGGCACGGCACCACAGGGAGCTTCGGTCCCCTCAACCGGGCCTCAATAGAGCGAGTTAAATTTTGCTAAAAATCTACGTAACCACTAAGAATCATCTAGTTATTTTAATTGTTCATGAATTAAGGATTTTTGTTGTTTAACACCCGTTTAGTCGTAAAGTAGATCCGAAAGATTATCGTCCCATGAGGAGAATTAAAATAAAGGATTAATAGTCCCTCGATGTTTTATAAAGAAAAGAGAAAATTAATAAGTACGAACATGGGACCAGAATATTCTCGGCAATCTATAAGTTAGCCTAAGGAAAGGACAAAATAGGTATATATGTATACGAATACATGTATGTTTATTTAATCCAATAATTATTAAGTTAACGAAAAAGGGAATAATTCCTGAAATGAATCGACACGTGTAAACTACCATCATCTAGGAACACTCACACCTTCGTAAAAACGTCTACCGGAAATACGTGGGAAGAAATCGATGTTAGGAAAAAACCATCTCTCGGTTCACCCCATAAAAAAATCCCGCGGCGCACCACCGCATCGTCAAAAGAATAAGGCAGACGGCTTTGGCGAGATGCACGAAAGCCGCGACTTTCGGTGGAACGACACTGGCGGCGTGCTTTACTCACGGCAAGCACGATAGCATCCAATGGCAGTCACGAATTAAAAGGAAGGTCTCAGGACATAAATTCATAGACAAACGGGGCCTACGACGGGACTCGAACGCGATTCCCTTCACCGAGGGAAATGATGAGTCAGACACCGAGATTTTTACCATCTCCCCGAATATTTAAAGTTAAGCACCGATCGACGAAACAGAAAACTCGTCTCTCCACGCATCACCCCTTTTTCCTGTATCCTTGCACCTCCCTTCCAACCTAGCAACTATTTTTAATGACATTTCGAGGAAAAATACACATGATCAGGCGATCACTCCCACTTACTTTAACCTAGAAAAGGGTATAAAAAGCCCAAAAATCTTGTACTCAGGGCACACTCACCATCATCCGATCGACGAAGTTAACGTCTTTCGTTTACGCCAGTTACCATCATCTTATCGACCCAATTAGCGTCGTTCGGCCGTTTACGTTTTCGATTAACAAAATTGTCTTTGTTCAATCGGGCATCGCATTTTAATTCGATCACCGAGAGTCGAGGAAACATTTTTTGTCCGAACCCCAGGTTCGAGAATCATTGTTCGATTTATTTTGTACTTTTTCGTGAATTATTCATCCGAAATAAAATCTATTCTTACCAACGAAATCATCGGAAGTTCTACGAATTATTCCAAAAACCGACGAAAAACCAGCAGTGAAGAACGTAAGCGACATACATTTTATCTTACTCACTATAATCTTTTCTTCTTTTCATTTATCGGTCATTTCCAGTGCATGAATTTATTAATTGCTCCTCTCCTAACCCATTCATCAATTTCCTGGAGTAAACCCACCGTCAAACAGACTTTCAATTTTTTTCTCAAACGGAAGCGAAGACTTTTATCATTTTAAATTCTCCGGAAACTATAAAATCGAATCAGGAGGGATCAGGAGTTCAGAAAGTACCCTACGACCTTAGAAACGACAGGCATTCCTAGGGCCCTATCCCAAGCAATTTTCCGCAAGGTTAGGCTTAAAAATGGGCAGTTGTTACCGCGATTAATGCCGGGTGTGGTAAAGATCGATTCTCATCGTTCTGACCAGAGAGTGTTAATAGAAACGGGGCAACAGTTGCGTAAAAACTTAGCGAAATAAAACCATCGACAGTTTTGACGTAACATTATAACGAAATCGACCGATTGAGTTTTGCGCTCGCTGCAGGCGTTCCAGCTCGTATTAAAAGATCAAAAACTCTTTATTCTATGCAAATACGAAAGATTCATGCGTTTCGAGCAGCCAAACAAGCCCCAAACGAATGCAAAGTTACATTATAACGAAATCGACCGATTGAGTTTTGCGCTAGCTGTACGCGTTCCAGCTCGTCTCATTTAGATCAAAAACTTTTCATTCTTTGCAAACACGCAAGATTCATACGTTTGGAGCAGCCAAACAAGCCCCAAACGAACGCAAAGTCGCATTATAACGAAATTGAACGATTGAGTTTCGCGCTCGCTGCAGGCGTTCCAGCTCGTATTAAAAGATCGAAAACTTTTCATTCTTTGCAAACACGCAAGATTCATGCGTTTGGAGCAGCGAAACAAGCCCCAAACGAACGCAAAGTCGCATTATAACGAAATTGGACGATTGAGTTTTGCGCTCGCTGTACGCGTTCCAGCTCGTGTCATTAGATCAAAACCTCTTCATTCTCTGCAAATACGCAAGATTCGAGCGTTTAGAGCAGCCAAACAAGCCCCAAACGAATGCAAAGTCGCTTTATAACGAAATCGACCGATTCAGTTTTGCGCTCGCTGCAGGCGTTCCAGCTCGTATTAAAAGTTCAAAAACTCTTTATTCTCTGCAAATACGCAAGATTCATGCGTTTCGAGCAGCCAAACAAGCCCCAAACGACTGCAAAGTCGCTTTATAACTAAATCAACCGATTCAGTTTTGCGCTCGCTGAAGACGTTCCAGCTTGTATTAAAAGATCAAGAACTTCTTATTCTATGCAAATACGCAAGATTCATTCGTTTCGAGCAGCCAAACAAGCCCCAAACAAATGCGAAGTCGCTTTATAACGAAATTGAACGATTGAGTTTTGCGCTCGTTGACCGCGTTCCAGCTCGTGTTATTGAATCAAAAACTCTTCATTCTATGCAATTACGCAAGATTCATGCGTTTGGAGCAGCCAAACAAACCCCAAACGAATGCAAAGTCTCTTTATAACGAAATTGAACGATTGAGTTTCGCGCTCACTGTAGGCGTTCCAGCTCGTCTTGTTAGATCAAAAACTTTTAATTTTCTGCAAATACGCAAGATTCATGTAATTCAAGTCGCCAAACAAGCCCCAAACGAATGCAAAGTCGCTTCATAACGAAATTAAGCGATTGAGTTTTGCGCTCGCTGCATTCGTTCCGGCTCGTGTTATTAGATCAAAAACTCTTTATTCTATGCAAATACGCGAGATTCATGCGTTTCGAGCAGCTAGACAAGCCCCAAACGAATGCAAAGTCACTTTATAACGAAATCAACCGATTGAGTTTTGCGTTCGCTGTAGACGTTCCAGCTCATGTTATTAGATCAAAAACTCTTTATTCTATGCAATTACGCAAGATTCATGCGTTTCGAGCAGCCAAACAAGCCCCAAACGAATGCAAAGTCACTTTATAACGAAATTGAACGATTGAGTTTTGCGCTCACTGTCGGCGTTCCAGCTGCACTTACTAGATCAAAAACTCGTCATTCTATGCAAATACGCAAGATTCATGCGTTTCGAGCAGCCAAACAATCCCCAAACGAGTGCAAAGTCGCTTTATAACGAAATCGACCGATTGAGTTTTGCGCTCGCTGCAGGCGTTCCAGCTCGTCTCATTTAGATCAAAAACTTTTTATTCTTTGCAAACACGCAAGATTCATGCGTTTGGAGCGGACAAACAAGCCCCAAACGAACGCTTTATAACGAAATGGAACGATTAAGTTTTGCGCTCGCTGTATGCGTTCCAGCTCGTGTTGTTACATCAAAAACTCTTTATTCTATGCAAATACGCAAGATTCGAGCGTTCGGAGCAGCCAAACAAGCTCCAAACGAATGCAAAGTCGCTTTATAACGAAATCGACCGATTCAGTTTTGCGCTCGCTGCAGGCGTTCCAGCTCGTATTAAAAGTTCAAAAACTCTTTATTCTCTGCAAATACGCAAGATTCATGCGTTTCGAGCAGCCAAACAATCCCCAAACGAGTGCAAAGTCGCTTTATAACGAAATCGACCGATTGAGTTTTGCGCTCACTGTAGGCGTTCCAGCTGCACTTACTAGATCAAAAACTCGTCATTCTATGCAAATACGCAAGATTCATGCGTTTCGAGCAGCCAAACAATCCCCAAACGAGTGCAAAGTCGCTTTATAACGAAATCGACCGATTGAGTTTTGCGCTCGCTGCAGGCGTTCCAGCTCGTATTAAAAGATCAAAAACTCTTTATTCTATGCAAATACGAAAGATTCATGCGTTTCGAGCAGCCAAACAAGCCCCAAACGAATGCAAAGTTGCATTATAACGAAATCGACCGATTGAGTTTTGCGCTAGCTGTACGCGTTCCAGCTCGTCTCATTTAGATCAAAAACTTTTCATTCTTTGCAAACACGCAAGATTCATGCGTTTGGAGCAGCCAAACAAGCCCCAAACGAACGCAAAGTCGCATTATAATGAAATTGAACGATTGAGTTTCGCGCTCGCTGCAGGCGTTCCAGCTTGTATTAAAAGATCAAAAACTCTGTATTCTTTGCAAATACGCAAGATTCATGGGTTTGGAGCAGCCAAACAAGCCCCAAACGAATGCAAAGTCTCTTTTTTACGAAATCGACCGATTCAGTTTTGCGCTCGCTGCAGGCGTTCCAGCTCGTATTAAAAGTTCAAAAACTCTTTATTCTCTGCAAATACGCAAGATTCATGTGTTTCGAGCAGCCAAACAAGCCCCAAACGAATGCAAAGTCACTTTATAACGAAATTGAACGATTGAGTTTTGCGCTCACTGTAGGCGTTCCAGCTGCACTTACTAGATCAAAAACTCGTCATTCTATGCAAATACGCAAGATTCATGCGTTTCGAGCAGCCAAACAATCCCCAAACGAGTGCAAAGTCGCTTTATAACGAAATCGACCGATTGAGTTTTGCGCTCGCTGCAGGCGTTCCAGCTCGTATTAAAAGATCAAAAACTCTTTATTCTATGCAAATACGAAAGATTCATGCGTTTCGAGCAGCCAAACAAGCCCCAAACGAATGCAAAGTTGCATTATAACGAAATCGACCGATTGAGTTTTGCGCTAGCTGTACGCGTTCCAGCTCGTCTCATTTAGATCAAAAACTTTTCATTCTTTGCAAACACGCAAGATTCATGCGTTTGGAGCAGCCAAACAAGCCCCAAACGAACGCAAAGTCGCATTATAACGAAATTGAACGATTGAGTTTCGCGCTCGCTGCAGGCGTTCCAGCTCGTATTAAAAGATCAAAAACTTTTCATTCTTTGCAAACACGCAAGATTCATGCGTTTGGAGCAGCGAAACAAGCCCCAAACGAACGCAAAGTCGCATTTTAACGAAATTGAACGATTGAGTTTTGCGCTCGCTGTACGCGTTCCAGCTCGTGTCATTAGATCAAAACCTCTTCATTCTCTGCAAATACGCAAGATTCGAGCGTTTAGAGCAGCCAAACAAGCCCCAAACGAATGCAAAGTCGCTTTATAACGAAATCGACCGATTCAGTTTGGCGCTCGCTGCAGGCGTTCCAGCTCGTATTAAAAGTTCAAAAACTCTTTATTCTCTGCAAATACGCAAGATTCATGCGTTTCGAGCAGCCAAACAAGCCCCAAACGAATGCAAAGTCACTTTATAACGAAATTGAACGATTGAGTTTTGCGCTCACTGTAGGCGTTCCAGCTGCACTTACTAGATCAAAAACTCGTCATTCTATGCAAATACGCAAGATTCATGCGTTTCGAGCAGCCAAACAATCCCCAAACGAGTGCAAAGTCGCTTTATAACGAAATCGACCGATTGAGTTTTGCACTCGCTGCAGGCGTTCCAGCTCGTATTAAAAGTTCAAAAACTCTTCATTCTCTGCAAATACGCAAGATTCATGCGTTTGGAGCGGCCAAACAAGCCCCAAACGACTGCAAAGTCGCTTTATAACTAAATCAACCGATTGAGTTTTGCGCTCGCTGAACACGTTCCAGCTCGTGTTATCAGATCAAAAACTTTTCATTCTATGCAAATACGCAAGATTCATGCGTTTGGAGCAGCCAAACAAGCCCCAAACAAATGCAAAGTTGCATTATAACGAAATCGACCGATTGAGTTTTGCGCTAGCTGTACGCGTTCCAGCTCGTCTCATTTAGATCAAAAACTTTTCATTCTTTGCAAACACGCAAGATTCATGCGTTTGGAGCAGCCAAACAAGCCCCAAACGAACGCAAAGTCGCATCATAACGAAATTGAACGATTGAGTTTCGCGCTCGCTGCAGGCGTTCCAGCTCGTATTAAAAGATCAAAAACTCTTTATTCTTTGCAAATACGCAAGATTCATGGGTTTGGAGCAGCCAAACAAGCCCCAAACGAATGCAAAGTCGCTTTATAACGAAATCGACTGATTCAGTTTTACGCTCGCTGCAGGCGTTCCAGCTCGTATTAAAAGTTCAAAAACTCTTTATTCTCTGCAAATACGCAAGATTCATGCGTTTCGAGCAGCCACCAAGCCCCAAACGAATGCAAAGTCACTTTATAACGAAATTGAACGATTGAGTTTTGCGCTCGCTGAACACGTTCCAGCTCGTGTTATCAGATCAAAAACTTTTCATTCTATGCAAATACGCAAGATTCATGCGTTTGGAGCGGCCAAACAAGCCCCAAACGACTGCAAAGTCGCTTTATAACGAAATCAACCGATTGAGTTTTGCGCTCGCTGAAGACGTTCCAGCTTGTATTAAAAGATCAAAAACTTCTTATTCTATGCAAACACGCAAGATTCATTCGTTTCGAGCAGCCAAACAAGCCCCACCCCTCCGCGGGACTGCCACCTTGATCGTGGTGGAGGGGCTTCCGTGTCCTTGTGATCTACCAAGCTATGCCAGCGGGGGCCTCGGCCCCTGTCAGGGTTTCCCATGCTGAATTGGTTGGTAGTGAAGGTCCAGACTAAGAGCAGTCCACCGAGGAGCATACCTCGATAAAAGAAGCCGGAATCTTGTGATGTTATCTACCGTGTCCAGAAGATGCATGGCTCCCCGGTAGCGAGTCTCAAACGGTGACCTTCAGATACCTGGCGTCCTCTGATTGTATTTAGCCTTTCTGTGGTATGCAGGCTCTGCCACAGACGACCTTTGTTCCTAGCGTATTCGTGGGACTAAAATGGGGACCTCTAGCAAAAAATCAAACGAGCTGTCTGGCTCATTAAACTCAAACAACCAAACAAATAGAACCAAACGGAATCGCACTCCACGGTTTTTGATTATTAAGCCAAAATCAGGTGACTTTGCTAAAATAAGTCCGTTCTTAGTCGAAGCACAGATTAAAACTCTCATCGGCACCGTTAACTCAGTTCGGAAAATTAAAGAAGGCCTTCTTATTGAAGCCTCTAGCTCTATCCAGGCTACAAAGATTCTAAAGATTGCGACCTTTGCGAACGTCGTCGTTGAAGTGCTCCCTCACGGCAGTCTCAACACCTCGCAGGGCACGATAATGTGCCCAGATCTACTAAACTGCACAATTGAAGAAGTCTTAGAGGGCCTTAGTTCTCAAGGAGTTATCCATGTTAAACGAATTACTACGATGCGTAATGGTACGCGGCAGGATACTGCAACATGCATCCTTACGTTTAGTACCTCGGTCTTACCGAAAGAAATCAAGGCAGGCTTTCATCTGCTTCCTGTGAAACTATACATCCCTTCGCCAATGCGTTGTTTTAGATGTCAAAAGCTCAACCACCCTTCATCGCGATGTGAAAATGAAGAGACATGTCACTGCGGCTCCAAACCTCACGAAGGCAGATGTGTTGGCACACCTACATGTGTAAATTGTCAAGGAGATCACTTTGCTAGTTCGCGAAACTGCCCGCGGTACAAAGAAGAAGCAGCAATCCAGCGTATCGAAGTAACAAATCGCATAAGCTATTTCGAAGCAAAGCAAAAGTACAGGGAACAGTGCCCGTCATTGACCCGGTCTTACGCTCATGTTACAAACGTGATAGCAGGTGCGAACTCTCAAGCAACAAACATCAGTGGCCTCGTCGACTTACTGGTCCCAGAACTGATACGCCAGCTTAGTGAACACTTTCAGAAACGAACTTCAACCGTGAACATAATGAACGCCCCAGGTATCTCTTCAGCACTCCAAAACCCTATACCCACATCAGCCCTTCGAGAGCCCTTGCGCGCGTCCACAGGACAGGGAGCTTCTCGTGATGCCCCGAAAGAGATATCTCATTCTATAAAAGACTCGCAAGTAAAGTTAGCCAAACTTCAAACTGAAGCAATGTCACTCCTGCGAAAAAGAGAAGCCCCTCAAGTACAAAGAGCATTGGAATCATCGTCCGAAGACGACAACGGTTCAAACACGAAATTCCGTCGCCGCAGTAACACCGACAAGGCCGATGCGAATTCTGCAAAGAGGAAAATCATTCCATCACTACCTCCATCCCCAACTGAAGATATTTCAATTGATCCCGATGCTGTCGTTGAAGACGACGAAGCCATGTTCGATTCGAAAGACAGGTTTAAGATGATAAAAGATAAAAAAAGGAATAGATAGTAACAGTCACACGACCAGCACACCAACGTCTACACCCAAGCTTACACATTATACACGTAATGCTGACCAATGCTGAATATAATTCAGTGGAACTGTAATGGACTAACAAGCCATATTTGCGAACTACAAATGTTGGCCTCACAACTTACACCCTCAGTAATCTGTATTCAGGAAACTCGATTCAAAGAAAATGATAGAATTAACCTTCGAGAATTTCACATGTACCGTAAAGACTGTCCCACTGGAATGATCGCCCATGGCGGAGTTGCAATCCTGATACGAAAATCCATATTGTCTCGATGTATTACTATTCAGTCCACCCTTCAAGTACTCGCAGTCCGGCTACTTTCGCCCACTGAAATTACGATTTGCTGTGTCTATCTGCCCGATAATCATTGGGATTATGCTGATCTAGTCAACATAGTTTCACAATTGCCGACACCGTACATGATTCTCGGTGATTTCAACGCACATAACATTCTATGGGGATCCCAAAAAACTGACACTCGAGGACGGACTATTGAGAAGTTCATCGACGAAACTGAAACCGTGCTTCTAAACAATGGAGAAAACACCCACTTCTCCGCACAAGCCGGGAGCTTCTCAGCAATAGATCTCTCAATATGCACCCCTAGTATTGCGATCCGATTCTCTTGGACACCAACACCTGATCTGCACGGCAGTGATCACTATCCTATCCTTATCTCAGACAAGACCCCACAAAAGAAATCCCGACCAGCAAAAAGATGGCTAATAGACCATGCTAATTGGCAACGATATAAAGAATCTATGAAGACCCCTCAAATCACTGACGATATCTCCAAAGCCGTACAAACGATATCAGACGCCATCACCGATGCTGCATGGTTGTCAATTCCGACGACATCAGGCAAATTACGAATAAAACAGCTTCCATGGTGGAATAGAGACATCGCTAAAATAGTGAATGCGAAGAAACGAGCTTTGAATCAATTTAAAAAACAGCCTACAACCGAGAACCTCATAAAATTTAAACAACTTCGTGCGAAAACTAAACGGTCTATACGAGACGCTAAGCAGACATCATGGGAAAGGTACATTTCATCGGTTACCCCATCTACACCAATCAAAGACGTGTGG
The DNA here is from genome assembly GCA_933228735.2 of Amblyteles armatorius. Classification (NCBI taxonomy): domain Eukaryota; kingdom Metazoa; phylum Arthropoda; class Insecta; order Hymenoptera; family Ichneumonidae; genus Amblyteles; species Amblyteles armatorius. The sequence goes on along the minus strand of OW121694.1, from coordinate 3,204,206 downwards.
GCCAAAGTGCATTCGATCGCTGGAAAGCGTCACATAGCAGACATCGGACCAATTAAATTAATGGATGGAACCGTTAGCGATGATCCATCAATAATAACTGAAATACTTGCGGATCACTTTGAATCAGTCAGCATGACATCGAACTATAGCGCAGAGTTTCAAAGGGACAAGCCCAAGTTAGAGGTAGATCTTAATTTTTACTCCAAAGACAAGGAACCGTATAATGAACAATTTTCTATGGAGGAACTCGAGTCTGCGCTTAAAAGTGCAAAGAATACGGCACCAGGGCCAGATAACATTTCCGCCTCAATGATTACTAACCTCCCAAATCCAATGAAAATATTATTACTCAAGACATACAATGATATATGGCAGCGAGGTGAATACCCAAATCGATGGCGTAATGCTACTGTCATACCGGTCCTAAAGGAAGGGAAACCACGATCTGACCCATCAAGCTATCGACCTATATCCCTGACGTGTAGCATGAGCAAAATACTCGAAAAAATGGTCAATAATCGACTGGTATGGTGGCTGGAGACTCATCGATTACTGTCGAAAGACCAATGTGGATTCCGACGCTATCACTCGACGACAGATCAGTTAGCAAACCTGGAAGGCGCCATACAGCGCAGCTATCTCGCGAAAGAACACCTTGTCGCGGTGTTCTTTGATCTAGAAAAGGCTTATGACATGACATGGAGACATGGGATCCTAAAAAATCTATTCGAGTGGGGCCTAAAGGGAAACCTGGCGCTGTTTATCCAGAACTTCATGTCTAATAGGCAGTTTAGAGTAAGAATCGGAAATGAATTCTCATCGCAGCACATGCAAGCGAACGGGGTCCCACAAGGCTCAACGATCAGTGTCACACTATTTATCTGTGCGGTCAACGGGATAACTTCAGAACTAGACCCACAAATTGGAAGATGTCTATATGTCGATGACCTAGTCATTTTCGCACAGGGTAGATACATGTCATTAATTAGAGAACGACTTCAGAAAGCCATAGATACTGTAAGCAAATTCGCGAACCGGAGAGGATTCCGCTTCAGCCAAAGTAAAACCATGTGCGTTGACTTCTGTCGAATAAAGAATCCCATGTTCAAGCCAAGGCTCCGCCTACACACAACACCGATACAATTGGTAGAGTCCATACGATTCCTCGGTATCATTTTTGACAGTAAACTTACGTGGAAAAAACACATAGAGTCGCTAGTGAGTCGGTGTAAAAAAGGGCTCAGCATCATGAGGTGCATGTCAAACATCAGATGGGGGGCAAGCAGAAATACCTTACTGATGATATACAAAACGCTTATAAGATCAAAGTTAGATTACGGTAGCATGATCTATGGGTCCGCAAAGAAATCTATTCTCGCAAAACTAGATCCGATACAAAATAGAGGTATGCGTTATGCAACGGGCGCATACGTGACAAGTCCGATAGAGAGCCTGCACTGCGAGGCAGCAATTAGCCCACTTGATATTAGAAGAAACCAATTACTACTAAATTATGCAATAAATGTCTGGACAAGACCCATGCACATAAATTATGCCACATTTTTCACCGACGACGATAACGCTCAATATGAAGATCGGCAGACATTGACAAGGGCAATCAGTTGCAAATACGCAAGATTCATGCGTTTCGAGCAGCCAAAAAATCCCCAAACGAGTGCAAAGTCGCTTTATAACGAAATCGACCGATTGAGTTTTGCGCTCGCTGCAGGCGTTCCAGCTCGTATTAAAAGATCAAAAACTCTTTATTCCATGCAAATACGCAAGATTCATGCGTTTCGAGCAGCCAAACAACCCCCAAACGAATGCAAAGTTGCATTATAACGAAATCGACCGATTGAGTTTTGCGCTCGCTGTACGCGTTCCAGCTCGTGTTAATAGATCAAAAACTCTTCATTCTATGCAAATACGCAAGATTCATGCGTTTGGAGCAGCCAAACAAGCCCCAAACGAACGCAAAGTCGCATTATAACGAAATTGACCGATTGAGTTTTGCGCTCGCTGCAGGCGTTCCAGCTCGTATTCAAAGATCAAAAACTCTTTATTCTGAGCAAATACGCAAGATTCATGGGTTTGGAGCAGCCAAACAAGCCCCAAACGAATGCAAAGTCTCTTTTTTACAAAATCGACCGATTCAGTTTTGCGCTCGCTGCATTCGTTCCAGCTCGTGTTATTAGTTCAAAAACTCTTTATTCTATGCAAATACGCAAGATTCATTCGTTTCGAGCAGCCAAACAAGCCCCAAACGAATGCAAAGTCTCTTTTTTACAAAATCGACCGATTCAGTTTTGCGCTCGCTGCATTCGTTCCAGCTCGAGTCATTAGATCAAAAACTCTTTATTTTATGCAAATACGCAAGATTCATGCGTTTCGAGCAGCCAGACAAGCCCCAAACGAATGCAAAGTCGCTTTATAACGAAATAAACCGATTAAGTTTTGCGCTCGCTGTAGACGTTTCAGCTCGTTTTAGTAGATCAAAAACTGTTTATTCTATGCAATTACGCAAGATTCATGCGTTTGGAGCAGCCAAACAAGCCCCAAACAAATGCAAAGTCGCTTCATAACGAAATTGAACGATTGAGTTTTGCGCTCGCTGAACGCGTTCCAGCTCGTGTTATTAAATCAAAAACTCTTCATTCTATGCAAATACGCAAGATTCATGCGTTTGGAGCAGAAAAACAAGCCCCAAACGAATGCAAAGTTGCATTATAACGAAATCGACCGATTGAGTTTTGCGCTCGCTTTAGGCGTTCCGACTCGTCTCATTTAGATCAAAAACTTTTCATTCTTTGCAAACACGCAAGATTCATTCGTTTGGAGCAGCCAAACAAGCCCCAAACGAATGCAAAGTCGCTTTATAACGAAATCGACCGATTGAGTTTCGCGCTCGCTGCAGGCGTTCCAGCTCGTATTAAAAGATCAAAAACTCTTTATTCTATGCAAATACGCAAGATTCATGCGTTTCGAGCAGCCAAACAAGCCCCAAACGAATGCAAAATTGCGTTATAACGAAATCGACCGATTGAGTTTTGCGCTCGCTGTACGCGTTCCAGCTCGTGTTATTAGATCAAAAACTCTTCATTCTATGCAAATACGCAAGATTCATGCGTTTGGAGCAGCCAACCAAGCCCTAAACGAACGCAAAGTCGCATTATAACGAAATTGAACGATTGAGTTTTGCGCTCGCATTAGGCGTTCTAGCTCGTCTCATTTAGATCAAAAACTTTTCATTCTTTGCAAACACGCAAGATTCGTGCGTTTCGAGCAGCCAAACAAGCCCCAAACGAATGCAAAGTCGCTCTATAACGAAATGGAACGATTAAGTTTTGCGCTCGCTGCATTCGTTCCAGCTCGTGTTATTAGATCAAAAACTCTCCATTCTATGCAGATACGCAAGATTCATGCGTTTCGAGCAGCCAAACAAGCCCCAAACGACTGCAAAGTCGCTTTATAACTAAATCAACCGATTGAGTTTTGGACTCGCTGAAGACGTTCCAGCTTGTATTAAAAGATCAAGAACTTCTTATTCTATGCAAATACGCAAGATTCATTCGTTTCGAGCAGCCAAACAAGCCCCAAACAAATACGAAGTCGCTTTATGACGAACTTGAACGATTGAGTTTTGCGCTCGCTGAACACGTTCCAGCTCGTGTTATCAGATCAAAAACTTTTCATTCTATGCAAATACGCAAGATTCATGCGTTTGGAGCAGCCAAACAAGCCCCAAACGAATGCAAAGTTGCATTATAACGAAATCGACCGATTGAGTTTTGCGCTCGCGTTAGGCGTTCCAGCTCGTCTCATTTAGATCAAAAACTTTTCATTCTTTGCAAACACGCAAGATTCATGCGTTTGGAGCAGCCAAACAAGCCCCAAACAAATGCACAGTCGCTTTATAACGAAATTGAACGATTGAGTTTTGCGCTCGCTGAACGCGTTCCAGCTCGTGTTATTAAATCAAAAACTCTTCATTCTATGCAAATACGCAAGATTCATGCGTTTGGAGCAGAAAAACAAGCCCCAAACGAATGCAAAGTCACTTTATAACGAAATCGACGGATTCAGTTTTGCGCTCGCTGCACGCGTTCCAGCTCGTATTCAAAGATCAAAAACTCTTTACTCTAAGCGAATACGCAAGATTCATGGGTTTGGAGCAGTCAAACAAGCCCCAAACGAATGCAAAGTCGCTTTTTTACAAAATCGACCGATTCAGTTTTGCGCTCGCTGTATGCGTTCCAGCTCGTGTTGTTAGATCAAAAACTCTTCATTCTATGCAAATATGCAAGATTCGAGCGTTTGGAGCAGCCAAACGAGCCCCAAACGAATGCAAAGTCGCTTTAAAACGAAATCGACCGATTCAGTTTTGCGCTCGCTGCAGGCGTTCCAGCTCGTATTGGAAGATCAAAAACTCTTTATTCTATGCAAATAAGCAAGATTCATGCGTCTGGAGCAGCCAAACAAGCCCCAAATGAATGCAAAGTCGCTTTATAACGAAATTGAACGATTGAGTTTTGCGCTCGCTGTACGCGTTCCAGCTCGTGTCACTAAATCAAGACTCTTCATTTTATGTAAATACGCAAGATTCGAGCGTTTGGACTAGCCAAACAGGCCCCAAACGAATGCAAAGTCGCTTTATCACGGAATCGACCGATTCAGTTTTGCGCTCGCTGCAGGTGTCCCAGCTCGTATTAAAAGATCAAAAACTCTTCATTCTATGCAAATACGCAAGATTCATGCGTTTGGAGCAGCCAAACAAGCCCTAAACGAATGCAAAGTCACTTTATAACGAAATTGAACGATTGAGTTTCGCGCTCACTGTAGGCGTTCCAGCTCGTCTTGTTAGATCAAAAACTTTCCATTCTTTGCAAACACGCAAGATTTATGCGTTTGGAGCAGCTAAACAAGCCCCAAACGAATGCAAAGTCGGTTCATAACGAAATTAAACGATTGAGTTTTGCGCTCGCTGCATTCGTTCCGGCTCGTGTTATTAGATCAAAAACTCTTCATTCTATGCAAATACGCAAAATTCATGCGTTTCGAGCAGCTAGACAAGCCCCAAACGAATGCAAAGTCGCTTTATAACGAAATCAACCGATTGAGTTTTGCGCTCGCTGTAGACGTTCCAGCTCGTGTTATTAGATCAAAAACTCTTTATTCTATGCGATTACGCTAGATTCATGCGTTTGGAGCAGCCAAACAAGCACCGAACGGATGCAAAGTTGCATTGTAACGAAATCGACCGATTGAGTTTTGCGCTCGCTTTAGGCGTTCCAGCTCATCTCATTTAGATCAAAAACTTTTCATTCTTTGCAAACACGCAAGATTCATGCGTTTCGAGCAGCCAAACAAGCCCCAAACGAATGCAATATCACTTTATAACGAAATTGAACGATTGCGTTTTGCGCTCACTGTAGGCGTTCCGGCTCGTGTTATTAGTTCAAAAACTCTTTATTCTATGCAAATACGCAAGATTCATGCGTTTGGAGCAGCCAAACAAGCCCCAAACGAATGCAAAGTTGCATTATAACGAAATCGACCGATTGAGTTTTGCGCTCGCGTTAGGCGTTCCAGCTCATCTCATTTAGATCAAAAACTTTTTATTCTTTGCAAACACGCAAGATTCATGCGTTTGGAGCAGCCAAACAAGCTCCAAACGAATGCAAAGTCGCTTTTTTACAAAATCGACCGATTTAGTTTTGCGCTCGCAGCATTCGTTCTAGCTTGTGTTAATAGATCAAAAACTCCTTATTCTATGCAAATACGCAAGATTCATGCGCTTATAGCAGAGAAACAAGCCCCAAACGAATGCAACGTCGCTTTATAACGAAATGGAACGATTAAGTTTTGCGCTCGCTGCATTCGTTCCAGCTCGTGTTATTAGATCAAAAACTCTCCATTCTATGCAGATACGCAAGATCCATGCGTTTCGAGCAGCCAAACAAGCCCCAAACGAATGCAAAGTCGCTTTATAACGAAATCAACCGATTGAGTTTTGCGCTCGCTGAAGACGTTCCAGCTTGTATTAAAAGATCAAAAACTCCTAATTCTATGCAAATACGCAAGATTCATTCGTTTCGAGCAGCCAAACAAGCCCCAAACGAATGCGAAGTCGCTTTATAACGAAATTAAACGATTGAGTTTTGCGCTCGCTGTACGCGTTCCAGCTCGTGTCATTAGATCAAAAACTCTTCATTCTCTGCAAATACGCAAGATTCGAGCGTTTAGAGCAGCCAAACAAGCCCCAAACGAATGCAAAGTCGCTTTATAACGAAATCGACCGATTGAGTTTCGCGCTCGCTGCAGGCGTTCCAGCTCGTACTGAAAGATCAAAAACTCTTTATTCTATGCAAATACGCAAGATTCATGCGTTTCGAGCAGCCAAACAAGCCCCAAACGAATGCAAAGTTGCATTATAACGAAATCGACCGATTGAGTTTTGCGCTCGCTGTACGCATTCCAGCTCGTGTTATTAGATCAAAAACTCTTCATTTTATGCAAATACGCAAGATTCATGCGTTTGGAGCAGCCAAACAAGCCCCAAACGAACGCAAAGTCGCATTATAACGAACTTGAACGATTGAGTTTTGCGCTCGCATTAGGCGTTCCAACTCGTCTTATTAGATCAAAAACTTTTCATTCTTTGCAAACACGCAAGATTCATGCGTTCTAAGCAGCCAAACAAGCCCCAAACGAATGCAAAGTTGCATTATAACGAAATCGACCGATTGAGTGTTGCGCTTGCTGCACGCGTTTCAGCTCGTATTCAAAGATCAAGAACTCTTCATTCTAAGCAAATACGCAAGATTCATGGGTTTGGAGCAGCCAAACAAGCTCCAAACGAATGCAAAGTCGCTTTTTTACAAAATTGACCGATTTAGTTTTGCGCTCGCAGCATTCGTTCTAGCTCGTGTTAATAGATCAAAAACTCTTTATTCTATGCAAATACGCAAGATTCATGCGCTTATAGCAGAGAAACAAGCCCCAAACGAATGCAACGTCGCTTTATAACGAAATCAACCGATTGAGTTTTGCGCTCGCTGAAGACGTTCCAGCTTGTATTAAAAGATCAAAAACTTCTTATTCTATGCAAATACGCAAGATTCGTTCGTTTCGAGCAGCCAAACAAGCCCCAAACAAATGCGAAGTCGCTTTACAACGAAATTGAACGATTGAGTTTTGTGCTCGCTGAACGCGTTCCAGCTCGTGTTATTAGATCAAAAACTTTTCATTCTATGCAAATATTCAAGATTCATGCGTTTGGAGCAGCCAAACAAGCCCCAAACGAATGCAAAGTTGCATTATAACGAAATCGACCGATTGAGTTGGGCGCTCGCTTTAGGCGTTCCAGCTCGTCTCATTTAGATCAAAAACTTTTCATTCTTTGCAAACACGCAAGATTCATGCGTTTGGAGCAGCCAAACAAGCCCCAAACGAATGCAAAGTCGCTTTATAACGAAATCAACCGATTGAGTTTTGCGCTCGCTAAAGACGTTCCAGCTTGTATTAAAAGATCAAAAACTCTTTATTCTATGCAAATACGCAAGATTCATTCGTTTCAAGCAGCCAAACAAGCCCCAAACAAATGCGAAGTCGCTTTGTAACGAAATTGAACGATTGAGTTTTGCGCTCGCTGAACGCGTTTCAGCTCGTGTTATTAGATCAAAAACTCTTCATTCTATGCAAACACGCAAGATTCATGCGTTTGGAGCAGCCAAACAAGCCCCAAACGAATGCAAAGTTGCATTATAACGAAATCGACCGATTGAGTGATGCGCTCGCTGCAGGCGTTCCAGCTCGTATTCAAAGATCAAAAACTCTTTATTCTATGCAAATACGCAAGATTCATGCGTTTCGAGCAGCCAAACAAGCCCCAAACGAATGCAAAGTTGCATTATAACGAAATCGACCGATTGAGTTTTGCGCTCGCTGTACGCGTTCCAGCTCGTGTTATTAGTTCACAAACTCTTCATTCTGTGCAAATACGCAAGATTCATGCATTTGGAGCAGCCAAACAAGCCCCAAACTAATGCAAAGTTGCATTATAACGAAATCGACCGATTGAGTTTTGCGCTCGCTTTAGGCGTTCCAGCTCGTCTCATTTAGATCAAAAACTCTTCATTCTATGCAAATACGCAAGATTCGAGGGTTTGGAGCAGCCAAACAAGCCCCAAACGAATGCAAAGTTGCATTATAACGAAATCGACCGATTGAGTTTTGCGCTCGCGTTAGGCGTTCCAGCTCGTCTCATTTAGATCAAAAACTTTTCATTCTTTGCAAACACGCAAGATTCATGCGTTTGGAGCAGCCAAACAAGCCCCGAACAAATGCACAGTCGCTTTATAACGAAATTGAACGATTGAGTTTTGCGCTCGCTGAACGCGTTCCAGCTCGTGTTATTAAATCAAAAACTCTTCATTCTATGCAGATACGCAAGATTCATGCGTTTCGAGCAGCCAAACAAGCCCCAAACGAATGCAAAGTCGCTTTATAACGAAATCAACCGGTTGAGTTTTGCGCTCGCTGAAGACGTTCCAGCTTGTATTAAAAGATCAAAAACTCCTTATTCTATGCAAATACGCAAGATTCATTCGTTTCGAGCAGCCAAACAAGCCCCAAACGAATGCGTAGTCGCTTTATAACGAAATTAAACGATTGAGTTTTGCGCTCGCTGTACGCGTTCCAGCTCGTGTTATTAGATCAAAAACTCTTTATTCTATGCAAATACGCAAGATTTATGCGTTTGGAGCAGCCAAACAAGCCCCAAACGAATGCAAAGTTGCATTATAACGAAATCGACCGATTGAGTTTTGCGCTCGCGTTAGGCGTTCCAGCTCGTCTCATTTAGATCAAAAACTTTTCATTCTTTGCAAACACGCAAGATTCATGCGTTTGGAGCAGCCAAACAAGCCCCAAACGAATGCAAAGTCGCTTTATAACGAAATGGAACGATTCAGTTTTGCGCTCGCTGCATTCGTTCCAGGTCGTGTTATTAGATCAAAAACTCTCCATTCTATGCAGATACGCAAGATTCATGCGTTTCGAGCAGCCAAACAAGCCCCAAACGAATGCAAAGTCGCTTTATAACGAAATCAACCGATTGAGTTTTGCGCTTGCTGAAGACGTTCCAGCTTGTATTAAAAGATCAAAAACTCCTTATTCTATGCAAATACGCAAGATTCATTCGTTTCGAGCAGCAAAACAAGCCCCAAACGAATGCAAAGTCGCTTTATAACGAAATCGACCGATTGAGTTTCGCGCTCGCTGCAGGCGTTCCAGCTCATCTCATTTAGATCAAAAACTTTTCATTTTTTGCAAACACGCAAGATTCATGCGTTTCGAGCAGCCAAACAAGCCCCAAACGAATGCAATATCACTTTATAACGAAATTGAACGATTGCGTTTTGCGCTCACTGTAGGCGTTCCGGCTCGTGTTATTAGATCAAAAACTCTTTATTCTATGCAAATTCGCAAGATTCATGCGTTTGGAGCAGCCAAACAAGCCCCAAACGAATGCAAAGTTGCATTATAACGAAATCGACCGATTGAGTTTTGCGCACGCGTTAGGCGTTCCAGCTCGTCTCATTTAGATCAAAAACTTTTCATTCTTTGCAAACACGCAAGATTCATGCGTTTGGAGCAGCCAAACAAGCCCCAAACAAATGCACAGTCGCTTTATAACAAAATTGAACGATTGAGTTTTGCGCTCGCTGAACGCGTTCCAGCTCGTGTTATTAAATCAAAAACTCTTCATTCTATGCAAATACGCAAGATTCATGCGTTTGGAGCAGAAAAACAAGCCCCAAACGAATGCAAAGTCACTTTATAACGAAACCGACGGATTCAGTTTTGCGCTCGCTGCACGCGTTCCAGCTCGTATTCAAAGATCAAAAACTCTTTACTCTAAGCGAATACGCAAGATTCATGGGTTTGGAGCAGTCAAACAAGCCCCAAACGAATGCAAAGTCGCTTTTTTACAAAATCGACCGATTCAGTTTTGCGCTCGCTGTATGCGTTCGAGCTCGTGTTGTTAGATCAACAACTCTTCATTCTATGCAAATATGCAAGATTCGAGCGTTTGGAGCAGCCAAACGAGCCCCAAACGAATGCAAAGTCGCTTTAAAACGAAATAGACCGATTCAGTTTTGCGCTCGCTGCAGGCGTTCCAGCTCGTATTGGAAGATCAAAAACTCTTTATTCTATGCAAATAAGCAAGATTCATGCGTCTGGAGCAGCCAAACAAGCCCTAAACGAATGCAAAGTCGCTTTATAACGAAATTGAACGATTGAGTTTTGCGCTCGCTGTACGCGTTCCAGCTCGTGTCACTAGATCAAGACTCTTCATTTTATGTAAATACGCAAGATTCGAGCGTTTGGACTAGCCAAACAGGCCCCAAACGAATGCAAAGTCGCTTTATAACGAAATCGACCGATTCAGTTTTGCGCTCGCTGCAGGTGTCCCAGCTCGTATTAAAAGATCAGAAACTCTTCATTCTATGCAAATACGCAAGATTCATGCGTTTGGAGCAGCCAAACAAGCCCTAAACGAATGCAAAGTCACTTTATAACGAAATTGAACGATTGCGTTTGGCGCTCACTGTAGGCGTTCCAGCTCGTCTTGTTCGATCAAAAACTTTTCATTTTCTGCAAATACGCAAGATTCATGTTATTCAAGTCGCGAAACGAGCCCCAAACGAATGCAAAGTCGCTTCATAACGAAATTAAACGATTGAGTTTTGCGCTCGCTGCATTCGTTCCGGCTCGTGTTATTAGATCAAAAACTCTTCATTCTATGCAAATACGCAAGATTCATGCGTTTGGAGCAGAAAAACAAGCCCCAAACGAATTCAAAGTTGCATTATAACGAAATCGACCGATTGAGTTTTGCGCTCGCTTTAGGCGTTCCAGCTCGTCTCATTTAGATCAAAAACTTTTCATTCTTTGCAAACACGCAAGATTCATGCGTTTGGAGCAGCCAAACAAGCCCCAAACGAATGCAAAGTCGCTTTATAACGAAATCGACCGAGTGAGTTTTGCGCTCGCTTTAGGCGTTCCAGCTCGTCTCATTTAGATCAAAAACTTTTCATTATTTGCAAACACGCAAGATTCATGCGTTTGGAGCGGCCAAACAAGCCCCAAACGAATGCAGAGTCGCTTTACAACGAAATGGAACGATTAAGTTTTGCGCTCGCTGTATGCGTTCCAGCTCGTGTTGTTAGACCAAAAACTCTTCATTCTATGCAAATACGCAAGATTCGAGCGTTTGGAGCAGCCAAACAAGCCCCAAACGAATGCAAAGTCGCTTTATAACGAAATCGACCGATTGAGTTTTGCGCTCGCTTTAGAAGTTCCAGCTCGTCTCATTTAGATCAAGAACTTTTCATTCTTTGCAAACACGCAAGATTCATGCGTTTGGAGCAGCCAAACAAGCCCCAAACGAATGCAAAGTCGCTTTATAACGAAATCAACCGATTGAGTTTTGCGCTCGCTAAAGACGTTCCAGCTTGTATTAAAAGATCAAAAACTCCTTATTCTATGCAAATACGCAAGATTCATTCGTTTCAAGCAGCCAAACAAGCCCCAAACAAATGCGAAGTCGCTTTGTAACGAAATTGAACGATTGAGTTTTGCGCTCGCTGAACGCGTTTCAGCTCGTGTTATTAGATCAAAAACTCTTCATTCTATGCAAACACGCAAGATTCATGCGTTTGGAGCAGCCAAACAAGCCCCAAACGAATGCAAAGTTGCATTATAACGAAATCGACCGATTGAGTGATGCGCTCGCTGCAGGCGTTCCAGCTCGTATTCAAAGATCAAAAACTCTTTATTCTATGCAAATACGCAAGATTCATGCGTTTCGAGCAGCCAAACAAGCCCCAAACGAATGCAAAGTTGCATCATAACGAAATCGACCGATTGAGTTTTGCGCTCGCTTTAGGCGTTCCAGCTCGTCTCATTTAGATCAAAAACTCTTCATTCTATGCAAATACGCAAGATTCGAGGGTTTGGAGCAGTCAAACAAGCCCCAAACGAATGCAAAGTCGCTTTTTTACAAAATCGACCGATTCAGTTTTGCGGTCGCTGCATTCGTTCCAGCTCGTGTTACTAGATTAAAAACTCTTTATTAAATGCAAATACGCAAGATGAATGCGTTTGGAGCAGCTATACATGCCCTAAACGAGTGCAAAGTCGCTTTTTTACATAATCGACCGATTCAGTTTTGCGCTCGCTGCATTCGTTCCAGCTCGTGTTATTAGATCAAAAACTCTCCATCCTATGCAAATACGCTAAATTCATGCGTTTCAAGCAGCCAAACATGCCCCAAACGAATGCAAAGTCGCTTTATAACGAAATTGAACGATTGAGTTTTGCGCTCGCTGTACGCGTTCCAGCTGGTGTCATTAGATCAAAAACTCTTCATTCTCTGCAAATACGCAAGATTCGAGCGTTTAGAGCAGCCAAACAAGCCCCAAACGAGCGCAAAGTCGCTTCATAACGAAATCGACCGATTGAGTTTTGCGCTCGCTTTAGGCGTTCCAGCTCGTCTCATTTAGATCAAAAACTCTTCATTCTATGCAAATACGCAAGATTCGAGGGTTTGGAGCAGCCAAACAAGCCCCAAACGAATGCAAAGTTGCATTATAACGAAATCGACCGATTGAGTTTTGCGCTCGCGTTAGGCGTTCCAGCTCGTCTCATTTAGATCAAAAACTTTTCATTCTTTGCAAACACGCAAGATTCATGCGTTTGGAGCAGCCAAACAAGCCCCGAACAAATGCACAGTCGCTTTATAACGAAATTGAACGATTGAGTTTTGCGCTCGCTGAACGCGTTCCAGCTCGTGTTATTAAATCAAAAACTCTTCATTCTATGCAGATACGCAAGATTCATGCGTTTCGAGCAGCCAAACAAGCCCCAAACGAATGCAAAGTCGCTTTATAACGAAATCAACCGGTTGAGTTTTGCGCTCGCTGAAGACGTTCCAGCTTGTATTAAAAGATCAAAAACTCCTTATTCTATGCAAATACGCAAGATTCATTCGTTTCGAGCAGCCAAACAAGCCCCAAACGAATGCGTAGTCGCTTTATAACGAAATTAAACGATTGAGTTTTGCGCTCGCTGTACGCGTTCCAGCTCGTGTTATTAGATCAAAAACTCTTTATTCTATGCAAATACGCAAGATTTATGCGTTTGGAGCAGCCAAACAAGCCCCAAACGAATGCAAAGTTGCATTATAACGAAATCGACCGATTGAGTTTTGCGCTCGCGTTAGGCGTTCCAGCTCGTCTCATTTAGATCAAAAACTTTTCATTCTTTGCAAACACGCAAGATTCATGCGTTTGGAGCAGCCAAACAAGCCCCAAACGAATGCAAAGTCGCTTTATAACGAAATGGAACGATTCAGTTTTGCGCTCGCTGCATTCGTTCCAGGTCGTGTTATTAGATCAAAAACTCTCCATTCTATGCAGATACGCAAGATTCATGCGTTTCGAGCAGCCAAACAAGCCCCAAACGAATGCAAAGTCGCTTTATAACGAAATCAACCGATTGAGTTTTGCGCTTGCTGAAGACGTTCCAGCTTGTATTAAAAGATCAAAAACTCCTTATTCTATGCAAATACGCAAGATTCATTCGTTTCGAGCAGCAAAACAAGCCCCAAACGAATGCAAAGTCGCTTTATAACGAAATCGACCGATTGAGTTTCGCGCTCGCTGCAGGCGTTCCAGCTCATCTCATTTAGATCAAAAACTTTTCATTTTTTGCAAACACGCAAGATTCATGCGTTTCGAGCAGCCAAACAAGCCCCAAACGAATGCAATATCACTTTATAACGAAATTGAACGATTGCGTTTTGCGCTCACTGTAGGCGTTCCGGCTCGTGTTATTAGATCAAAAACTCTTTATTCTATGCAAATTCGCAAGATTCATGCGTTTGGAGCAGCCAAACAAGCCCCAAACGAATGCAAAGTTGCATTATAACGAAATCGACCGATTGAGTTTTGCGCACGCGTTAGGCGTTCCAGCTCGTCTCATTTAGATCAAAAACTTTTCATTCTTTGCAAACACGCAAGATTCATGCGTTTGGAGCAGCCAAACAAGCCCCAAACAAATGCACAGTCGCTTTATAACAAAATTGAACGATTGAGTTTTGCGCTCGCTGAACGCGTTCCAGCTCGTGTTATTAAATCAAAAACTCTTCATTCTATGCAAATACGCAAGATTCATGCGTTTGGAGCAGAAAAACAAGCCCCAAACGAATGCAAAGTCACTTTATAACGAAACCGACGGATTCAGTTTTGCGCTCGCTGCACGCGTTCCAGCTCGTATTCAAAGATCAAAAACTCTTTACTCTAAGCGAATACGCAAGATTCATGGGTTTGGAGCAGTCAAACAAGCCCCAAACGAATGCAAAGTCGCTTTTTTACAAAATCGACCGATTCAGTTTTGCGCTCGCTGTATGCGTTCGAGCTCGTGTTGTTAGATCAACAACTCTTCATTCTATGCAAATATGCAAGATTCGAGCGTTTGGAGCAGCCAAACGAGCCCCAAACGAATGCAAAGTCGCTTTAAAACGAAATAGACCGATTCAGTTTTGCGCTCGCTGCAGGCGTTCCAGCTCGTATTGGAAGATCAAAAACTCTTTATTCTATGCAAATAAGCAAGATTCATGCGTCTGGAGCAGCCAAACAAGCCCTAAACGAATGCAAAGTCGCTTTATAACGAAATTGAACGATTGAGTTTTGCGCTCGCTGTACGCGTTCCAGCTCGTGTCACTAGATCAAGACTCTTCATTTTATGTAAATACGCAAGATTCGAGCGTTTGGACTAGCCAAACAGGCCCCAAACGAATGCAAAGTCGCTTTATAACGAAATCGACCGATTCAGTTTTGCGCTCGCTGCAGGTGTCCCAGCTCGTATTAAAAGATCAGAAACTCTTCATTCTATGCAAATACGCAAGATTCATGCGTTTGGAGCAGCCAAACAAGCCCTAAACGAATGCAAAGTCACTTTATAACGAAATTGAACGATTGCGTTTGGCGCTCACTGTAGGCGTTCCAGCTCGTCTTGTTAGATCAAAAACTTTTCATTTTCTGCAAATACGCAAGATTCATGTTATTCAAGTCGCGAAACGAGCCCCAAACGAATGCAAAGTCGCTTCATAACGAAATTAAACGATTGAGTTTTGCGCTCGCTGCATTCGTTCCGGCTCGTGTTATTAGATCAAAAACTCTTCATTCTATGCAAATACGCAAGATTCATGCGTTTGGAGCAGAAAAACAAGCCCCAAACGAATTCAAAGTTGCATTATAACGAAATCGACCGATTGAGTTTTGCGCTCGCTTTAGGCGTTCCAGCTCGTCTCATTTAGATCAAAAACTTTTCATTCTTTGCAAACACGCAAGATTCATGCGTTTGGAGCAGCCAAACAAGCCCCAAACGAATGCAAAGTCGCTTTATAACGAAATCGACCGAGTGAGTTTTGCGCTCGCTTTAGGCGTTCCAGCTCGTCTCATTTAGATCAAAAACTTTTCATTATTTGCAAACACGCAAGATTCATGCGTTTGGAGCGGCCAAACAAGCCCCAAACGAATGCAGAGTCGCTTTACAACGAAATGGAACGATTAAGTTTTGCGCTCGCTGTATGCGTTCCAGCTCGTGTTGTTAGACCAAAAACTCTTCATTCTATGCAAATACGCAAGATTCGAGCGTTTGGAGCAGCCAAACAAGCCCCAAACGAATGCAAAGTCGCTTTATAACGAAATCGACCGATTGAGTTTTGCGCTCGCTTTAGAAGTTCCAGCTCGTCTCATTTAGATCAAGAACTTTTCATTCTTTGCAAACACGCAAGATTCATGCGTTTGGAGCAGCCAAACAAGCCCCAAACGAATGCAAAGTCGCTTTATAACGAAATCAACCGATTGAGTTTTGCGCTCGCTAAAGACGTTCCAGCTTGTATTAAAAGATCAAAAACTCCTTATTCTATGCAAATACGCAAGATTCATTCGTTTCAAGCAGCCAAACAAGCCCCAAACAAATGCGAAGTCGCTTTGTAACGAAATTGAACGATTGAGTTTTGCGCTCGCTGAACGCGTTTCAGCTCGTGTTATTAGATCAAAAACTCTTCATTCTATGCAAACACGCAAGATTCATGCGTTTGGAGCAGCCAAACAAGCCCCAAACGAATGCAAAGTTGCATTATAACGAAATCGACCGATTGAGTGATGCGCTCGCTGCAGGCGTTCCAGCTCGTATTCAAAGATCAAAAACTCTTTATTCTATGCAAATACGCAAGATTCATGCGTTTCGAGCAGCCAAACAAGCCCCAAACGAATGCAAAGTTGCATCATAACGAAATCGACCGATTGAGTTTTGCGCTCGCTTTAGGCGTTCCAGCTCGTCTCATTTAGATCAAAAACTCTTCATTCTATGCAAATACGCAAGATTCGAGGGTTTGGAGCAGTCAAACAAGCCCCAAACGAATGCAAAGTCGCTTTTTTACAAAATCGACCGATTCAGTTTTGCGGTCGCTGCATTCGTTCCAGCTCGTGTTACTAGATTAAAAACTCTTTATTAAATGCAAATACGCAAGATGAATGCGTTTGGAGCAGCTATACATGCCCTAAACGAGTGCAAAGTCGCTTTTTTACATAATCGACCGATTCAGTTTTGCGCTCGCTGCATTCGTTCCAGCTCGTGTTATTAGATCAAAAACTCTCCATCCTATGCAAATACGCTAAATTCATGCGTTTCAAGCAGCCAAACATGCCCCAAACGAATGCAAAGTCGCTTTATAACGAAATTGAACGATTGAGTTTTGCGCTCGCTGTACGCGTTCCAGCTGGTGTCATTAGATCAAAAACTCTTCATTCTCTGCAAATACGCAAGATTCGAGCGTTTAGAGCAGCCAAACAAGCCCCAAACGAGCGCAAAGTCGCTTCATAACGAAATCGACCGATTGAGTTTTGCGCTCGCTTTAGGCGTTCCAGCTCGTCTCATTTAGATCAAAAACTCTTCATTCTATGCAAATACGCAAGATTCGAGGGTTTGGAGCAGCCAAACAAGCCCCAAACGAATGCAAAGTTGCATTATAACGAAATCGACCGATTGAGTTTTGCGCTCGCGTTAGGCGTTCCAGCTCGTCTCATTTAGATCAAAAACTTTTCATTCTTTGCAAACACGCAAGATTCATGCGTTTGGAGCAGCCAAACAAGCCCCGAACAAATGCACAGTCGCTTTATAACGAAATTGAACGATTGAGTTTTGCGCTCGCTGAACGCGTTCCAGCTCGTGTTATTAAATCAAAAACTCTTCATTCTATGCAGATACGCAAGATTCATGCGTTTCGAGCAGCCAAACAAGCCCCAAACGAATGCAAAGTCGCTTTATAACGAAATCAACCGGTTGAGTTTTGCGCTCGCTGAAGACGTTCCAGCTTGTATTAAAAGATCAAAAACTCCTTATTCTATGCAAATACGCAAGATTCATTCGTTTCGAGCAGCCAAACAAGCCCCAAACGAATGCGTAGTCGCTTTATAACGAAATTAAACGATTGAGTTTTGCGCTCGCTGTACGCGTTCCAGCTCGTGTTATTAGATCAAAAACTCTTTATTCTATGCAAATACGCAAGATTTATGCGTTTGGAGCAGCCAAACAAGCCCCAAACGAATGCAAAGTTGCATTATAACGAAATCGACCGATTGAGTTTTGCGCTCGCGTTAGGCGTTCCAGCTCGTCTCATTTAGATCAAAAACTTTTCATTCTTTGCAAACACGCAAGATTCATGCGTTTGGAGCAGCCAAACAAGCCCCAAACGAATGCAAAGTCGCTTTATAACGAAATGGAACGATTCAGTTTTGCGCTCGCTGCATTCGTTCCAGGTCGTGTTATTAGATCAAAAACTCTCCATTCTATGCAGATACGCAAGATTCATGCGTTTCGAGCAGCCAAACAAGCCCCAAACGAATGCAAAGTCGCTTTATAACGAAATCAACCGATTGAGTTTTGCGCTTGCTGAAGACGTTCCAGCTTGTATTAAAAGATCAAAAACTCCTTATTCTATGCAAATACGCAAGATTCATTCGTTTCGAGCAGCAAAACAAGCCCCAAACGAATGCAAAGTCGCTTTATAACGAAATCGACCGATTGAGTTTCGCGCTCGCTGCAGGCGTTCCAGCTCATCTCATTTAGATCAAAAACTTTTCATTTTTTGCAAACACGCAAGATTCATGCGTTTCGAGCAGCCAAACAAGCCCCAAACGAATGCAATATCACTTTATAACGAAATTGAACGATTGCGTTTTGCGCTCACTGTAGGCGTTCCGGCTCGTGTTATTAGATCAAAAACTCTTTATTCTATGCAAATTCGCAAGATTCATGCGTTTGGAGCAGCCAAACAAGCCCCAAACGAATGCAAAGTTGCATTATAACGAAATCGACCGATTGAGTTTTGCGCACGCGTTAGGCGTTCCAGCTCGTCTCATTTAGATCAAAAACTTTTCATTCTTTGCAAACACGCAAGATTCATGCGTTTGGAGCAGCCAAACAAGCCCCAAACAAATGCACAGTCGCTTTATAACAAAATTGAACGATTGAGTTTTGCGCTCGCTGAACGCGTTCCAGCTCGTGTTATTAAATCAAAAACTCTTCATTCTATGCAAATACGCAAGATTCATGCGTTTGGAGCAGAAAAACAAGCCCCAAACGAATGCAAAGTCACTTTATAACGAAACCGACGGATTCAGTTTTGCGCTCGCTGCACGCGTTCCAGCTCGTATTCAAAGATCAAAAACTCTTTACTCTAAGCGAATACGCAAGATTCATGGGTTTGGAGCAGTCAAACAAGCCCCAAACGAATGCAAAGTCGCTTTTTTACAAAATCGACCGATTCAGTTTTGCGCTCGCTGTATGCGTTCGAGCTCGTGTTGTTAGATCAACAACTCTTCATTCTATGCAAATATGCAAGATTCGAGCGTTTGGAGCAGCCAAACGAGCCCCAAACGAATGCAAAGTCGCTTTAAAACGAAATAGACCGATTCAGTTTTGCGCTCGCTGCAGGCGTTCCAGCTCGTATTGGAAGATCAAAAACTCTTTATTCTATGCAAATAAGCAAGATTCATGCGTCTGGAGCAGCCAAACAAGCCCTAAACGAATGCAAAGTCGCTTTATAACGAAATTGAACGATTGAGTTTTGCGCTCGCTGTACGCGTTCCAGCTCGTGTCACTAGATCAAGACTCTTCATTTTATGTAAATACGCAAGATTCGAGCGTTTGGACTAGCCAAACAGGCCCCAAACGAATGCAAAGTCGCTTTATAACGAAATCGACCGATTCAGTTTTGCGCTCGCTGCAGGTGTCCCAGCTCGTATTAAAAGATCAGAAACTCTTCATTCTATGCAAATACGCAAGATTCATGCGTTTGGAGCAGCCAAACAAGCCCTAAACGAATGCAAAGTCACTTTATAACGAAATTGAACGATTGCGTTTGGCGCTCACTGTAGGCGTTCCAGCTCGTCTTGTTAGATCAAAAACTTTTCATTTTCTGCAAATACGCAAGATTCATGTTATTCAAGTCGCGAAACGAGCCCCAAACGAATGCAAAGTCGCTTCATAACGAAATTAAACGATTGAGTTTTGCGCTCGCTGCATTCGTTCCGGCTCGTGTTATTAGATCAAAAACTCTTCATTCTATGCAAATACGCAAGATTCATGCGTTTGGAGCAGAAAAACAAGCCCCAAACGAATTCAAAGTTGCATTATAACGAAATCGACCGATTGAGTTTTGCGCTCGCTTTAGGCGTTCCAGCTCGTCTCATTTAGATCAAAAACTTTTCATTCTTTGCAAACACGCAAGATTCATGCGTTTGGAGCAGCCAAACAAGCCCCAAACGAATGCAAAGTCGCTTTATAACGAAATCGACCGAGTGAGTTTTGCGCTCGCTTTAGGCGTTCCAGCTCGTCTCATTTAGATCAAAAACTTTTCATTATTTGCAAACACGCAAGATTCATGCGTTTGGAGCGGCCAAACAAGCCCCAAACGAATGCAGAGTCGCTTTACAACGAAATGGAACGATTAAGTTTTGCGCTCGCTGTATGCGTTCCAGCTCGTGTTGTTAGACCAAAAACTCTTCATTCTATGCAAATACGCAAGATTCGAGCGTTTGGAGCAGCCAAACAAGCCCCAAACGAATGCAAAGTCGCTTTATAACGAAATCGACCGATTGAGTTTTGCGCTCGCTTTAGAAGTTCCAGCTCGTCTCATTTAGATCAAGAACTTTTCATTCTTTGCAAACACGCAAGATTCATGCGTTTGGAGCAGCCAAACAAGCCCCAAACGAATGCAAAGTCGCTTTATAACGAAATCAACCGATTGAGTTTTGCGCTCGCTAAAGACGTTCCAGCTTGTATTAAAAGATCAAAAACTCCTTATTCTATGCAAATACGCAAGATTCATTCGTTTCAAGCAGCCAAACAAGCCCCAAACAAATGCGAAGTCGCTTTGTAACGAAATTGAACGATTGAGTTTTGCGCTCGCTGAACGCGTTTCAGCTCGTGTTATTAGATCAAAAACTCTTCATTCTATGCAAACACGCAAGATTCATGCGTTTGGAGCAGCCAAACAAGCCCCAAACGAATGCAAAGTTGCATTATAACGAAATCGACCGATTGAGTGATGCGCTCGCTGCAGGCGTTCCAGCTCGTATTCAAAGATCAAAAACTCTTTATTCTATGCAAATACGCAAGATTCATGCGTTTCGAGCAGCCAAACAAGCCCCAAACGAATGCAAAGTTGCATCATAACGAAATCGACCGATTGAGTTTTGCGCTCGCTTTAGGCGTTCCAGCTCGTCTCATTTAGATCAAAAACTCTTCATTCTATGCAAATACGCAAGATTCGAGGGTTTGGAGCAGTCAAACAAGCCCCAAACGAATGCAAAGTCGCTTTTTTACAAAATCGACCGATTCAGTTTTGCGGTCGCTGCATTCGTTCCAGCTCGTGTTACTAGATTAAAAACTCTTTATTAAATGCAAATACGCAAGATGAATGCGTTTGGAGCAGCTATACATGCCCTAAACGAGTGCAAAGTCGCTTTTTTACATAATCGACCGATTCAGTTTTGCGCTCGCTGCATTCGTTCCAGCTCGTGTTATTAGATCAAAAACTCTCCATCCTATGCAAATACGCTAAATTCATGCGTTTCAAGCAGCCAAACATGCCCCAAACGAATGCAAAGTCGCTTTATAACGAAATTGAACGATTGAGTTTTGCGCTCGCTGTACGCGTTCCAGCTGGTGTCATTAGATCAAAAACTCTTCATTCTCTGCAAATACGCAAGATTCGAGCGTTTAGAGCAGCCAAACAAGCCCCAAACGAGCGCAAAGTCGCTTCATAACGAAATCGACCGATTGAGTTTTGCGCTCGCTTTAGGCGTTCCAGCTCGTCTCATTTAGATAAAAAACTTTTCATTCTTTGCAAACACGCAAGATTCATGCGTTTGGAGCAGCCAAACAAGCCCCAAACGAATGCAAAGTCGCTTTATAACGAAATCAACCGATTGAGTTTTGCGCTCGCTGAAGACGTTCGAGCTTGTATTAAAAGATCAAAAACTCCTTATTCTATGCAAATACGCAAGATTCATTCGTTTCGAGCAGCCAAACAAGCCCCAAACAAATGCGAAGTCGCTTTATAACGAAATTGAACGATTGAGTTTTGCGCTCGCTGAACGCGTTCCAGCTCGTGTTATTAGATCAAAAACTCTTCATTCTATGCAAATACGCTATATTCATGCGTTTGGAGCAGCCAAACAAGCCCCAAACGAATGCAAAGTTGCATTATAACGAAATCGACCGATTGAGTTTTGCGCTCGCTTTAGGCGTTCCAGCTCGTCTCATTTAGATCAAAAACTTTTCATTCTTTGCAAACACGCAAGATCCATGCGTTTGGAGCAGCCAAACAAGCCCCAAACGAACCCAAAGTCGCTTTGTAACGAAATGGAACGATTAAGTTTTGCGCTCGCTGTATGCGTTCCAGCTCGTGTTGTTAGATCGAAAACTCTTCATTCTATGCAAATATGCAAGATTCGAGCGTTTGGAGCAGCCAAACAAGCCCCAAACGAAGGCAAAGTCGCTTTATAACGAAATCGACCGATTCAGTTTTGCGCTCGCTGCAGGCGTTCCAGCTCGTATTGAAAGATCAAATACTTTTTATTCTATGCAAATAAGCAAGATTCATGCGTCTGGAGCAGCCAAACAAGCCCCAAACAAATGCGAAGTCGCTTTATAACGAAATTGAACGATTGAGTTTTGCGCTCGCTGAACGCGTTTCAGCTCGTGTTATTAGATCAAAAACTCTTCATTATATGCAAACACGCAAGATTCATGCGTTTGGAGCAGCCAAACAAGCCCCAAACGAATGCAAAGTCGCTTTATAACGAAATCAACCGATTGAGTTTTGCGCTCGCTAAAGACGTTCCAGCTTGTATTAAAAGATCAAAAACTCCTTATTCTATGCAAATACGCAAGATTCATTCGTTTCAAGCAGCCAAACAAGCCCCAAACAAATGCGAAGTCGCTTTGTAACGAAATTGAACGATTGAGTTTTGCGCTCGCTGAACGCGTTCCAGCTCGTGTTATTAGATCAAAAACTCTTTATTCTATGCAAATACGCAAGATTCATGCGTTTGGAGCAGCCAAACAAGCCCCAAACGAATGCAAAGTTGCATTATAACGAAATCGACCGATTGAGTTTTGCGCTCGCGTTAGGCGTTCCAGCTCGTCTCATTTAGATCAAAAACTTTTTATTCTCTGCAAACACGCAAGATTCATGCGTTTGGAGCAGCCAAACAAGCCCCAAACGAATGCAAAGTCGCTTTATAACGAAATGGAACGATTAAGTTTTGCGCTCGCTGCATTCGTTCCAGCTCGTGTTATTAGATCAAAAACTCTCCATTCTATGCAGATACGCAAGATTCATGCGTTTCGAGCAGCCAAACAAGCCCCAAACGAATGCAAAGTCGCTTTATAACGAAATCAACCGATTGAGTTTTGCGCTCGCTGAAGACGTTCCAGCTTGTATTAAAAGATCAAAAACTCCTTATTCTATGCAAATACGCAAGATTCATTCGTTTCGAGCAGCCAAACAAGCCCCAAACGAATGCGAAGTCGCTTTATAACGAAATTAAACGATTGAGTTTTGCGCTCGCTGTACGCATTCCAGCTCGTGTTATTAGATCAAAAACTCTTTATTCTATGCAAATACGCAAGATTCATGCGTTTGGAGCAGCCAAACAAGCCCCAAACGAACGCAAAGTCGCATTATAACGAAATTGAACGATTGAGTTTTGCGCTCGCATTAGGCGTTCCAACTCGTCTTATTAGATCAAAAACTTTTCATTCTTTGCAAACACGCAAGATTCATGCGTTCTGAGCAGCCAAACAAGCCCCAAACGAATGCAAAGTTGCATTATAACGAAATCGACCGATTGAGTGTTGCGCTCGCTGTACTCGTTTCAGCTCGTATTCAAAGATCAAGAACTCTTCATTCTAAGCAAATACGCAAGATTCATGGGTTTGGAGCAGCCAAACAAGCTCCAAACGAATGCAAAGTCGCTTTTTTACAAAATCGACCGATTTAGTTTTGCGCTCGCAGCATTCGTTCTAGCTCGGGTTATTAGATCAAAAACTCTTTATTCTATGCAAATACGCTAAATTCATGCGTTTCAAGCAGCCAAACATGCTTCAAACGAATGCGAAGTCGCTTTATAACGAAATTGAACGATTGAGTTTTGCGCTCGCTGTACGCGTTCCAGCTCGTGTCATCAGATCAAAAACTCTTCATTCTCTGCAAATACGCAAGATTCGAGCGTTTAGAGCAGCCAAACAAGCCCCAAACGAATGCAAAGTCGCTTTATAACGAAATCGACCGATTCAGTTTTGCGCTCGCTGCAGGCGTTCCAGCTCGTATTAAAAGTTCAAAAACTCTTTATTCTCTGCAAATACGCAAGATTCATGCGTTTCGAGCAGCCAAACAAGCCCCAAACGAATGCAAAGTCACTTTATAACGAAATTGAACGATTGAGTTTTGCGCTCACTGTAGGCGTTCCAGCTGCACTTACTAGATCAAAAACTCGTCATTCTATGCAAATACGCAAGATTTATGCGTTTCGAGCAGCCAAACAATCCCCAAACGAGTGCAAAGTCGCTTTATAACGAAATCGACCGATTGAGTTTTGCGCTCGCTGCAGGCGTTCCAGCTCGTATTAAAAGATCAAAAACTCTTTATTCTATGCAAATACGAAAGATTCATGCGTTCCGAGCAGCCAAACAAGCCCCAAACGAATGCAAAGTTGCATTATAACAAAATCGACCGATTGAGTTTTGCGCTAGCTGTACGCGTTCCAGCTCGTCTCATTTAGATCAAAAACTTTTCATTGTTTGCAAACACGCAAGATTCATGCGTTTGGAGCAGCCAAACAAGCCCCAAACGAACGCAAAGTCGCATTATAACGAAATTGAACGATTGAGTTTCGCGCTCGTTGCAGGCGTTCCAGCTCGTATTAAAAGATCAAAAACTCTTTATTCTTTGCAAATACGCAAGATTCATGGGTTTGGAGCAGCCAAACAAGCCCCAAACGAATGCAATGTCTCTTTTTTACGAAATCGACCGATTCAGTTTTGCGCTCGCTGCATTCGTTCCAGCTCGTGTCATTAGATCAAAAACTCTTCATTCTCTCAAATACGCAAGATTCGAGCGTTTAGAGCAGCCAAACAAGCCCCAAACGAATGCAAAGTCGCTTTATAACGAAATCGACCGATTCAGTTTTGCGCTCGCTGCAGGCGTTCCAGCTCGTATTAAAAGTTCAAAAACTCTTTATTCTCTGCAAATACGCAAGATTCATACGTTTCGAGCAGCCAAACAAGCCCCAAACGAATGCAAAGTCACTTTATAACGAAATTGAACGATTGAGTTTTGCGCTCACTGTAGGCGTTCCAGCTGCACTTACTAGATCAAAAACTCGTCATTCTATGGAAATACGCAAGATTCATGCGTTTCGAGCAGCCAAACAATCCCCAAACGAGTGCAAAGTCGCTTTATAACGAAATCGACCGATTGAGTTTTGCGCTCGCTGCAGGCGTTCCAGCTCGTATTAAAAGATCAAAAACTCCTTATTCTATGCAAATACGCAAGATTAATGCGTTTGGAGCGGCCAAACAAGCCCCAAACGAATGCAAAGTCGCTTTATAACGAAATGGAACGATTAAGTTTTCCGCTCGCTGCATTCGTTCCAGTTCGTGTTATTAGATCAAAAACTCTCCATTCTATGCAAATACGCAGGGTTCATGCGTTTCGAGCAGCTAAACAAGCCCCAAACGACTGCAAAGTCGCTTTATAACGAAATCAACCGATTGAGTTTTGCGCTCGCCGAAGACGTTCCAGCTTGTATTAAAAGATCAAAAACTTCTTATTCTATGCAAATACGCAAGATTCATTCGTTTCGAGCAGCCAAACAACCCCCAAACGAATGCAAAGTTGCATTATAACGAAATCGACCGATTGAGTTTTGCGCTCGCTGTACGCGTTCCAGCTCGTGTTCTTAGATCAAAAACTCTTTGTTCTATGCAAATACGCAAGATTCATTCGTTTCGAGCAGCCAAACAAGCCCCAAACAAATGCGAAGTCGCTTTATAACGAAATTGAACGATTGAGTTTTGCGCTCGCTGAACGCGTTCCAGCTCGTGTTATTAGATAAAAAACTTTTCATTCTATGCAAATACGCAAGGTTCATGCGTTTGGAGCGGCCAAACAAGCCCCAAACGAATGGCAAGTTGCATTATAACGAAATCGACCGATTGAGTTTTGCGCTCGCTTTAGGCGTTCCAGCTCGTCTCATTTAGGTCAAAAACTTTTCATTCTTTGCAAATACGCAAGATTTATGCGTTTCGAGCAGCCAAACAATCCCCAAACGAGTGCAAAGTCGCTTTATAACGAAATCGACCGATTGAGTTTTGCGCTCGCTGCAGGCGTTCCAGCTCGTATTAAAAGATCAAAAACTCTTTATTCTATGCAAATACGAAAGATTCATGCGTTTGGAGCAGCCAAACAAGCCCCAAACGAACGCAAAGTCGCATTATAACGAAATTGAACGATTGAGTTTCGCGCTCGTTGCAGGCGTTCCAGCTCGTATTAAAAGATCAAAAACTCTTTATTCTTTGCAAATACGCAAGATTCATGGGTTTGGAGCAGCCAAACAAGCCCCAAACGAATGCAATGTCTCTTTTTTACGAAATCGACCGATTCAGTTTTGCGCTCGCTGCATTCGTTCCAGCTCGTGTCATTAGATCAAAAACTCTTCATTCTCTCAAATACGCAAGATTCGAGCGTTTAGAGCAGCCAAACAAGCCCCAAACGAATGCAAAGTCGCTTTATAACGAAATCGACCGATTCAGTTTTGCGCTCGCTGCAGGCGTTCCAGCTCGTATTAAAAGTTCAAAAACTCTTTATTCTCTGCAAATACGCAAGATTCATACGTTTCGAGCAGCCAAACAAGCCCCAAACGAATGCAAAGTCACTTTATAACGAAATTGAACGATTGAGTTTTGCGCTCACTGTAGGCGTTCCAGCTGCACTTACTAGATCAAAAACTCGTCATTCTATGGAAATACGCAAGATTCATGCGTTTCGAGCAGCCAAACAATCCCCAAACGAGTGCAAAGTCGCTTTATAACGAAATCGACCGATTGAGTTTTGCGCTCGCTGCAGGCGTTCCAGCTCGTATTAAAAGATCAAAAACTCCTTATTCTATGCAAATACGCAAGATTAATGCGTTTGGAGCGGCCAAACAAGCCCCAAACGAATGCAAAGTCGCTTTATAACGAAATGGAACGATTAAGTTTTCCGCTCGCTGCATTCGTTCCAGTTCGTGTTATTAGATCAAAAACTCTCCATTCTATGCAAATACGCAAGGTTCATGCGTTTCGAGCAGCTAAACAAGCCCCAAACGACTGCAAAGTCGCTTTATAACGAAATCAACCGATTGAGTTTTGCGCTCGCCGAAGACGTTCCAGCTTGTATTAAAAGATCAAAAACTTCTTATTCTATGCAAATACGCAAGATTCATTCGTTTCGAGCAGCCAAACAACCCCCAAACGAATGCAAAGTTGCATTATAACGAAATCGACCGATTGAGTTTTGCGCTCGCTGTACGCGTTCCAGCTCGTGTTATTAGATCAAAAACTCTTTGTTCTATGCAAATACGCAAGATTCATTCGTTTCGAGCAGCCAAACAAGCCCCAAACAAATGCGAAGTAGCTTTATAACGAAATTGAACGATTGAGTTTTGCGCTCGCTGAACGCGGTCCAGCTCGTGTTATTAGATAAAAAACTTTTCATTCTATGCAAATACGCAAGGTTCATGCGTTTGGAGCGGCCAAACAAGCCCCAAACGAATGGCAAGTTGCATTATAACGAAATCGACCGATTGAGTTTTGCGCTCGCTTTAGGCGTTCCAGCTCGTCTCATTTAGATCAAAAACTTTTCATTCTTTGCAAACACGCAAGATTCATGCGTTTCGAGCAGCCAAACAAGCCCCAAACGAATGCAAAGTCACTTTATAACGAAATTGAACGATTGAGTTTTGCGCTCGCTGTACGCGTTCCAGCTCGTGTCATTAGATCAAAAACTCTTCATTCTCTGTAAATACGCAAGATTCGAGCGTTTAGAGCAGCCAAACAAGCCCCAAACGAATGCAAAGTCGCATTATAACGAAATTGAACGATTGAGTTTCGCGCTCGTTGCAGGCGTTCCAGCTCGTATTAAAAGATCAAAAACTCTTTATTCTTTGCAAATACGCAAGATTCATGGGTTTGGAGCAGCCAAACAAGCCCCAAACGAATGCAAAGTCTCTTTTTTACGAAATCGACCGATTCAGTTTTGCGCTCGCTGCATTCGTTCCAGCTCGTGTCATTAGATCAAAAACTCTTCATTCTCTGCAAATACGCAAGATTCGAGCGTTTAGAGCAGCCAAACAAGCCCCAAACGAATGCAAAGTCGCTTTATAACGAAATCGACCGATTGAGTTTTGCGCTCGCTTTAGGCGTTCCAGCTCGTCTCATTTAGATAAAAAACGTTTCATTCTTTGCAAACGCGCAATATTTATGCGTTTCGAGCAGCCAAACAAGCCCCAAACGATTGCAAAGTCACTTTATAACGAAATTGAACGATTGAGTTTTGCGCTCACTGTAGGCCTTCCAGCTGCACTTATTAGATCAAAAACTCGTCATTCTATGCAAATACGAAAGATTCATGCGTTTGGAGCAGCCAAACAAGCCGTAAACGAATGCAAAGTCGCGTTATAACAAAATCGACCGGTTCAGTTTTGCGCTCGCTGCATTCGTTCCAGCTCGTGTTATTAGATCAAAAACTCTTCATTCTATGCAAATACGCTAAATTCATGCGTTTCAAGCAGCCAAACATGCCCCAAACGAATGCGAAGTCGCTTTATAACGAAATTGACCGATTGAGTTTTGCGCTCGCTGTACGCGTTCCAGCTCTTGTCATTAGATGAAAAACTCTTCATTCTTTGTGAATACGCAAGATTCGAGCGTTTTGAGCAGCCAAACAAGCCCCAAACGAATGCAAAGTCGCTTTTTTACATAATCGACCGATTCATTTTTGCGCTCGCTGCATTCGTTCCAGCTCGTGTTATTAGATTAAAAACTCTTTATTCTATGCAAATACGCTAAATACATGCGTTTCAAGCAGCCAAACATGCCCCAAATGAATGCAAAAATGCATTATAACGAAATCGACCGATTGAGTTTTGCGCTCGCGTTGGGCGTTCCAGCTCGTCTCATTTATATCAAAAACTTTTCATTCTTTGCAAACACGAAAGATTCATGCGTTTCGAGCAGCCAAACAAGCCCCAAACGAATGCGAATTCGCTTTATAACGAAATTGAACGATTGAGTTTTGCGCTCGCTGTATGCGTTCCAGCACGTGTTGTTAGATCAAAAACTTTTCATTTTTTGCAAATACGCAAGATTCATGTAATTCAAGTCGCCAAACAAGCCCCAAGCGAATGCAAAGTCGCTTCATAACGAATTTAAACGATTGAGTTTTGCGCTCGCTGCATTCGTTCCGGCTCGTGTTATTAGATCAAAAACTCTTTATCCTATGCAAATACGCAAGATTCATGCGTTTCGAGCAGCTAGACAAGCCCCAAAGCAAAGTCGCTTTATAACGAAATCAACCGATTGAGTTTTGCGCTCGCTGTAGACGTTCCAGCTCGTGTTATTAGATCAAAAACTCTTTATTCTATGCAAGTACGCAAGATTCATGCGTTTGGAGCAGTCAAACAAGCCCCAAACGAATGCAAAGTTGCATTATAACGAAATCGACCGATTGAGTCTTGCGCTCGCGTTAGGCGTTCCAGCTCGTCTCATTTAGATCAAAAACTTTTCATTCTTTGCAAACACGCAAGATTCATGCGTTTGGAGCAGCCAAACAAGCCCCGAACGAATGCAAAGTCGCTTTATAACGAAATCGACCGATTGAGTTTCGCGCTCGCTGCAGGCGTTCCAGCTCGTATTAAAAGATCAAAAACTCTTTATTCTATGCAAATACGCAAGATTCATGCGTTTCGAGCAGCCAAACAAGCCCCAAACGAATGCAAAGTTGCATTATAACGAAATCAACCGATTGAGTTTTGCGCTCGCTGTACGCGTTCCAGCTCGTGTTAGTAGATCAAAAACTCTTCATTCTATGCAAATACGCAAGATTCATGCGTTTGGAGCAGCCGAACAAGCCCCAAACGAACGCAAAGTCGCATTATAACGAAATTGAACGATTGAGTTTTGCGCTCGCATAAGGCGTTCCAACTCGTCTTATTAGATCAAAAACTTTTCATTCTTTGCAAACACGCAAGATTCATGCGTTCCGAGCAGCCAAACAAGCCCCAAACGAATGCAAAGTTGCATTATAACGAAATCGACCGATTGAGTGATGCGCTCGCTGCACGCGTTACAGCTCGTATTCAAAGATCAAGAACTCTTTATTCTAAGCAAATACGCAAGATTCGAGCGTTTTGAGCAGCCAAACAAGCCCCAAACGAATGCAAATTCGCTTTTTTACATAATCGACCGATTCAGTTTTGCGCTCGCTGCAGGCGTTCCAGCTCGTATTAAAAGATCAAAAACTCTTTATTCTATGCAAATACGCAAGATTCATGCGTTTCGAGCAGCCAAACAAGCCCCAAACGAATGCAAAGTTGCATTATAACGAAATCAACCGATTGAGTTTTGCACTCGCTGTACGCGTTCCAGCTCGTGTTGGTAGATCAAAAACTCTTCATCCTATGCAAATACGCAAGATTCATGCGTTTGGAGCAGCCGAACAAGCCCCAAACGAACGCAAAGTCGCTTTATAACGAAATTGAACGATTGAGTTTTGCGCTAGCTACACGCTTTCCAGCTCGTGTCATTAGATCAAAAACTCTTCATTCTCTGCAAATACGCAAGATTCGAGCGTTTAGAGCAGCCAAACAAGCCCCAAACGAATGCAATGTCGCTTTATAACGAGATCGACCGATTCAGTTTTGCGCTCGCTGCAGGCGTTCCAGCTCGTATTAAAAGATCAAAAACTCTCCATCCTATGCAAATACGCAAGATTCATGCGTTTGGAGCAGCCAAACAAGCCCCAAACGAATGCAAAGTCACTTTATAACGAAATTAAACGACCGAGTTTCGCGCTCACTGTAGGCGTTCCAGCTCGTCTTATTAGATCAAAAACTTTTCATTTTTTGCAAATACGCACGATTCATGTAATTCAAGTCGCCAAACAAGCCCCAAACGAATGCAAAGTCGCTTCATAACGAAATTAAACGATTGAGTTTTGCGCTCGCTGCATTCGTTCCGGCCTGTGTTGTTAGATCAAAAACTCTTCATTCTATGCAAGTACGCAAGATTCATGCGTTTCGAGCAGCTAGACAAGCCCCAAACGAATGCAAAGTCGCTTTATAACGAAATTGAACGATTGCGTTTTGTGCTCACTGTAGGCGTTCCAGCTCGTGTTATTAGATCAAAAACTCTTTATTCTATGCAAGTACGCAAGATTCATGCGTTTGGAGCAGCCAAAGAAGCCCCAAACGAACGCAAAGGCGCATTATAACGAAATTGAACGATTGAGTTTTGCGCTCGCATTAGGCGTTCCAACTCGTCTTATTAGATCAAAAACTTTTCATTCTTTGCAAACACGCAAGATTCATGTGTTCCGAGCAGCCAAACAAGCCCCAAACGAATGCAAAGTTGCATTATAACGAAATTGACCGATTGAGTGTTGCGCTTGCTGCACGCGTTCCAGCTCGTATTCAAAGATCAAGAACTCTTCATTCTAAGCAAATACGCAAGATTCATGAGTTTGGAGCAGCCAAAAAAGCTCCAAACGAATGCAAAGTCGCTTTTTTACAAAATCGACCGATTCAGTTTTGCGCTCACAGCATTCGTTTTAGCTGGTGTTAATAGATCAAAAACTCTTTATTCTATGCAAATACGCAAGATTCATGCGCTTATAGCAGCCAAACAAGCCCCAAACGAATGCAAAGTCACTTTATAACGAAATTAAACGATTGAGTTTCGCGCTCACTGTAGGCGTTCCAGCTCGTCTTATTAGATCAAAAACTTTTCATTTTTTGCAAATACGCACGATTCATGTAATTCAAGTCGCCAAACAAGCCCCAAACGAATGCAAAGTCGCTTCATAACGAAATTAAACGATTGAGTTTTGCGCTCGCTGCATTCGTTCCGGCCTGTGTTGTTAGATCAAAAACTCTTCATTCTATGCAAGTACGCAAGATTCATGCGTTTCGAGCAGCTAGACAAGCCCCAAACGAATGCAAAGTCGCTTTATAACGAAATTGAACGATTGCGTTTTGTGCTCACTGTAGGCGTTCCAGCTCGTGTTATTAGATCAAAAACTCTTTATTCTATGCAAGTACGCAAGATTCATGCGTTTGGAGCAGCCAAAGAAGCCCCAAACGAACGCAAAGGCGCATTATAACGAAATTGAACGATTGAGTTTTGCGCTCGCATTACGCGTTGCAACTCGTCTTATTAGATCAAAAACTTTTCATTCTTTGCAAACACGCAAGATTCATGTGTTCCGAGCAGCCAAACAAGCCCCAAACGAATGCAAAGTTGCATTATAACGAAATCGACCGATTGAGTGTTGCGCTTGCTGCACGCGTTCCAGCTCGTATTCAAAGATCAAGAACTCTTCATTCTAAGCAAATACGCAAGATTCATGAGTTTGGAGCAGCCAAAAAAGCTCCAAACGAATGCAAAGTCGCTTTTTTACAAAATCGACCGATTCAGTTTTGCGCTCACAGCATTCGTTTTAGCTGGTGTTAATAGATCAAAAACTCTTTATTCTATGCAAATACGCAAGATTCATGCGCTTATAGCAGCCAAACAAGCCCCAAACGAATGCAAAGTCGCTTTATAACGAAATTGAACGATTGCGTTTTGCGCTCGGTGTAGGCATTCGAGCTCGTGTTATTAGATCAAAAACTCTTTATTCTATGCAAATATGCAAGATTCATGCGTTTGGAGCCAAACAAGCCCCAAACGAACGCAAAGTCGCTTTGTAACGAAATGGAACGATTAAGTTTTGCGCTCGCTAAATGCGTTGCAGCTCGTGTTGTTAGATCAAAAACTCTTCATTCTATGCAAATATGCAAGATTCGAGCGTTTGGAGCAGCCAAACAAGCCCAAAACGAATGCAAAGTCGCTTTATAACGAAATCGACCGATTCAGTTTTGCGCTCGCTGCAGGCGTTCCAGCTCGTGTTATTAGATCAAAAACTCTTTATTATATGCAAATACACAAGATGAATGCGTTTGGAGCAGCCATACATAACCTAAACGAGTGCGAAGTCGCTTTTTTACATTATCGACCGATTCAGTTTTGCGCTCGCTGCATTCGTTCCAGCTCGTGTTATTAGATCAAAAACTCTTCACTCTATGCAAATACGCTGAATTCATGCGTTTCAAGCAGCCAAACATGCCCCAAACGAATGCGAAGTCGCTTTATAACAAAATTGAACGATTGAGTTTTGCGCTCGCTGTACGCGTTCCAGCTGGTGTCATTAGACCAAAAACTCTTCATTCTCTGCAAATACGCAAGATTCGAGCGTTTAGAGCAGCCAAACAAGCCCCAAACGAATGCAAAGTCGCTTTATAACGAAATCGACCGATTCAGTTTTGCGCACGCTGCAGGCGTTCCAGCTCGTATTAAAAGATCAAAAACTCTCCATCCTATGCAAATACGCAAGATTCATGCGTTTGGAGCAGCCAAACAAGCCCCAAACGAATGCAAAGTCACTTTATAACGAAATTGAACGATTGAGTTTTGCGCTCACTTCCAGCTCGTCTTATTAGATAAAAAACTTTTCATTTTTCGCAAATACGCAAGATTCATGTAATTCAAGTCACCAAACAAGCCCCAAACGAATGCAAAGTCGCTTCATAACGAAATTAAACGATTGAGTTTTGCGCTCGCTGCATTCGTTCCGGCTCGTGTTATTAGATCAAAAACTCTTCATTCTATGCAAATACGCAAGATTCATGCGCTTATAGCAGCCAAACAAGCCCCAAACGAATGCAAAGTCGCTTTATAACGAAATCAACCGATTGAGTTTTGCGCTCGCTGAAGACGTTCCAGCTTGTATTACAAGATCAAAAACTCCTTATTCTATGCAAATACACAAGATTCATGCGTTTGGAGCAGAAAAACAAGCCCCAAACGAACGCAAAGTCGCATTTTAACGAAATTGAACGATTGAGTTTTGCGTTCGCATAAGGCGTTCCAACTCTTCTTATTAGATCAAAAACTTTTCATTCTTTGCAAACACGCAAGATTCATGCGTTCCGAGCAGCCAAACAAGCCCCAAACGAATGCAAAGTTGCATTATAACGAAATCGACCGATTGAGTTTCGCGTTCGATGCAGGCGTTCCAGCTCGTATTGAAAGATCAAAAACTCCTTATTCTACGCAAATACGCAAGATTCATGCGTTTCGAGCAGCCAAACAAGCCCCAAACGAATGCAAAGTTGCAGTATAACGAAATCAACCGATTGAGTTTTGCGCTCGGTGTACGCGTTCCAGCTCGTGTTATCAGATCAAAAACTCTTTATTCTATGCAAATACGCAAGATTCATGCGTTTGGAGCAGCCAAACAAGCCCCAAACGAACGCAAGGTCGCATTATAACGAAATTGAACGATTGAGTTTTGCGTTCGCATAAGGCGTTCCAACTCTTCTTATTAGATCAAAAACTTTTCATTCTTTGCAAACACGCAAGATTCATGCGTTCCGAGCAGCCAAACAAGCCCCAAACGACTGCAAAGTTGCATTATAACGAAATCGACCGATTGAGTGATGCGCTCGCTGCACGTGTTCCAGCTCGTATTCAAAGATCAAAAACTCTTTATTCTAAGCAAATACGCAAGATTCATGGGTTTGGAGCAGCCAAACAAGCCCCAAACGAATGCAAAGTCTCTTTTTTACAAAATTGACCGATTCAGTTTTGCGCTCGCTGCATTCGTTCCAGCTCGTGTTATTAGATCAAAAACTCTTTATTCTATACAAATACGCTAAATTCATGCGTTTCAAGCAGCCAAACATGCTTCAAACGAATGCGAAGTCGCTTTATAACGAAATTGAACGATTGAGTTTTGCGCTCGCTGAACGCGTTCCAGCTCGTGTCATTAGATCAAAAACTCTTCATTCTCTGCAAATACGCAAGATTCGAGCGTTTAGAGCAGCCAAACAAGCCCCAAACAAATGCAAAGTCGCTTTATAATGAAATCGACCGATTAAGTTTTGCGCTCGCTGCAGGCGTTCCAGCTCGTATTAAAAGATCAAGAACTCTCCATCCTATGCAAATACGCAAGATTCATGTGTTTGGAGCAGCCAAACAAGCACCAAACGAATGCAAAGTTACATTGTAACGAAATCGGACGATTGAGTTTTGCGCTCGCTTTAGGCGTTCCAGCTCGTCTCATTTAGATCACAAACTTTTCATTCTTTGCAAACACCTAATAATCATGCGTTTCGAGCAGCCAAACAAGCCCCAAACGAATGCAAAGTCGCTGTATAACGAAATTGAACGATTGCGTTTTGCGCTCACTGTAGGCGTTCGAGCACGTGTTATTAGATCAAAAACTCTTTATTCTATGCAAATACGCAAGATTCATGAGTTTGGAGCCAAACAAGCCCCAAACAAACGCAAAGTCGCTTTGTAACGAAATGGAACGATTAAGTTTTGCGCTCGCTAAATGCGTTCCAGCTCGCGTTGTTAGATCAAAAACTCTTTATTCTATGCAAATATGCAAGATTCGAGCGTTTGGAGCAGCCATACATGCCCTAAACGAGTGCAAAGTCGCTTTTTTACATAATCGACCGATTCAGTTTTGCGCTCGCTGCATTCGTTCCAGCTCGTGTTATTAGATCAAAAACTCTTCATTCTATGCAAATACGCTAAATTCATGCGTTTCAAGCAGCCAAACATGCCCCAAACGAATGCGAAGTCGCTTTATAACAAAATTGAACGATTGAGTTTTGCGCTCGCTGTACGCGTTCCAGCTGGTGTCATTAGATCAAAAACTCTTCATTCTCTGCAAATACGCAAGATTCGAGCGTTTAGGGCAGCCAAACAAGCCCCAAACGAATGCAAAGTCGCGTTATAACGAAATCGACCGATTCAGTTTTGCGCTCGCTGCAGGCGTTCCAGCTCGTATTAAAAGATCAAAAACTCTCCATCCTATGCAAATACGCAAGATTCATGCGTTTGAAGCAGCCAAACAAGCCCCAAACGAATGCAAAGTCACTTTATAACGAAATTGAACGATTGAGTTTTGCGCTCACTGTAGGCCTTCCAGCTGCACTTATTAGATCAAAAACTCGTCATTCTATGCAAATACGCAAGATTCATGCGTTTGGAGCAGCCAAACAAGCCGTAAACGAATGCAAAGTCGCTTTATAACAAAATCGACCGATTCAGTTTTGCGCTCGCTGCATTCGTTCCAGCTCGTGTTATTAGATCAAAAACTCTTCATTCTATGCAAATACGCTAAATTCATGCGTTTTAAGCAGCCAAACATGCCCCAAACGAATGCGAAGTCGCTTTATAACGAAATTAAACGATTGAGTTTTGCGCTAGCTGCACGCGTTCCAGCTCGTGTCATTAGATCAAAAACTCTTCATTCTCTGCAAATACGCAAGATTCGAGCGTTTAGAGCAGCCAAACAAGCCCCAAACGAATGCAAAGTCGCTTTATAACGAAATCGACCGATTCAGTTTTGCGCTCGCTGCAGGCGTTCCAGCTCGTATTAAAAGATCAAAAACTCTCCATCCTATGCAAATACGCAAGATTCATGCGTTTGGAGCAGCCAAACAAGCCCCAAACGAATGCAAAGTCACTTTATAACGAAATTGAACGATTGAGTTTCGCGCTCACTGTAGGCGTTCCAGCTCGTGTTATTAGATCAAAAACTCTTCATTCTATGCAATTACGCTAGATTCATGCGTTTGGAGCAGCCAAACAAGCACCAAACGAATGCAAAGTTGCATTGTAACGAGATCGACCGATTGAGTTTTGCGCTCGCTTTAGGCGTTCCAGCTCGTCTCATTTAGATAAAAAACTTTTCATTCTTTGCAAACACGCAAGGTTCATGCGTTTCGAGCAGCCAAACAAGCCCCAAACGAATGCAAAATCACGTTATAACGAAATTGAACGATTGCGTTTTGCGCTCACTGTAGGCGTTCCAGCTCGTGTTATTAGATCAAAAACTCTTTATTCTATGCAAATACGCAAGATTCATGCGTTTGGAGCAGCTAAACAAGCCCCAAACGAATGCAAAGTTGCATTATAACGAAATCGACCGATTGAGTTTTGCGCTCGCGTTAGGCGTTCCAGCTCGTCTCATTTAGATCAAAAACTTTTCATTCTTTGCAAACACGCAAGATTCATGCGTTTGGAGCAGCCAAACAAGCCCCAAACGAATGCAAAGTTGCATTATAACGAAATCGACCGATTGAGTTTTGCGCTCGCTTTAGGAGTTCCAGCTCGCCTCATTTAGATCAAAAACTTTTCATTTTTTGCAAACACGCAGGATTCATGCGTTTGGAGCGGCCAAACAAGCCCCAAACGAATGCAGAGTCGCTTCATAACGAAATGGAACGATTAAGTTTTGCGCTCGCTGTATGCGTTCCAGCTCGTGTCACTAGATCAAATACTCTTCATTCTATGCAATTACGCTAGATTCATGCGTTTGGAGCAGCCAAACAAGCACCGAACGGATGCAAAGTTGCATTGTAACGAAATCGACCGATTTAGTTTTGCGCTCGCTGCAGGCGTCCCAGCTCGTATTAAAAGATCAAATACTCTTCATTCTATGTAAATACGCGAGATTCGAGCGTTTGGACTAGCCAAACAAGCCCCAAACGAATGCAAAGTCGCTTTATAACGAAATCGACCGATTTAGTTTTGCGCTCGTTGCAGGCGTCCCAGCTCGTATTAAAAGATCAAAAACTCTTCATTCTATGCAAATACGCAAGATTCATGCGTTTGGAGCAGCCAAACAAGCCCCAAGCAAATGCAAAGTCACTTTATAACGAAATTGAACGATTGAGTTTCGCGCTCACTGTAGGCGTTCCAGCTCGTCTTATTAGATCAAAAACTTTTCGTTTCTTGCAAATACGCACGATTCATGTAATTCAAGTCGCCAAACAAGCCCCAAACGAATGCAAAGTCGCTTCATAACGAAATTAAACGATTGAGTTTTGCGCTCGCTGCATTCGTTCCGGCTCGTGTTATTAGATCAAAAACTCTTCATTCTATGCAAATACGCAAGATTCATGTGTTTCGAGCAGCTAGACAAGCCCCAAACGAATGCAAAGTCGCTTTATAACGAAATTGAACGATTGCGTTTTGCGCTCGCTGCAGGCGTTCCAGCTCGTATTAAAAGATCAAAAACTCTCCATCCAATGCAACTACGCAAGATTCATGCGTTTGGAGCAGCCAAACAAGCCCCAAACAAATGCACAGTCGCTTTATAACAAAATTGAACGATTGAGTTTTGCGCTCGCTGAACGCGTTCCAGCTCGTGTTATTAAATCAAAAACTCTTCATTCTATGCAAATACGCAAGATTCATGCGTTTGGAGCAGAAAAACAAGCCCCAAACGAATGCAAAGTCACTTTATAACGAAACCGACGGATTCAGTTTTGCGCTCGCTGCACGCGTTCCAGCTCGTATTCAAAGATCAAAAACTCTTTACTCTAAGCGAATACGCAAGATTCATGGGTTTGGAGCAGTCAAACAAGCCCCAAACGAATGCAAAGTCGCTTTTTTACAAAATCGACCGATTCAGTTTTGCGCTCGCTGTATGCGTTCGAGCTCGTGTTGTTAGATCAACAACTCTTCATTCTATGCAAATATGCAAGATTCGAGCGTTTGGAGCAGCCAAACGAGCCCCAAACGAATGCAAAGTCGCTTTAAAACGAAATAGACCGATTCAGTTTTGCGCTCGCTGCAGGCGTTCCAGCTCGTATTGGAAGATCAAAAACTCTTTATTCTATGCAAATAAGCAAGATTCATGCGTCTGGAGCAGCCAAACAAGCCCTAAACGAATGCAAAGTCGCTTTATAACGAAATTGAACGATTGAGTTTTGCGCTCGCTGTACGCGTTCCAGCTCGTGTCACTAGATCAAGACTCTTCATTTTATGTAAATACGCAAGATTCGAGCGTTTGGACTAGCCAAACAGGCCCCAAACGAATGCAAAGTCGCTTTATAACGAAATCGACCGATTCAGTTTTGCGCTCGCTGCAGGTGTCCCAGCTCGTATTAAAAGATCAGAAACTCTTCATTCTATGCAAATACGCAAGATTCATGCGTTTGGAGCAGCCAAACAAGCCCTAAACGAATGCAAAGTCACTTTATAACGAAATTGAACGATTGCGTTTGGCGCTCACTGTAGGCGTTCCAGCTCGTCTTGTTAGATCAAAAACTTTTCATTTTCTGCAAATACGCAAGATTCATGTTATTCAAGTCGCGAAACGAGCCCCAAACGAATGCAAAGTCGCTTCATAACGAAATTAAACGATTGAGTTTTGCGCTCGCTGCATTCGTTCCGGCTCGTGTTATTAGATCAAAAACTCTTCATTCTATGCAAATACGCAAGATTCATGCGTTTGGAGCAGAAAAACAAGCCCCAAACGAATTCAAAGTTGCATTATAACGAAATCGACCGATTGAGTTTTGCGCTCGCTTTAGGCGTTCCAGCTCGTTTCATTTAGATCAAAAACTTTTCATTCTTTGCAAACACGCAAGATTCATGCGTTTGGAGCAGCCAAACAAGCCCCAAACGAATGCAAAGTCGCTTTATAACGAAATCGACCGAGTGAGTTTTGCGCTCGCTTTAGGCGTTCCAGCTCGTCTCATTTAGATCAAAAACTTTTCATTATTTGCAAACACGCAAGATTCATGCGTTTGGAGCGGCCAAACAAGCCCCAAACGAATGCAGAGTCGCTTTACAACGAAATGGAACGATTAAGTTTTGCGCTCGCTGTATGCGTTCCAGCTCGTGTTGTTAGACCAAAAACTCTTCATTCTATGCAAATACGCAAGATTCGAGCGTTTGGAGCAGCCAAACAAGCCCCAAACGAATGCAAAGTCGCTTTATAACGAAATCGACCGATTGAGTTTTGCGCTCGCTTTAGAAGTTCCAGCTCGTCTCATTTAGATCAAGAACTTTTCATTCTTTGCAAACACGCAAGATTCATGCGTTTGGAGCAGCCAAACAAGCCCCAAACGAATGCAAAGTCGCTTTATAACGAAATCAACCGATTGAGTTTTGCGCTCGCTAAAGACGTTCCAGCTTGTATTAAAAGATCAAAAACTCCTTATTCTATGCAAATACGCAAGATTCATTCGTTTCAAGCAGCCAAACAAGCCCCAAACAAATGCGAAGTCACTTTGTAACGAAATTGAACGATTGAGTTTTGCGCTCGCTGAACGCGTTTCAGCTCGTGTTATTAGATCAAAAACTCTTCATTCTATGCAAACACGCAAGATTCATGCGTTTGGAGCAGCCAAACAAGCCCCAAACGAATGCAAAGTTGCATTATAACGAAATCGACCGATTGAGTGATGCGCTCGCTGCAGGCGTTCCAGCTCGTATTCAAAGATCAAAAACTCTTTATTCTATGCAAATACGCAAGATTCATGCGTTTCGAGCAGCCAAACAAGCCCCAAACGAATGCAAAGTTGCATCATAACGAAATCGACCGATTGAGTTTTGCGCTCGCTTTAGGCGTTCCAGCTCGTCTCATTTAGATCAAAAACTCTTCATTCTATGCAAATACGCAAGATTCGAGGGTTTGGAGCAGTCAAACAAGCCCCAAACGAATGCAAAGTCGCTTTTTTACAAAATCGACCGATTCAGTTTTGCGGTCGCTGCATTCGTTCCAGCTCGTGTTACTAGATTAAAAACTCTTTATTAAATGCAAATACGCAAGATGAATGCGTTTGGAGCAGCTATACATGCCCTAAACGAGTGCAAAGTCGCTTTTTTACATAATCGACCGATTCAGTTTTGCGCTCGCTGCATTCGTTCCAGCTCGTGTTATTAGATCAAAAACTCTCCATCCTATGCAAATACGCTAAATTCATGCGTTTCAAGCAGCCAAACATGCCCCAAACGAATGCAAAGTCGCTTTATAACGAAATTGAACGATTGAGTTTTGCGCTCGCTGTACGCGTTCCAGCTGGTGTCATTAGATCAAAAACTCTTCATTCTCTGCAAATACGCAAGATTCGAGCGTTTAGAGCAGCCAAACAAGCCCCAAACGAGCGCAAAGTCGCTTCATAACGAAATCGACCGATTGAGTTTTGCGCTCGCTTTAGGCGTTCCAGCTCGTCTCATTTAGATCAAAAACTCTTCATTCTATGCAAATACGCAAGATTCGAGGGTTTGGAGCAGCCAAACAAGCCCCAAACGAATGCAAAGTTGCATTATAACGAAATCGACCGATTGAGTTTTGCGCTCGCGTTAGGCGTTCCAGCTCGTCTCATTTAGATCAAAAACTTTTCATTCTTTGCAAACACGCAAGATTCATGCGTTTGGAGCAGCCAAACAAGCCCCGAACAAATGCACAGTCGCTTTATAACGAAATTGAACGATTGAGTTTTGCGCTCGCTGAACGCGTTCCAGCTCGTGTTATTAAATCAAAAACTCTTCATTCTATGCAGATACGCAAGATTCATGCGTTTCGAGCAGCCAAACAAGCCCCAAACGAATGCAAAGTCGCTTTATAACGAAATCAACCGGTTGAGTTTTGCGCTCGCTGAAGACGTTCCAGCTTGTATTAAAAGATCAAAAACTCCTTATTCTATGCAAATACGCAAGATTCATTCGTTTCGAGCAGCCAAACAAGCCCCAAACGAATGCGTAGTCGCTTTATAACGAAATTAAACGATTGAGTTTTGCGCTCGCTGTACGCGTTCCAGCTCGTGTTATTAGATCAAAAACTCTTTATTCTATGCAAATACGCAAGATTTATGCGTTTGGAGCAGCCAAACAAGCCCCAAACGAATGCAAAGTTGCATTATAACGAAATCGACCGATTGAGTTTTGCGCTCGCGTTAGGCGTTCCAGCTCGTCTCATTTAGATCAAAAACTTTTCATTCTTTGCAAACACGCAAGATTCATGCGTTTGGAGCAGCCAAACAAGCCCCAAACGAATGCAAAGTCGCTTTATAACGAAATGGAACGATTCAGTTTTGCGCTCGCTGCATTCGTTCCAGGTCGTGTTATTAGATCAAAAACTCTCCATTCTATGCAGATACGCAAGATTCATGCGTTTCGAGCAGCCAAACAAGCCCCAAACGAATGCAAAGTCGCTTTATAACGAAATCAACCGATTGAGTTTTGCGCTTGCTGAAGACGTTCCAGCTTGTATTAAAAGATCAAAAACTCCTTATTCTATGCAAATACGCAAGATTCATTCGTTTCGAGCAGCAAAACAAGCCCCAAACGAATGCAAAGTCGCTTTATAACGAAATCGACCGATTGAGTTTCGCGCTCGCTGCAGGCGTTCCAGCTCATCTCATTTAGATCAAAAACTTTTCATTTTTTGCAAACACGCAAGATTCATGCGTTTCGAGCAGCCAAACAAGCCCCAAACGAATGCAATATCACTTTATAACGAAATTGAACGATTGCGTTTTGCGCTCACTGTAGGCGTTCCGGCTCGTGTTATTAGATCAAAAACTCTTTATTCTATGCAAATTCGCAAGATTCATGCGTTTGGAGCAGCCAAACAAGCCCCAAACGAATGCAAAGTTGCATTATAACGAAATCGACCGATTGAGTTTTGCGCACGCGTTAGGCGTTCCAGCTCGTCTCATTTAGATCAAAAACTTTTCATTCTTTGCAAACACGCAAGATTCATGCGTTTGGAGCAGCCAAACAAGCCCCAAACAAATGCACAGTCGCTTTATAACAAAATTGAACGATTGAGTTTTGCGCTCGCTGAACGCGTTCCAGCTCGTGTTATTAAATCAAAAACTCTTCATTCTATGCAAATACGCAAGATTCATGCGTTTGGAGCAGAAAAACAAGCCCCAAACGAATGCAAAGTCACTTTATAACGAAACCGACGGATTCAGTTTTGCGCTCGCTGCACGCGTTCCAGCTCGTATTCAAAGATCAAAAACTCTTTACTCTAAGCGAATACGCAAGATTCATGGGTTTGGAGCAGTCAAACAAGCCCCAAACGAATGCAAAGTCGCTTTTTTACAAAATCGACCGATTCAGTTTTGCGCTCGCTGTATGCGTTCGAGCTCGTGTTGTTAGATCAACAACTCTTCATTCTATGCAAATATGCAAGATTCGAGCGTTTGGAGCAGCCAAACGAGCCCCAAACGAATGCAAAGTCGCTTTAAAACGAAATAGACCGATTCAGTTTTGCGCTCGCTGCAGGCGTTCCAGCTCGTATTGGAAGATCAAAAACTCTTTATTCTATGCAAATAAGCAAGATTCATGCGTCTGGAGCAGCCAAACAAGCCCTAAACGAATGCAAAGTCGCTTTATAACGAAATTGAACGATTGAGTTTTGCGCTCGCTGTACGCGTTCCAGCTCGTGTCACTAGATCAAGACTCTTCATTTTATGTAAATACGCAAGATTCGAGCGTTTGGACTAGCCAAACAGGCCCCAAACGAATGCAAAGTCGCTTTATAACGAAATCGACCGATTCAGTTTTGCGCTCGCTGCAGGTGTCCCAGCTCGTATTAAAAGATCAGAAACTCTTCATTCTATGCAAATACGCAAGATTCATGCGTTTGGAGCAGCCAAACAAGCCCTAAACGAATGCAAAGTCACTTTATAACGAAATTGAACGATTGCGTTTGGCGCTCACTGTAGGCGTTCCAGCTCGTCTTGTTAGATCAAAAACTTTTCATTTTCTGCAAATACGCAAGATTCATGTTATTCAAGTCGCGAAACGAGCCCCAAACGAATGCAAAGTCGCTTCATAACGAAATTAAACGATTGAGTTTTGCGCTCGCTGCATTCGTTCCGGCTCGTGTTATTAGATCAAAAACTCTTCATTCTATGCAAATACGCAAGATTCATGCGTTTGGAGCAGAAAAACAAGCCCCAAACGAATTCAAAGTTGCATTATAACGAAATCGACCGATTGAGTTTTGCGCTCGCTTTAGGCGTTCCAGCTCGTCTCATTTAGATCAAAAACTTTTTATTCTTTGCAAACACGCAAGATTCATGCGTTTGGAGCAGCCAAACAAGCCCCAAACGAATGCAAAGTCGCTTTATAACGAAATCGACCGAGTGAGTTTTGCGCTCGCTTTAGGCGTTCCAGCTCGTCTCATTTAGATCAAAAACTTTTCATTATTTGCAAACACGCAAGATTCATGCGTTTGGAGCGGCCAAACAAGCCCCAAACGAATGCAGAGTCGCTTTACAACGAAATGGAACGATTAAGTTTTGCGCTCGCTGTATGCGTTCCAGCTCGTGTTGTTAGACCAAAAACTCTTCATTCTATGCAAATACGCAAGATTCGAGCGTTTGGAGCAGCCAAACAAGCCCCAAACGAATGCAAAGTCGCTTTATAACGAAATCGACCGATTGAGTTTTGCGCTCGCTTTAGAAGTTCCAGCTCGTCTCATTTAGATCAAGAACTTTTCATTCTTTGCAAACACGCAAGATTCATGCGTTTGGAGCAGCCAAACAAGCCCCAAACGAATGCAAAGTCGCTTTATAACGAAATCAACCGATTGAGTTTTGCGCTCGCTAAAGACGTTCCAGCTTGTATTAAAAGATCAAAAACTCCTTATTCTATGCAAATACGCAAGATTCATTCGTTTCAA
The DNA here is from genome assembly GCA_933228735.2 of Amblyteles armatorius. Lineage (NCBI taxonomy): Eukaryota > Metazoa > Arthropoda > Insecta > Hymenoptera > Ichneumonidae > Amblyteles > Amblyteles armatorius. The sequence goes on along the minus strand of OW121694.1, from coordinate 3,159,751 downwards.
GCAGCCAAACAAGCCCCAAACAAATGCGAAGTCGCTTTGTAACGAAATTGAACGATTGAGTTTTGCGCTCGCTGAACGCGTTTCAGCTCGTGTTATTAGATCAAAAACTCTTCATTCTATGCAAACACGCAAGATTCATGCGTTTGGAGCAGCCAAACAAGCCCCAAACGAATGCAAAGTTGCATTATAACGAAATCGACCGATTGAGTGATGCGCTCGCTGCAGGCGTTCCAGCTCGTATTCAAAGATCAAAAACTCTTTATTCTATGCAAATACGCAAGATTCATGCGTTTCGAGCAGCCAAACAAGCCCCAAACGAATGCAAAGTTGCATCATAACGAAATCGACCGATTGAGTTTTGCGCTCGCTTTAGGCGTTCCAGCTCGTCTCATTTAGATCAAAAACTCTTCATTCTATGCAAATACGCAAGATTCGAGGGTTTGGAGCAGTCAAACAAGCCCCAAACGAATGCAAAGTCGCTTTTTTACAAAATCGACCGATTCAGTTTTGCGGTCGCTGCATTCGTTCCAGCTCGTGTTACTAGATTAAAAACTCTTTATTAAATGCAAATACGCAAGATGAATGCGTTTGGAGCAGCTATACATGCCCTAAACGAGTGCAAAGTCGCTTTTTTACATAATCGACCGATTCAGTTTTGCGCTCGCTGCATTCGTTCCAGCTCGTGTTATTAGATCAAAAACTCTCCATCCTATGCAAATACGCTAAATTCATGCGTTTCAAGCAGCCAAACATGCCCCAAACGAATGCAAAGTCGCTTTATAACGAAATTGAACGATTGAGTTTTGCGCTCGCTGTACGCGTTCCAGCTGGTGTCATTAGATCAAAAACTCTTCATTCTCTGCAAATACGCAAGATTCGAGCGTTTAGAGCAGCCAAACAAGCCCCAAACGAGCGCAAAGTCGCTTCATAACGAAATCGACCGATTGAGTTTTGCGCTCGCTTTAGGCGTTCCAGCTCGTCTCATTTAGATAAAAAACTTTTCATTCTTTGCAAACACGCAAGATTCATGCGTTTGGAGCAGCCAAACAAGCCCCAAACGAATGCAAAGTCGCTTTATAACGAAATCAACCGATTGAGTTTTGCGCTCGCTGAAGACGTTCGAGCTTGTATTAAAAGATCAAAAACTCCTTATTCTATGCAAATACGCAAGATTCATTCGTTTCGAGCAGCCAAACAAGCCCCAAACAAATGCGAAGTCGCTTTATAACGAAATTGAACGATTGAGTTTTGCGCTCGCTGAACGCGTTCCAGCTCGTGTTATTAGATCAAAAACTCTTCATTCTATGCAAATACGCTATATTCATGCGTTTGGAGCAGCCAAACAAGCCCCAAACGAATGCAAAGTTGCATTATAACGAAATCGACCGATTGAGTTTTGCGCTCGCTTTAGGCGTTCCAGCTCGTCTCATTTAGATCAAAAACTTTTCATTCTTTGCAAACACGCAAGATCCATGCGTTTGGAGCAGCCAAACAAGCCCCAAACGAACCCAAAGTCGCTTTGTAACGAAATGGAACGATTAAGTTTTGCGCTCGCTGTATGCGTTCCAGCTCGTGTTGTTAGATCGAAAACTCTTCATTCTATGCAAATATGCAAGATTCGAGCGTTTGGAGCAGCCAAACAAGCCCCAAACGAAGGCAAAGTCGCTTTATAACGAAATCGACCGATTCAGTTTTGCGCTCGCTGCAGGCGTTCCAGCTCGTATTGAAAGATCAAATACTTTTTATTCTATGCAAATAAGCAAGATTCATGCGTCTGGAGCAGCCAAACAAGCCCCAAACAAATGCGAAGTCGCTTTATAACGAAATTGAACGATTGAGTTTTGCGCTCGCTGAACGCGTTTCAGCTCGTGTTATTAGATCAAAAACTCTTCATTATATGCAAACACGCAAGATTCATGCGTTTGGAGCAGCCAAACAAGCCCCAAACGAATGCAAAGTCGCTTTATAACGAAATCAACCGATTGAGTTTTGCGCTCGCTAAAGACGTTCCAGCTTGTATTAAAAGATCAAAAACTCCTTATTCTATGCAAATACGCAAGATTCATTCGTTTCAAGCAGCCAAACAAGCCCCAAACAAATGCGAAGTCGCTTTGTAACGAAATTGAACGATTGAGTTTTGCGCTCGCTGAACGCGTTCCAGCTCGTGTTATTAGATCAAAAACTCTTTATTCTATGCAAATACGCAAGATTCATGCGTTTGGAGCAGCCAAACAAGCCCCAAACGAATGCAAAGTTGCATTATAACGAAATCGACCGATTGAGTTTTGCGCTCGCGTTAGGCGTTCCAGCTCGTCTCATTTAGATCAAAAACTTTTTATTCTCTGCAAACACGCAAGATTCATGCGTTTGGAGCAGCCAAACAAGCCCCAAACGAATGCAAAGTCGCTTTATAACGAAATGGAACGATTAAGTTTTGCGCTCGCTGCATTCGTTCCAGCTCGTGTTATTAGATCAAAAACTCTCCATTCTATGCAGATACGCAAGATTCATGCGTTTCGAGCAGCCAAACAAGCCCCAAACGAATGCAAAGTCGCTTTATAACGAAATCAACCGATTGAGTTTTGCGCTCGCTGAAGACGTTCCAGCTTGTATTAAAAGATCAAAAACTCCTTATTCTATGCAAATACGCAAGATTCATTCGTTTCGAGCAGCCAAACAAGCCCCAAACGAATGCGAAGTCGCTTTATAACGAAATTAAACGATTGAGTTTTGCGCTCGCTGTACGCATTCCAGCTCGTGTTATTAGATCAAAAACTCTTTATTCTATGCAAATACGCAAGATTCATGCGTTTGGAGCAGCCAAACAAGCCCCAAACGAATGCAAAGTTGCATTATAACGAAATCGACCGATTGAGTTTTGCGCTCGCTGTACGCGTTCCAGCTCTTGTCATTAGATGAAAAACTCTTCATTCTTTGTGAATACGCAAGATTCGAGCGTTTTGAGCAGCCAAACAAGCCCCAAACGAATGCAAAGTCGCTTTTTTACATAATCGACCGATTCATTTTTGCGCTCGCTGCATTCGTTCCAGCTCGTGTTATTAGATTAAAAACTCTTTATTCTATGCAAATACGCTAAATACATGCGTTTCAAGCAGCCAAACATGCCCCAAATGAATGCAAAAATGCATTATAACGAAATCGACCGATTGAGTTTTGCGCTCGCGTTGGGCGTTCCAGCTCGTCTCATTTATATCAAAAACTTTTCATTCTTTGCAAACACGAAAGATTCATGCGTTTCGAGCAGCCAAACAAGCCCCAAACGAATGCGAATTCGCTTTATAACGAAATTGAACGATTGAGTTTTGCGCTCGCTGTATGCGTTCCAGCACGTGTTGTTAGATCAAAAACTTTTCATTTTTTGCAAATACGCAAGATTCATGTAATTCAAGTCGCCAAACAAGCCCCAAGCGAATGCAAAGTCGCTTCATAACGAATTTAAACGATTGAGTTTTGCGCTCGCTGCATTCGTTCCGGCTCGTGTTATTAGATCAAAAACTCTTTATCCTATGCAAATACGCAAGATTCATGCGTTTCGAGCAGCTAGACAAGCCCCAAAGCAAAGTCGCTTTATAACGAAATCAACCGATTGAGTTTTGCGCTCGCTGTAGACGTTCCAGCTCGTGTTATTAGATCAAAAACTCTTTATTCTATGCAAGTACGCAAGATTCATGCGTTTGGAGCAGTCAAACAAGCCCCAAACGAATGCAAAGTTGCATTATAACGAAATCGACCGATTGAGTCTTGCGCTCGCGTTAGGCGTTCCAGCTCGTCTCATTTAGATCAAAAACTTTTCATTCTTTGCAAACACGCAAGATTCATGCGTTTGGAGCAGCCAAACAAGCCCCGAACGAATGCAAAGTCGCTTTATAACGAAATCGACCGATTGAGTTTCGCGCTCGCTGCAGGCGTTCCAGCTCGTATTAAAAGATCAAAAACTCTTTATTCTATGCAAATACGCAAGATTCATGCGTTTCGAGCAGCCAAACAAGCCCCAAACGAATGCAAAGTTGCATTATAACGAAATCAACCGATTGAGTTTTGCGCTCGCTGTACGCGTTCCAGCTCGTGTTAGTAGATCAAAAACTCTTCATTCTATGCAAATACGCAAGATTCATGCGTTTGGAGCAGCCGAACAAGCCCCAAACGAACGCAAAGTCGCATTATAACGAAATTGAACGATTGAGTTTTGCGCTCGCATAAGGCGTTCCAACTCGTCTTATTAGATCAAAAACTTTTCATTCTTTGCAAACACGCAAGATTCATGCGTTCCGAGCAGCCAAACAAGCCCCAAACGAATGCAAAGTTGCATTATAACGAAATCGACCGATTGAGTGATGCGCTCGCTGCACGCGTTACAGCTCGTATTCAAAGATCAAGAACTCTTTATTCTAAGCAAATACGCAAGATTCGAGCGTTTTGAGCAGCCAAACAAGCCCCAAACGAATGCAAATTCGCTTTTTTACATAATCGACCGATTCAGTTTTGCGCTCGCTGCAGGCGTTCCAGCTCGTATTAAAAGATCAAAAACTCTTTATTCTATGCAAATACGCAAGATTCATGCGTTTCGAGCAGCCAAACAAGCCCCAAACGAATGCAAAGTTGCATTATAACGAAATCAACCGATTGAGTTTTGCACTCGCTGTACGCGTTCCAGCTCGTGTTGGTAGATCAAAAACTCTTCATCCTATGCAAATACGCAAGATTCATGCGTTTGGAGCAGCCGAACAAGCCCCAAACGAACGCAAAGTCGCTTTATAACGAAATTGAACGATTGAGTTTTGCGCTAGCTACACGCTTTCCAGCTCGTGTCATTAGATCAAAAACTCTTCATTCTCTGCAAATACGCAAGATTCGAGCGTTTAGAGCAGCCAAACAAGCCCCAAACGAATGCAATGTCGCTTTATAACGAGATCGACCGATTCAGTTTTGCGCTCGCTGCAGGCGTTCCAGCTCGTATTAAAAGATCAAAAACTCTCCATCCTATGCAAATACGCAAGATTCATGCGTTTGGAGCAGCCAAACAAGCCCCAAACGAATGCAAAGTCACTTTATAACGAAATTAAACGACCGAGTTTCGCGCTCACTGTAGGCGTTCCAGCTCGTCTTATTAGATCAAAAACTTTTCATTTTTTGCAAATACGCACGATTCATGTAATTCAAGTCGCCAAACAAGCCCCAAACGAATGCAAAGTCGCTTCATAACGAAATTAAACGATTGAGTTTTGCGCTCGCTGCATTCGTTCCGGCCTGTGTTGTTAGATCAAAAACTCTTCATTCTATGCAAGTACGCAAGATTCATGCGTTTCGAGCAGCTAGACAAGCCCCAAACGAATGCAAAGTCGCTTTATAACGAAATTGAACGATTGCGTTTTGTGCTCACTGTAGGCGTTCCAGCTCGTGTTATTAGATCAAAAACTCTTTATTCTATGCAAGTACGCAAGATTCATGCGTTTGGAGCAGCCAAAGAAGCCCCAAACGAACGCAAAGGCGCATTATAACGAAATTGAACGATTGAGTTTTGCGCTCGCATTAGGCGTTCCAACTCGTCTTATTAGATCAAAAACTTTTCATTCTTTGCAAACACGCAAGATTCATGTGTTCCGAGCAGCCAAACAAGCCCCAAACGAATGCAAAGTTGCATTATAACGAAATTGACCGATTGAGTGTTGCGCTTGCTGCACGCGTTCCAGCTCGTATTCAAAGATCAAGAACTCTTCATTCTAAGCAAATACGCAAGATTCATGAGTTTGGAGCAGCCAAAAAAGCTCCAAACGAATGCAAAGTCGCTTTTTTACAAAATCGACCGATTCAGTTTTGCGCTCACAGCATTCGTTTTAGCTGGTGTTAATAGATCAAAAACTCTTTATTCTATGCAAATACGCAAGATTCATGCGCTTATAGCAGCCAAACAAGCCCCAAACGAATGCAAAGTCACTTTATAACGAAATTAAACGATTGAGTTTCGCGCTCACTGTAGGCGTTCCAGCTCGTCTTATTAGATCAAAAACTTTTCATTTTTTGCAAATACGCACGATTCATGTAATTCAAGTCGCCAAACAAGCCCCAAACGAATGCAAAGTCGCTTCATAACGAAATTAAACGATTGAGTTTTGCGCTCGCTGCATTCGTTCCGGCCTGTGTTGTTAGATCAAAAACTCTTCATTCTATGCAAGTACGCAAGATTCATGCGTTTCGAGCAGCTAGACAAGCCCCAAACGAATGCAAAGTCGCTTTATAACGAAATTGAACGATTGCGTTTTGTGCTCACTGTAGGCGTTCCAGCTCGTGTTATTAGATCAAAAACTCTTTATTCTATGCAAGTACGCAAGATTCATGCGTTTGGAGCAGCCAAAGAAGCCCCAAACGAACGCAAAGGCGCATTATAACGAAATTGAACGATTGAGTTTTGCGCTCGCATTACGCGTTGCAACTCGTCTTATTAGATCAAAAACTTTTCATTCTTTGCAAACACGCAAGATTCATGTGTTCCGAGCAGCCAAACAAGCCCCAAACGAATGCAAAGTTGCATTATAACGAAATCGACCGATTGAGTGTTGCGCTTGCTGCACGCGTTCCAGCTCGTATTCAAAGATCAAGAACTCTTCATTCTAAGCAAATACGCAAGATTCATGAGTTTGGAGCAGCCAAAAAAGCTCCAAACGAATGCAAAGTCGCTTTTTTACAAAATCGACCGATTCAGTTTTGCGCTCACAGCATTCGTTTTAGCTGGTGTTAATAGATCAAAAACTCTTTATTCTATGCAAATACGCAAGATTCATGCGCTTATAGCAGCCAAACAAGCCCCAAACGAATGCAAAGTCGCTTTATAACGAAATTGAACGATTGCGTTTTGCGCTCGGTGTAGGCATTCGAGCTCGTGTTATTAGATCAAAAACTCTTTATTCTATGCAAATATGCAAGATTCATGCGTTTGGAGCCAAACAAGCCCCAAACGAACGCAAAGTCGCTTTGTAACGAAATGGAACGATTAAGTTTTGCGCTCGCTAAATGCGTTGCAGCTCGTGTTGTTAGATCAAAAACTCTTCATTCTATGCAAATATGCAAGATTCGAGCGTTTGGAGCAGCCAAACAAGCCCAAAACGAATGCAAAGTCGCTTTATAACGAAATCGACCGATTCAGTTTTGCGCTCGCTGCAGGCGTTCCAGCTCGTGTTATTAGATCAAAAACTCTTTATTATATGCAAATACACAAGATGAATGCGTTTGGAGCAGCCATACATAACCTAAACGAGTGCGAAGTCGCTTTTTTACATTATCGACCGATTCAGTTTTGCGCTCGCTGCATTCGTTCCAGCTCGTGTTATTAGATCAAAAACTCTTCACTCTATGCAAATACGCTGAATTCATGCGTTTCAAGCAGCCAAACATGCCCCAAACGAATGCGAAGTCGCTTTATAACAAAATTGAACGATTGAGTTTTGCGCTCGCTGTACGCGTTCCAGCTGGTGTCATTAGACCAAAAACTCTTCATTCTCTGCAAATACGCAAGATTCGAGCGTTTAGAGCAGCCAAACAAGCCCCAAACGAATGCAAAGTCGCTTTATAACGAAATCGACCGATTCAGTTTTGCGCACGCTGCAGGCGTTCCAGCTCGTATTAAAAGATCAAAAACTCTCCATCCTATGCAAATACGCAAGATTCATGCGTTTGGAGCAGCCAAACAAGCCCCAAACGAATGCAAAGTCACTTTATAACGAAATTGAACGATTGAGTTTTGCGCTCACTTCCAGCTCGTCTTATTAGATAAAAAACTTTTCATTTTTCGCAAATACGCAAGATTCATGTAATTCAAGTCACCAAACAAGCCCCAAACGAATGCAAAGTCGCTTCATAACGAAATTAAACGATTGAGTTTTGCGCTCGCTGCATTCGTTCCGGCTCGTGTTATTAGATCAAAAACTCTTCATTCTATGCAAATACGCAAGATTCATGCGCTTATAGCAGCCAAACAAGCCCCAAACGAATGCAAAGTCGCTTTATAACGAAATCAACCGATTGAGTTTTGCGCTCGCTGAAGACGTTCCAGCTTGTATTACAAGATCAAAAACTCCTTATTCTATGCAAATACACAAGATTCATGCGTTTGGAGCAGAAAAACAAGCCCCAAACGAACGCAAAGTCGCATTTTAACGAAATTGAACGATTGAGTTTTGCGTTCGCATAAGGCGTTCCAACTCTTCTTATTAGATCAAAAACTTTTCATTCTTTGCAAACACGCAAGATTCATGCGTTCCGAGCAGCCAAACAAGCCCCAAACGAATGCAAAGTTGCATTATAACGAAATCGACCGATTGAGTTTCGCGTTCGATGCAGGCGTTCCAGCTCGTATTGAAAGATCAAAAACTCCTTATTCTACGCAAATACGCAAGATTCATGCGTTTCGAGCAGCCAAACAAGCCCCAAACGAATGCAAAGTTGCAGTATAACGAAATCAACCGATTGAGTTTTGCGCTCGGTGTACGCGTTCCAGCTCGTGTTATCAGATCAAAAACTCTTTATTCTATGCAAATACGCAAGATTCATGCGTTTGGAGCAGCCAAACAAGCCCCAAACGAACGCAAGGTCGCATTATAACGAAATTGAACGATTGAGTTTTGCGTTCGCATAAGGCGTTCCAACTCTTCTTATTAGATCAAAAACTTTTCATTCTTTGCAAACACGCAAGATTCATGCGTTCCGAGCAGCCAAACAAGCCCCAAACGACTGCAAAGTTGCATTATAACGAAATCGACCGATTGAGTGATGCGCTCGCTGCACGTGTTCCAGCTCGTATTCAAAGATCAAAAACTCTTTATTCTAAGCAAATACGCAAGATTCATGGGTTTGGAGCAGCCAAACAAGCCCCAAACGAATGCAAAGTCTCTTTTTTACAAAATTGACCGATTCAGTTTTGCGCTCGCTGCATTCGTTCCAGCTCGTGTTATTAGATCAAAAACTCTTTATTCTATACAAATACGCTAAATTCATGCGTTTCAAGCAGCCAAACATGCTTCAAACGAATGCGAAGTCGCTTTATAACGAAATTGAACGATTGAGTTTTGCGCTCGCTGAACGCGTTCCAGCTCGTGTCATTAGATCAAAAACTCTTCATTCTCTGCAAATACGCAAGATTCGAGCGTTTAGAGCAGCCAAACAAGCCCCAAACAAATGCAAAGTCGCTTTATAATGAAATCGACCGATTAAGTTTTGCGCTCGCTGCAGGCGTTCCAGCTCGTATTAAAAGATCAAGAACTCTCCATCCTATGCAAATACGCGAGATTCATGTGTTTGGAGCAGCCAAACAAGCACCAAACGAATGCAAAGTTACATTGTAACGAAATCGGACGATTGAGTTTTGCGCTCGCTTTAGGCGTTCCAGCTCGTCTCATTTAGATCACAAACTTTTCATTCTTTGCAAACACCTAATAATCATGCGTTTCGAGCAGCCAAACAAGCCCCAAACGAATGCAAAGTCGCTGTATAACGAAATTGAACGATTGCGTTTTGCGCTCACTGTAGGCGTTCGAGCACGTGTTATTAGATCAAAAACTCTTTATTCTATGCAAATACGCAAGATTCATGAGTTTGGAGCCAAACAAGCCCCAAACAAACGCAAAGTCGCTTTGTAACGAAATGGAACGATTAAGTTTTGCGCTCGCTAAATGCGTTCCAGCTCGCGTTGTTAGATCAAAAACTCTTTATTCTATGCAAATATGCAAGATTCGAGCGTTTGGAGCAGCCATACATGCCCTAAACGAGTGCAAAGTCGCTTTTTTACATAATCGACCGATTCAGTTTTGCGCTCGCTGCATTCGTTCCAGCTCGTGTTATTAGATCAAAAACTCTTCATTCTATGCAAATACGCTAAATTCATGCGTTTCAAGCAGCCAAACATGCCCCAAACGAATGCGAAGTCGCTTTATAACAAAATTGAACGATTGAGTTTTGCGCTCGCTGTACGCGTTCCAGCTGGTGTCATTAGATCAAAAACTCTTCATTCTCTGCAAATACGCAAGATTCGAGCGTTTAGGGCAGCCAAACAAGCCCCAAACGAATGCAAAGTCGCGTTATAACGAAATCGACCGATTCAGTTTTGCGCTCGCTGCAGGCGTTCCAGCTCGTATTAAAAGATCAAAAACTCTCCATCCTATGCAAATACGCAAGATTCATGCGTTTGAAGCAGCCAAACAAGCCCCAAACGAATGCAAAGTCACTTTATAACGAAATTGAACGATTGAGTTTTGCGCTCACTGTAGGCCTTCCAGCTGCACTTATTAGATCAAAAACTCGTCATTCTATGCAAATACGCAAGATTCATGCGTTTGGAGCAGCCAAACAAGCCGTAAACGAATGCAAAGTCGCTTTATAACAAAATCGACCGATTCAGTTTTGCGCTCGCTGCATTCGTTCCAGCTCGTGTTATTAGATCAAAAACTCTTCATTCTATGCAAATACGCTAAATTCATGCGTTTTAAGCAGCCAAACATGCCCCAAACGAATGCGAAGTCGCTTTATAACGAAATTAAACGATTGAGTTTTGCGCTAGCTGCACGCGTTCCAGCTCGTGTCATTAGATCAAAAACTCTTCATTCTCTGCAAATACGCAAGATTCGAGCGTTTAGAGCAGCCAAACAAGCCCCAAACGAATGCAAAGTCGCTTTATAACGAAATCGACCGATTCAGTTTTGCGCTCGCTGCAGGCGTTCCAGCTCGTATTAAAAGATCAAAAACTCTCCATCCTATGCAAATACGCAAGATTCATGCGTTTGGAGCAGCCAAACAAGCCCCAAACGAATGCAAAGTCACTTTATAACGAAATTGAACGATTGAGTTTCGCGCTCACTGTAGGCGTTCCAGCTCGTGTTATTAGATCAAAAACTCTTCATTCTATGCAATTACGCTAGATTCATGCGTTTGGAGCAGCCAAACAAGCACCAAACGAATGCAAAGTTGCATTGTAACGAGATCGACCGATTGAGTTTTGCGCTCGCTTTAGGCGTTCCAGCTCGTCTCATTTAGATAAAAAACTTTTCATTCTTTGCAAACACGCAAGGTTCATGCGTTTCGAGCAGCCAAACAAGCCCCAAACGAATGCAAAATCACGTTATAACGAAATTGAACGATTGCGTTTTGCGCTCACTGTAGGCGTTCCAGCTCGTGTTATTAGATCAAAAACTCTTTATTCTATGCAAATACGCAAGATTCATGCGTTTGGAGCAGCTAAACAAGCCCCAAACGAATGCAAAGTTGCATTATAACGAAATCCACCGATTGAGTTTTGCGCTCGCGTTAGGCGTTCCAGCTCGTCTCATTTAGATCAAAAACTTTTCATTCTTTGCAAACACGCAAGATTCATGCGTTTGGAGCAGCCAAACAAGCCCCAAACGAATGCAAAGTTGCATTATAACGAAATCGACCGATTGAGTTTTGCGCTCGCTTTAGGAGTTCCAGCTCGCCTCATTTAGATCAAAAACTTTTCATTTTTTGCAAACACGCAGGATTCATGCGTTTGGAGCGGCCAAACAAGCCCCAAACGAATGCAGAGTCGCTTCATAACGAAATGGAACGATTAAGTTTTGCGCTCGCTGTATGCGTTCCAGCTCGTGTCACTAGATCAAATACTCTTCATTCTATGCAATTACGCTAGATTCATGCGTTTGGAGCAGCCAAACAAGCACCGAACGGATGCAAAGTTGCATTGTAACGAAATCGACCGATTTAGTTTTGCGCTCGCTGCAGGCGTCCCAGCTCGTATTAAAAGATCAAATACTCTTCATTCTATGTAAATACGCGAGATTCGAGCGTTTGGACTAGCCAAACAAGCCCCAAACGAATGCAAAGTCGCTTTATAACGAAATCGACCGATTTAGTTTTGCGCTCGTTGCAGGCGTCCCAGCTCGTATTAAAAGATCAAAAACTCTTCATTCTATGCAAATACGCAAGATTCATGCGTTTGGAGCAGCCAAACAAGCCCCAAGCAAATGCAAAGTCACTTTATAACGAAATTGAACGATTGAGTTTCGCGCTCACTGTAGGCGTTCCAGCTCGTCTTATTAGATCAAAAACTTTTCGTTTCTTGCAAATACGCACGATTCATGTAATTCAAGTCGCCAAACAAGCCCCAAACGAATGCAAAGTCGCTTCATAACGAAATTAAACGATTGAGTTTTGCGCTCGCTGCATTCGTTCCGGCTCGTGTTATTAGATCAAAAACTCTTCATTCTATGCAAATACGCAAGATTCATGTGTTTCGAGCAGCTAGACAAGCCCCAAACGAATGCAAAGTCGCTTTATAACGAAATTGAACGATTGCGTTTTGCGCTCACTGTAGGCGTTCCAGCTCGTGTTATTAGATAAAAAAACTCTTTATTCTATGCAAGTACGCAAGATTCATGCGTTTCAAGCAGCCAAACATGCCCCAAACGAATGCGAAGTCGCTTTATAACAAAATTGAACGATTGAGTTTTGCGCTCGCTGTACGCGTTCCAGCTGGTGTCATTAGATCAAAAACTCTTCATTCTCTGCAAATACGCAAGATTCGAGCGTTTAGAGCAGCCAAACAAGCCCCAAACGAATGCAAAGTCGCTTTATAACGGAATCGACCGATTCAGTTTTGCGCTCGCTGCAGGCGTTCCAGCTCGTATTAAAAGATCAAAAACTCTCCATCCAATGCAACTACGCAAGATTCATGCGTTTGGAGCAGCCAAACAAGCCCCAAACGAATGCAAAGTCACTTTATAACGAAATTGAACGATTGAGTTTTGTGCTCACTGTAGGCCTTCCAGCTGCACTTATTAGATCAAAAACTCGTCATTCTATGCAAATACGCAAGATTCATGCGTTCGGAGCAGCCAAACAAGCCGTAAACGAATGCAAAGTCGCTTTATAACAAAGTCGACCGATTCAGTTTTGCGCTCGCTGCATTCGTTCCAGCTCGTGTTATTAGATCAAAAACTCTTCATTCTATGCAAATACGCTAAATTCATGCGTTTCAAGCAACCAAACATGCCCCAAACGAATGCGAAGTCGCTTTATAACGAAATTGAACGATTGAGTTTTGCGCTCTCTGTACGCGTTCCAGCTCGTGTCATTAGATCAAAAACTCTTCATTCTATGTAAATACGCAAGATTCGAGCGTTTTGAGCAGCGAAACAAGCCCCAAACGAATGCAAAGTCGCTGTTTTACATAATCGACCGATTCAGTTTTGCGCTCGCTGCATTCGTTCCAGCTCGTGTTATTAGATCAAAAACTCTTCATTCTATGCACATACGCTAAATTCATGCGTTTCAAGCAGCCAAACATGCCCCAAACGAATGCGAAGTCGCTTTATAACGAAATTGAACGATTGAGTTTTGCGCTAGCTACACGCTTTCTAGCTCGTGTCATTAGATCAAAAACTCTTCATTCTCTGCAAATACGAAGATTTGAGCGTTTAGAGCAGCCAAACAAGCCCCAAACGAATGCAAAGTCGCTTTATAACGAAATCGACCGATTCAGTTTTGCGCTCGCTGCAGGCGTTCCAGCTCGTATTAAAAGATCAAAAACTCTCCATCCTATGCAAATACGCAAGATTCATGCGTTTGGAGCAGCCAAACAAGCCCCAAACGAATGCAAAGTCACTTTATAACGGAATTGAACCATTGAGTTTCGCGCTCGCTGAAGACGTTCCAGCTTGTATTAAAAGATCAAAAACTCCTTATTCTATGCAAATACGCAAGATTCATTCGTTTCGAGCAGCAAAACAAGCCCCAAACGAATGCAAAGTCGCTTTATAACGAAATCGACCGATTGAGTTTCGCGCTCGCTGCAGGCGTTCCAGCTCGTATTGAAAGATCAAAAACTCTTTATTCTATGCAAATACGCAAGATTCATGCGTTTCGAGTAGAAAAACAAGCCCCAAACGAATGCAAAGTCACTTTATAACGAAATTGAACGATTGAGTTTTGGGCTCACTGTAGGCGTTCCAGCTGCACTCACTAGATCAAAAACTCTTTATTCTATGCAATTACGAAAGATTCATGCGTTTCGAGCAGCCAAACAAGCCCTAAACGAATGCAAAGTTGCTTTATAACGAAATCGACCGATTGAGTTTCGGGCTGGCTGCACGCGTTCCAGCTCGTATTCAAAGATCAAAAACTCTTTATTCTAAGCAAATTCGCAAGATTCATGCGTTTGGAGCAGCCAAACAAGCCCCAAACGAATGCAAAGTTGCATTGTAACGAAATCGACCGATTGAGTTTTGCGCTCGCTTTAGGCGTTCCAGCTCATCTCATTTAGATCAAAAACTTTTCATTCTTTGCAAACACGCAAGATTCATGCGTTTGGAGCAGAAAAACAAGCCCCAAACGAATGCAAAGTCACTTTATAACGAAATCGACGGATTCAGTTTTGCGCTCGCTGCACGCGTTCCAGCTCGTATTCAAAGATCAAAAACTCTTTACTCTAAGCGAATACGCAAGATTCATGGGTTTGGAGCAGTCAAACAAGCCCCAAACGAATGCAAAGTCGCTTTATAACGAAATCGACCGATTCAGTTTTGCGCTCGCTGTAGGCGTTCCAGCTCGTCTTATTAGATCAACAACTTTTCATTTTTTGCAAATACGCAAGATTCATGTAATTCAAGTCGCCAAACAAGCCCCAAACGAATGCAAAGTCGCTTCACAACGAAATTAAACGATTGAGTTTTGCGCTCGCTGCATTCGTTCCGGCTCGTGTTATTAGATCAAAAACTCTTCATTCTATGCAAATACGCAAGATTCATGCGTTTCGAGCAGCTAGACAAGCCCCAAACAAATGCAAAGTCGCTTTACAACGAAATCAACCGATTGAGTTTTGCGCTCGCTGAAGACGTTCCAGCTTGTATTAAAAGATCAAAAACTTCTTATTCTATGCAAATACGCAAGATTCATTCGTTTCGAGCAGCCAAACAAGCCCAAAACAAGCGCGGAGTCGCTTTATAACGAAATTGAACGATTGAGTTTTGCGCTCGCTGAACGCGTTCCAGCTCGTCTTATTAGATCAAAAACTTTTCATTCTTTGCAAACACGCAAGATTCATGCGTTCTGAGCAGCCAAACAAGCTCCAAACGAATGCAAAGTTGCATTATAACGAAATCGACCGATTGAGTGTTGCGCTTGCTGCACGCGTTTCAGCTCGTATTCAAAGATCAAGAACTCTTCATTCTAAGCAAATACGCAAGATTCATGGGTTTGGAGCAGCCAAACAAGCTCCAAACGAATGCAAAGTCGCTTTTTTACAAAATCAACCGATTTAGTTTTGCGCTCGCAGCATTCGTTCTAGCTTGTGTTAATAGATCAAAAACTCCTTATTCTATGCAAATACGCAAGATTCATGCGCTTATAGCAGAGAAACAAGCCCCAAACGAATGCAACGTCGCTTTATAACGAAATGGAACGATTAAGTTTTGCGCTCGCTGCATTCGTTCCAGCTCGTGTTATTAGATCAAAAACTCTCCATTCTATGCAGATACGCAAGATCCATGCGTTTCGAGCAGCCAAACAAGCCCCAAACGAATGCAAAGTCGCTTTATAACGAAATTAAACGATTGCGTTTTGCGCTCACTGTAGGCGTTCCAGCTCGTGTTATTAGATAAAAAACTCTTTATTCTATGCAAGTACGCAAGATTCATGCGTTTCAAGCAGCCAAACATGCCCCAAACGAATGCGAAGTCGCTTTATAACAAAATTGAACGATTGAGTTTTGCGCTCGCTGTACGCGTTCCAGCTGGTGTCATTAGATCAAAAACTCTTCATTCTCTGCAAATACGCAAGATTCGAGCGTTTAGAGCAGCCAAACAAGCCCCAAACGAATGCAAAGTCGCTTTATAACGGAATCGACCGATTCAGTTTTGCGCTCGCTGCAGGCGTTCCAGCTCGTATTAAAAGATCAAAAACTCTCCATCCAATGCAACTACGCAAGATTCATGCGTTTGGAGCAGCCAAACAAGCCCCAAACGAATGCAAAGTCACTTTATAACGAAATTGAACGATTGAGTTTTGTGCTCACTGTAGGCCTTCCAGCTGCACTTATTAGATCAAAAACTCGTCATTCTATGCGAATACGCAAGATTCATGCGTTCGGAGCAGCCAAACAAGCCGTAAACGAATGCAAAGTCGCTTTATAACAAAGTCGACCGATTCAGTTTTGCGCTCGCTGCATTCGTTCCAGCTCGTGTTATTAGATCAAAAACTCTTCATTCTATGCAAATACGCTAAATTCATGCGTTTCAAGCAACCAAACATGCCCCAAACGAATGCGAAGTCGCTTTATAACGAAATTGAACGATTGAGTTTTGCGCTCTCTGTACGCGTTCCAGCTCGTGTCATTAGATCAAAAACTCTTCATTCTATGCAAATACGCAAGATTCGAACGCTTTCGGCAGCCAAACAAGCCCCAAACGAATGCAAATTCGCTGTTTTACATAATCGACCGATTCAGTTTTGCGCTCGCTGCATTCGTTCCAGCTCGTGTTATTAGATCAAAAACTCTTCATTCTATGCACATACGCTAAATTCATGCGTTTCAAGCAGCCAAACATGCCCCAAACGAATGCGAAGTCGCTTTATAACGAAATTGAACGATTGAGTTTTGCGCTAGCTACACGCTTTCTAGCTCGTGTCATTAGATCAAAAACTCTTCATTCTCTGCAAATACGAAGATTCGAGCGTTTAGAGCAGCCAAACAAGCCCCAAACGAATGCAAAGTCGCTTTATAACGAAATCGACCGATTCAGTTTTGCGCTCGCTGCAGGCGTTCCAGCTCGTATTAAAAGATCAAAAACTCTCCATCCTATGCAAATACGCAAGATTCATGCGTTTGGAGCAGCCAAACAAGCCCCAAACGAATGCAAAGTCGCTTTTTTACAAAATCGACCGATTCAGTTTTGCGCTCGCTGCATTCGTTCCAGCTCGTGTTATTAGATCAAAAACTCTTCATTCTATGCAAATACGCAAAATTCATGCGTTTCGAGCAGCTAGACAAGCCCCAAACGAATGCACAGTCGCTTTATAACGAAATCAACCGATTGAGTTTTGCGCTCGCTGTAGACGTTCCAGCTCGTGTTATTAGATCAAAAACTCTTTATTCTATGCAATTACGCTAGATTCGTGCGTTTGGAGCAGCCAAACAAGCACCAAACGAATGCAAAGTTGCATTGTAACGAAATCGACCGATTGAGTTTTGCGCTCGCTTTAGGCGTTCCAGCTCATCTCATTTAGATCAAAAACTTTTCATTTTTTGCAAACACGCAAGATTCATGCGTTTCGAGCAGCCAAACAAGCCCCAAACGAATGCAATATCACTTTATAACGAAATTGAACGATTGCGTTTTGCGCTCACTGTAGGCATTCCGGCTCGTGTTATTAGATCAATAACTCTTTATTCTATGCAAATTCGCAAGATTCATGCGTTTGGAGCAGCCAAACAAGCCCCAAACGAATGCAAAGTTGCATTGTAACGAAATCGACCGATTGAGTTTTGCGCTCGCTTTAGGCGTTCCAGCTCATCTCATTTAGATCAAAAACTTTTCATTCTTTGCAAACACGCAAGATTCATGCGTTTGGAGCAGAAAAACAAGCCCCAAACGAATGCAAAGTCACTTTATAACGAAATCGACGGATTCAGTTTTGCGCTCGCTGCACGCGTTCCAGCTCGTATTCAAAGATCAAAAACTCTTTACTCTAAGCGAATACGCAAGATTCATGGGTTTGGAGCAGTCAAACAAGCCCCAAACGAATGCAAAGTCGCTTTATAACAAAATCGACCGATTCAGTTTTGCGCTCGCTGTAGGCGTTCCAGCTCGTCTTATTAGATCAACAACTTTTCATTTTTTGCAAATACGCAAGATTCATGTAATTCAAGTCGCCAAACAAGCCCCAAACGAATGCAAAGTCGCTTCACAACGAAATTAAACGATTGAGTTTTGCGCTCGCTGCATTCGTTCCGGCTCGTATTATTAGATCAAAAACTCTTCATTCTATGCAAATACGCAAGATTCATGCGTTTCGAGCAGCTAGACAAGCCCCAAACAACTGCAAAGTCGCTTTACAACGAAATCAACCGATTGAGTTTTGCGCTCGCTGAAGACGTTCCAGCTTGTATTAAAAGATCAAAAACTTCTTATTCTATGCAAATACGCAAGATTCATTCGTTTCGAGCAGCCAAACAAGCCCAAAACAAGCGCGAAGTCGCTTTATAACGAAATTGAACGATTGAGTTTTGCGCTCGCTGAACGCGTTCCAGCTCGTCTTATAAGATCAAAAACTTTTCATTCTTTGCAAACACGCAAGATTCATGCGTTCTGAGCAGCCAAACAAGCTCCAAACGAATGCAAAGTTGCATTATAACGAAATCGACCGATTGAGTGTTGCGCTTGCTGCACGCGTTTCAGCTCGTATTCAAAGATCAAGAACTCTTCATTCTAAGCAAATACGCAAGATTCATGGGTTTGGAGCAGCCAAACAAGCTCCAAACGAATGCAAAGTCGCTTTTTTACAAAATCGACCGATTTAGTTTTGCGCTCGCAGCATTCGTTCTAGCTTGTGTTAATAGATCAAAAACTCCTTATTCTATGCAAATACGCAAGATTCATGCGCTTATAGCAGAGAAACAAGCCCCAAACGAATGCAACGTCGCTTTATAACGAAATGGAACGATTAAGTTTTGCGCTCGCTGCATTCGTTCCAGCTCGTGTTATTAGATCAAAAACTCTCCATTCTATGCAGATACGCAAGATCCATGCGTTTCGAGCAGCCAAACAAGCCCCAAACGAATGCAAAGTCGCTTTATAACAAAATCAACCGATTGAGTTTTGCGCTCGCTGAAGACGTTCCAGCTTGTATTAAAAGATCAAAAACTCCTTATTCTATGCAAATACGCAAGATTCATTCGTTTCGAGCAGCCAAACAAGCCCCAAACGAATGCGAAGTCGCTTTATAACGAAATTAAACGATTGAGTTTTGCGCTCGCTGTACGCGTTCCAGCTCGTGTCATTAGATCAAAAACTCTTCATTCTCTGCAAATACGCAAGATTCGAGCGTTTAGAGCAGCCAAACAAGCCCCAAACGAATGCAAAGTCGCTTTATAACGAAATCGACCGATTGAGTTTCGCGCTCGCTGCAGGCGTTCCAGCTCGTACTGAAAGATCAAAAACTCTTTATTCTATGCAAATACGCAAGATTCATGCGTTTCGAGCAGCCAAACAAGCCCCAAACGAATGCAAAGTTGCATTATAACGAAATCGACCGATTGAGTTTTGCGCTCGCTGTACGCATTCCAGCTCGTGTTATTAGATCAAAAACTCTTCATTTTATGCAAATACGCAAGATTCATGCGTTTGGAGCAGCCAAACAAGCCCCAAACGAACGCAAAGTCGCATTATAACGAACTTGAACGATTGAGTTTTGCGCTCGCATTAGGCGTTCCAACTCGTCTTATTAGATCAAAAACTTTTCATTCTTTGCAAACACGCAAGATTCATGCGTTCTAAGCAGCCAAACAAGCCCCAAACGAATGCAAAGTTGCATTATAACGAAATCGACGGATTCAGTTTTGCGCTCGCTGCACGCGTTCCAGCTCGTATTCAAAGATCAAAAACTCTTTACTCTAAGCGAATACGCAAGATTCATGGGTTTGGAGCAGTCAAACAAGCCCCAAACGAATGCAAAGTCGCTTTATAACGAAATCGACCGATTCAGTTTTGCGCTCGCTGTAGGCGTTCCAGTTCGTCTTATTAGATCAACAACTTTTCATTTTTTGCAAATACGCAAGATTCATGTAATTCAAGTCGCCAAACAAGCCCCAAACGAATGCAAAGTCGCTTCACAACGAAATTAAACGATTGAGTTTTGCGCTCGCTGCATTCGTTCCGGCTCGTGTTATTAGATCAAAAACTCTTCATTCTATGCAAATACGCAAGATTCATGCGTTTCGAGCAGCTAGACAAGCCCCAAACAAATGCAAAGTCGCTTTACAACGAAATCAACCGATTGAGTTTTGTGCTCGCTGAAGACGTTCCAGCTTGTATTAAAAGATCAAAAACTTCTTATTCTATGCAAATACGCAAGATTCATTCGTTTCGAGCAGCCAAACAAGCCCAAAACAAGCGCGAAGTCGCTTTATAACGAAATTGAACGATTGAGTTTTGCGCTCGCTGAACGCGTTCCAGCTCGTGTTATTAGATCAAAAACTTTTCATTCTATGCGAATACGCAAGATTCATGCGTTTGGAGCAGCCAAACAAGCCCCAAACGAATGCAAAGTTGCATTATAACGAAATCGACCGATTGAGTTTTGCGCTCGCTTTAGGCGTTCCAGCTCGTCTCATTTAGATCAAAAACTTGTCATTCTTTGCAAACACGCAAGATTCATGCGTTTGGAGCAGCCAAACAAGCCCCAAACGAATGCAAAGTCGCTTCATAACGATATCGACCGATTCAGTTTTGCGCTCGCTGCAGGCGTTCCAGCTCGTATTGAAAGATCAAAAACTTCTCATTCTATGCAAATACGCAAGATTCATGCGTTTGGAGCAGCCAAACAAGCCCTAAACGAATGCAAAGTCACTTTATAACGAAATTGAACGATTGTGTTTCGCGCTCAATGTAGGCGTTCCAGCTCGTCTTATTAGATCAACAACTTTTTATTTTTTGCAAATACGCAAGATTCATGTAATTCAAGTCGCCAAACAAGCCCCAAACGAATGCAAAGTCGGTTTATAACGAAATTAAATGATTGAGTTTTGCGCTCGCTGCATTCGTTCCGGCTCGTGTCATTAGATCAAAAACTCTTCATTCTATGCAAATACGCAAAATTCATGCGTTTCGAGCAGCCAAACAAGCCCCAAACGAATGCAATATCACTTTATAACGAAATTGAACGATTGCGTTTTGCGCTCACTGTAGGCGTTCCGGCTCGTGTTATTAGATCAAAAACTCTTCATTCTATGCAAATACGCAAGATTCATGCGTTTGGAGCAGCCAAACAAGCTCCAAACGAATGCAAAGTTGCATTATAACGAAATCGACCGATTGAGTTTTGCGCTCGCTTTAGGCGTTCCAGCTCGTCTCATTTAGATCAAAAACTTTTCATTCTTTGCAAACACGCAAGATTCATGCGTTTGGAGCAGCCAAACAAGCCCCAAACGAATGCAAAGTCGCTTCATAACGATATCGACCGATTCAGTTTTGCGCTCGCTGCAGGCGTTCCAGCTCGTATTGAAAGATCAAAAACTTCTCATTCTATGCAAATACGCAAAATTCATGCGTTTCGAGCAGCCAAACAAGCCCCAAACGAATGCAATATCACTTTATAACGAAATTGAACGATTGCGTTTTGCGCTCACTGTAGGCGTTCCGGCTCGTGTTATTAGATCAAAAACTCTTTATTCTATGCAAATACGCAAGATTCATGCGTTTGGAGCAGCCAAACAAGCCCCAAACGAATGCAAAGTTGCATTATAACGAAATCGACCGATTGAGTTTTGCGCTCGCGTTAGGCGTTCCAGCTCGTCTCATTTAGATCAAAAACTTTTTATTCTTTGCAAACACGCAAGATTCATGCGTTTGGAGCAGCCAAACAAGCCCTAAACGAATGCAAAGTCGCTTTATAACGAAATGGAACGATTAAGTTTTGCGCTCGCTGCATTCGTTCCAGCTCGTGTTATTAGATCAAAAACTCTCCATTCTGAGCAGATACGCAAGATTCATGCGTTTCGAGCAGCCAAACAAGCCCCAAACGAATGCAAAGTCGCT
This sequence comes from Amblyteles armatorius, assembly GCA_933228735.2. Taxonomy (NCBI): domain Eukaryota; kingdom Metazoa; phylum Arthropoda; class Insecta; order Hymenoptera; family Ichneumonidae; genus Amblyteles; species Amblyteles armatorius. Next base: position 3,137,963 of record OW121694.1, on the reverse strand, counting down.
TTATAACGAAATCAACCGATTGAGTTTTGCGCTCGCTGAAGACGTTCCAGCTTGTATTAAAAGATCAAAAACTCCTTATTCTATGCAAATACGCAAGATTCATTCGTTTCGAGCAGCCAAACAAGCCCCAAACGAATGCGAAGTCGCTTTATAACGAAATTAAACGATTGAGTTTTGCGCTCGCTGTACGCGTTCCAGCTCGTGTTATTAGATCAAAAACTCTTTATTCTATGCAAATACGCAAGATTCATGCGTTTGGAGCAGCCAAACGAGCCCCAAACGAATGCAAAGTTGCATTATAACGAAATCGACCGATTGAGTTTTGCGCTCGCGTTAGGCGTTCCAGCTCGTCTCATTTAGATCAAAAACTTTTCATTCTATGCAGATACGCAAGATTCATGCGTTTCGAGCAGCCAAACAAGCCCGAAACGAATGCAAAGTCGCTTTATAACGAAATCAACCGATTGAGTTTTGCGCTTGCTGAAGACGTTTTAGCTTGTATTAAAAGATCAAAAACTCCTTATTCTATGCAAATACGCAAGATTCATTCGTTTCGAGCAGCAAAACAAGCCCCAAACGAATGCAAAGTCGCTTTATAACGAAATCGACCGATTGAGTTTCGCGCTCGCTGCAGGCGTTCCAGCTCATCTCATTTAGATCAAAAACTTTTCATTTTTTGCAAACACGCAAGATTCATGCGTTTCGAGCAGCCAAACAAGCCCCAAACGAATGCAATATCACTTTATAACGAAATTGAACGATTGCGTTTTGCGCTCACTGTAGGCGTTCCGGCTCGTGTTATTAGATCAAAAACTCTTTATTCTATGCAAATTCGCAAGATTCATGCGTTTGGAGCAGCCAAACAAGCCCCAAACGAATGCAAAGTTGCATTATAACGAAATCGACCGATTGAGTTTAGCGCTCGCGTTAGGCGTTCCAGCTCGTCTCATTTAGATAAAAAACTTTTCATTCTTTGCAAACACGCAAGATTCATGCGTTTGGAGCAGCCAAACAAGCCCCAAACAAATGCACAGTCGCTTTATAACGAAATTGAACGATTGAGTTTTGCGCTCGCTGAACGCGTTCCAGCTCGTGTTATTAAATCAAAAACTCTTCATTCTATGCAAATACGCAAGATTCATGCGTTTGGAGCAGAAAAACAAGCCCCAAACGAATGCAAAGTTGCATTGTAACGAAATCGACCGATTGAGTTTTGCGCTCGCTTTAGGCGTTCCAGCTCGTCTCATTTAGATCAAAAACTTTTCATTCTTTGCAAACACGCAAGATTCATGCGTTTGGAGCAGCCAAACAAGCCCCAAACGAATGCAAAGTCGCTTTATAACGAAATCGACCGAGTGAGTTTTGCGCTCGCTTTAGGCGTTCCAGCTCGTCTTGTTAGATCAAAAACTTTTCATTTTCTGCAAATACGCAAGATTCATGTTATTCAAGTCGCGAAACGAGACCCAAACGAATGCAAAGTCGCTTCATAACGAAATTAAACGATTGAGTTTTGCGCTCGCTGCATTCGTTCCGGCTCGTGTTATTAGATCAAAAACTCTTCATTCTATGCAAATACGCAAGATTCATGCGTTTGGAGCAGAAAAACAAGCCCCAAACGAATGCAAAGTTGCATTGTAACGAAATCGACCGATTGAGTTTTGGACTCGCTTTAGGCGTTCCAGCTCGTCTCATTTAGATCAAAAACTTTTCATTCTTTGCAAACACGCAAGATTCATGCGTTTGGAGCAGCCAAACAAGCCCCAAACGAATGCGAAGTCGCTTTATAACGAAATTAAACGATTGAGTTTTGCGCTCGCTGTACGCGTTCCAGCTCGTGTTATTAGATCAAAAACTCTTCATTCTCTGCAAATACGCAAGATTCGAGCGTTTAGAGCAGCCAAACAAGCCCCAAACGAATGCAAAGTCGCTTTATAACGAAATCGATCGATTGAGTTTCGCGCTCGCTGCAGGCGTTCCAGCTCGTATTGAAAGATCAAAAACTCCTTATTCTATGCAAATACGCAAGATTCATTCGTTTCGAGCAGCCAAACAAGCCCCAAACGAATGCGAAGTCGCTTTATAACGAAATTAAACGATTGAGTTTTGCGCTCGCTGTACGCGTTCCAGCTCGTGTTATTAGATCAAAAACTCTTCATTCTCTGCAAATACGCAAGATTCGAGCGTTTAGAGCAGCCAAACAAGCCCCAAACGAATGCAAAGTCGCTTTATAACGAAATCGATCGATTGAGTTTCGCGCTCGCTGCAGGCGTTCCAGCTCGTATTGAAAGATCAAAAACTCCTTATTCTATGCAAATACGCAAGATTCATGCGTTTGGAGCAGAAAAACAAGCCCCAAACGAATGCAAAGTTGCATTGTAACGAAATCGACCGATTGAGTTTTGCGCTCGCTTTAGGCGTTCCAGCTCGTCTCATTTAGATCAAAAACTTTTCATTCTTTGCAAACACGCAAGATTCATGCGTTTGGAGCAGCCAAACAAGCCCCAAACGAATGCAAAGTCGCTTTATAACGAAATCGACCGAGTGAGTTTTGCGCTCGCTTTAGGCGTTCCAGCTCGTCTCATTTAGATCAAAAACTTTTCATTATTTGCAAACACGCAAGATTCATGCGTTTGGAGCGGCCAAACAAGCCCCAAACGAATGCAGAGTCGCTTTATAACGAAATGGAACGATTAAGTTTTGCGCTCGCTGTATGCGTTCCAGCTCGTGTTGTTAGACCAAAAACTCTTCATTCTATGCAAATACGCAAGATTCGAGCGTTTGGAGCAGCCAAACAAGCCCCAAACGAATGCAAAGTCGCTTTATAACGAAATCGACCGATTGAGTTTTGCGCTCGCTTTAGGAGTTCCAGCTCGTCTCATTTAGATTAAAAACTTTTCATTCTTTGCAAACACGCAAGATTCATGCGTTTGGAACAGCCAAACAAGCCCCAAACGAATGCAAAGTCGCTTTATAACGAAATCAACCGATTGAGTTTTGCGCTCGCTAAAGACGTTCCAGCTTGTATTAAAAGATCAAAAACTCCTTATTCTATGCAAATACGCAAGATTCATTCGTTTCAAGCAGCCAAACAAGCCCTAAACAAATGCGAAGTTGCTTTATAACGAAATTGAACGATTGAGTTTTGCGCTCGCTGAACGCGTTTCAGCTCGTGTTATTAGATCAAAAACTCTTTATTCTATGCAAACACGCAAGATTCATGCGTTTGGAGCAGCCAAACAAGCCCCAAACGAATGCAAAGTTGCATTATAACGAAATCGACCGATTGAGTTTTGCGCTCGCTTTAGGCGTTCCAGCTCGTCTCATTTAGATCAGAAACTTTTCATTCTTTGCAAACACGCAAGATTCATGCGTTTGGAGCAGCCAAACAAGCCCCAAACGAATGCAAAGTCGCTTTATAACGAAATCAACCGATTGAGTTTTGCACTCGCTAAAGACGTTCCAGCTTGTATTAAAAGATCAAAAACTCTTTATTCTATGCAAATACGCAAGATTCATTCGTTTCGAGCAGCAAAACAAGCCCCAAACGAATGCAAAGTCGCTTTATAACGAAATCGACCGATTGAGTTTCGCGCTCGCTGCAGGCGTTCCAGCTCATCTCATTTAGATCAAAAACTTTTCATTTTTTGCAAACACGCAAGATTCATGCGTTTCGAGCAGCCAAACAAGCCCCAAACGAATGCAATATCACTTTATAACGAAATTGAACGATTGCGTTTTGCGCTCACTGTAGGCGTTCCGGCTCGTGTTATTAGATCAAAAACTCTTTATTCTATGCAAATTCGCAAGATTCATGCGTTTGGAGCAGCCAAACAAGCCCCAAACGAATGCAAAGTTGCATTATAACGAAATCGACCGATTGAGTTTTGCGCACGCGTTAGGCGTTCCAGCTCGTCTCATTTAGATCAAAAACTTTTCATTCTTTGCAAACACGCAAGATTCATGCGTTTGGAGCAGCCAAACAAGCCCCAAACAAATGCACAGTCGCTTTATAACAAAATTGAACGATTGAGTTTTGCGCTCGCTGAACGCGTTCAAGCTCGTGTTATTAAATCAAAAACTCTTCATTCTATGCAAATACGCAAGATTCATGCGTTTGGAGCAGAAAAACAAGCCCCAAACGAATGCAAAGTCACTTTATAACGAAACCGACGGATTCAGTTTTGCGCTCGCTGCACGCGTTCCAGCTCGTATTCAAAGATCAAAAACTCTTTACTCTAAGCGAATACGCAAGATTCATGGGTTTGGAGCAGTCAAACAAGCCCCAAACGAATGCAAAGTCGCTTTTTTACAAAATCGACCGATTCAGTTTTGCGCTCGCTGTATGCGTTCGAGCTCGTGTTGTTAGATCAACAACTCTTCATTCTATGCAAATATGCAAGATTCGAGCGTTTGGAGCAGCCAAACGAGCCCCAAACGAATGCAAAGTCGCTTTAAAACGAAATAGACCGATTCAGTTTTGCGCTCGCTGCAGGCGTTCCAGCTCGTATTGGAAGATCAAAAACTCTTTATTCTATGCAAATAAGCAAGATTCATGCGTCTGGAGCAGCCAAACAAGCCCTAAACGAATGCAAAGTCGCTTTATAACGAAATTGAACGATTGAGTTTTGCGCTCGCTGTACGCGTTCCAGCTCGTGTCACTAGATCAAGACTCTTCATTTTATGTAAATACGCAAGATTCGAGCGTTTGGACTAGCCAAACAGGCCCCAAACGAATGCAAAGTCGCTTTATAACGAAATCGACCGATTCAGTTTTGCGCTCGCTGCAGGTGTCCCAGCTCGTATTAAAAGATCAGAAACTCTTCATTCTATGCAAATACGCAAGATTCATGCGTTTGGAGCAGCCAAACAAGCCCTAAACGAATGCAAAGTCACTTTATAACGAAATTGAACGATTGCGTTTGGCGCTCACTGTAGGCGTTCCAGCTCGTCTTGTTAGATCAAAAACTTTTCATTTTCTGCAAATACGCAAGATTCATGTTATTCAAGTCGCGAAACGAGCCCCAAACGAATGCAAAGTCGCTTCATAACGAAATTAAACGATTGAGTTTTGCGCTCGCTGCATTCGTTCCGGCTCGTGTTATTAGATCAAAAACTCTTCATTCTATGCAAATACGCAAGATTCATGCGTTTGGAGCAGAAAAACAAGCCCCAAACGAATTCAAAGTTGCATTATAACGAAATCGACCGATTGAGTTTTGCGCTCGCTTTAGGCGTTCCAGCTCGTCTCATTTAGATCAAAAACTTTTCATTCTTTGCAAACACGCAAGATTCATGCGTTTGGAGCAGCCAAACAAGCCCCAAACGAATGCAAAGTCGCTTTATAACGAAATCGACCGAGTGAGTTTTGCGCTCGCTTTAGGCGTTCCAGCTCGTCTCATTTAGATCAAAAACTTTTCATTATTTGCAAACACGCAAGATTCATGCGTTTGGAGCGGCCAAACAAGCCCCAAACGAATGCAGAGTCGCTTTACAACGAAATGGAACGATTAAGTTTTGCGCTCGCTGTATGCGTTCCAGCTCGTGTTGTTAGACCAAAAACTCTTCATTCTATGCAAATACGCAAGATTCGAGCGTTTGGAGCAGCCAAACAAGCCCCAAACGAATGCAAAGTCGCTTTATAACGAAATCGACCGATTGAGTTTTGCGCTCGCTTTAGAAGTTCCAGCTCGTCTCATTTAGATCAAGAACTTTTCATTCTTTGCAAACACGCAAGATTCATGCGTTTGGAGCAGCCAAACAAGCCCCAAACGAATGCAAAGTCGCTTTATAACGAAATCAACCGATTGAGTTTTGCGCTCGCTAAAGACGTTCCAGCTTGTATTAAAAGATCAAAAACTCCTTATTCTATGCAAATACGCAAGATTCATTCGTTTCAAGCAGCCAAACAAGCCCCAAACAAATGCGAAGTCGCTTTGTAACGAAATTGAACGATTGAGTTTTGCGCTCGCTGAACGCGTTTCAGCTCGTGTTATTAGATCAAAAACTCTTCATTCTATGCAAACACGCAAGATTCATGCGTTTGGAGCAGCCAAACAAGCCCCAAACGAATGCAAAGTTGCATTATAACGAAATCGACCGATTGAGTGATGCGCTCGCTGCAGGCGTTCCAGCTCGTATTCAAAGATCAAAAACTCTTTATTCTATGCAAATACGCAAGATTCATGCGTTTCGAGCAGCCAAACAAGCCCCAAACGAATGCAAAGTTGCATCATAACGAAATCGACCGATTGAGTTTTGCGCTCGCTTTAGGCGTTCCAGCTCGTCTCATTTAGATCAAAAACTCTTCATTCTATGCAAATACGCAAGATTCGAGGGTTTGGAGCAGTCAAACAAGCCCCAAACGAATGCAAAGTCGCTTTTTTACAAAATCGACCGATTCAGTTTTGCGGTCGCTGCATTCGTTCCAGCTCGTGTTACTAGATTAAAAACTCTTTATTAAATGCAAATACGCAAGATGAATGCGTTTGGAGCAGCTATACATGCCCTAAACGAGTGCAAAGTCGCTTTTTTACATAATCGACCGATTCAGTTTTGCGCTCGCTGCATTCGTTCCAGCTCGTGTTATTAGATCAAAAACTCTCCATCCTATGCAAATACGCTAAATTCATGCGTTTCAAGCAGCCAAACATGCCCCAAACGTATGCAAAGTCGCTTTATAACGAAATTGAACGATTGAGTTTTGCGCTCGCTGTACGCGTTCCAGCTGGTGTCATTAGATCAAAAACTCTTCATTCTCTGCAAATACGCAAGATTCGAGCGTTTAGAGCAGCCAAACAAGCCCCAAACGAGCGCAAAGTCGCTTCATAACGAAATCGACCGATTGAGTTTTGCGCTCGCTTTAGGCGTTCCAGCTCGTCTCATTTAGATCAAAAACTCTTCATTCTATGCAAATACGCAAGATTCGAGGGTTTGGAGCAGCCAAACAAGCCCCAAACGAATGCAAAGTTGCATTATAACGAAATCGACCGATTGAGTTTTGCGCTCGCGTTAGGCGTTCCAGCTCGTCTCATTTAGATCAAAAACTTTTCATTCTTTGCAAACACGCAAGATTCATGCGTTTGGAGCAGCCAAACAAGCCCCGAACAAATGCACAGTCGCTTTATAACGAAATTGAACGATTGAGTTTTGCGCTCGCTGAACGCGTTCTAGCTCGTGTTATTAAATCAAAAACTCTTCATTCTATGCAGATACGCAAGATTCATGCGTTTCGAGCAGCCAAACAAGCCCCAAACGAATGCAAAGTCGCTTTATAACGAAATCAACCGGTTGAGTTTTGCGCTCGCTGAAGACGTTCCAGCTTGTATTAAAAGATCAAAAACTCCTTATTCTATGCAAATACGCAAGATTCATTCGTTTCGAGCAGCCAAACAAGCCCCAAACGAATGCGTAGTCGCTTTATAACGAAATTAAACGATTGAGTTTTGCGCTCGCTGTACGCGTTCCAGCTCGTGTTATTAGATCAAAAACTCTTTATTCTATGCAAATACGCAAGATTTATGCGTTTGGAGCAGCCAAACAAGCCCCAAACGAATGCAAAGTTGCATTATAACGAAATCGACCGATTGAGTTTTGCGCTCGCGTTAGGCGTTCCAGCTCGTCTCATTTAGATCAAAAACTTTTCATTCTTTGCAAACACGCAAGATTCATGCGTTTGGAGCAGCCAAACAAGCCCCAAACGAATGCAAAGTCGCTTTATAACGAAATGGAACGATTCAGTTTTGCGCTCGCTGCATTCGTTCCAGGTCGTGTTATTAGATCAAAAACTCTCCATTCTATGCAGATACGCAAGATTCATGCGTTTCGAGCAGCCAAACAAGCCCCAAACGAATGCAAAGTCGCTTTATAACGAAATCAACCGATTGAGTTTTGCGCTTGCTGAAGACGTTCCAGCTTGTATTAAAAGATCAAAAACTCCTTATTCTATGCAAATACGCAAGATTCATTCGTTTCGAGCAGCAAAACAAGCCCCAAACGAATGCAAAGTCGCTTTATAACGAAATCGACCGATTGAGTTTCGCGCTCGCTGCAGGCGTTCCAGCTCATCTCATTTAGATCAAAAACTTTTCATTTTTTGCAAACACGCAAGATTCATGCGTTTCGAGCAGCCAAACAAGCCCCAAACGAATGCAATATCACTTTATAACGAAATTGAACGATTGCGTTTTGCGCTCACTGTAGGCGTTCCGGCTCGTGTTATTAGATCAAAAACTCTTTATTCTATGCAAATTCGCAAGATTCATGCGTTTGGAGCAGCCAAACAAGCCCCAAACGAATGCAAAGTTGCATTATAACGAAATCGACCGATTGAGTTTTGCGCACGCGTTAGGCGTTCCAGCTCGTCTCATTTAGATCAAAAACTTTTCATTCTTTGCAAACACGCAAGATTCATGCGTTTGGAGCAGCCAAACAAGCCCCAAACAAATGCACAGTCGCTTTATAACAAAATTGAACGATTGAGTTTTGCGCTCGCTGAACGCGTTCCAGCTCGTGTTATTAAATCAAAAACTCTTCATTCTATGCAAATACGCAAGATTCATGCGTTTGGAGCAGAAAAACAAGCCCCAAACGAATGCAAAGTCACTTTATAACGAAACCGACGGATTCAGTTTTGCGCTCGCTGCACGCGTTCCAGCTCGTATTCAAAGATCAAAAATTCTTTACTCTAAGCGAATACGCAAGATTCATGGGTTTGGAGCAGTCAAACAAGCCCCAAACGAATGCAAAGTCGCTTTTTTACAAAATCGACCGATTCAGTTTTGCGCTCGCTGTATGCGTTCGAGCTCGTGTTGTTAGATCAACAACTCTTCATTCTATGCAAATATGCAAGATTCGAGCGTTTGGAGCAGCCAAACGAGCCCCAAACGAATGCAAAGTCGCTTTAAAACGAAATAGACCGATTCAGTTTTGCGCTCGCTGCAGGCGTTCCAGCTCGTATTGGAAGATCAAAAACTCTTTATTCTATGCAAATAAGCAAGATTCATGCGTCTGGAGCAGCCAAACAAGCCCTAAACGAATGCAAAGTCGCTTTATAACGAAATTGAACGATTGAGTTTTGCGCTCGCTGTACGCGTTCCAGCTCGTGTCACTAGATCAAGACTCTTCATTTTATGTAAATACGCAAGATTCGAGCGTTTGGACTAGCCAAACAGGCCCCAAACGAATGCAAAGTCGCTTTATAACGAAATCGACCGATTCAGTTTTGCGCTCGCTGCAGGTGTCCCAGCTCGTATTAAAAGATCAGAAACTCTTCATTCTATGCAAATACGCAAGATTCATGCGTTTGGAGCAGCCAAACAAGCCCTAAACGAATGCAAAGTCACTTTATAACGAAATTGAACGATTGCGTTTGGCGCTCACTGTAGGCGTTCCAGCTCGTCTTGTTAGATCAAAAACTTTTCATTTTCTGCAAATACGCAAGATTCATGTTATTCAAGTCGCGAAACGAGCCCCAAACGAATGCAAAGTCGCTTCATAACGAAATTAAACGATTGAGTTTTGCGCTCGCTGCATTCGTTCCGGCTCGTGTTATTAGATCAAAAACTCTTCATTCTATGCAAATACGCAAGATTCATGCGTTTGGAGCAGAAAAACAAGCCCCAAACGAATTCAAAGTTGCATTATAACGAAATCGACCGATTGAGTTTTGCGCTCGCTTTAGGCGTTCCAGCTCGTCTCATTTAGATCAAAAACTTTTCATTCTTTGCAAACACGCAAGATTCATGCGTTTGGAGCAGCCAAACAAGCCCCAAACGAATGCAAAGTCGCTTTATAACGAAATCGACCGAGTGAGTTTTGCGCTCGCTTTAGGCGTTCCAGCTCGTCTCATTTAGATCAAAAACTTTTCATTATTTGCAAACACGCAAGATTCATGCGTTTGGAGCGGCCAAACAAGCCCCAAACGAATGCAGAGTCGCTTTACAACGAAATGGAACGATTAAGTTTTGCGCTCGCTGTATGCGTTCCAGCTCGTGTTGTTAGACCAAAAACTCTTCATTCTATGCAAATACGCAAGATTCGAGCGTTTGGAGCAGCCAAACAAGCCCCAAACGAATGCAAAGTCGCTTTATAACGAAATCGACCGATTGAGTTTTGCGCTCGCTTTAGAAGTTCCAGCTCGTCTCATTTAGATCAAGAACTTTTCATTCTTTGCAAACACGCAAGATTCATGCGTTTGGAGCAGCCAAACAAGCCCCAAACGAATGCAAAGTCGCTTTATAACGAAATCAACCGATTGAGTTTTGCGCTCGCTAAAGACGTTCCAGCTTGTATTAAAAGATCAAAAACTCCTTATTCTATGCAAATACGCAAGATTCATTCGTTTCAAGCAGCCAAACAAGCCCCAAACAAATGCGAAGTCGCTTTGTAACGAAATTGAACGATTGAGTTTTGCGCTCGCTGAACGCGTTTCAGCTCGTGTTATTAGATCAAAAACTCTTCATTCTATGCAAACACGCAAGATTCATGCGTTTGGAGCAGCCAAACAAGCCCCAAACGAATGCAAAGTTGCATTATAACGAAATCGACCGATTGAGTGATGCGCTCGCTGCAGGCGTTCCAGCTCGTATTCAAAGATCAAAAACTCTTTATTCTATGCAAATACGCAAGATTCATGCGTTTCGAGCAGCCAAACAAGCCCCAAACGAATGCAAAGTTGCATCATAACGAAATCGACCGATTGAGTTTTGCGCTCGCTTTAGGCGTTCCAGCTCGTCTCATTTAGATCAAAAACTCTTCATTCTATGCAAATACGCAAGATTCGAGGGTTTGGAGCAGTCAAACAAGCCCCAAACGAATGCAAAGTCGCTTTTTTACAAAATCGACCGATTCAGTTTTGCGGTCGCTGCATTCGTTCCAGCTCGTGTTACTAGATTAAAAACTCTTTATTAAATGCAAATACGCAAGATGAATGCGTTTGGAGCAGCTATACATGCCCTAAACGAGTGCAAAGTCGCTTTTTTACATAATCGACCGATTCAGTTTTGCGCTCGCTGCATTCGTTCCAGCTCGTGTTATTAGATCAAAAACTCTCCATCCTATGCAAATACGCTAAATTCATGCGTTTCAAGCAGCCAAACATGCCCCAAACGAATGCAAAGTCGCTTTATAACGAAATTGAACGATTGAGTTTTGCGCTCGCTGTACGCGTTCCAGCTGGTGTCATTAGATCAAAAACTCTTCATTCTCTGCAAATACGCAAGATTCGAGCGTTTAGAGCAGCCAAACAAGCCCCAAACGAGCGCAAAGTCGCTTCATAACGAAATCGACCGATTGAGTTTTGCGCTCGCTTTAGGCGTTCCAGCTCGTCTCATTTAGATAAAAAACTTTTCATTCTTTGCAAACACGCAAGATTCATGCGTTTGGAGCAGCCAAACAAGCCCCAAACGAATGCAAAGTCGCTTTATAACGAAATCAACCGATTGAGTTTTGCGCTCGCTGAAGACGTTCGAGCTTGTATTAAAAGATCAAAAACTCCTTATTCTATGCAAATACGCAAGATTCATTCGTTTCGAGCAGCCAAACAAGCCCCAAACAAATGCGAAGTCGCTTTATAACGAAATTGAACGATTGAGTTTTGCGCTCGCTGAACGCGTTCCAGCTCGTGTTATTAGATCAAAAACTCTTCATTCTATGCAAATACGCTATATTCATGCGTTTGGAGCAGCCAAACAAGCCCCAAACGAATGCAAAGTTGCATTATAACGAAATCGACCGATTGAGTTTTGCGCTCGCTTTAGGCGTTCCAGCTCGTCTCATTTAGATCAAAAACTTTTCATTCTTTGCAAACACGCAAGATCCATGCGTTTGGAGCAGCCAAACAAGCCCCAAACGAACCCAAAGTCGCTTTGTAACGAAATGGAACGATTAAGTTTTGCGCTCGCTGTATGCGTTCCAGCTCGTGTTGTTAGATCGAAAACTCTTCATTCTATGCAAATATGCAAGATTCGAGCGTTTGGAGCAGCCAAACAAGCCCCAAACGAAGGCAAAGTCGCTTTATAACGAAATCGACCGATTCAGTTTTGCGCTCGCTGCAGGCGTTCCAGCTCGTATTGAAAGATCAAATACTTTTTATTCTATGCAAATAAGCAAGATTCATGCGTCTGGAGCAGCCAAACAAGCCCCAAACAAATGCGAAGTCGCTTTATAACGAAATTGAACGATTGAGTTTTGCGCTCGCTGAACGCGTTTCAGCTCGTGTTATTAGATCAAAAACTCTTCATTATATGCAAACACGCAAGATTCATGCGTTTGGAGCAGCCAAACAAGCCCCAAACGAATGCAAAGTCGCTTTATAACGAAATCAACCGATTGAGTTTTGCGCTCGCTAAAGACGTTCCAGCTTGTATTAAAAGATCAAAAACTCCTTATTCTATGCAAATACGCAAGATTCATTCGTTTCAAGCAGCCAAACAAGCCCCAAACAAATGCGAAGTCGCTTTGTAACGAAATTGAACGATTGAGTTTTGCGCTCGCTGAACGCGTTCCAGCTCGTGTTATTAGATCAAAAACTCTTTATTCTATGCAAATACGCAAGATTCATGCGTTTGGAGCAGCCAAACAAGCCCCAAACGAATGCAAAGTTGCATTATAACGAAATCGACCGATTGAGTTTTGCGCTCGCGTTAGGCGTTCCAGCTCGTCTCATTTAGATCAAAAACTTTTTATTCTCTGCAAACACGCAAGATTCATGCGTTTGGAGCAGCCAAACAAGCCCCAAACGAATGCAAAGTCGCTTTATAACGAAATGGAACGATTAAGTTTTGCGCTCGCTGCATTCGTTCCAGCTCGTGTTATTAGATCAAAAACTCTCCATTCTATGCAGATACGCAAGATTCATGCGTTTCGAGCAGCCAAACAAGCCCCAAACGAATGCAAAGTCGCTTTATAACGAAATCAACCGATTGAGTTTTGCGCTCGCTGAAGACGTTCCAGCTTGTATTAAAAGATCAAAAACTCCTTATTCTATGCAAATACGCAAGATTCATTCGTTTCGAGCAGCCAAACAAGCCCCAAACGAATGCGAAGTCGCTTTATAACGAAATTAAACGATTGAGTTTTGCGCTCGCTGTACGCATTCCAGCTCGTGTTATTAGATCAAAAACTCTTTATTCTATGCAAATACGCAAGATTCATGCGTTTGGAGCAGCCAAACAAGCCCCAAACGAACGCAAAGTCGCATTATAACGAAATTGAACGATTGAGTTTTGCGCTCGCATTAGGCGTTCCAACTCGTCTTATTAGATCAAAAACTTTTCATTCTTTGCAAACACGCAAGATTCATGCGTTCTGAGCAGCCAAACAAGCCCCAAACGAATGCAAAGTTGCATTATAACGAAATCGACCGATTGAGTGTTGCGCTCGCTGTACTCGTTTCAGCTCGTATTCAAAGATCAAGAACTCTTCATTCTAAGCAAATACGCAAGATTCATGGGTTTGGAGCAGCCAAACAAGCTCCAAACGAATGCAAAGTCGCTTTTTTACAAAATCGACCGATTTAGTTTTGCGCTCGCAGCATTCGTTCTAGCTCGGGTTATTAGATCAAAAACTCTTTATTCTATGCAAATACGCTAAATTCATGCGTTTCAAGCAGCCAAACATGCTTCAAACGAATGCGAAGTCGCTTTATAACGAAATTGAACGATTGAGTTTTGCGCTCGCTGTACGCGTTCCAGCTCGTGTCATCAGATCAAAAACTCTTCATTCTCTGCAAATACGCAAGATTCGAGCGTTTAGAGCAGCCAAACAAGCCCCAAACGAATGCAAAGTCGCTTTATAACGAAATCGACCGATTCAGTTTTGCGCTCGCTGCAGGCGTTCCAGCTCGTATTAAAAGTTCAAAAACTCTTTATTCTCTGCAAATACGCAAGATTCATGCGTTTCGAGCAGCCAAACAAGCCCCAAACGAATGCAAAGTCACTTTATAACGAAATTGAACGATTGAGTTTTGCGCTCACTGTAGGCGTTCCAGCTGCACTTACTAGATCAAAAACTCGTCATTCTATGCAAATACGCAAGATTTATGCGTTTCGAGCAGCCAAACAATCCCCAAACGAGTGCAAAGTCGCTTTATAACGAAATCGACCGATTGAGTTTTGCGCTCGCTGCAGGCGTTCCAGCTCGTATTAAAAGATCAAAAACTCTTTATTCTATGCAAATACGAAAGATTCATGCGTTCCGAGCAGCCAAACAAGCCCCAAACGAATGCAAAGTTGCATTATAACAAAATCGACCGATTGAGTTTTGCGCTAGCTGTACGCGTTCCAGCTCGTCTCATTTAGATCAAAAACTTTTCATTGTTTGCAAACACGCAAGATTCATGCGTTTGGAGCAGCCAAACAAGCCCCAAACGAACGCAAAGTCGCATTATAACGAAATTGAACGATTGAGTTTCGCGCTCGTTGCAGGCGTTCCAGCTCGTATTAAAAGATCAAAAACTCTTTATTCTTTGCAAATACGCAAGATTCATGGGTTTGGAGCAGCCAAACAAGCCCCAAACGAATGCAATGTCTCTTTTTTACGAAATCGACCGATTCAGTTTTGCGCTCGCTGCATTCGTTCCAGCTCGTGTCATTAGATCAAAAACTCTTCATTCTCTCAAATACGCAAGATTCGAGCGTTTAGAGCAGCCAAACAAGCCCCAAACGAATGCAAAGTCGCTTTATAACGAAATCGACCGATTCAGTTTTGCGCTCGCTGCAGGCGTTCCAGCTCGTATTAAAAGTTCAAAAACTCTTTATTCTCTGCAAATACGCAAGATTCATACGTTTCGAGCAGCCAAACAAGCCCCAAACGAATGCAAAGTCACTTTATAACGAAATTGAACGATTGAGTTTTGCGCTCACTGTAGGCGTTCCAGCTGCACTTACTAGATCAAAAACTCGTCATTCTATGGAAATACGCAAGATTCATGCGTTTCGAGCAGCCAAACAATCCCCAAACGAGTGCAAAGTCGCTTTATAACGAAATCGACCGATTGAGTTTTGCGCTCGCTGCAGGCGTTCCAGCTCGTATTAAAAGATCAAAAACTCCTTATTCTATGCAAATACGCAAGATTAATGCGTTTGGAGCGGCCAAACAAGCCCCAAACGAATGCAAAGTCGCTTTATAACGAAATGGAACGATTAAGTTTTCCGCTCGCTGCATTCGTTCCAGTTCGTGTTATTAGATCAAAAACTCTCCATTCTATGCAAATACGCAGGGTTCATGCGTTTCGAGCAGCTAAACAAGCCCCAAACGACTGCAAAGTCGCTTTATAACGAAATCAACCGATTGAGTTTTGCGCTCGCCGAAGACGTTCCAGCTTGTATTAAATAATCAAAAACTTCTTATTCTATGCAAATACGCAAGATTCATTCGTTTCGAGCAGCCAAACAACCCCCAAACGAATGCAAAGTTGCATTATAACGAAATCGACCGATTGAGTTTTGCGCTCGCTGTACGCGTTCCAGCTCGTGTTCTTAGTTAAAAAACTCTTTGTTCTATGCAAATACGCAAGATTCATTCGTTTCGAGCAGCCAAACAAGCCCCAAACAAATGCGAAGTCGCTTTATAACGAAATTGAACGATTGAGTTTTGCGCTCGCTGAACGCGTTCCAGCTCGTGTTATTAGATAAAAAACTTTTCATTCTATGCAAATACGCAAGGTTCATGCGTTTGGAGCGGCCAAACAAGCCCCAAACGAATGGCAAGTTGCATTATAACGAAATCGACCGATTGAGTTTTGCGCTCGCTTTAGGCGTTCCAGCTCGTCTCATTTAGGTCAAAAACTTTTCATTCTTTGCAAATACGCAAGATTTATGCGTTTCGAGCAGCCAAACAATCCCCAAACGAGTGCAAAGTCGCTTTATAACGAAATCGACCGATTGAGTTTTGCGCTCGCTGCAGGCGTTCCAGCTCGTATTAAAAGATCAAAAACTCTTTATTCTATGCAAATACGAAAGATTCATGCGTTTGGAGCAGCCAAACAAGCCCCAAACGAACGCAAAGTCGCATTATAACGAAATTGAACGATTGAGTTTCGCGCTCGTTGCAGGCGTTCCAGCTCGTATTAAAAGATCAAAAACTCTTTATTCTTTGCAAATACGCAAGATTCATGGGTTTGGAGCAGCCAAACAAGCCCCAAACGAATGCAATGTCTCTTTTTTACGAAATCGACCGATTCAGTTTTGCGCTCGCTGCATTCGTTCCAGCTCGTGTCATTAGATCAAAAACTCTTCATTCTCTCAAATACGCAAGATTCGAGCGTTTAGAGCAGCCAAACAAGCCCCAAACGAATGCAAAGTCGCTTTATAACGAAATCGACCGATTCAGTTTTGCGCTCGCTGCAGGCGTTCCAGCTCGTATTAAAAGTTCAAAAACTCTTTATTCTCTGCAAATACGCAAGATTCATACGTTTCGAGCAGCCAAACAAGCCCCAAACGAATGCAAAGTCACTTTATAACGAAATTGAACGATTGAGTTTTGCGCTCACTGTAGGCGTTCCAGCTGCACTTACTAGATCAAAAACTCGTCATTCTATGGAAATACGCAAGATTCATGCGTTTCGAGCAGCCAAACAATCCCCAAACGAGTGCAAAGTCGCTTTATAACGAAATCGACCGATTGAGTTTTGCGCTCGCTGCAGGCGTTCCAGCTCGTATTAAAAGATCAAAAACTCCTTATTCTATGCAAATACGCAAGATTAATGCGTTTGGAGCGGCCAAACAAGCCCCAAACGAATGCAAAGTCGCTTTATAACGAAATGGAACGATTAAGTTTTCCGCTCGCTGCATTCGTTCCAGTTCGTGTTATTAGATCAAAAACTCTCCATTCTATGCAAATACGCAAGGTTCATGCTTTTCGAGCAGCTAAACAAGCCCCAAACGACTGCAAAGTCGCTTTATAACGAAATCAACCGATTGAGTTTTGCGCTCGCCGAAGACGTTCCAGCTTGTATTAAAAGATCAAAAACTTCTTATTCTATGCAAATACGCAAGATTCATTCGTTTCGAGCAGCCAAACAACCCCCAAACGAATGCAAAGTTGCATTATAACGAAATCGACCGATTGAGTTTTGCGCTCGCTGTACGCGTTCCAGCTCGTGTTATTAGATCAAAAACTCTTTGTTCTATGCAAATACGCAAGATTCATTCGTTTCGAGCAGCCAAACAAGCCCCAAACAAATGCGAAGTAGCTTTATAACGAAATTGAACGATTGAGTTTTGCGCTCGCTGAACGCGGTCCAGCTCGTGTTATTAGATAAAAAACTTTTCATTCTATGCAAATACGCAAGGTTCATGCGTTTGGAGCGGCCAAACAAGCCCCAAACGAATGGCAAGTTGCATTATAACGAAATCGACCGATTGAGTTTTGCGCTCGCTTTAGGCGTTCCAGCTCGTCTCATTTAGATCAAAAACTTTTCATTCTTTGCAAACACGCAAGATTCATGCGTTTCGAGCAGCCAAACAAGCCCCAAACGAATGCAAAGTCACTTTATAACGAAATTGAACGATTGAGTTTTGCGCTCGCTGTACGCGTTCCAGCTCGTGTCATTAGATCAAAAACTCTTCATTCTCTGTAAATACGCAAGATTCGAGCGTTTAGAGCAGCCAAACAAGCCCCAAACGAATGCAAAGTCGCATTATAACGAAATTGAACGATTGAGTTTCGCGCTCGTTGCAGGCGTTCCAGCTCGTATTAAAAGATCAAAAACTCTTTATTCTTTGCAAATACGCAAGATTCATGGGTTTGGAGCAGCCAAACAAGCCCCAAACGAATGCAAAGTCTCTTTTTTACGAAATCGACCGATTCAGTTTTGCGCTCGCTGCATTCGTTCCAGCTCGTGTCATTAGATCAAAAACTCTTCATTCTCTGCAAATACGCAAGATTCGAGCGTTTAGAGCAGCCAAACAAGCCCCAAACGAATGCAAAGTCGCTTTATAACGAAATCGACCGATTGAGTTTTGCGCTCGCTTTAGGCGTTCCAGCTCGTCTCATTTAGATAAAAAACGTTTCATTCTTTGCAAACGCGCAATATTTATGCGTTTCGAGCAGCCAAACAAGCCCCAAACGATTGCAAAGTCACTTTATAACGAAATTGAACGATTGAGTTTTGCGCTCACTGTAGGCCTTCCAGCTGCACTTATTAGATCAAAAACTCGTCATTCTATGCAAATACGAAAGATTCATGCGTTTGGAGCAGCCAAACAAGCCGTAAACGAATGCAAAGTCGCGTTATAACAAAATCGACCGGTTCAGTTTTGCGCTCGCTGCATTCGTTCCAGCTCGTGTTATTAGATCAAAAACTCTTCATTCTATGCAAATACGCTAAATTCATGCGTTTCAAGCAGCCAAACATGCCCCAAACGAATGCGAAGTCGCTTTATAACGAAATTGACCGATTGAGTTTTGCGCTCGCTGTACGCGTTCCAGCTCTTGTCATTAGATGAAAAACTCTTCATTCTTTGTGAATACGCAAGATTCGAGCGTTTTGAGCAGCCAAACAAGCCCCAAACGAATGCAAAGTCGCTTTTTTACATAATCGACCGATTCATTTTTGCGCTCGCTGCATTCGTTCCAGCTCGTGTTATTAGATTAAAAACTCTTTATTCTATGCAAATACGCTAAATACATGCGTTTCAAGCAGCCAAACATGCCCCAAATGAATGCAAAAATGCATTATAACGAAATCGACCGATTGAGTTTTGCGCTCGCGTTGGGCGTTCCAGCTCGTCTCATTTATATCAAAAACTTTTCATTCTTTGCAAACACGAAAGATTCATGCGTTTCGAGCAGCCAAACAAGCCCCAAACGAATGCGAATTCGCTTTATAACGAAATTGAACGATTGAGTTTTGCGCTCGCTGTATGCGTTCCAGCACGTGTTGTTAGATCAAAAACTTTTCATTTTTTGCAAATACGCAAGATTCATGTAATTCAAGTCGCCAAACAAGCCCCAAGCGAATGCAAAGTCGCTTCATAACGAATTTAAACGATTGAGTTTTGCGCTCGCTGCATTCGTTCCGGCTCGTGTTATTAGATCAAAAACTCTTTATCCTATGCAAATACGCAAGATTCATGCGTTTCGAGCAGCTAGACAAGCCCCAAAGCAAAGTCGCTTTATAACGAAATCAACCGATTGAGTTTTGCGCTCGCTGTAGACGTTCCAGCTCGTGTTATTAGATCAAAAACTCTTTATTCTATGCAAGTACGCAAGATTCATGCGTTTGGAGCAGTCAAACAAGCCCCAAACGAATGCAAAGTTGCATTATAACGAAATCGACCGATTGAGTCTTGCGCTCGCGTTAGGCGTTCCAGCTCGTCTCATTTAGATCAAAAACTTTTCATTCTTTGCAAACACGCAAGATTCATGCGTTTGGAGCAGCCAAACAAGCCCCGAACGAATGCAAAGTCGCTTTATAACGAAATCGACCGATTGAGTTTCGCGCTCGCTGCAGGCGTTCCAGCTCGTATTAAAAGATCAAAAACTCTTTATTCTATGCAAATACGCAAGATTCATGCGTTTCGAGCAGCCAAACAAGCCCCAAACGAATGCAAAGTTGCATTATAACGAAATCAACCGATTGAGTTTTGCGCTCGCTGTACGCGTTCCAGCTCGTGTTAGTAGATCAAAAACTCTTCATTCTATGCAAATACGCAAGATTCATGCGTTTGGAGCAGCCGAACAAGCCCCAAACGAACGCAAAGTCGCATTATAACGAAATTGAACGATTGAGTTTTGCGCTCGCATAAGGCGTTCCAACTCGTCTTATTAGATCAAAAACTTTTCATTCTTTGCAAACACGCAAGATTCATGCGTTCCGAGCAGCCAAACAAGCCCCAAACGAATGCAAAGTTGCATTATAACGAAATCGACCGATTGAGTGATGCGCTCGCTGCACGCGTTACAGCTCGTATTCAAAGATCAAGAACTCTTTATTCTAAGCAAATACGCAAGATTCGAGCGTTTTGAGCAGCCAAACAAGCCCCAAACGAATGCAAATTCGCTTTTTTACATAATCGACCGATTCAGTTTTGCGCTCGCTGCAGGCGTTCCAGCTCGTATTAAAAGATCAAAAACTCTTTATTCTATGCAAATACGCAAGATTCATGCGTTTCGAGCAGCCAAACAAGCCCCAAACGAATGCAAAGTTGCATTATAACGAAATCAACCGATTGAGTTTTGCACTCGCTGTACGCGTTCCAGCTCGTGTTGGTAGATCAAAAACTCTTCATCCTATGCAAATACGCAAGATTCATGCGTTTGGAGCAGCCGAACAAGCCCCAAACGAACGCAAAGTCGCTTTATAACGAAATTGAACGATTGAGTTTTGCGCTAGCTACACGCTTTCCAGCTCGTGTCATTAGATCAAAAACTCTTCATTCTCTGCAAATACGCAAGATTCGAGCGTTTAGAGCAGCCAAACAAGCCCCAAACGAATGCAATGTCGCTTCATAACGAGATCGACCGATTCAGTTTTGCGCTCGCTGCAGGCGTTCCAGCTCGTATTAAAAGATCAAAAACTCTCCATCCTATGCAAATACGCAAGATTCATGCGTTTGGAGCAGCCAAACAAGCCCCAAACGAATGCAAAGTCACTTTATAACGAAATTAAACGACCGAGTTTCGCGCTCACTGTAGGCGTTCCAGCTCGTCTTATTAGATCAAAAACTTTTCATTTTTTGCAAATACGCACGATTCATGTAATTCAAGTCGCCAAACAAGCCCCAAACGAATGCAAAGTCGCTTCATAACGAAATTAAACGATTGAGTTTTGCGCTCGCTGCATTCGTTCCGGCCTGTGTTGTTAGATCAAAAACTCTTCATTCTATGCAAGTACGCAAGATTCATGCGTTTCGAGCAGCTAGACAAGCCCCAAACGAATGCAAAGTCGCTTTATAACGAAATTGAACGATTGCGTTTTGTGCTCACTGTAGGCGTTCCAGCTCGTGTTATTAGATCAAAAACTCTTTATTCTATGCAAGTACGCAAGATTCATGCGTTTGGAGCAGCCAAAGAAGCCCCAAACGAACGCAAAGGCGCATTATAACGAAATTGAACGATTGAGTTTTGCGCTCGCATTAGGCGTTCCAACTCGTCTTATTAGATCAAAAACTTTTCATTCTTTGCAAACACGCAAGATTCATGTGTTCCGAGCAGCCAAACAAGCCCCAAACGAATGCAAAGTTGCATTATAACGAAATTGACCGATTGAGTGTTGCGCTTGCTGCACGCGTTCCAGCTCGTATTCAAAGATCAAGAACTCTTCATTCTAAGCAAATACGCAAGATTCATGAGTTTGGAGCAGCCAAAAAAGCTCCAAACGAATGCAAAGTCGCTTTTTTACAAAATCGACCGATTCAGTTTTGCGCTCACAGCATTCGTTTTAGCTGGTGTTAATAGATCAAAAACTCTTTATTCTATGCAAATACGCAAGATTCATGCGCTTATAGCAGCCAAACAAGCCCCAAACGAATGCAAAGTCACTTTATAACGAAATTAAACGATTGAGTTTCGCGCTCACTGTAGGCGTTCCAGCTCGTCTTATTAGATCAAAAACTTTTCATTTTTTGCAAATACGCACGATTCATGTAATTCAAGTCGCCAAACAAGCCCCAAACGAATGCAAAGTCGCTTCATAACGAAATTAAACGATTGAGTTTTGCGCTCGCTGCATTCGTTCCGGCCTGTGTTGTTAGATCAAAAACTCTTCATTCTATGCAAGTACGCAAGATTCATGCGTTTCGAGCAGCTAGACAAGCCCCAAACGAATGCAAAGTCGCTTTATAACGAAATTGAACGATTGCGTTTTGTGCTCACTGTAGGCGTTCCAGCTCGTGTTATTAGATCAAAAACTCTTTATTCTATGCAAGTACGCAAGATTCATGCGTTTGGAGCAGCCAAAGAAGCCCCAAACGAACGCAAAGGCGCATTATAACGAAATTGAACGATTGAGTTTTGCGCTCGCATTACGCGTTGCAACTCGTCTTATTAGATCAAAAACTTTTCATTCTTTGCAAACACGCAAGATTCATGTGTTCCGAGCAGCCAAACAAGCCCCAAACGAATGCAAAGTTGCATTATAACGAAATCGACCGATTGAGTGTTGCGCTTGCTGCACGCGTTCCAGCTCGTATTCAAAGATCAAGAACTCTTCATTCTAAGCAAATACGCAAGATTCATGAGTTTGGAGCAGCCAAAAAAGCTCCAAACGAATGCAAAGTCGCTTTTTTACAAAATCGACCGATTCAGTTTTGCGCTCACAGCATTCGTTTTAGCTGGTGTTAATAGATCAAAAACTCTTTATTCTATGCAAATACGCAAGATTCATGCGCTTATAGCAGCCAAACAAGCCCCAAACGAATGCAAAGTCGCTTTATAACGAAATTGAACGATTGCGTTTTGCGCTCGGTGTAGGCATTCGAGCTCGTGTTATTAGATCAAAAACTCTTTATTCTATGCAAATATGCAAGATTCATGCGTTTGGAGCCAAACAAGCCCCAAACGAACGCAAAGTCGCTTTGTAACGAAATGGAACGATTAAGTTTTGCGCTCGCTAAATGCGTTGCAGCTCGTGTTGTTAGATCAAAAACTCTTCATTCTATGCAAATATGCAAGATTCGAGCGTTTGGAGCAGCCAAACAAGCCCAAAACGAATGCAAAGTCGCTTTATGACGAAATCGACCGATTCAGTTTTGCGCTCGCTGCAGGCGTTCCAGCTCGTGTTATTAGATCAAAAACTCTTTATTATATGCAAATACACAAGATGAATGCGTTTGGAGCAGCCATACATAACCTAAACGAGTGCGAAGTCGCTTTTTTACATTATCGACCGATTCAGTTTTGCGCTCGCTGCATTCGTTCCAGCTCGTGTTATTAGATCAAAAACTCTTCACTCTATGCAAATACGCTGAATTCATGCGTTTCAAGCAGCCAAACATGCCCCAAACGAATGCGAAGTCGCTTTATAACAAAATTGAACGATTGAGTTTTGCGCTCGCTGTACGCGTTCCAGCTGGTGTCATTAGACCAAAAACTCTTCATTCTCTGCAAATACGCAAGATTCGAGCGTTTAGAGCAGCCAAACAAGCCCCAAACGAATGCAAAGTCGCTTTATAACGAAATCGACCGATTCAGTTTTGCGCACGCTGCAGGCGTTCCAGCTCGTATTAAAAGATCAAAAACTCTCCATCCTATGCAAATACGCAAGATTCATGCGTTTGGAGCAGCCAAACAAGCCCCAAACGAATGCAAAGTCACTTTATAACGAAATTGAACGATTGAGTTTTGCGCTCACTTCCAGCTCGTCTTATTAGATAAAAAACTTTTCATTTTTCGCAAATACGCAAGATTCATGTAATTCAAGTCACCAAACAAGCCCCAAACGAATGCAAAGTCGCTTCATAACGAAATTAAACGATTGAGTTTTGCGCTCGCTGCATTCGTTCCGGCTCGTGTTATTAGATCAAAAACTCTTCATTCTATGCAAATACGCAAGATTCATGCGCTTATAGCAGCCAAACAAGCCCCAAACGAATGCAAAGTCGCTTTATAACGAAATCAACCGATTGAGTTTTGCGCTCGCTGAAGACGTTCCAGCTTGTATTACAAGATCAAAAACTCCTTATTCTATGCAAATACACAAGATTCATGCGTTTGGAGCAGAAAAACAAGCCCCAAACGAACGCAAAGTCGCATTTTAACGAAATTGAACGATTGAGTTTTGCGTTCGCATAAGGCGTTCCAACTCTTCTTATTAGATCAAAAACTTTTCATTCTTTGTAAACACGCAAGATTCATGCGTTCCGAGCAGCCAAACAAGCCCCAAACGAATGCAAAGTTGCATTATAACGAAATCGACCGATTGAGTTTCGCGTTCGATGCAGGCGTTCCAGCTCGTATTAAAAGATCAAAAACTCCTTATTCTACGCAAATACGCAAGATTCATGCGTTTCGAGCAGCCAAACAAGCCCCAAACGAATGCAAAGTTGCAGTATAACGAAATCAACCGATTGAGTTTTGCGCTCGGTGTACGCGTTCCAGCTCGTGTTATCAGATCAAAAACTCTTTATTCTATGCAAATACGCAAGATTCATGCGTTTGGAGCAGCCAAACAAGCCCCAAACGAACGCAAGGTCGCATTATAACGAAATTGAACGATTGAGTTTTGCGTTCGCATAAGGCGTTCCAACTCTTCTTATTAGATCAAAAACTTTTCATTCTTTGCAAACACGCAAGATTCATGCGTTCCGAGCAGCCAAACAAGCCCCAAACGACTGCAAAGTTGCATTATAACGAAATCGACCGATTGAGTGATGCGCTCGCTGCACGTGTTCCAGCTCGTATTCAAAGATCAAAAACTCTTTATTCTAAGCAAATACGCAAGATTCATGGGTTTGGAGCAGCCAAACAAGCCCCAAACGAATGCAAAGTCTCTTTTTTACAAAATTGACCGATTCAGTTTTGCGCTCGCTGCATTCGTTCCAGCTCGTGTTATTAGATCAAAAACTCTTTATTCTATACAAATACGCTAAATTCATGCGTTTCAAGCAGCCAAACATGCTTCAAACGAATGCGAAGTCGCTTTATAACGAAATTGAACGATTGAGTTTTGCGCTCGCTGAACGCGTTCCAGCTCGTGTCATTAGATCAAAAACTCTTCATTCTCTGCAAATACGCAAGATTCGAGCGTTTAGAGCAGCCAAACAAGCCCCAAACAAATGCAAAGTCGCTTTATAATGAAATCGACCGATTAAGTTTTGCGCTCGCTGCAGGCGTTCCAGCTCGTATTAAAAGATCAAGAACTCTCCATCCTATGCAAATACGCAAGATTCATGTGTTTGGAGCAGCCAAACAAGCACCAAACGAATGCAAAGTTACATTGTAACGAAATCGGACGATTGAGTTTTGCGCTCGCTTTAGGCGTTCCAGCTCGTCTCATTTAGATCACAAACTTTTCATTCTTTGCAAACACCTAATAATCATGCGTTTCGAGCAGCCAAACAAGCCCCAAACGAATGCAAAGTCGCTGTATAACGAAATTGAACGATTGCGTTTTGCGCTCACTGTAGGCGTTCGAGCACGTGTTATTAGATCAAAAACTCTTTATTCTATGCAAATACGCAAGATTCATGAGTTTGGAGCCAAACAAGCCCCAAACAAACGCAAAGTCGCTTTGTAACGAAATGGAACGATTAAGTTTTGCGCTCGCTAAATGCGTTCCAGCTCGCGTTGTTAGATCAAAAACTCTTTATTCTATGCAAATATGCAAGATTCGAGCGTTTGGAGCAGCCATACATGCCCTAAACGAGTGCAAAGTCGCTTTTTTACATAATCGACCGATTCAGTTTTGCGCTCGCTGCATTCGTTCCAGCTCGTGTTATTAGATCAAAAACTCTTCATTCTATGCAAATACGCTAAATTCATGCGTTTCAAGCAGCCAAACATGCCCCAAACGAATGCGAAGTCGCTTTATAACAAAATTGAACGATTGAGTTTTGCGCTCGCTGTACGCGTTCCAGCTGGTGTCATTAGATCAAAAACTCTTCATTCTCTGCAAATACGCAAGATTCGAGCGTTTAGGGCAGCCAAACAAGCCCCAAACGAATGCAAAGTCGCGTTATAACGAAATCGACCGATTCAGTTTTGCGCTCGCTGCAGGCGTTCCAGCTCGTATTAAAAGATCAAAAACTCTCCATCCTATGCAAATACGCAAGATTCATGCGTTTGAAGCAGCCAAACAAGCCCCAAACGAATGCAAAGTCACTTTATAACGAAATTGAACGATTGAGTTTTGCGCTCACTGTAGGCCTTCCAGCTGCACTTATTAGATCAAAAACTCGTCATTCTATGCAAATACGCAAGATTCATGCGTTTGGAGCAGCCAAACAAGCCGTAAACGAATGCAAAGTCGCTTTATAACAAAATCGACCGATTCAGTTTTGCGCTCGCTGCATTCGTTCCAGCTCGTGTTATTAGATCAAAAACTCTTCATTCTATGCAAATACGCTAAATTCATGCGTTTTAAGCAGCCAAACATGCCCCAAACGAATGCGAAGTCGCTTTATAACGAAATTAAACGATTGAGTTTTGCGCTAGCTGCACGCGTTCCAGCTCGTGTCATTAGATCAAAAACTCTTCATTCTCTGCAAATACGCAAGATTCGAGCGTTTAGAGCAGCCAAACAAGCCCCAAACGAATGCAAAGTCGCTTTATAACGAAATCGACCGATTCAGTTTTGCGCTCGCTGCAGGCGTTCCAGCTCGTATTAAAAGATCAAAAACTCTCCATCCTATGCAAATACGCAAGATTCATGCGTTTGGAGCAGCCAAACAAGCCCCAAACGAATGCAAAGTCACTTTATAACGAAATTGAACGATTGAGTTTCGCGCTCACTGTAGGCGTTCCAGCTCGTGTTATTAGATCAAAAACTCTTCATTCTATGCAATTACGCTAGATTCATGCGTTTGGAGCAGCCAAACAAGCACCAAACGAATGCAAAGTTGCATTGTAACGAGATCGACCGATTGAGTTTTGCGCTCGCTTTAGGCGTTCCAGCTCGTCTCATTTAGATAAAAAACTTTTCATTCTTTGCAAACACGCAAGGTTCATGCGTTTCGAGCAGCCAAACAAGCCCCAAACGAATGCAAAATCACGTTATAACGAAATTGAACGATTGCGTTTTGCGCTCACTGTAGGCGTTCCAGCTCGTGTTATTAGATCAAAAACTCTTTATTCTATGCAAATACGCAAGATTCATGCGTTTGGAGCAGCTAAACAAGCCCCAAACGAATGCAAAGTTGCATTATAACGAAATCGACCGATTGAGTTTTGCGCTCGCGTTAGGCGTTCCAGCTCGTCTCATTTAGATCAAAAACTTTTCATTCTTTGCAAACACGCAAGATTCATGCGTTTGGAGCAGCCAAACAAGCCCCAAACGAATGCAAAGTTGCATTATAACGAAATCGACCGATTGAGTTTTGCGCTCGCTTTAGGAGTTCCAGCTCGCCTCATTTAGATCAAAAACTTTTCATTTTTTGCAAACACGCAGGATTCATGCGTTTGGAGCGGCCAAACAAGCCCCAAACGAATGCAGAGTCGCTTCATAACGAAATGGAACGATTAAGTTTTGCGCTCGCTGTATGCGTTCCAGCTCGTGTCACTAGATCAAATACTCTTCATTCTATGCAATTACGCTAGATTCATGCGTTTGGAGCAGCCAAACAAGCACCGAACGGATGCAAAGTTGCATTGTAACGAAATCGACCGATTTAGTTTTGCGCTCGCTGCAGGCGTCCCAGCTCGTATTAAAAGATCAAATACTCTTCATTCTATGTAAATACGCGAGATTCGAGCGTTTGGACTAGCCAAACAAGCCCCAAACGAATGCAAAGTCGCTTTATAACGAAATCGACCGATTTAGTTTTGCGCTCGTTGCAGGCGTCCCAGCTCGTATTAAAAGATCAAAAACTCTTCATTCTATGCAAATACGCAAGATTCATGCGTTTGGAGCAGCCAAACAAGCCCCAAGCAAATGCAAAGTCACTTTATAACGAAATTGAACGATTGAGTTTCGCGCTCACTGTAGGCGTTCCAGCTCGTCTTATTAGATCAAAAACTTTTCGTTTCTTGCAAATACGCACGATTCATGTAATTCAAGTCGCCAAACAAGCCCCAAACGAATGCAAAGTCGCTTCATAACGAAATTAAACGATTGAGTTTTGCGCTCGCTGCATTCGTTCCGGCTCGTGTTATTAGATCAAAAACTCTTCATTCTATGCAAATACGCAAGATTCATGTGTTTCGAGCAGCTAGACAAGCCCCAAACGAATGCAAAGTCGCTTTATAACGAAATTGAACGATTGCGTTTTGCGCTCACTGTAGGCGTTCCAGCTCGTGTTATTAGATAAAAAAACTCTTTATTCTATGCAAGTACGCAAGATTCATGCGTTTCAAGCAGCCAAACATGCCCCAAACGAATGCGAAGTCGCTTTATAACAAAATTGAACGATTGAGTTTTGCGCTCGCTGTACGCGTTCCAGCTGGTGTCATTAGATCAAAAACTCTTCATTCTCTGCAAATACGCAAGATTCGAGCGTTTAGAGCAGCCAAACAAGCCCCAAACGAATGCAAAGTCGCTTTATAACGGAATCGACCGATTCAGTTTTGCGCTCGCTGCAGGCGTTCCAGCTCGTATTAAAAGATCAAAAACTCTCCATCCAATGCAACTACGCAAGATTCATGCGTTTGGAGCAGCCAAACAAGCCCCAAACGAATGCAAAGTCACTTTATAACGAAATTGAACGATTGAGTTTTGTGCTCACTGTAGGCCTTCCAGCTGCACTTATTAGATCAAAAACTCGTCATTCTATGCAAATACGCAAGATTCATGCGTTCGGAGCAGCCAAACAAGCCGTAAACGAATGCAAAGTCGCTTTATAACAAAGTCGACCGATTCAGTTTTGCGCTCGCTGCATTCGTTCCAGCTCGTGTTATTAGATCAAAAACTCTTCATTCTATGCAAATACGCTAAATTCATGCGTTTCAAGCAACCAAACATGCCCCAAACGAATGCGAAGTCGCTTTATAACGAAATTGAACGATTGAGTTTTGCGCTCTCTGTACGCGTTCCAGCTCGTGTCATTAGATCAAAAACTCTTCATTCTATGTAAATACGCAAGATTCGAGCGTTTTGAGCAGCGAAACAAGCCCCAAACGAATGCAAAGTCGCTGTTTTACATAATCGACCGATTCAGTTTTGCGCTCGCTGCATTCGTTCCAGCTCGTGTTATTAGATCAAAAACTCTTCATTCTATGCACATACGCTAAATTCATGCGTTTCAAGCAGCCAAACATGCCCCAAACGAATGCGAAGTCGCTTTATAACGAAATTGAACGATTGAGTTTTGCGCTAGCTACACGCTTTCTAGCTCGTGTCATTAGATCAAAAACTCTTCATTCTCTGCAAATACGAAGATTTGAGCGTTTAGAGCAGCCAAACAAGCCCCAAACGAATGCAAAGTCGCTTTATAACGAAATCGACCGATTCAGTTTTGCGCTCGCTGCAGGCGTTCCAGCTCGTATTAAAAGATCAAAAACTCTCCATCCTATGCAAATACGCAAGATTCATGCGTTTGGAGCAGCCAAACAAGCCCCAAACGAATGCAAAGTCACTTTATAACGGAATTGAACCATTGAGTTTCGCGCTCGCTGAAGACGTTCCAGCTTGTATTAAAAGATCAAAAACTCCTTATTCTATGCAAATACGCAAGATTCATTCGTTTCGAGCAGCAAAACAAGCCCCAAACGAATGCAAAGTCGCTTTATAACGAAATCGACCGATTGAGTTTCGCGCTCGCTGCAGGCGTTCCAGCTCGTATTAAAAGATCAAAAACTCTTTATTCTATGCAAATACGCAAGATTCATGCGTTTCGAGTAGAAAAACAAGCCCCAAACGAATGCAAAGTCACTTTATAACGAAATTGAACGATTGAGTTTTGGGCTCACTGTAGGCGTTCCAGCTGCACTCACTAGATCAAAAACTCTTTATTCTATGCAATTACGAAAGATTCATGCGTTTCGAGCAGCCAAACAAGCCCCAAACGAATGCAAAGTTGCATTATAACGAAATCGACCGATTGAGTTTCGGGCTGGCTGCACGCGTTCCAGCTCGTATTCAAAGATCAAAAACTCTTTATTCTAAGCAAATGCGCAAGATTCATGGGTTTGGAGCAGCCAAACAAGCCCCAAACGAATGCAAAGTCTCTTTTTTACAAAATCGACCGATTCAGTTTTGCGCTCGCTGCATTCGTTCCAGCTCGTGTTATTCGATCAAAAACTTTTTATTCTCTGCAAATACGCTAAATTCATGCGTTCCAAGCAGCCAAACATGCTTCAAACGAATGCGAAGTCGCTTTATAACGAAATTAACCGATTGAGTTTTGCGCTCGCTGCACGCGTTCCAGCTCGTATTCAAAGATCAAAAACTCTTTATTCTGAGCAAATACGCAAGATTCATGGGTTTGGAGCAGTCAAACAAGCCCCAAACGAATGCAAAGTCGCTTTTTTACAAAATCGACCGATTCAGTTTTGCGCTCGCTGCATTCGTTCCAGCTCGTGTTATTAGATCAAAAACTCTTCATTCTATGCAAATACGCAAAATTCATGCGTTTCGAGCAGCTAGACAAGCCCCAAACGAATGCACAGTCGCTTTATAACGAAATCAACCGATTGAGTTTTGCGCTCGCTGTAGACGTTCCAGCTCGTGTTATTAGATCAAAAACTCTTTATTCTATGCAATTACGCTAGATTCGTGCGTTTGGAGCAGCCAAACAAGCACCAAACGAATGCAAAGTTGCATTGTAACGAAATCGACCGATTGAGTTTTGCGCTCGCTTTAGGCGTTCCAGCTCATCTCATTTAGATCAAAAACTTTTCATTTTTTGCAAACACGCAAGATTCATGCGTTTCGAGCAGCCAAACAAGCCCCAAACGAATGCAATATCACTTTATAACGAAATTGAACGATTGCGTTTTGCGCTCACTGTAGGCATTCCGGCTCGTGTTATTAGATCAATAACTCTTTATTCTATGCAAATTCGCAAGATTCATGCGTTTGGAGCAGCCAAACAAGCCCCAAACGAATGCAAAGTTGCATTGTAACGAAATCGACCGATTGAGTTTTGCGCTCGCTTTAGGCGTTCCAGCTCATCTCATTTAGATCAAAAACTTTTCATTCTTTGCAAACACGCAAGATTCATGCGTTTGGAGCAGAAAAACAAGCCCCAAACGAATGCAAAGTCACTTTATAACGAAATCGACGGATTCAGTTTTGCGCTCGCTGCACGCGTTCCAGCTCGTATTCAAAGATCAAAAACTCTTTACTCTAAGCGAATACGCAAGATTCATGGGTTTGGAGCAGTCAAACAAGCCCCAAACGAATGCAAAGTCGCTTTATAACAAAATCGACCGATTCAGTTTTGCGCTCGCTGTAGGCGTTCCAGCTCGTCTTATTAGATCAACAACTTTTCATTTTTTGCAAATACGCAAGATTCATGTAATTCAAGTCGCCAAACAAGCCCCAAACGAATGCAAAGTCGCTTCACAACGAAATTAAACGATTGAGTTTTGCGCTCGCTGCATTCGTTCCGGCTCGTATTATTAGATCAAAAACTCTTCATTCTATGCAAATACGCAAGATTCATGCGTTTCGAGCAGCTAGACAAGCCCCAAACAACTGCAAAGTCGCTTTACAACGAAATCAACCGATTGAGTTTTGCGCTCGCTGAAGACGTTCCAGCTTGTATTAAAAGATCAAAAACTTCTTATTCTATGCAAATACGCAAGATTCATTCGTTTCGAGCAGCTAAACAAGCCCAAAACAAGCGCGAAGTCGCTTTATAACGAAATTGAACGATTGAGTTTTGCGCTCGCTGAACGCGTTCCAGCTCGTCTTATAAGATCAAAAACTTTTCATTCTTTGCAAACACGCAAGATTCATGCGTTCTGAGCAGCCAAACAAGCTCCAAACGAATGCAAAGTTGCATTATAACGAAATCGACCGATTGAGTGTTGCGCTTGCTGCACGCGTTTCAGCTCGTATTCAAAGATCAAGAACTCTTCATTCTAAGCAAATACGCAAGATTCATGGGTTTGGAGCAGCCAAACAAGCTCCAAACGAATGCAAAGTCGCTTTTTTACAAAATCGACCGATTTAGTTTTGCGCTCGCAGCATTCGTTCTAGCTTGTGTTAATAGATCAAAAACTCCTTATTCTATGCAAATACGCAAGATTCATGCGCTTATAGCAGAGAAACAAGCCCCAAACGAATGCAACGTCGCTTTATAACGAAATGGAACGATTAAGTTTTGCGCTCGCTGCATTCGTTCCAGCTCGTGTTATTAGATCAAAAACTCTCCATTCTATGCAGATACGCAAGATCCATGCGTTTCGAGCAGCCAAACAAGCCCCAAACGAATGCAAAGTCGCTTTATAACAAAATCAACCGATTGAGTTTTGCGCTCGCTGAAGACGTTCCAGCTTGTATTAAAAGATCAAAAACTCCTTATTCTATGCAAATACGCAAGATTCATTCGTTTCGAGCAGCCAAACAAGCCCCAAACGAATGCGAAGTCGCTTTATAACGAAATTAAACGATTGAGTTTTGCGCTCGCTGTACGCGTTCCAGCTCGTGTCATTAGATCAAAAACTCTTCATTCTCTGCAAATACGCAAGATTCGAGCGTTTAGAGCAGCCAAACAAGCCCCAAACGAATGCAAAGTCGCTTTATAACGAAATCGACCGATTGAGTTTCGCGCTCGCTGCAGGCGTTCCAGCTCGTACTGAAAGATCAAAAACTCTTTATTCTATGCAAATACGCAAGATTCATGCGTTTCGAGCAGCCAAACAAGCCCCAAACGAATGCAAAGTTGCATTATAACGAAATCGACCGATTGAGTTTTGCGCTCGCTGTACGCATTCCAGCTCGTGTTATTAGATCAAAAACTCTTCATTTTATGCAAATACGCAAGATTCATGCGTTTGGAGCAGCCAAACAAGCCCCAAACGAACGCAAAGTCGCATTATAACGAACTTGAACGATTGAGTTTTGCGCTCGCATTAGGCGTTCCAACTCGTCTTATTAGATCAAAAACTTTTCATTCTTTGCAAACACGCAAGATTCATGCGTTCTAAGCAGCCAAACAAGCCCCAAACGAATGCAAAGTTGCATTATAACGAAATCGACGGATTCAGTTTTGCGCTCGCTGCACGCGTTCCAGCTCGTATTCAAAGATCAAAAACTCTTTACTCTAAGCGAATACGCAAGATTCATGGGTTTGGAGCAGTCAAACAAGCCCCAAACGAATGCAAAGTCGCTTTATAACGAAATCGACCGATTCAGTTTTGCGCTCGCTGTAGGCGTTCCAGTTCGTCTTATTAGATCAACAACTTTTCATTTTTTGCAAATACGCAAGATTCATGTAATTCAAGTCGCCAAACAAGCCCCAAACGAATGCAAAGTCGCTTCACAACGAAATTAAACGATTGAGTTTTGCGCTCGCTGCATTCGTTCCGGCTCGTGTTATTAGATCAAAAACTCTTCATTCTATGCAAATACGCAAGATTCATGCGTTTCGAGCAGCTAGACAAGCCCCAAACAAATGCAAAGTCGCTTTACAACGAAATCAACCGATTGAGTTTTGTGCTCGCTGAAGACGTTCCAGCTTGTATTAAAAGATCAAAAACTTCTTATTCTATGCAAATACGCAAGATTCATTCGTTTCGAGCAGCCAAACAAGCCCAAAACAAGCGCGAAGTCGCTTTATAACGAAATTGAACGATTGAGTTTTGCGCTCGCTGAACGCGTTCCAGCTCGTGTTATTAGATCAAAAACTTTTCATTCTATGCGAATACGCAAGATTCATGCGTTTGGAGCAGCCAAACAAGCCCCAAACGAATGCAAAGTTGCATTATAACGAAATCGACCGATTGAGTTTTGCGCTCGCTTTAGGCGTTCCAGCTCGTCTCATTTAGATCAAAAACTTGTCATTCTTTGCAAACACGCAAGATTCATGCGTTTGGAGCAGCCAAACAAGCCCCAAACGAATGCAAAGTCGCTTCATAACGATATCGACCGATTCAGTTTTGCGCTCGCTGCAGGCGTTCCAGCTCGTATTGAAAGATCAAAAACTTCTCATTCTATGCAAATACGCAAGATTCATGCGTTTGGAGCAGCCAAACAAGCCCTAAACGAATGCAAAGTCACTTTATAACGAAATTGAACGATTGTGTTTCGCGCTCAATGTAGGCGTTCCAGCTCGTCTTATTAGATCAACAACTTTTTATTTTTTGCAAATACGCAAGATTCATGTAATTCAAGTCGCCAAACAAGCCCCAAACGAATGCAAAGTCGGTTTATAACGAAATTAAATGATTGAGTTTTGCGCTCGCTGCATTCGTTCCGGCTCGTGTCATTAGATCAAAAACTCTTCATTCTATGCAAATACGCAAAATTCATGCGTTTCGAGCAGCCAAACAAGCCCCAAACGAATGCAATATCACTTTATAACGAAATTGAACGATTGCGTTTTGCGCTCACTGTAGGCGTTCCGGCTCGTGTTATTAGATCAAAAACTCTTCATTCTATGCAAATACGCAAGATTCATGCGTTTGGAGCAGCCAAACAAGCTCCAAACGAATGCAAAGTTGCATTATAACGAAATCGACCGATTGAGTTTTGCGCTCGCTTTAGGCGTTCCAGCTCGTCTCATTTAGATCAAAAACTTTTCATTCTTTGCAAACACGCAAGATTCATGCGTTTGGAGCAGCCAAACAAGCCCCAAACGAATGCAAAGTCGCTTCATAACGATATCGACCGATTCAGTTTTGCGCTCGCTGCAGGCGTTCCAGCTCGTATTGAAAGATCAAAAACTTCTCATTCTATGCAAATACGCAAAATTCATGCGTTTCGAGCAGCCAAACAAGCCCCAAACGAATGCAATATCACTTTATAACGAAATTGAACGATTGCGTTTTGCGCTCACTGTAGGCGTTCCGGCTCGTGTTATTAGATCAAAAACTCTTTATTCTATGCAAATACGCAAGATTCATGCGTTTGGAGCAGCCAAACAAGCCCCAAACGAATGCAAAGTTGCATTATAACGAAATCGACCGATTGAGTTTTGCGCTCGCGTTAGGCGTTCCAGCTCGTCTCATTTAGATCAAAAACTTTTTATTCTTTGCAAACACGCAAGATTCATGCGTTTGGAGCAGCCAAACAAGCCCTAAACGAATGCAAAGTCGCTTTATAACGAAATGGAACGATTAAGTTTTGCGCTCGCTGCATTCGTTCCAGCTCGTGTTATTAGATCAAAAACTCTCCATTCTGAGCAGATACGCAAGATTCATGCGTTTCGAGCAGCCAAACAAGCCCCAAACGAATGCAAAGTCGCTTTATAACGAAATCAACCGATTGAGTTTTGCGCTCGCTGAAGACGTTCCAGCTTGTATTAAAAGATCAAAAACTCCTTATTCTATGCAAATACGCAAGATTCATTCGTTTCGAGCAGCCAAACAAGCCCCAAACGAATGCGAAGTCGCTTTATAACGAAATTAAACGATTGAGTTTTGCGCTCGCTGTACGCGTTCCAGCTCGTGTTATTAGATCAAAAACTCTTTATTCTATGCAAATACGCAAGATTCATGCGTTTGGAGCAGCCAAACAAGCCCCAAACGAATGCAAAGTTGCATTATAACGAAATCGACCGATTGAGTTTTGCGCTCGCGTTAGGCGTTCCAGCTCGTCTCATTTAGATCAAAAACTTTTCATTCTATGCAGATACGCAAGATTCATGCGTTTCGAGCAGCCAAACAAGCCCGAAACGAATGCAAAGTCGCTTTATAACGAAATCAACCGATTGAGTTTTGCGCTTGCTGAAGACGTTTTAGCTTGTATTAAAAGATCAAAAACTCCTTATTCTATGCAAATACGCAAGATTCATTCGTTTCGAGCAGCAAAACAAGCCCCAAACGAATGCAAAGTCGCTTTATAACGAAATCGACCGATTGAGTTTCGCGCTCGCTGCAGGCGTTCCAGCTCATCTCATTTAGATCAAAAACTTTTCATTTTTTGCAAACACGCAAGATTCATGCGTTTCGAGCAGCCAAACAAGCCCCAAACGAATGCAATATCACTTTATAACGAAATTGAACGATTGCGTTTTGCGCTCACTGTAGGCGTTCCGGCTCGTGTTATTAGATCAAAAACTCTTTATTCTATGCAAATTCGCAAGATTCATGCGTTTGGAGCAGCCAAACAAGCCCCAAACGAATGCAAAGTTGCATTATAACGAAATCGACCGATTGAGTTTAGCGCTCGCGTTAGGCGTTCCAGCTCGTCTCATTTAGATAAAAAACTTTTCATTCTTTGCAAACACGCAAGATTCATGCGTTTGGAGCAGCCAAACAAGCCCCAAACAAATGCACAGTCGCTTTATAACGAAATTGAACGATTGAGTTTTGCGCTCGCTGAACGCGTTCCAGCTCGTGTTATTAAATCAAAAACTCTTCATTCTATGCAAATACGCAAGATTCATGCGTTTGGAGCAGAAAAACAAGCCCCAAACGAATGCAAAGTTGCATTGTAACGAAATCGACCGATTGAGTTTTGCGCTCGCTTTAGGCGTTCCAGCTCGTCTCATTTAGATCAAAAACTTTTCATTCTTTGCAAACACGCAAGATTCATGCGTTTGGAGCAGCCAAACAAGCCCCAAACGAATGCAAAGTCGCTTTATAACGAAATCGACCGAGTGAGTTTTGCGCTCGCTTTAGGCGTTCCAGCTCGTCTTGTTAGATCAAAAACTTTTCATTTTCTGCAAATACGCAAGATTCATGTTATTCAAGTCGCGAAACGAGACCCAAACGAATGCAAAGTCGCTTCATAACGAAATTAAACGATTGAGTTTTGCGCTCGCTGCATTCGTTCCGGCTCGTGTTATTAGATCAAAAACTCTTCATTCTATGCAAATACGCAAGATTCATGCGTTTGGAGCAGAAAAACAAGCCCCAAACGAATGCAAAGTTGCATTGTAACGAAATCGACCGATTGAGTTTTGGACTCGCTTTAGGCGTTCCAGCTCGTCTCATTTAGATCAAAAACTTTTCATTCTTTGCAAACACGCAAGATTCATGCGTTTGGAGCAGCCAAACAAGCCCCAAACGAATGCGAAGTCGCTTTATAACGAAATTAAACGATTGAGTTTTGCGCTCGCTGTACGCGTTCCAGCTCGTGTTATTAGATCAAAAACTCTTCATTCTCTGCAAATACGCAAGATTCGAGCGTTTAGAGCAGCCAAACAAGCCCCAAACGAATGCAAAGTCGCTTTATAACGAAATCGATCGATTGAGTTTCGCGCTCGCTGCAGGCGTTCCAGCTCGTATTGAAAGATCAAAAACTCCTTATTCTATGCAAATACGCAAGATTCATTCGTTTCGAGCAGCCAAACAAGCCCCAAACGAATGCGAAGTCGCTTTATAACGAAATTAAACGATTGAGTTTTGCGCTCGCTGTACGCGTTCCAGCTCGTGTTATTAGATCAAAAACTCTTCATTCTCTGCAAATACGCAAGATTCGAGCGTTTAGAGCAGCCAAACAAGCCCCAAACGAATGCAAAGTCGCTTTATAACGAAATCGATCGATTGAGTTTCGCGCTCGCTGCAGGCGTTCCAGCTCGTATTGAAAGATCAAAAACTCCTTATTCTATGCAAATACGCAAGATTCATGCGTTTGGAGCAGAAAAACAAGCCCCAAACGAATGCAAAGTTGCATTGTAACGAAATCGACCGATTGAGTTTTGCGCTCGCTTTAGGCGTTCCAGCTCGTCTCATTTAGATCAAAAACTTTTCATTCTTTGCAAACACGCAAGATTCATGCGTTTGGAGCAGCCAAACAAGCCCCAAACGAATGCAAAGTCGCTTTATAACGAAATCGACCGAGTGAGTTTTGCGCTCGCTTTAGGCGTTCCAGCTCGTCTCATTTAGATCAAAAACTTTTCATTATTTGCAAACACGCAAGATTCATGCGTTTGGAGCGGCCAAACAAGCCCCAAACGAATGCAGAGTCGCTTTATAACGAAATGGAACGATTAAGTTTTGCGCTCGCTGTATGCGTTCCAGCTCGTGTTGTTAGACCAAAAACTCTTCATTCTATGCAAATACGCAAGATTCGAGCGTTTGGAGCAGCCAAACAAGCCCCAAACGAATGCAAAGTCGCTTTATAACGAAATCGACCGATTGAGTTTTGCGCTCGCTTTAGGAGTTCCAGCTCGTCTCATTTAGATTAAAAACTTTTCATTCTTTGCAAACACGCAAGATTCATGCGTTTGGAACAGCCAAACAAGCCCCAAACGAATGCAAAGTCGCTTTATAACGAAATCAACCGATTGAGTTTTGCGCTCGCTAAAGACGTTCCAGCTTGTATTAAAAGATCAAAAACTCCTTATTCTATGCAAATACGCAAGATTCATTCGTTTCAAGCAGCCAAACAAGCCCTAAACAAATGCGAAGTTGCTTTATAACGAAATTGAACGATTGAGTTTTGCGCTCGCTGAACGCGTTTCAGCTCGTGTTATTAGATCAAAAACTCTTTATTCTATGCAAACACGCAAGATTCATGCGTTTGGAGCAGCCAAACAAGCCCCAAACGAATGCAAAGTTGCATTATAACGAAATCGACCGATTGAGTTTTGCGCTCGCTTTAGGCGTTCCAGCTCGTCTCATTTAGATCAAAAACTTTTCATTCTTTGCAAACACGCAAGATTCATGCGTTTGGAGCAGCCAAACAAGCCCCAAACGAATGCAAAGTCGCTTTATAACGAAATCAACCGATTGAGTTTTGCACTCGCTAAAGACGTTCCAGCTTGTATTAAAAGATCAAAAACTCTTTATTCTATGCAAATACGCAAGATTCATTCGTTTCGAGCAGCCAAACAAGCCCCAAACAGATGCGAAGTCGCTTTATAACGAAATTGAACAATTGAGTTTTGCGCTCGCTGAACGCGTTTCAGCTCGTGTTATTAGATCAAAAACTCTTCATTCTATGCAAACACGCAAGATTCATGCGTTTGGAGCAGCCAAACAAGCCCCAAACGAATGCAAAGTTGCATTATAACGAAATCGACCGATTGAGTGATGCGCTCGCTGCAGGCGTTCCAGCTCGTATTCAAAGATCAAAAACTCTTTATTCTATGCAAATACGCAAGATTCATGCGTTTCGAGCAGCCAAACAAGCCCCAAACGAATGCAAAGTTGCATTATAACGAAATCGACCGATTGAGTTTTGCGCTCGCTGTACGCGTTCCAGCTCGTTTTATTAGTTCAAAAACTCTTCATTCTATGCAAATACGCAAGATTCATGCATTTGGAGCAGCCAAACAAGCCCCAAACTAATGCAAAGTTGCATTATAACGAAATCGACCGATTGAGTTTTGCGCTCGCTTTAGGCGTTCCAGCTCGTCTCATTTAGATCAAAAACTCTTCATTCTATGCAAATACGCAAGATTCATGCGATTGGAGCAGGAAAACAAGCCCCAAACGAATGCAAAGTCACTTTATAACGAAATCGACGGATTCAGTTTTGCGCTCGCTGCACGCGTTCCAGCTCGTATTCAAAGATCAAAAACTCGTTATTCTAAGCGAATACGCAAGATTCATGGGTTTGGAGCAGTCAAACAAGCCCCAAACGAATGCAAAGTCGCTTTTTTAACAAATCGACCGATTCAGTTTTGCGCTCGCTGCATTCGTTCCAGCTCGTGTTATTAGATCAAAAACTCTTTATTCTATACAAATACGCTAAATTCATGCGTTTCAAGCAGCCAAACATGCTTCAAACGAATGCGAAGTCGCTTTATAACGAAATTGAACGATTGAGTTTTGCGTTTGCTGTACGCGTTCCAGCTCGTGTCATTAGATCAAAAACCCTTCATTCTCTGCAAATACGCAAGATTCGAGCGTTTAGAGCAGCCAAACAAGCCCCAAACGAATGCAATATCACTTTATAACGAAATTGAACGATTGCGTTTTGCGCTCACTGTAGGCGTTCCAGCTCGTGTTATTAGATCAAAAACTCTTTATTCTATGCAAATACGCAAGATTCATGCGTTTGGAGCAGCCAAACAAGCCCCAAACGAATGCAAAGTTGCATTATAACGAAATCGACCGATTGAGTTTTGCGCTCGCGTTAGGCGTTCCAGCTCGTCTCATTTACATCAAAAACTTTTCGTTCTTTGCAAACACGGAAGATTCATGCGTTTGGAGCAGCCAAACAAGCCCCAAACGAATGCAAAGTTGCATTATAACGAAATCGACCGATTGAGTTTTGCGCTCGCTGCATTCGTTCCGGCTCGTGTTATTAGATCAAAAACTCTTCATTCCATGCAAATACGCAAGATTCATGCGTTTCGAGCAGCTAGACAAGCCCCAAACAAATGCAAAGTCGCTTTACAACGAAATCAACCGATTGAGTTTTGCGCTCGCTGAAGACGTTCCAGCTTGTATTAAAAGATCAAAAACTTCTTATTCTATGCAAATACGCAAGATTCATTCGTTTCGAGCAGCCAAACAAGCCCAAAACAAATGCGAAGTCGCTTTATAACGAAATTGAACGATTGAGTTTTGCGCTCGCTGAACGCGTTCCAGCTCGTGTTATTAGATCAAAAACTCTTTATTCTATGCAAATACGCAAGATTCATGCGTTTGGAGCAGCCAAACAAGCCCCAAACGAATGCAAAGTTGCATTATAACGAAATCGACCGATTGAGTTTTGCGCTCGCTTTAGGCGTTCCAGCTCGTCTCATTTAGATCAAAAACTTTTCATTCTTTGCAAACACGCAAGATTCATGCGTTTGGAGCAGCCAAACAAGCCCCAAACGAATGCAAAGTCGCTTTATAACGAAATGGAAGGATTAAGTTTTGCGCTCGCTGCATTCGTTCCAGCTCGTGTTATTAGATCAAAAACTCTCCATTCTATGCAGATACGCAAGATTCATGCGTTTCGAGCAGCCAAACAAGCCCCAAACGAATGCAAAGTCGCTTTATAACGAAATCAACCGATTGAGTTTTGCGCTCGCTGAAGACGTTCCAGCTTGTATTAAAAGATCAAAAACTCCTTATTCTATGCAAATACGCAAGATTCATTCGTTTCGAGCAGCCAAACAAGCCCCAAACGAATGCGAAGTCGCTTTATAACGAAATTAAACGATTGAGTTTTGCGCTCGCTGTACGCGTTCCAGCTCGTGTTATTAGATCAAAAACTCTTCATTCTCTGCAAATACGCAAGATTCGAGCGTTTAGAGCAGCCAAACAAGCCCCAAACGAATGCAAAGTCGCTTTACAACGAAATCGATCGATTGAGTTTCGCGCTCGCTGCAGGCGTTCCAGCTCGTATTGAAAGATCAAAAACTCCTTATTCTATGCAAATACGCAAGATTCATTCGTTTCGAGCAGCCAAACAAGCCCCAAACGAATGCGAAGTCGCTTTATAACGAAATTGAACGATTGAGTTTTGCGCTCGCTGTATGCGTTCCAGCTCGTGTTGTTAGATCAAAAACTCTTCATTCTATGCAAATATGCAAGATTCATGGGTTTGAGGCAGCCAAACAAGCCCCAAACGAATGCAAAGTTGCATTATAACGAAATCGACCGATTGAGTTTTGCGCTCGCTTTAGGCGTTCCAGCTCGTCTCATTTAGATCAAAAACTTTTCATTCTTTGCAAACACGCAAGAGTCATGCGTTTCGAGCAGCCAAACAAGCCCCAAACGAATGCAATATAACTTTATAACGAAATTGAACGATTGCGTTTTGCGCTCACTGTAGGCGTTCCGGCTCGTGTTATTAGATCAAAAACTCTTTATTCTATGCAGATACGCAAGATTCATGCGTTTGGAGCAGCTAAACAAGCCCCAAACGAATGCAAAGTTGCATTATAACGAAATCGACCGATTGAGTTTTGCGCTAGCTGTACGCGTTCCAGCTCGTCTCATTTAGATCAAAAACTTTTCATTCTTTGCAAACACGCAAGATTCATGCGTTTGGAGCAGCCAAACAAGCCCCAAACGAACGCAAAGTCGCATTATAACGAAATTGAACGATTGAGTTTCGCGCTCGCTGCAGGCGTTCCAGCTCGTATTAAAAGATCAAAAACTCTTTATTCTTTGCAAATACGCAAGATTCATGGGTTTGGAGCAGCCAAACAAGCCCCAAACGAATGCAAAGTCTCTTTTTTACGAAATCGACCGATTCAGTTTTGCGCTCGCTGCATTCGTTCCAGCTCGGGTTATTAGATCAAAAACTCTTTATTCTATGCAAATACGCTAAATTCATGCGTTTCAAGCAGCCAAACATGCTTCAAACGAATGCGAAGTCGCTTTATAACGAAATTGAACGATTGAGTTTTGCGCTCGCTGTACGCGTTCCAGCTCGTGTCATTAGATCAAAAACTCTTCATTCTCTGCAAATACGCAAGATTCGAGCGTTTAGAGCAGCCAAACAAGCCCCAAACGAATGCAAAGTCGCTTTATAACGAAATCGACCGATTCAGTTTTGCGCTCGCTGCAGGCGTTCCAGCTCGTATTCAAAGTTGAAAAACTCTTTATTCTCTGCAAATACGCAAGATTCATGCGCTTCGAGCAGCCAAACAAGCCCCAAACGAATGCAAAGTCACTTCATAACGAAATTGAACGATTGAGTTTTGCGCTCACTGTAGGCGTTCCAGCTGCACTTACTAGATCAAAAACTCGTCATTCTATGCAAATACGCAAGATTCATGCGTTTCGAGCAGCCAAACAATCCCCAAACGATTGCAAAGTATCTTTTTTACGAAATCGACCGATTCAGTTTTGCGCTCGCTGCATTCGTTCCAGCTCGGGTTATTAGATCAAAAACTCTTTATTCTATGCAAATACGCTAAA
This sequence comes from Amblyteles armatorius, assembly GCA_933228735.2. NCBI lineage: Eukaryota > Metazoa > Arthropoda > Insecta > Hymenoptera > Ichneumonidae > Amblyteles > Amblyteles armatorius. Next base: position 3,095,504 of record OW121694.1, on the reverse strand, counting down.
TTCATGCGTTTCAAGCAGCCAAACATGCTTCAAACGAATGCGAAGTCGCTTTATAACGAAATTGAACGATTGAGTTTTGCGCTCGCTGAACGCGTTCCAGCTCGTGTTATTAGATCAAAAACTCTTCATTCTATGCAAATACGCAAGATTCATGCGTTTGGAGCTGCCAAACAAGCCCCAAACGAATGCAAGGTCGCTTTATAACAAAATCGACCGATTCAGTTTTGCTCTCGCTGCAGGCGTTCCAGCTCGTATTGAAAGATCAAAAACTCTTCATTCTATGCAAATAAGCAAGATTCATGCGTCTGGAGCAGCCAAACAAGCCCCAAACGAATGCAAAGTCACTTTATAACGAAATTGAACGATTGAGTTTCGCGCTCGCTGCAGGCGTTCCAGCTCGTATTGAAAGATCAAAAACTCTTCATTCTATGCAAATAAGCAAGATTCATGCGTCTGGAGCAGCCAAACAAGCCCCAAACAAATGCGAAGTCGCTTTATAACGAAATTGAACGATTGAGTTTTGCGCTCGCTAAACGCGTTCCAGCTCGTGTTATTACATCAAAAACTTTTCATTCTATGTAAATACGCAAGATTCATGCGTTTGGAGCAGCCAAACAAGCCCCAAACGAATGCAAAGTTGCATTATAACGAAATCGACCGATTCAGTTTTGCGCTCGCTGCAGGCGTTCCAGCTCGTATTAAAGGTTCAAAAACTCTTCATTCTCTGCAAATACGCAAGATTCATGGGTTTGGAGCAGCCAAACAAGCCCCAAACGAACGCAAAGTCGCATTATAACGAAATTGAACGATTGAGTTTCGCGCTCGCTGCAGGCGTTCCAGCTCGTATTAAAAGATCAAAAACTCTTTATTCTTTGCAAATACGCAAGATTTATGGGTTTGGAGCAGCCAAACAAGCCCCAAACGAATGCAAAGTCGCTTTATAACGAAATGGAACGATTAAGTTTTCCGCTCGCTGCATTCGTTCCAGCTCGTGTTATTAGATCAAAAACTCTCCATTCTATGCAGATACGCAAGATTCATGCGTTTCGAGCAGCCAAACAAGCCCCAAACGACTGCAAAGTCGCTTTATCACTAAATCAACCGATTGAGTTTTGCGCTCGCTGAAGACGTTCCAGCTTGTATTAAAAGATCAAGAACTTCTTATTCTATGCAAATACGCAAGATTCATTCGTTTCGAGCAGCCAAACAAGCCCCGAACAAATGCGAAGTCGCTTTATAACGAATCTGAACGATTGAGTTTTGCGCTCGCTGAACACGTTCCAGCTCGTGTTATCAGATCAAAAACTTTTCATTCTATGCAAATACGCAAGATTCATGCGTTTGGAGCAGCCAAACAAGCCCCAAACGAATGCAAAGTTGCATTATAACGAAATCGACCGATTGAGTTTTGCGCTCGCTTTAGGCGTTCCAGCTCGTCTCATTTAGATCAAAAACTTTTCATTCTTTGCAAACACGCAAGATTCATGCGTTTGGAGCGGCCGAACAAGCCCCAAACGAATGCAAAGTCGCTTTATAACGAAATGGAACGATTAAGTTTTTCGCTCGCTGCATTCGTTCCAGCTCGTGTTATTAAATCAAAAACTCTCCATTCTACGCAGATACGCAAGATTCATGCGTTTCGAGCAGCCAAACAAGCCCCAAACGACTGCAAAGTCGCTTTATAACGAAATCAACCGATTGAGTTTTGCGCTCGCTGCATTCGTTCCAGCTCGTATTAAAAGATCAAAAACTCTTTATTCTTTGCAAATACGCAAGATTCATGGGTTTGGAGCAGCCAAACAAGCCCCAAACGAATGCAAAGTCTCTTCTTTACGAAATCGACCGATTCAGTTTTGCGCTCGCTGCATTCGTTCCAGCTCGTATTAAAAGATCAAAAACTCTTTATTCTTTGCAAATACGCAAGATTCATGGGTTTGGAGCAGCCAAACAAGCCCCAAACGAATGCAAAGTCTCTTCTTTGCGAAATCGACCGATTCAGTTTTGCGCTCGCTGCATTCGTTCCAGCTCGGGTTATTAGATCAAAAACTCTTTATTCTCTGCAAATACGCAAGATTCATGCGTTTCGAGCAGCCAAACAATCCCCAAACGAGTGCAAAGTCGCTTTATAACGAAATCGACCGATTGAGTTTTGCGCTCGCTGCAGGCGTTCCAGCTCGTATTAAAAGATCAAAAACTCTTTATTCTATGCAAATACGAAAGATTCATGCGTTTCGAGCAGCCAAACAAGCCCCAAACGAATGCAAAGTTGCATTATAACGAAATCGACCGATTGAGTTTTGCGCTACCTGTACGCGTTCCAGCTCGTCTCATTTAGATCAAAAACTTTTCATTCTTTGCAAACACGCAAGATTCATGCGTTTGGAGCAGCCAAACAAGCCCCAAACGAACGCAAAGTCGCATTATAACGAAATTGAACGATTGAGTTTCGCGCTCGCTGCAGGCGTTCCAGCTCGTATTAAAAGATCAAAAACTCTTTATTCTAAGCAAATACGCAAGATTCATGGGTTTGGAGCAGCCAAACAAGCCCCAAACGAATGCAAAGTCTCTTTTTTACGAAATCGACCGATTCAGTTTTGCGCTCGCTGCATTCGTTCCAGCTCGGGTTATTAGATCAAAAACTCTTTATTCTATGCAAATACGCTAAATTCATGCGTTTCAAGCAGCCAAACATGCTTCAAACGAATGCGAAGTCGCATTATAACGAAATTGAACGATTGAGGTTTGCGCTCGCTGTACGCGTTCCAGCTCGTGTCATTAGATCAAAAACTCTTCATTCTCTGCAAATACGCAAGATTCGAGCGTTTAGAGCAGCCAAACAAGCCCCAAACGAATGCAAAGTCGCTTTATAACGAAATCGACCGATTCAGTTTTGCGCTCGCTGCAGGCGTTCCAGCTCGTATTAAAAGTTTAAAAACTCTTTATTCTCTGCAAATACGCAAGATTCATGCGTTTCGAGCAGCCAAACAAGCCCCAAACGAATGCAAAGTCACTTTATAACGAAATTGAACGATTGAGTTTTGCGCTCACTGTAGGCGTTCCAGCTGCACTTACTAGATCAAAAACTCTTTATTCTATGCAAATACGAAAGATTCATGCGTTTCGAGCAGCCAAACAAGCCCCAAACGAATGCAAAGTTGCATTATAACGAAATCGACCGATTGAGTTTTGCGCTAGCTGTACGCGTTCCAGCTCGTCTCATTTAGATCAAAAACTTTTCATTCTTTGCAAACACGCAAGATTCATGCGTTTGGAGCAGCTAAACAAGCCCCAAACGAACGCAAAGTCGCATTATAACGAAATTGAACGATTGAGTTTCGCGCTCGCTGCAGGCATTCCAGCTCGTATTAAAAGATCAAAAACTCTTTATTCTTTGCAAATACGCAAGATTCATGGGTTTGGAGCAGCCAAACAAGCCCCAAACGAATGCAAAGTCTCTTTTTTACGAAATCGACCGATTCAGTTCTGCGCTCGCTGCATTCGTTTCAGCTCGGGTTATTAGATCAAAAACTCTTTATTCTATGCAAATACGCTAAATTCATGCGTTTCAAGCAGCCAAACATGCTTCAAACGAATGCGAAGTCGCTTTATAACGAAATTGAACGATTGAGTTTTGCGCTCGCTGTACGCGTTTCAGCTCGTGTCATTAGATCAAAAACTCTTCATTCTCTGCAAATACGCAAGATTCGAGCGTTTAGAGCAGCCAAACAAGCCCCAAACGAATGCAAAGTCGCTTTATAACGAAATCGACCGATTCAGTTTTGCGCTCGCTGCAGGCGTTCCAGCTCGTATTAAAAGTTTAAAAACTCTTTATTCTCTGCAAATACGCAAGATTCATGCGTTTCGAGCAGCCAAACAAGCCCCAAACGAATGCAAAGTCACTTTATAACGAAATTGAACGATTGAGTTTTGCGCTCACTGTAGGCGTTCCAGCTGCACTTACTAGATCAAAAACTCTTTATTCTATGCAAATACGAAAGATTCATGCGTTTCGAGCAGCCAAACAAGCCCCAAACGAATGCAAAGTTGCATTATAACGAAATCGACCGATTGAGTTTTGCGCTAGCTGTACGCGTTCCAGCTCGTCTCATTTAGATCAAAAACTTTTCATTCTTTGCAAACACGCAAGATTCATGCGTTTGGAGCAGCTAAACAAGCCCCAAACGAACGCAAAGTCGCATTATAACGAAATTGAACGATTGAGTTTCGCGCTCGCTGCAGGCATTCCAGCTCGTATTAAAAGATCAAAAACTCTTTATTCTTTGCAAATACGCAAGATTCATGGGTTTGGAGCAGCCAAACAAGCCCCAAACGAATGCAAAGTCTCTTTTTTACGAAATCGACCGATTCAGTTCTGCGCTCGCTGCATTCGTTTCAGCTCGGGTTATTAGATCAAAAACTCTTTATTCTATGCAAATACGCTAAATTCATGCGTTTCAAGCAGCCAAACATGCTTCAAACGAATGCGAAGTCGCTTTATAACGAAATTGAACGATTGAGTTTTGCGCTCGCTGTACGCGTTTCAGCTCGTGTCATTAGATCAAAAACTCTTCATTCTCTGCAAATACGCAAGATTCGAGCGTTTAGAGCAGCCAAACAAGCCCCAAACGAATGCAAAGTCGCTTTATAACGAAATCGACCGATTCAGTTTTGCGCTCGCTGCAGGCGTTCCAGCTCGTATTAAAAGTTCAAAAACTCTTTATTCTCTGCAAATACGCAAGATTCATGCGTTTCGAGCAGCCAAACAAGCCCCAAACGAATGCAAAGTCACTTTATAACGAAATTGAACGATTGAGTTTTGCGCTCACTGTAGGCGTTCCAGCTGCACTTACTAGATCAAAAACTCGTCATTCTATGCAAATACGCAAGATTCATGCGTTTCGAGCAGCCAAACAATCCCCAAACGAGTGCAAAGTCGCTTTATAACGAAATCGACCGATTGAGTTTTGCGCTCGCTGCAGGCGTTCCAGCTCGTATTAAAAGATCAAAAACTCTTTATTCTATGCAAATACGAAAGATTCATGCGTTTCGAGCAGCCAAACAAGCCCCAAACGAATGCAAAGTTGCATTATAACGAAATCGACCGATTGAGTTTTGCGCTAGCTGTACGCATTCCAGCTCGTCTCATTTAGATCAAAAACTTTTCATTCTTTGCAAACACGCAGGATTCATGCGTTTGGAGCAGCCAAACAAGCCCCAAACGAACGCAAAGTCGCATTATAACGAAATTGAACAATTGAGTTTCGCGCTCGCTGCAGGCGTTCCAGCTCGTATTAAAAGATCAAAAACTCTTTATTCTATGCAAATACGAAAGATTCATGCGCTTCGAGCAGCCAACCAAGCCCCAAACGAATGCAAAGTTGCATTATAACGAAAACGACCGATTGAGTTTTGCGCTCGCTGCACGCGTTCTAGCTCGTATTCAAAGATCGAAAACTCTTTATTCTAAGCAAATACGCAAGATTTATGGGTTTGGAGCAGCCAAACAAGCCCCAAACGAATGCAAAGTCTCTTTTTTACAAAATCGACCGATTCAGTTTTGCGCTCGCTGCATTCGTTCCAGCTCGTGTTATTAGATCAAAAACTCTTTATTCTATGCAAATACGCAAGAGTCATTCGTTTCGAACAGCCAAACAAACCCCGAACGAATGCAAAGTCACTTTATAACGAAATTGAACGATTGAGTTTTGCGCTCACTGCAGGCGTTCTAGCTCGTGTTATTAGATCAAAAACTCTTTATTATATGCAAGTACGCAAGATGAATGCGTTTGGAGCAGCCATACATGCAAAGTCCCTAAACGAATGCAAAGTCGCTTTTTTACATAATCGACCGATTCAGTTTTGCGCTCGCTGCATTCGTTCCAGCTCGTGTTATTAGATCAAAAACACTTCATTCTATGCAAATACGCAAGATTCATGCGTTTCGAGCAGGCAAACAAGGCCCAAACGAATGCAAAGTTGCATTATAACGAAATCGACCGATTGAGTTTTGCGCTCGCTTTAGGCGTTCCAGCTCGTCTCATTTAGATCAAAAACTTTTCATTCTTTGCAAACACCTGAGAATCATGCGTTTCGAGCAGCCAAACAAGCCCCAAACGAATGCAAAGTCGCTTTATAACGAAATTGAACGATTGCGTTTTGCGCTCACTGCAGGCGTTCTAGCTCGTGTTATTAGATCAAAAACTCTTTATTATATGCAAGTACGCAAGATGAATGCGTTTGGAGCAGCCATACATGCAAAGTCCCTAAACGAATGCAAAGTCGCTTTTTTACATAATCGACCGATTCAGTTTTGCGCTCGCTGCATTCGTTCCAGCTCGTGTTATTAGATCAAAAACACTTCATTCTATGCAAATACGCAAGATTCATGCGTTTCGAGCAGCCAAACAAGCCCCAAACGAATGCAAAGTTGCATTATAACGAAATCGACCGATTGAGTTTTGCGCCAGCTGTACGCGTTCCAGCTCGTCTCATTTAGATCTAAAACTTTTCATTCTTTGCAAACACGCAAGATTCATGCGTTTGGAGCAGCCAAACAAGCCCCAAACGAACGCAAAGTCGCATTATAACGAAATTGAACGATTGAGTTTTGCGCACGCTGCAGGCGTTCCAGCTTGTATTAAAAGATCAAAAACTCTTTATTCTTTGCAAATACGCAAGATTCATGGGTTTGGAGCAGCCAAACAAGCCCCAAACGAATGCAAAGTCTCTTTTTTACAAAATCGATCGATTGAGTTTCGCGCTCGCTGCAGGCGTTCCAGCTCGTATTGAAAGATCAAAAACTCCTTATTCTATGCAAATACGCATGATTCATTCGTTTCGAGCAGCCAAACAAGCCCCAAACGAATGCGAAGTCGCTTTATAACGAAATTGAACGATTGAGTTTTGCGCTCGCTGTATGCGTTCCAGCTCGTGTTGTTAGATCAAAAACTCTTCATTCTATGCAAATATGCAAGATTCATGGGTTTGAGGCAGCCAAACAAGCCCCAAACGAATGCAAAGTTGCATTATAACGAAATCGACCGATTGAGTTTTGCGCTCGCTTTAGGCGTTCCAGCTCGTCTCATTTAGATCAAAAACTTTTCATTCTTTGCAAACACGCAAGAGTCATGCGTTTCGAGCAGCCAAACAAGCCCCAAACGAATGCAATATAACTTTATAACGAAATTGAACGATTGCGTTTTGCGCTCACTGTAGGCGTTCCGGCTCGTGTTATTAGATCAAAAACTCTTTATTCTTTGCAAACACGCAAGATTCATGCGTTTGGAGCAGCCAAACAAGCCCCAAACGAACGCAAAGTCGCATTATAACGAAATTGAACGATTGAGTTTCGCGCTCGCTGCAGGCGTTCCAGCTCGTATTAAAAGATCAAAAACTCTTTATTCTTTGCAAATACGCAAGATTCATGGGTTTGGAGCAGCCAAACAAGCCCCAAACGAATGCAAAGTCTCTTTTTTACGAAATCGACCGATTCAGTTTTGCGCTCGCTGCATTCGTTCCAGCTCGGGTTATTAGATCAAAAACTCTTTATTCTATGCAAATACGCTAAATTCATGCGTTTCAAGCAGCCAAACATGCTTCAAACGAATGCGAAGTCGCTTTATAACGAAATTGAACGATTGAGTTTTGCGCTCGCTGTACGCGTTCCAGCTCGTGTCATTAGATCAAAAACTCTTCATTCTCTGCAAATACGCAAGATTCGAGCGTTTAGAGCAGCCAAACAAGCCCCAAACGAATGCAAAGTCGCTTTATAACGAAATCGACCGATTCAGTTTTGCGCTCGCTGCAGGCGTTCCAGCTCGTATTCAAAGTTGAAAAACTCTTTATTCTCTGCAAATACGCAAGATTCATGCGCTTCGAGCAGCCAAACAAGCCCCAAACGAATGCAAAGTCACTTCATAACGAAATTGAACGATTGAGTTTTGCGCTCACTGTAGGCGTTCCAGCTGCACTTACTAGATCAAAAACTCGTCATTCTATGCAAATACGCAAGATTCATGCGTTTCGAGCAGCCAAACAATCCCCAAACGATTGCAAAGTATCTTTTTTACGAAATCGACCGATTCAGTTTTGCGCTCGCTGCATTCGTTCCAGCTCGGGTTATTAGATCAAAAACTCTTTATTCTATGCAAATACGCTAAATTCATGCGTTTCAAGCAGCCAAACATGCTTCAAACGAATGCGAAGTCGCTTTATAACGAAATTGAACGATTGAGTTTTGCGCTCGCTGAACGCGTTCCAGCTCGTGTTATTAGATCAAAAACTCTTCATTCTATGCAAATACGCAAGATTCATGCGTTTGGAGCTGCCAAACAAGCCCCAAACGAATGCAAGGTCGCTTTATAACAAAATCGACCGATTCAGTTTTGCTCTCGCTGCAGGCGTTCCAGCTCGTATTGAAAGATCAAAAACTCTTCATTCTATGCAAATAAGCAAGATTCATGCGTCTGGAGCAGCCAAACAAGCCCCAAACGAATGCAAAGTCACTTTATAACGAAATTGAACGATTGAGTTTCGCGCTCGCTGCAGGCGTTCCAGCTCGTATTGAAAGATCAAAAACTCTTCATTCTATGCAAATAAGCAAGATTCATGCGTCTGGAGCAGCCAAACAAGCCCCAAACAAATGCGAAGTCGCTTTATAACGAAATTGAACGATTGAGTTTTGCGCTCGCTAAACGCGTTCCAGCTCGTGTTATTACATCAAAAACTTTTCATTCTATGTAAATACGCAAGATTCATGCGTTTGGAGCAGCCAAACAAGCCCCAAACGAATGCAAAGTTGCATTATAACGAAATCGACCGATTCAGTTTTGCGCTCGCTGCAGGCGTTCCAGCTCGTATTAAAGGTTCAAAAACTCTTCATTCTCTGCAAATACGCAAGATTCATGGGTTTGGAGCAGCCAAACAAGCCCCAAACGAACGCAAAGTCGCATTATAACGAAATTGAACGATTGAGTTTCGCGCTCGCTGCAGGCGTTCCAGCTCGTATTAAAAGATCAAAAACTCTTTATTCTTTGCAAATACGCAAGATTTATGGGTTTGGAGCAGCCAAACAAGCCCCAAACGAATGCAAAGTCCCTTTTTTACGAAATCGACCGATTCAGTTTTGCGCTCGCTGCATTCGTTCCAGCTCGTGTCATTAGATCAAAAACTCTTCATTCTCTGCAAATACGCAAGATTCGAGCGTTTAGAGCAGCCAAACAAGCCCCAAACGAATGCAAAGTCGCTTTATAACGAAATCGACCGATTCAGTTTTGCGCTCGCTGCAGGCGTTCCAGCTCGTATTAAAAGTTCAAAAACTCTTTATTCTCTGCAAATACGCAAGATTCATACGTTTCGAGCAGCCAAACAAGCCCCAAACGAATGCAAAGTCACTTTATAACGAAATTGAACGATTGAGTTTTGCGCTCACTGTAGGCGTTCCAGCTGCACTTACTAGATCAAAAACTCGTCATTCTATGCAAATACGCAAGGTTCATGCGTTTCGAGCAGCCAAACAAGCCCCAAACGACTGCAAAGTCGCTTTATAACGAAATCAACCGATTGAGTTTTGCGCTCGCCGAAGACGTTCCAGCTTGTATTAAAAGATCAAAAACTTCTTATTCTATGCAAATACGCAAGATTCATTCGTTTCGAGCAGCCAAACAACCCCCAAACGAATGCAAAGTTGCATTATAACGAAATCGACCGATTGAGTTTTGCGGTCGCTGTACGCGTTCCAGCTCGTGTTATTAGATCAAAAACTCTTTGTTCTATGCAAATACGCAAGATTCATTCGTTTCGAGCAGCCAAACAAGCCCCAAACAAATGCGAAGTCGCTTTATAACGAAATTGAACGATTGAGTTTTGCGCTCGCTGAACGCGTTCCAGCTCGTGTTATTAGATAAAAAACTTTTCATTCTATGCAAATACGCAAGGTTCATGCGTTTGGAGCGGCCAAACAAGCCCCAAACGAATGGCAAGTTGCATTATAACGAAATCGACCGATTGAGTTTTGCGCTCGCTTTAGGCGTTCCAGCTCGTCTCATTTAGATCAAAAACTTTTCATTCTTTGCAAACACGCAAGATTCATGCGTTTCGAGCAGCCAAACAAGCCCCAAACGAATGCAAAGTCACTTTATAACGTAATTGAACGATTGAGTTTTGCGCTCACTGTAGGCGTTCCAGCTGCACTTACTAGATCAAAAACTCGTCATTCTATGGAAATACGCAAGATTCATGCGTTTCGAGCAGCCAAACAATCGCCAAACGAGTGCAAAGTCGCTTTATAACGAAATCGACCGATTGAGTTTTGCGCTCGCTGCAGGCGTTCCAGCTCGTACTAAAAGTTTAAAAACTCTTTATTCTCTGCAAATACGCAAGATTAATGCGTTTGGAGCGGCCAAACAAGCCCCAAACGAATGCAAAGTCGCTTTATAACGAAATGGAACGATTAAGTTTTCCGCTCGCTGCATTCGTTCCAGCTCGTGTTATTAGATCAAAAACTCTCCATTCTATGCAGATACGCAAGATTCATGCGTTTCGAGCAGCCAAACAAGCCCCAAACGACTGCAAAGTCGCTTTATCACTAAATCAACCGATTGAGTTTTGCGCTCGCTGAAGACGTTCCAGCTTGTATTAAAAGATCAAGAACTTCTTATTCTATGCAAATACGCAAGATTCATTCGTTTCGAGCAGCCAAACAAGCCCCGAACAAATGCGAAGTCGCTTTATAACGAATCTGAACGATTGAGTTTTGCGCTCGCTGAACACGTTCCAGCTCGTGTTATCAGATCAAAAACTTTTCATTCTATGCAAATACGCAAGATTCATGCGTTTGGAGCAGCCAAACAAGCCCCAAACGAATGCAAAGTTGCATTATAACGAAATCGACCGATTGAGTTTTGCGCTCGCTTTAGGCGTTCCAGCTCGTCTCATTTAGATCAAAAACTTTTCATTCTTTGCAAACACGCAAGATTCATGCGTTTGGAGCGGCCGAACAAGCCCCAAACGAATGCAAAGTCGCTTTATAACGAAATGGAACGATTAAGTTTTTCGCTCGCTGCATTCGTTCCAGCTCGTGTTATTAAATCAAAAACTCTCCATTCTACGCAGATACGCAAGATTCATGCGTTTCGAGCAGCCAAACAAGCCCCAAACGACTGCAAAGTCGCTTTATAACGAAATCAACCGATTGAGTTTTGCGCTCGCCGAAGACGTTCCAGCTTGTATTAAAAGATCAAAAACTTCTTATTCTATGCAAATACGCAAGATTCATTCGTTTCGAGCAGCCAAACAACCTCCAAACGAATGCAAAGTTGCATTATAACGAAATCGACCGATTGAGTTTAGCGCTCGCTGTACGCGTTCCAGCTCGTGTTATTAGATCAAAAACTCTTTGTTCTATGCAAATACGCAAGATTCATTCGTTTCGAGCAGCCAAACAAGCCCCAAACAAATGCGAAGTCGCTTTATAACGAAATTGAACGATTGAGTTTTGCGCTCGCTGAACGCGTTCCAGCTCGTGTTATTAGATAAAAAACTTTTCATTCTATGCAAATACGCAAGGTTTATGCGTTTGGAGCAGCCAAACAAGCCCCAAACGAATGACAAGTTGCATTATAACGAAATCGACCGATTGAGTTTTGCGCTCGCTTTAGGCGTTCCAGCTCGTCTCATTTAGATCAAAAACTTTTCATTCTTTGCAAACACGCAAGATTCATGCCTTTCGAGCAGCCAAACAAGCCCCAAACGAATGCAAAGTCACTTTATAACGAAATTGAACGATTGAGTTTTTCGCTCGCTGTACGCGTTCCAGCTCGTGTCATTAGATCAAAAACTCTTCATTCTCTGCAAATACGCAAGATTCGAGCGTTTAGAGCAGCCAAACAAGCCCCAAACGAATGCAAAGTCTCTTCTTTACGAAATCGACCGATTCAGTTTTGCGCTCGCTGCATTCGTTCCAGCTCGTATTAAAAGATCAAAAACTCTTTATTCTTTGCAAATACGCAAGATTCATGGGTTTGGAGCAGCCAAACAAGCCCCAAACGAATGCAAAGTCTCTTCTTTGCGAAATCGACCGATTCAGTTTTGCGCTCGCTGCATTCGTTCCAGCTCGGGTTATTAGATCAAAAACTCTTTATTCTCTGCAAATACGCAAGATTCATGCGTTTCGAGCAGCCAAACAATCCCCAAACGAGTGCAAAGTCGCTTTATAACGAAATCGACCGATTGAGTTTTGCGCTCGCTGCAGGCGTTCCAGCTCGTATTAAAAGATCAAAAACTCTTTATTCTATGCAAATACGAAAGATTCATGCGTTTCGAGCAGCCAAACAAGCCCCAAACGAATGCAAAGTTGCATTATAACGAAATCGACCGATTGAGTTTTGCGCTACCTGTACGCGTTCCAGCTCGTCTCATTTAGATCAAAAACTTTTCATTCTTTGCAAACACGCAAGATTCATGCGTTTGGAGCAGCCAAACAAGCCCCAAACGAACGCAAAGTCGCATTATAACGAAATTGAACGATTGAGTTTCGCGCTCGCTGCAGGCGTTCCAGCTCGTATTAAAAGATCAAAAACTCTTTATTCTAAGCAAATACGCAAGATTCATGGGTTTGGAGCAGCCAAACAAGCCCCAAACGAATGCAAAGTCTCTTTTTTACGAAATCGACCGATTCAGTTTTGCGCTCGCTGCATTCGTTCCAGCTCGGGTTATTAGATCAAAAACTCTTTATTCTATGCAAATACGCTAAATTCATGCGTTTCAAGCAGCCAAACATGCTTCAAACGAATGCGAAGTCGCATTATAACGAAATTGAACGATTGAGTTTTGCGCTCGCTGTACGCGTTCCAGCTCGTGTCATTAGATCAAAAACTCTTCATTCTCTGCAAATACGCAAGATTCGAGCGTTTAGAGCAGCCAAACAAGCCCCAAACGAATGCAAAGTCGCTTTATAACGAAATCGACCGATTCAGTTTTGCGCTCGCTGCAGGCGTTCCAGCTCGTATTAAAAGTTTAAAAACTCTTTATTCTCTGCAAATACGCAAGATTCATGCGTTTCGAGCAGCCAAACAAGCCCCAAACGAATGCAAAGTCACTTTATAACGAAATTGAACGATTGAGTTTTGCGCTCACTGTAGGCGTTCCAGCTGCACTTACTAGATCAAAAACTCTTTATTCTATGCAAATACGAAAGATTCATGCGTTTCGAGCAGCCAAACAAGCCCCAAACGAATGCAAAGTTGCATTATAACGAAATCGACCGATTGAGTTTTGCGCTAGCTGTACGCGTTCCAGCTCGTCTCATTTAGATCAAAAACTTTTCATTCTTTGCAAACACGCAAGATTCATGCGTTTGGAGCAGCTAAACAAGCCCCAAACGAACGCAAAGTCGCATTATAACGAAATTGAACGATTGAGTTTCGCGCTCGCTGCAGGCATTCCAGCTCGTATTAAAAGATCAAAAACTCTTTATTCTTTGCAAATACGCAAGATTCATGGGTTTGGAGCAGCCAAACAAGCCCCAAACGAATGCAAAGTCTCTTTTTTACGAAATCGACCGATTCAGTTCTGCGCTCGCTGCATTCGTTTCAGCTCGGGTTATTAGATCAAAAACTCTTTATTCTATGCAAATACGCTAAATTCATGCGTTTCAAGCAGCCAAACATGCTTCAAACGAATGCGAAGTCGCTTTATAACGAAATTGAACGATTGAGTTTTGCGCTCGCTGTACGCGTTTCAGCTCGTGTCATTAGATCAAAAACTCTTCATTCTCTGCAAATACGCAAGATTCGAGCGTTTAGAGCAGCCAAACAAGCCCCAAACGAATGCAAAGTCGCTTTATAACGAAATCGACCGATTCAGTTTTGCGCTCGCTGCAGGCGTTCCAGCTCGTATTAAAAGTTCAAAAACTCTTTATTCTCTGCAAATACGCAAGATTCATGCGTTTCGAGCAGCCAAACAAGCCCCAAACGAATGCAAAGTCACTTTATAACGAAATTGAACGATTGAGTTTTGCGCTCACTGTAGGCGTTCCAGCTGCACTTACTAGATCAAAAACTCGTCATTCTATGCAAATACGCAAGATTCATGCGTTTCGAGCAGCCAAACAATCCCCAAACGAGTGCAAAGTCGCTTTATAACGAAATCGACCGATTGAGTTTTGCGCTCGCTGCAGGCGTTCCAGCTCGTATTAAAAGATCAAAAACTCTTTATTCTATGCAAATACGAAAGATTCATGCGTTTCGAGCAGCCAAACAAGCCCCAAACGAATGCAAAGTTGCATTATAACGAAATCGACCGATTGAGTTTTGCGCTAGCTGTACGCATTCCAGCTCGTCTCATTTAGATCAAAAACTTTTCATTCTTTGCAAACACGCAGGATTCATGCGTTTGGAGCAGCCAAACAAGCCCCAAACGAACGCAAAGTCGCATTATAACGAAATTGAACAATTGAGTTTCGCGCTCGCTGCAGGCGTTCCAGCTCGTATTAAAAGATCAAAAACTCTTTATTCTATGCAAATACGAAAGATTCATGCGCTTCGAGCAGCCAACCAAGCCCCAAACGAATGCAAAGTTGCATTATAACGAAAACGACCGATTGAGTTTTGCGCTCGCTGCACGCGTTCTAGCTCGTATTCAAAGATCGAAAACTCTTTATTCTAAGCAAATACGCAAGATTTATGGGTTTGGAGCAGCCAAACAAGCCCCAAACGAATGCAAAGTCTCTTTTTTACAAAATCGACCGATTCAGTTTTGCGCTCGCTGCATTCGTTCCAGCTCGTGTTATTAGATCAAAAACTCTTTATTCTATGCAAATACGCAAGAGTCATTCGTTTCGAACAGCCAAACAAACCCCGAACGAATGCAAAGTCACTTTATAACGAAATTGAACGATTGAGTTTTGCGCTCACTGCAGGCGTTCTAGCTCGTGTTATTAGATCAAAAACTCTTTATTATATGCAAGTACGCAAGATGAATGCGTTTGGAGCAGCCATACATGCAAAGTCCCTAAACGAATGCAAAGTCGCTTTTTTACATAATCGACCGATTCAGTTTTGCGCTCGCTGCATTCGTTCCAGCTCGTGTTATTAGATCAAAAACACTTCATTCTATGCAAATACGCAAGATTCATGCGTTTCGAGCAGGCAAACAAGGCCCAAACGAATGCAAAGTTGCATTATAACGAAATCGACCGATTGAGTTTTGCGCTCGCTTTAGGCGTTCCAGCTCGTCTCATTTAGATCAAAAACTTTTCATTCTTTGCAAACACCTGAGAATCATGCGTTTCGAGCAGCCAAACAAGCCCCAAACGAATGCAAAGTCGCTTTATAACGAAATTGAACGATTGCGTTTTGCGCTCACTGCAGGCGTTCTAGCTCGTGTTATTAGATCAAAAACTCTTTATTATATGCAAGTACGCAAGATGAATGCGTTTGGAGCAGCCATACATGCAAAGTCCCTAAACGAATGCAAAGTCGCTTTTTTACATAATCGACCGATTCAGTTTTGCGCTCGCTGCATTCGTTCCAGCTCGTGTTATTAGATCAAAAACACTTCATTCTATGCAAATACGCAAGATTCATGCGTTTCGAGCAGGCAAACAAGGCCCAAACGAATGCAAAGTTGCATTATAACGAAATCGACCGATTGAGTTTTGCGCTCGCTTTTGGCGTTCCAGCTCGTCTCATTTAGATCAAAAACTTTTCATTCTTTGCAAACACGCAAGATTCATGCGTTTGGAGCAGCCAAACGAGCCCCAAACGAATGCAAAGTCGCTTTATAACGAAATCGACCGATTGAGTTTTGCGCTCGCTGCACGCGTTCCAGCTCGTATTCAAAGATCAAAAACTCTTTATTCTAAGCAAATACGCAAGATTCATGGGTTTGGAGCAGCCAAACAAGCCCCAAACGAATGCGAAGTCGCTTTATAACGAAATCGACCGATTGAGTTTTGCGCTCGCTTTAGACGTTCCAGCTCGTCTCATTTAGATCAAAAACTTTTCATTCTTTGCAAACACGCAAGATTCATGCGTTTCGAGCAGCCAAACAAGCCCCAAACGAATGGAAAGTCGCTTTATGACGAAATGGAACGATTAAGTTTTGCGCTCGCTGCATTCGTTCCAGCTCGTGTTATTAGATCAAAAACTCTCCATTCTATGCAGATACGCAAGATTCATGCGTTTCGAGCAGCCAAACAAGCCCCAAACGACTGCAAAGTCGCTTTATAACGAAATCAACCGATTAAGTTTTGCGCTCGCTGAAGACGTTCCAGCTCGTATTAAAAGATCATAAACTCTTTATTCTATGCAAATACGCAAGATTCATGCGTTTCGAGCAGGCAAACAAGCCCCAAACGAATGCAAAGTTGCATTATAACGAAATCGACCGATTGAGTTTTGCGCTCGCTTTTGGCGTTCCAGCTCGTCTCATTTAGATCAAAAACTTTTCATTCTTTGCAAACACGCAAGATTCATGCGTTTGGAGCAGTCAAACAAGCCCCAAACGAATGCAAAGTCGCTCTATAACGAAATCGACCGATTGAGTTGCGCGCTCGCTGCAGGCGTTCCAGCTCGTATTAAAAGATCAAAAACTCCTTATTCTGTGCAAATACGCAAGATTCATTCGTTTCGAGCAGCCAAACAAGCCCCAAACAAATGCGAAGTCGCTTTATAACGAAATTAAACGATTGAGTTTTGCGCTCGCTGTACGCGTTCTAGCTCGTGTCATTAGATCAAAAACTCTTCATTCTCTGCAAATACGCAAGATTCGAGCGTTTAGAGCAGCCAAACAAGCCCCAAACGAATGCAAAGTCGCTTTATAACGAAATCGACCAATTCAGTTTTGCGCTCGCTGCAGGCGTTCCAGCTCGTATTAAAAGTTCAAAAACTCTTTATTCTCTGCAAATACGCAAGATTCAGGCGTTTCGAGCAGCCAAACAAGCCCCAAATGAATGCAAAGTCACTTTATAACGAAATTGAACGATTGAGTTTTGCGCTCACTGTAGGCGTTCCAGCTGCCCTTACTAGATCAAAAACTCGTCATTCTATGCAAAAACGCAAGATGCATGCGTTTCGAGCAGCCAAACAATCCCCAAACGAGTAAAAAGTCGCTTTATAACGAAATCGACCGATTGAATTTTGTGCTCGCTGCAGGCGTTCCAGCTCGTATTAAAAGATCAAAAACTCTTTATTCTATGCAAATACGAAAGATTCATGCGTTTCGAGCAGCCAAACAAGCCCCAAACGAATGCAAAGTTGCATTATAACGAAATCGACCGATTGAGTTTTGCGCCAGCTGTACGCGTTCCAGCTCGTCTCATTTAGATCTAAAACTTTTCATTCTTTGCAAACACGCAAGATTCATGCGTTTGGAGCAGCCAAACAAGCCCCAAACGAACGCAAAGTCGCATTATAACGAAATTGAACGATTGAGTTTTGCGCACGCTGCAGGCGTTCCAGCTTGTATTAAAAGATCAAAAACTCTTTATTCTTTGCAAATACGCAAGATTCATGGGTTTGGAGCAGCCAAACAAGCCCCAAACGAATGCAAAGTCTCTTTTTTACAAAATCGACCGATTCAGTTTTGCGCTCGCTGCAGGCGTTCCAGCTCGTATTAAAAGATCAAAAACTCTTTATTCTATGCAAATACGAAAGATTCATGCGCTTCGAGCAGCCAAACAAGCCCCAAACGAATGCAAAGTTGCATTATAACGAAAACGACCGATTGAGTTTTGCGCTCGCTGCACGCGTTCCAGCTCGTATTCAAAGATCGAAAACTCTTTATTCTAAGCAAATACGCAAGATTCATGGGTTTGAAGCAGCCAAACAAGCCCCAAACGAATGCAAAGTCTCTTTTTTACAAAATCGACTGATTTAGTTTTGCGCTCGCTGCATTCGTTCCAGCTCGTGTTATTAGATCAAAAACACTTCATTCTATGCAAATACGCAAGATTCATGCGTTTCGAGCAGGCAAACAAGGCCCAAACGAATGCAAAGTTGCATTATAACGAAATCGACCGATTGAGTTTTGCGCTCGCTTTTGGCGTTCCAGCTCGTCTCATTTAGATCAAAAACTTTTCATTCTTTGCAAACACGCAAGATTCATGCGTTTGGAGCAGCCAAACGAGCCCCAAACGAATGCAAAGTCGCTTTATAACGAAATCGACCGATTGAGTTTTGCGCTCGCTGCACGCGTTCCAGCTCGTATTCAAAGATCAAAAACTCTTTATTCTAAGCAAATACGCAAGATTCATGGGTTTGGAGCAGCCAAACAAGCCCCAAACGAATGCGAAGTCGCTTTATAACGAAATCGACCGATTGAGTTTTGCGCTCGCTTTAGACGTTCCAGCTCGTCTCATTTAGATCAAAAACTTTTCATTCTTTGCAATCACGCAAGATTCATGCGTTTCGAGCAGCCAAACAAGCCCCAAACGAATGGAAAGTCGCTTTATAACGAAATGGAACGATTAAGTTTTGCGCTCGCTGCATTCGTTCCAGCTCGTGTTATTAGATCAAAAACTCTCCATTCTATGCAGATACGCAAGATTCATGCGTTTCGAGCAGCCAAACAAGCCCCAAACGACTGCAAAGTCGCTTTATAACGAAATCAACCGATTAAGTTTTGCGCTCGCTGAAGACGTTCCAGCTCGTATTAAAAGATCATAAACTCTTTATTCTATGCAAATACGCAAGATTCATGCGTTTCGAGCAGGCAAACAAGCCCCAAACGAATGCAAAGTTGCATTATAACGAAATCGACCGATTGAGTTTTGCGCTCGCTTTTGGCGTTCCAGCTCGTCTCATTTAGATCAAAAACTTTTCATTCTTTGCAAACACGCAAGATTCATGCGTTTGGAGCAGTCAAACAAGCCCCAAACGAATGCAAAGTCGCTCTATAACGAAATCGACCGATTGAGTTTCGCGCTCGCTGCAGGCGTTCGAGCTCGTATTAAAAGATCAAAAACTCCTTATTCTATGCAAATACGCAAGATTCATTCGTTTCGAGCAGCCAAACAAGCCCCAAACAAATGCGAAGTCGCTTTATAACGAAATTAAACGATTGAGTTTTGCGCTCGCTGTACGCGTTCTAGCTCGTGTCATTAGATCAAAAACTCTTCATTCTCTGCAAATACGCAAGATTCGAGCGTTTAGAGCAGCCAAACAAGCCCCAAACGAATGCAAAGTCGCTTTATAACGAAATCGACCAATTCAGTTTTGCGCTCGCTGCAGGCGTTCCAGCTCGTATTAAAAGTTCAAAAACTCTTTATTCTCTGCAAATACGCAAGATTCATGCGTTTCGAGCAGCCAAACAAGCCCCAAATGAATGCAAAGTCACTTTATAACGAAATTGAACGATTGAGTTTTGCGCTCACTGTAGGCGTTCCAGCTGCCCTTACTAGATCAAAAACTCGTCATTCTATGCAAATACGCAAGATTCATGCGTTTCGAGCAGCCAAACAATCCCCAAACGAGTAAAAAGTCGCTTTATAACGAAATCGACCGATTGAATTTTGCGCTCGCTGCAGGCGTTCCAGCTCGTATTAAAAGATCAAAAACTCTTTATTCTATGCAAATACGAAAGATTCATGCGTTTCGAGCAGCCAAACAAGCCCCAAACGAATGCAAAGTTGCATTATAACGAAATCGACCGATTGAGTTTTGCGCTAGCTGTACGCTTTCCAGCTCGTCTCATTTAGATCAAAAACTTTTCATTCTTTGCAAACACGCAAGATTCATGCGTTTGGAGCAGCCAAACAAGCCCCAAACGAACGCAAAGTCGCATTACAACGAAATTGAACGATTGAGTTTCGCGCTCGCTGCAGGCGTTCCAGCTCGTATTAAAAGATCAAAAACTCTTCATTCTTTGCAAATACGAAAGATTCATGGATTTGGAGCAGCCAAACAAGCCCCAAACGAATGCAAAGTCTCTTTTTTACGAAATCGACCGATTCAGTTTTGCGCTCGCTGCATTCGTTCCAGCTCGGGTTATTAGATCAAAAACTCTTTATTATATGCAAATACGCAAGATTCGAGCGTTCAGAGCAGCCAAACAAGCCCCAAACGAATGCAAAGTCGCTTTATAACGAAATTGAACAATTGAGTTTTGCGCTCACTGTAGGCGTTCCAGCTGCACTTACTAGATCAAAAACTCGTCATTCTCTGCAAATACGCAAGATTCATGCGCTTCGAGCAGCCAAACAAGCCCCAAACGAATGCAAAGTCACTTCATAACGAAATTGAACGATTGAGTTTTGCGCTCACTGTAGGCGTTCCAGCTGCACTTACTAGATCAAAAACTCGTCATTCTATGCAAATACGCAAGATTCATGCGTTTCGAGCAGCCAAACAATCCCCAAACGATTGCAAAGTCGCTTTATAACGAGATCGACCGATTGAGTTTTGCGCTAGCTGTACGCGTTCCAGCTCGTCTCATTTAGATCCAAAACTTTTCATTCTTTGCAAACACGCAAGATTCAGGCGTTTGGAGCAGCCAAACAAGCCCCAAACGAACGCAAAGTCGCATTATAACGAAATTGAACGATTGAGTTTTGCGCTCGCTGAAGACGTTCCAGCTTGTATTAAAAGATCAAAAACTCCTTATTCTATGCAAATACGCAAGATTCATTCGTTTCGTGCAGCCAAACAAGCCCCAAACAAATGCGAAGTCGCTTTATAACGAAATTGAACGATTGAGTTTTGCGCTCGCTGAACGCGTTCCAGCTCGTGTTATTAGATCAAAAACTCTTCATTCTATGCAAATACGCAAGATTCATGCGTTTGGAGCTGCCAAACAAGCTCCAAACGAATGCAAGGTCGCTTTATAACAAAATCGACCGATTCAGTTTTGCGCTCGCTGCAGGCGTTCCAGCTCGTATTGAAAGATCAAAAACTCTTCATTCTATGCAAATAAGCAAGATTCATGCGTCT
This sequence comes from Amblyteles armatorius, assembly GCA_933228735.2. Taxonomy (NCBI): domain Eukaryota; kingdom Metazoa; phylum Arthropoda; class Insecta; order Hymenoptera; family Ichneumonidae; genus Amblyteles; species Amblyteles armatorius. The sequence goes on along the minus strand of OW121694.1, from coordinate 3,074,577 downwards.
GGAGCAGCCAAACAAGCCCCAAACGAATGCAAAGTCACTTTATAACGAAATTGAACGATTGAGTTTCGCGCTCACTGTAGGCGTTCCAGCTCGTCTCATTTAGATCAAAAACTTTTCATTCTATGCAAATAAGCAAGATTCATGCGTCTGGAGCAGCCAAACAAGCCCCAAACAAATGCGAAGTCGCTTTATAACGAAATTGAACGATTGAGTTTTGCGCTCGCTAAACGCGTTCCAGCTCGTGTTATTACATCAAAAACTTTTCATTCTATGTAAATACGCAAGATTCATGCGTTTGGAGCAGCCAAACAAGCCCCAAACGAATGCAAAGTTGCATTATAACGAAATCGACCGATTCAGTTTTGCGCTCGCTGCATTCGTTCCAGCTCGTGTCATTAGATCAAAAACTCTTCATTCTCTGCAAATACGCAAGATTCGAGCGTTTAGAGCAGCCAAACAAGCCCCAAACGAATGCAAAGTCGCTTTATAACGAAATCGACCGATTCAGTTTTGCGCTCGCTGCAGGCGTTCCAGCTCGTATTAAAAGTTCAAAAACTCTTTATTCTCTGCAAATACGCAAGATTCATACGTTTCGAGCAGCCAAACAAGCCCCAAACGAATGCAAAGTCACTTTATAACGAAATTGAACGATTGAGTTTTGCGCTCACTGTAGGCGTTCCAGCTGCACTTACTAGATCAAAAACTCGTCATTCTATGCAAATACGCAAGGTTCATGCGTTTCGAGCAGCCAAACAAGCCCCAAACGACTGCAAAGTCGCTTTATAACGAAATCAAGCGATTGAGTTTTGCGCTCGCCGAAGACGTTCCAGCTTGTATTACAAGATCAAAAACTTCTCATTCTATGCAAATACGCAAGATTCATTCGTTTCGAGCAGCCAAACAACCCCCAAACGAATGCAAAGTTGCATTATAACGAAATCGACCGATTGAGTTTTGCGCTCGCTGTACGCGTTCCAGCTCGTGTTATTAGATCAAAAACTCTTTGTTCTATGCAAATACGCAAGATTCATTCGTTTCGAGCAGCCAAACAAGCCCCAAACAAATGCGAAGTCGCTTTATAACGAAATTGAACGATTGAGTTTTGCGCTCGCTGAACGCGTTCCAGCTCGTGTTATTAGATAAAAAACTTTTCATTCTATGCAAATACGCAAGGTTCATGCGTTTGGAGCGGCCAAACAAGCCCCAAACGAATGGCAAGTTGCATTATAACGAAATCGACCGATTGAGTTTTGCGCTCGCTTTAGGCGTTCCAGCTCGTCTCATTTAGATCAAAAACTTTTCATTCTTTGCAAACACGCAAGATTCATGCGTTTCGAGCAGCCAAACAAGCCCCAAACGAATGCAAAGTCACTTTATAACGTAATTGAACGATTGAGTTTTGCGCTCACTGTAGGCGTTCCAGCTGCACTTACTAGATCAAAAACTCGTCATTCTATGGAAATACGCAAGATTCATGCGTTTCGAGCAGCCAAACAAGCCCCAAACAAATGCAAAGTTGCCTTACAACGAAATCAACCGATTGAGTTTTGCGCTATCTGTACGCGTTCCAGCTCGTCTCATTTAGAGCAAAAACTTTTCATTATTCGCAAGCACGCAAGATTCATGCGTTTGGAGCAGCCAAACAAGCCCCAAACGAACGCAAAGTCGCATTATAACGAAATTGAACGATTGAGTTTCGCGCTCGCTGCAGGCGTTCCAGCTCGTATTAAAAGATCAAAAACTCTTTATTCTTTGCAAATACGCAAGATTCATGGGTTTGGAGCAACCAAACAAGCCCCAAACGAATGCAAAGTCTCTTTTTTACGAAATCGACCGATTCAGTTTTGCGCTCGCTGCAGGCGTTCCAGCTCGTATTAAAAGGTCAAAAACTCTTTATTCTCTGCAAATACGCAAGATTCATGCGTTTCGAGCAGCCAAACAAGCCCCAAACGAATGCAAAGTCGCTTTATAACGAAATCGACCGATTGAGTTTTGCGCTCGCTGCAGGCGTTCCAGCTCGTATTAAAAGCTCAAAAACTCTTTATTCTATGCAAATACGAAAGATTCATGCGTTTCGAGCAGCCAAACAAGCCCCAAACGAATGCAAAGTTGCATTATAACGAAATCGACCGATTGAGTTTTGCGCTTGCTTTTGGCGTTCCAGCTCGTCTCATTTAGATCAAAAACTTTTTATTCTTTGCAAACACGCAAGATTCATGCGTTTGGACCGGCCAAACAAGCCCCAAACGAACGCTTTATAACGAAATAGAACGATTAAGTTTTGCGCTCGCTGTATGCGTTCCAGCTCGTGTTGTTAGATCAAAAACTCTTCATTCTATGCAAATACGCAAGATTCGAGCGTTTGGAGCAGCCAAACAAGCTCCAGACGAATGCAAAGTCGCTTTATAACGAAATCGACCGATTCAGTTTTGCGCTCGCTGCAGGCGTTCCAGCTCGTATTAAAAGTTCAAAAACTCTTTATTCTCTGCAAATACGCAAGATTCATGCGTTTCGAGCAGCCAAACAAGCCCCAAACGAATGCAAAGTCACTTTATAACGAAATTGAACGATTGAGATTTGCGCTCACTGTAGGCGTTCCAGCTGCACTTACTAGATCAAAAACTCGTCATTCTATGCAAATACGCAAGATTCATGCGTTTCGAGCAGCCAAACAATCCCCAAACGAGTGCAAAGTCGCTTTATAACGAAATCGACCGATTGAGTTTTGCGCTCGCTGCAGGCGTTCCAGCTCGTATTAAAAGCTCAAAAACTCTTTATTCGATGCAAATACGAAAGATTCATGCGTTTCGAGCAGCCAAACAAGCCCCAAACAAATGCAAAGTTGCATTACAACGAAATCAACCGATTGAGTTTTGCGCTATCTGTACGCGTTCCAGCTCGTCTCATTTAGAGCAAAAACTTTTCATTATTCGCAAACACGCAAGATTCATGCGTTTGGAGCAGCCAAACAAGCCCCAAACGAACGCAAAGTCGCATTATAACGAAATTGAACGATTGAGTTTCGCGCTCGCTGCAGGCGTTCCAGCTCGTATTAAAAGATCAAAAACTCTTTATTCTTTGCAAATACGCAAGATTCATGGGTTTGGAGCAACCAAACAAGCCCCAAACGAATGCAAAGTCTCTTTTTTACGAAATCGACCGATTCAGTTTTGCGCTCGCTGCAGGCGTTCCAGCTCGTATTAAAAGTTCAAAAACTCTTTATTCTCTGCAAATACGCAAGATTCATGCGTTTCGAGCAGCCAAACAAGCCCCAAACGAATGCAAAGTCGCTTTATAACGAAATCGACCGATTGAGTTTTGCGCTCGCTGCAGGCGTTCCAGCTCGTATTAAAAGCTCAAAAACTCTTTATTCTATGCAAATACGAAAGATTCATGCGTTTCGAGCAGCCAAACAAGCCCCAAACGAATGCAAAGTTGCATTATAACGAAATCAACCGATTGAGTTTTGCGCTAGCTGTACGCGTTCCAGCTCGTCTCATTTAGATCAAAAACTTTTCATTCTTTGCAAACACGCAAGATTCATGCGTTTGGAGCAGCCAAACAAGCCCCAAACGAACGCAAAGTCGCATTATAACGAAATTGAACGATTGCGTTTTGCACTCACTGCAGGCGTTCTAGCTCGTGTTATTAGATCAAAAACTCTTTATTATATGCAAGTACGCAAGATTCATGGGTTTGGAGCAGCCAAACAAGCCCCAAACGAATGCGAAGTCGCTTTATAACGAAATCGACCGATTGAGTTTTGCGCTCGCTTTAGACGTTCCAGCTCGTCTCATTTAGATCAAAAACTTTTCATTCTTTGCAAACACGCAAGATTCATGCGTTTCGAGCAGCCAAACAAGCCCCAAACGAATGGAAAGTCGCTTTATAACGAAATGGAACGATTAAGTTTTGCGCTCGCTGCATTCGTTCCAGCTCGTGTTATTAGATCAAAAACTCTCCATTCTATGCAGATACGCAAGATTCATGCGTTTCGAGCAGCCAAACAAGCCCCAAACGACTGCAAAGTCGCTTTATAACGAAATCAACCGATTAAGTTTTGCGCTCGCTGAAGACGTTCCAGCTCGTATTAAAAGATCATAAACTCTTTATTCTATGCAAATACGCAAGATTCATGCGTTTCGAGCAGGCAAACAAGCCCCAAACGAATGCAAAGTTGCATTATAACGAAATCGACCGATTGAGTTTTGCGCTCGCTTTTGGCGTTCCAGCTCGTCTCATTTAGATCAAAAACTTTTCATTCTTTGCAAACACGCAAGATTCATGCGTTTGGAGCAGTCAAACAAGCCCCAAACGAATGCAAAGTCGCTCTATAACGAAATCGACCGATTGAGTTGCGCGCTCGCTGCAGGCGTTCCAGCTCGTATTAAAAGATCAAAAACTCCTTATTCTATGCAAATACGCAAGATTCATTCGTTTCGAGCAGCCAAACAAGCCCCAAACAAATGCGAAGTCGCTTTATAACGAAATTAAACAATTGAGTTTTGCGCTCGCTGTACGCGTTCTAGCTCGTGTCATTAGATCAAAAACTCTTCATTCTCTGCAAATACGCAAGATTCGAGCGTTTAGAGCAGCCAAACAAGCCCCAAACGAATGCAAAGTCGCTTTATAACGAAATCGACCAATTCAGTTTTGCGCTCGCTGCAGGCGTTCCAGCTCGTATTAAAAGTTCAAAAACTCTTTATTCTCTGCAAATACGCAAGATTCATGCGTTTCGAGCAGCCAAACAAGCCCCAAATGAATGCAAAGTCACTTTATAACGAAATTGAACGATTGAGTTTTGCGCTCACTGTAGGCGTTCCAGCTGCCCTTACTAGATCAAAAACTCGTCATTCTATGCAAATACGCAAGATTCATGCGTTTCGAGCAGCCAAACAATCCCCAAACGAGTAAAAAGTCGCTTTATAACGAAATCGACCGATTGAATTTTGCGCTCGCTGCAGGCGTTCCAGCTCGTATTAAAAGATCAAAAACTCTTTATTCTATGCAAATACGAAAGATTCATGCGTTTCGAGCAGCCAAACAAGCCCCAAACGAATGCAAAGTTGCATTATAACGAAATCGACCGATTGAGTTTTGCGCTAGCTGTACGCTTTCCAGCTCGTCTCATTTAGATCAAAAACTTTTCATTCTTTGCAAACACGCAAGATTCATGCGTTTGGAGCAGCCAAACAAGCCCCAAACGAACGCAAAGTCGCATTACAACGAAATTGAACGATTGAGTTTCGCGCTCGCTGCAGGCGTTCCAGCTCGTATTAAAAGATCAAAAACTCTTTATTCTTTGCAAATACGAAAGATTCATGGATTTGGAGCAGCCAAACAAGCCCCAAACGAATGCAAAGTCTCTTTTTTACGAAATCGACCGATTCAGTTTTGCGCTCGCTGCATTCGTTCCAGCTCGGGTTATTAGATCAAAAACTCTTTATTATATGCAAATACGCAAGATTCGAGCGTTCAGAGCAGCCAAACAAGCTCCAAACGAATGCAAAGTCGCTTTATAACGAAATTGAACAATTGAGTTTTGCGCTCACTGTAGGCGTTCCAGCTGCACTTACTAGATCAAAAACTCGTCATTCTATGCAAATACGCAAGATTCATGCGTTTCGAGCAGCCAAACAATCCCCAAACGAATGCAAAGTCACTTTATAACGAAATTGAACGATTGAGTTTTGCGCTCACTGTAGGCGTTCCAGCTGCACTTACTAGATCAAAAACTCGTCATTCTATGCAAATACGCAAGATTCATGCGTTTCGAGCAGCCAAACAATCGCCAAACGAGTGCAAAGTCGCTTTATAACGAAATCGACCGATTGAGTTTTGCGCTCGCTGCAGGCGTTCCAGCTCGTATTAAAAGATCAAAAACTCTTTATTCTATGCAAATACGAAAGATTCATGCGTTTCGAGCAGCCAAACAAGCCCCAAACGAATGCAAAGTTGCATTATAACGAAATCGACCGATTGCGTTTTGCGCTAGCTGTACGCGTTCCAGCTCGTCTCATTTAGATCTAAAACTTTTCATTCTTTGCAAACACGCAAGATTCATGCGTTTGGAAAAGCCAAACAAGCCCCAAACGAACGCAAAGTCGCATTATAACGAAATTGAACGATTGAGTTTTGCGCACGCTGCAGGCGTTCCAGCTTGTATTAAAAGATCAAAAACTCTTTATTCTTTGCAAATACGCAAGATTCATGGGTTTGGAGCAGCCAAACAAGCCCCAAACGAATGCAAAGTCTCTTTTTTACAAAATCGACCGATTCAGTTTTGCGCTCGCTGCAGGCGTTCCAGCTCGTATTAAAAGATCAAAAACTCTTTCTTCTATGCAAATACGAAAGATTCATGCGCTTCGAGCAGCCAAACAAGCCCCAAACGAATGCAAAGTTGCATTATAACGAAAACGACCGATTGAGTTTTGCGCTCGCTGCACGCGTTCCAGCTCGTATTCAAAGATCGAAAACTCTTTATTCTAAGCAAATACGCAAGATTCATGGGTTTGAAGCAGCCAAACAAGCCCCAAACGAATGCAAAGTCTCTTTTTTACAAAATCGACTGATTCAGTTTTGCGCTCGCTGCATTCGTTCCAGCTCGTGTTATTAGATCAAAAACACTTCATTCTATGCAAATACGCAAGATTCATGCGTTTCGAGCAGGCAAACAAGGCCCAAACGAATGCGAAGTCGCTTTATAACGAAATCGACCGATTGAGTTTTGCGCTCGCTTTAGACGTTCCAGCTCGTCTCATTTAGATCAAAAACTTTTCATTCTTTGCAAACACGCAAGATTCATGCGTTTCGAGCAGCCAAACAAGCCCCAAACGAATGGAAAGTCGCTTTATAACGAAATGGAACGATTAAGTTTTGCGCTCGCTGCATTCGTTCCAGCTCGTGTTATTAGATCAAAAACTCTCCATTCTATGCAGATACGCAAGATTCATGCGTTTCGAGCAGCCAAACAAGCCCCAAACGACTGCAAAGTCGCTTTATAACGAAATCAACCGATTAAGTTTTGCGCTCGCTGAAGACGTTCCAGCTCGTATTAAAAGATCATAAACTCTTTATTCTATGCAAATACGCAAGATTCATGCGTTTCGAGCAGGCAAACGAGCCCCAAACGAATGCAAAGTTGCATTATAACGAAATCGACCGATTGAGTTTTGCGCTCGCTTTTGGCGTTCCAGCTCGTCTCATTTAGATCAAAAACTTTTCATTCTTTGCAAACACGCAAGATTCATGCGTTTGGAGCAGTCAAACAAGCCCCAAACGAATGCAAAGTCGCTCTATAACGAAATCGACCGATTGAGTTTCGCGCTCGCTGCAGGCGTTCGAGCTCGTATTAAAAGATCAAAAACTCCTTATTCTATGCAAATACGCAAGATTCATTCGTTTCGAGCAGCCAAACAAGCCCCAAACAAATGCGAAGTCGCTTTATAACGAAATTAAACGATTGAGTTTTGCGCTCGCTGTACGCGTTCTAGCTCGTGTCATTAGATCAAAAACTCTTCATTCTCTGCAAATACGCAAGATTCGAGCGTTTAGAGCAGCCAAACAAGCCCCAAACGAATGCAAAGTCGCTTTATAACGAAATCGACCAATTCAGTTTTGCGCTCGCTGCAGGCGTTCCAGCTCATATTAAAAGTTCAAAAACTCTTTATTCTCTGCAAATACGCAAGATTCATGCGTTTCGAGCAGCCAAACAAGCCCCAAATGAATGCAAAGTCACTTTATAACGAAATTGAACGATTGAGTTTTGCGCTCACTGTAGGCGTTCCAGCTGCCCTTACTAGATCAAAAACTCGTCATTCTATGCAAATACGCAAGATTCATGCGTTTCGAGCAGCCAAACAATCCCCAAACGAGTAAAAAGTCGCTTTATAACGAAATCGACCGATTGAATTTTGCGCTCGCTGCAGGCGTTCCAGCTCGTATTAAAAGATCAAAAACTCTTTATTCTATGCAAATACGAAAGATTCATGCGTTTCGAGCAGCCAAACAAGCCCCAAACGAATGCAAAGTTGCATTATAACGAAATCGACCGATTGAGTTTTGCGCTAGCTGTACGCTTTCCAGCTCGTCTCATTTAGATCAAAAACTTTTCATTCTTTGCAAACACGCAAGATTCATGCGTTTGGAGCAGCCAAACAAGCCCCAAACGAACGCAAAGTCGCATTACAACGAAATTGAACGATTGAGTTTCGCGCTCGCTGCAGGCGTTCCAGCTCGTATTAAAAGATCAAAAACTCTTTATTCTTTGCAAATACGAAAGATTCATGGATTTGGAGCAGCCAAACAAGCCCCAAACGAATGCAAAGTCTCTTTTTTACGAAATCGACCGATTCAGTTTTGCGCTCGCTGCATTCGTTCCAGCTCGGGTTATGAGATCAAAAACTCTTTATTATATGCAAATACGCAAGATTCGAGCGTTCAGAGCAGCCAAACAAGCCCCAAACGAATGCAAAGTCGCTTTATAACGAAATTGAACAATTGAGTTTTGCGCTCACTGTAGGCGTTCCAGCTGCACTTACTAGATCAAAAACTCGTCATTCTCTGCAAATACGCAAGATTCATGCGTTTCGAGCAGCCAAACAATCCCCAAACGAATGCAAAGTCACTTTATAACGAAATTGAACGATTGAGTTTTGCGCTCACTGTAGGCGTTCCAGCTGCACTTACTAGATCAAAAACTCGTCATTCTATGCAAATACGCAAGATTCATGCGTTTCGAGCAGCCAAACAATCGCCAAACGAGTGCAAAGTCGCTTTATAACGAAATCGACCGATTGAGTTTTGCGCTCGCTGCAGGCGTTCCAGCTCGTATTAAAAGATCAAAAACTCTTTATTCTATGCAAATACAAAAGATTCATGCGTTTCGAGCAGCCAAACAAGCCCCAAACGAATGCAAAGTTGCATTATAACGAAATCGACCGATTGAGTTTTGCGCTCGCTTTTGGCGTTCCAGCTCGTCTCATTTAGATCAAAAACTTTTCATTCTTTGCAAACACGCAAGATTCATGCGTTTGGAGCAGCCAAACGAGCCCCAAACGAATGCAAAGTCGCTTTATAACGAAATCGACCAATTCAGTTTTGCGCTCGCTGCAGGCGTTCCAGCTCGTATTAAAAGTTCAAAAACTCTTTATTCTCTGCAAATACGCAAGATTCATGCGTTTCGAGCAGCCAAACAAGCCCCAAACGAATGCAAAGTCACTTTATAACGAAATTGAACGACTGAGTTTTGCGCTCACTGTAGGCGTTCCAGCTGCACTTACTAGATCAAAAACTCGTCATTCTATGCAAATACGCAAGATTCATGCGTTTCGAGCAACCAAACAATCCCCAAACGAGTGCAAAGTCGCTTTATAACGAAATCGACCGATTGAGTTTTGCGCTCGCTGCAGGCGTTCCAGCTCGTATTAAAAGATCAAAAACTCTTTATTCTATGCAAATACGAAAGATTCATGCGTTTCGAGCAGCCAAACAAGCCCCAAACGAATGCAAAGTTGCATTATAACGAAATCGACCGATTGAGTTTTGCGCTAGCTGTACGCTTTCCAGCTCGTCTCATTTAGATCAAAAACTTTTCATTCTTTGCAAACACGCAAGATTCATGCGTTTGGAGCAGCCAAACAAGCCCCAAACGAACGCAAAGTCGCATTATAACGAAATTGAACGATTGAGTTTCGCGCTCGCTGCAGGCGTTCCAGCTCGTATTAAAAGATCAAAAACTCTTTATTCTTTGCAAATACGCAAGATTCATGGGTTTGGAGCAGCCAAACAAGCCCCAAACGAATGCAAAGTCTCTTTTTTACGAAATCGACCGATTCAGTTTTGCGCTCACTGCATTCGTTCCAGCTCGGGTTATTAGATCAAAAACTCTTTATTATATGCAAATACGCAAGATTCGAGCGTTTAGAGCAGCCAACAAGCCCCAAACGAATGCATAGTCGCTTTATAACGAAATTGAACGATTGAGTTTTGCGCTCACTGTAGGCGTTCCAGCTGCACTTACTAGATCAAAAACTCGTCATTCTATGCAAATACGCAAGATTCATGCGTTTCGAACAGCCAAACAATCCCCAAACGAGTGCAAAGTCGCTTTATAACGAAATCGACCGATTGAGTTTTGCGCTCGCTGCAGGCGTTCCAGCTCGTATTAAAAGATCACAAACTCTTCATTCTATGCAAATACGAAAGATTCATGCGTTTCGAGCAGCCAAACAAGCCCCAAACGAATGCAAAGTTGCATTATAACGAAATCGACCGATTGAGTTTTGCGCTAGCTGTACGCGTTCCAGCTCGTCTCATTTAGATCAAAAACTTTTCAGTCTTTGCAAACACGCAAGATTTATGCGTTTGGAGCAGCCAAACAAGCCCCAGACGAACGCAAAGTCGCTTTATAACGAAATCGACCGATTCAGTTTTGCGCTCGCTGCAGGCGTTCCAGCTCGTATTAAAAGTTCAAAAACTCTTTATTCTCTGCAAATACGCAAGATTCATGCGTTTCGAGCAGCCAAACAAGCCCCAAACGAATGCAAAGTCACTTTATAACGAAATTGAACGATTGAGTTGTGCGCTCACTGTAGGCGTTCCAGCTGCACTCACTAGATCAAAAACTCGTCATTCTATGCAAATACGCAAGATTCATGCGTTTCGAGCAGCCAAACAATCGCCAAACGAGTGCAAAGTCGCTTTATAACGAAATCGACCGATTGAGTTTTGCGCTCGCTGCAGGCGTTCCAGCTCGTATTAAAAGATCAAAAACTCTTTATTCTATGCAAATACGAAAGATTCATGCGTTTCGAGCAGCCAAACAAGCCCCAAACGAATGCAAAGTTGCATTATAACGAAATCGACCGATTGAGTTTTGCGCTAGCTGTACGCGTTCCAGCTCGTCTCATTTAGATCAAAAACTCTTTATTCTTTGCAAATACGCAAGATTCATGGGTTTGGAGCAGCCAAACAAGCCCCAAACGAATGCAAAGTCTCTTTTTTACGAAATCGACCGATTCAGTTTTGCGCTCGCTGCATTCGTTCCAGCTCGGGATATTAGATCAAAAACTCTTTATTCTATGCAAATACGCTAAATTCATGCGTTTCAAGCAGCCAAACATGCTTCAAACGAATGCGAAGTCGCTTTATAACGAAATTGAACGATTGAGTTTTGCGCTCGCTGTACGCGTTCCAGCTCGTGTCATTAGATCAAAAACTCTTCATTCTCTGCAAATACGCAAGATTCGAGCGTTTAGAGCAGCCAAACAAGCCCCAAACGAATGCAAAGTCGCTTTATAACGAAATCGACCGATTCAGTTTTGCGCTCGCTGCAGGCGTTCCAGCTCGTATTAAAAGATCAAAAACTCCTTATTCTATGCAAATACGAAAGATTCATGCGTTTCGAGCAGCCAAACAAGCCCCAAACGAATGCAAAGTTGCATTATAACGAAAACGACCGATTGAGTTTTGCGCTCGCTGCACGCGTTCTAGCTCGTATTCAAAGATCGAAAACTCTTCATTCTAAGCAAATACGCAAGATTCATGGGTTTGGAGCAGCCAAACAAGCCCCAAACGAATGCAAAGTCTCTTTTTTACAAAATCGACCGATTCAGTTTTGCGCTCGCTGCATTCGTTCCAGCTCGTGTTATTAGATCAAAAACTCTTTATTCTATGCAAATACGCAATATTCATTCGTTTCGAGCAGCCAAACAAACCCCGAACGAATGCAAAGTCACTTTATAACGAAATTGAACGATTGAGTTTTGCGCTCACTGAAGGCGTTCCAGCTGCACTAACTAGATCAAAAACTCGTCATTCTATGCAAATACGCAAGATTCATGCGTTTCGAGCAGCCAAACAATCCCCAAACGAGTGCAAAGTCGCTTTATAACGAAATCGACCGATTGAGTTGTGCGCTCGCTGCAGGCGTTCCAGCTCGTATTAAAAGATCAAAAACTCTCCATCCTATGCAAATGCGCAAGATTCATGCGTTTGGAGCAGCCAAACAAGCGCCAAACGAATGCAAAGTTGCATTGTAACGAAATCGACCGATTGAGTTTTGCGCTCGCTTTAGGCGTTCCAGCTCGTCTCATTTAGATCAAAAACTTTTCATTCTTTGCAAACACCTGAGAATCATGCGTTTCGAGCAGCCAAACAAGCCCCAAACGAATGCAAAGTCGCTTTATAACGAAATTGAACGATTGCGTTTTGCGCTCACTGCAGGCGTTCTAGCTCGTGTTATTAGATCAAAAACTCTTCATTATATGCAAGTACGCAAGATGAATGCGTTTGGAGCAGCCATACATGCCCTAAACGAATGCAAAGTCGCTTTTTTACATAATCGACCGATTCAGTTTTGCGCTCGCTGCAGGCGTTCCAGCTCGTATCAAAAGATCAAAAACTCCTTATTCTATGCAAATACGAAAGATTCATGCGTTTCGAGCAGCCAAACAAGCCCCAAACGAATGCAAAGTTGCATTATAACGAACCCGACCGATTGAGTTTTGCGCTAGCTGTACGCGTTCCAGCTCGTCTCATTCAGATCAAAAACTTTTCATTCTTTGCAAACACGCAAGATTTATGCGTTAGGAGCAGCCAAACAAGCCCCAGACGAACGCAAAGTCGCTTTATAACGAAATCGACCGATTGAGTTTTGCGCTCGCTGCAGGCGTTCCAGCTCGTATTAAAAGATCAAAAACTCCTTATTCTATGCAAATACGAAAGATTCATGCGTTTCGAGCAGCCAAACAAGCCCCAAACGAATGCAAAGTTGCATTATAACGAAATCGACCGATTGAGTTTTGCGCTAGCTGTACGCGTTCCAGCTCGTCTCATTTAGATCAAAAACTTTTCATTCTTTGCAAACACGCAAGATTCATGCGTTTGGAGCAGCCAAACAAGCCCCAAACGAACGCAAAGTCGCATTATAACGAAATTGAACGATTGAGTTTCGCGCTCGCTGCAGGCGTTCCAGCTCGTGTCATTAGATCAAAAACTCTTCATTCTCTGCAAATACGCAAGATTCGAACGTTTAGAGCAGCCAAACAAGCCCCAAACGAATGCAAAGTCGCTTTATAACGAAATCGACCGATTCAGTTTTGCGCTCGCTGCAGGCGTTCCAGCTCGTATTAGAAGATCAAAAACTCCTTATTCTATGCAAATACGAAAGATTCATGCGTTTCGAGCAGCCAAACAAGCCCCAAACGAATGCAAAGTTGCATTATAACGAAAACGACCGATTGAGTTTTGCGCTCGCTGCACGCGTTCTAGCTCGTATTCAAAGATCGAAAACTCTTTATTCTAAGCAAATACGCAAGATTCATGGGTTTGGAGCAGCCAAACAAGCCCCAAACGAATGCAAAGTCTCTTTTTTACAAAATCGACCGATTCAGTTTTGCGCTCGCTGCATTCGTTCCAGCTCGTGTTATTAGATCAAAAACTCTTTATTCTATGCAAATACGCAAGATTCATTCGTTTCGAGCAGCCAAACAAACCCCGAACGAATGCAAAGTCACTTTATAACGAAATTGAACGATTGAGTTTTGCGCTCACTGAAGGCGTTCCAGCTGCACTAACTAGATCAAAAACTCGTCATTCTATGCAAATACGCAAGATTCATGCGTTTCGAGCAGCCAAACAATCCCCAAACGAGTGCAAAGTCGCTTTATAACGAAATCGACCGATTGAGTTGTGCGCTCGCTGCAGGCGTTCCAGCTCGTATTAAAAGATCAAAAACTCTCCATCCTATGCAAATGCGCAAGATTCATGCGTTTGGAGCAGCCAAACAAGCCCCAAACGAACGCAAAGTCGCATTATAACGAAATTGAACGATTGAGTTTCGCGCTCGCTGCAGGCGTTCCAGCTCGTATTAAAAGATCAAAAACTCTTTATTCTTTGCAAATACGCAAGATTCATGGGTTTGGAGCAGCCAAACAAGCCCCAAACGAATGTAAAGTCTCTTTTTTACGAAATCGACCGATTCAGTTTTGCGCTCGCTGCATTCGTTCCAGCTCGGGATATTAGATCAAAAACTCTTTATTCTATGCAAATACGCTAAATTCATGCGTTTCAAGCAGCCAAACATGCTTCAAACGAATGCGAAGTCGCTTTATAACGAAATTGAACGATTGAGTTTTGCGCTCGCTGTACGCGTTCCAGCTCGTGTCATTAGATCAAAAACTCTTCATTCTCAGCAAATACGCAAGATTCGAGCGTTTAGAGCAGCCAAACAAGCCCCAAACGAATGCAAAGTCGCTTTATAACGAAATCGACCGATTCAGTTTTGCGCTCGCTGCAGGCGTTCCAGCTCGTATTAAAAGTTCAAAAACTCTTTATTCTCTGCAAATACGCAAGATTCATGCGTTTCGAGCAGCCAAACAAGCCCCAAACGAATGCAAAGTCACTTTATAACGAAATTGAACGATTGAGTTTTGCGCTCACTGTAGGCGTTCCAGCTGCACTTACTAGATCAAAAACTCGTCATTCTATGCAAATACGCAAGATTCATGCGTTTCGAGCAGCCAAACAATCCCCAAACGAGTGCAAAGTCGCTTTATAACGAAATCGACCGATTGAGTTTTGCGCTCGCTGCAGGCGTTCCAGCTCGTATTAAAAGATCACAAACTCTTTATTCTATGCAAATACGAAAGATTCATGCGTTTCGAGCAGCCAAACAAGCCCCAAACGAATGCAAAGTTGCATTATAACGAACCCGACCGATTGAGTTTTGCGCTAGCTGTACGCGTTCCAGCTCGTCTCATTCAGATCAAAAACTTTTCATTCTTTGCAAACACGCAAGATTTATGCGTTAGGAGCAGCCAAACAAGCCCCAGACGAACGCAAAGTCGCTTTATAACGAAATCGACCGATTCAGTTTTGCGCTCGCTGCAGGCGTTCCAGCTCGTATTAAAAGTTCAAAAACTCTTTATTCTCTGCAAATACGCAAGATTCATGCGTTTCGAGCAGCCAAACAAGCCCCAATCGAATGCAAAGTCACTTTATAACGAAATTGAACGATTGAGTTTTGCGCTCACTGTAGGCGTTCCAGCTGCACTTACTAGATCAAAAACTCGTCATTCTATGCAAATACGCAAGATTCATGCGTTTCGAGCAGCCAAACAATCGCCAAACGAGTGCAAAGTCGCTTTATAACGAAATCGACCGATTGAGTTTTGCGCTCGCTGCAGGCGTTCCAGCTCGTATTAAAAGATCAAAAACTCCTTATTCTATGCAAATACGAAAGATTCATGCGTTTCGAGCAGCCAAACAAGCCCCAAACGAATGCAAAGTTGCATTATAACGAAATCGACCGATTGAGTTTTGCGCTAGCTGTACGCGTTCCAGCTCGTCTCATTTAGATCAAAAACTTTTCATTCTTTGCAAACACGCAAGATTCATGCGTTTGGAGCAGCCAAACAAGCCCCAAACGAACGCAAAGTCGCATTATAACGAAATTGAACGATTGAGTTTCGCGCTCGCTGCAGGCGTTCCAGCTCGTGTCATTAGATCAAAAACTCTTCATTCTCTGCAAATACGCAAGATTCGAGCGTTTAGAGCAGCCAAACAAGCCCCAAACGAATGCAAAGTCGGTTTATAACGAAATCGACCGATTCAGTTTTGCGCTCGCTGCAGGCGTTCCAGCTCGTATTAAAAGATCGAAAACTCCTTATTCTATGCAAATACGAAAGATTCATGGGTTTGGAGCAGCCAAACAAGCCCCAAACGAATGCAAAGTCTCTTTTTTACGAAATCGACCGATTCAGTTTTGCGCTCGCTGCATTCGTTCCAGCTCGGGATATTAGATCAAAAACTCTTTATTCTATGCAAATACGCTAAATTCATGCGTTTCAAGCAGCCAAACATGCTTCAAACGAATGCGAAGTCGCTTTATAACGAAATTGAACGATTGAGTTTTGCGCTCGCTGTACGCGTTCCAGCTCGTGTCATTAGATCAAAAACTCTTCATTCTCTGCAAATACGCAAGATTCGAGCGTTTAGAGCAGCCAAACAAGCCCCAAACGAATGCAAAGTCGCTTTATAACGAAATCGACCGATTCAGTTTTGCGCTCGCTGCAGGCGTTCCAGCTCGTATTAAAAGTTCAAAAACTCTTTATTCTCTGCAAATACGCAAGATTCATGCGTTTCGAGCAGCCAAACAAGCCCCAAACGAATGCAAAGTCACTTTATAACGAAATTGAACGATTGAGTTTTGCGCTCACTGTAGGCGTTCCAGCTGCACTTACTAGATCAAAAACTCGTCATTCTATGCAAATACGCAAGATTCATGCGTTTCGAGCAGCCAAACAATCCCCAAACGAGTGCAAAGTCGCTTTATAACGAAATCGACCGATTGAGTTTTGCGCTCGCTGCAGGCGTTCCAGCTCGTATTAAAAGATCAAAAACTCTTTATTCTATGCAAATACGAAAGATTCATGCGTTTCGAGCAGCCAAACAAGCCCCAATCGAATGCAAAGTTGCATTATAACGAAATCGACCGATTGAGTTTTGCGCTAGCTGTACGCGTTCCAGCTCGTCTCATTTAGATCAAAAACTTTTCATTCTTTGCAAACACGCAAGATTCATGCGTTTGGAGCAGCCAAACAAGCCCCAAACGAATGCAAAGTCGCATTATAACGAAATTGAACGATTGAGTTTCGCGCTCGCTGCAGGCGTTCGAGCTCGTATTAAAAGATCAAAAACTCTTTATTCTTTGCAAATACGCAAGATTCATGGGTTTGGAGCAGCCAAACAAGCCCCAAACGAATGCAAAGTCTCATTTTTACGAAATCGACCGATTCAGTTTTGCGCTCGTTGCATTCGTTCCAGCTCGGGTTATTAGATCAAAAACTCTTTATTCTCTGCAAATACGCAAGATTCATGCGTTTCGAGCAGCTAAATAATCCCCAAACGAGTGCAAAGTCGCTTTATAACGAAATCGACCGATTGAGTTTTGCGCTCGCTGCAGGCGTTCCAGCTCGTATTAAAAGTTCAAAAACTCTTTATTCTCTGCAAATACGCAAGATTCATGCGTTTCGAGCAGCCAAACAAGCCCCAAACGAATGCAAAGTTGCATTATAACGAAATCGACCGATTGAGTTTTGCGCTAGCTGTATGTGTCACGTCTTGGGTCTCTTCAGCAGCAGAATAAGTAACCGACACACACACAAATTTTTTTTTTTGATTTACTTTATCCTCGGGAACACTAAAATACTAAAAATGGTAGCGAGACATACAGATAAATAAGTCACAACACTACGACGATAGAATCGTCATCAATATAATAGGTATTATCGTAAACATAATATATATCAACCGATAATACAAGAATTTTCTAAATAACCCTCATGCATTCAAATAATACCGTTCCATGCCTAACGCGTTATCAATTAAATGATCAATTGCACTATTAATGGTAAACTAAGTGAGATCGTACTGTAGCATGCTACAGTTACATAATATACATTGACGGTATTCCCCAAAATGCATATGAAACATACAAACGCGAAGATAAATCGTTATTCGTACCACCAGGAAAATTCTTAAGCTCCGATCAGCAATAAAACAAGAACGTAGCCAAAAACATAACAAACAATATTTAAGATACAATTTTGAACAAAATAACTTTAAAAACGTACTCTCGACACAAACTAGCAGGCACACCCCCGTAAAAATTACATTCGTCAATAATAAACACACATAAACGTCACAGGTAAAGTCCAAGGAAAATATTAAACTCAAAATGCAAATAAAAATACAAGCGAAACGTTTTCGCAGAATCTGAGCACGCTATCAGAGAGAGAAAACCCTCGTGACCAATAAACCCCTATTTATGTTTTCACTTTCTGACGAAGTCCAGAGACGCTGTGAGCGATTTTGTGAATAGCCGCACGCGAAATCTAGGAAATTTAGTAAAAACTTTGGGTAACAAAAAAAAAACATATATGAACTCCTTTGCAAAATCTGAGCACGCTATCAGAAGGGGATAATCGTCACAAACAATAAACCCCTACTATATTTCACCTTTCCGACAAAGCCCCGAGACATTGCGAGTAGTTTTTTGAGAAAAGGCATATGACCTTGACAAACACGAAAATTAATTCTGTAGAACGAACATCCAGCGCAAATCGCTTCAAAGTTACATAGTAACTAGACATATTAGATATACCAATCGTTATCAATTCTAAGCCCATTAAATAAACATTATTAACGATAAATAAAATTATTAATAAATAAATTTCGAACATTCAAAAAACGCGCAACGACGGATTGTCGAATAGACACGACACTCGACGGCGCAAAACAATAATAAATACACTTTTTGACAATAAACAAATAATGTTATTAATAAATAATAATATCAGATACCTTTTAATATGCGCGCATCGCCCAAATATCACCAGCAAATTGATAATCGAACGGCATTAAGCTATAATAACAGGATATCAAATTTATGAGTATTAAAATGACACTTGTCGATAACTAATTATTATTTCAAGCTCAGTAAACGGACCATCCGAAATATCGGGATGGGTGCGTTTCCAATATCAATAAAGGACGAATCATGTCCTTATTACTATTTATCCAACAAATGTAACCGAATATTCATACATAATAATACGCATACTTACCCTGGGGATTTGGGATAATTACGCATTACATCAATCATGTTATGTCATCAATCAGGCCTCGATGTTTAAATAATTAGCATTAATAATAAATAAGTCATACTTTAATAATGTATCGGATGGCCAAGCGAGCGTGAGACCGGACGCGACTCCGACAAAGCTCCGAGAATCGCCACCGATAAGGCCCCTCTGAGAAGCGAGCCCGTGGGATGCTGCATCAGCACGGCTGCCGTGGGACAAAGGCAGTACCACGACTAGAGGCAGTGCTATCGCGACTCGGTTCTGCGAAGCTCCGACGATAAGGCGGCCCGAGCAACTCAAACCCGTGGGATGCTGCATCAGCACGGCTGCCGTGGGACAAAGGCAGCACCACGACCAGAGGCAGCGCTGTCGCGACTCGGTTCTGCGAAGCTCCGACGATAAGGCGGTCCGAGAAACTCTCTGCCGTGGGATACAGCATCCAGCGCGGCCAATGCAGAAGGCGGCCCCCACTCGTAGCCATCGCGCTACCGTGAGACGAAGGCGCCCCCCACTCAAGGGATGGCACGGATGCAACGAAGCTGCGAGCCGGTGCCCCTCCAGCATCCAGCGCGGCCAATGCAGAAGGCGGCCCCCACGCGGCTGACGGTACGACGGCAGCAAGGCGTGAGCAGGCA
Source organism: Amblyteles armatorius (assembly GCA_933228735.2). Taxonomy (NCBI): domain Eukaryota; kingdom Metazoa; phylum Arthropoda; class Insecta; order Hymenoptera; family Ichneumonidae; genus Amblyteles; species Amblyteles armatorius. Next base: position 3,055,295 of record OW121694.1, on the reverse strand, counting down.
CCCCCTCCAGCACCCGGCGCAGCCACTGCGAGCGACGGATCCCCACGGCGGTACAACAGAGGCAGCGCAGCATTGGCCAGTGGGACTGGGCGAATCAGCGACGGGGCTCCCCACCACTGAGCGGAGGCTCAGGAGACTCGCGGGTCCATCCAGCATCCAGACAAGACAGTTCTTCTACGACTCTCATCTCCGGCGGTCGACTCTAAGAGTTCTCTTGAAGAGACTCACGCGATCCGGTACTCCCCTTGTAATAATTAATTGCCAGTTCGGACTTAGAGTCTTTTACGGCAGTTGTTAACTTCAAATAAATTCGCGATTATTACCTGGCTGCGACCAGGCGGTATTTCACTGTATAAAACATCGTTCGCAATTATTTCGTGCTTATCTTAATATATTGTTGTATCCGCAGAAACTCAGTTAGCTACTCTGGGTTCTGCGGGAGAGCCGTTAGCTCTTATGATTCGGGATTTATTCAGTTAAGGGTTAGAACCCAAGAGAATTGTAGTCGCACGATTTATTATTTATTATTGCTTATCAGAGAAATGTTCCAAATAGTTTATTAGAACAATGTTTATTACAGTTTATTAGAGAAATGTTCCAAATTGTTTATTACAATAATGTTTATTACAGTTTATTGGAGAAATGTTCCAAATTGTTTATTACAACAATGTTTATTAGAGTTTATTACCAATCGTATCGAGTACACCTTGTACATTGGTCTTCCCGTAGAAGAACTTAAACTTGTCCGAACTAGTAGTATCACTTACTACCGAATTGCGTGCCCTTGCACAAATAATCGTAAACGTAACGTAACGAACGGAACGTAACGTAACGAACGGAACGTAACCAACCGTACAGAATCAGGAGTTCCGAAGAGACTGGTGGGTGCCTGCTCCCGGTTCCCTATATATAGATAGAAGAGCAGGCACGTCAGCTTAATTTTAGTTGATGTCAGATATTTCGTCAGATTGCTAATTGGTTAAACAATTCTCGCTTCCGGGTAGAATACGATATCGTCGATAATTTCCTAATACCTGGCTCAGTAATTCCTGAGCTGATGCGTTACTTGCCGAGTCGCTCGCGATTGCCGAAATGCTGCGTCAGGTGTCGAGTTACATGCGTTTGCCTAAATGTTGACTCGACTGTACGGTGGATTTCGTTATTATTTCGCAACGACGCGCGGTCGTCGCCTGCTGCTGCATACCTCGATTACGGTGCAATGACCTTGCCTTAATAATCGAGGTATGGAAATACCCGGGGTACAACAATATATATAAATAAAGTTCAAATACCAATATCAATAATCACTATAATAATAATCTACTTACGATTGCAAACTCCACGTAAATCTTTTGTCGCATATCAAAGAAAACCGAAACCCGCTACGACTAATAAAAGGTTTAACAACATCCTACGAAATCATTCTTGCAAGGCAGTCCTTTCAAGCAGTAAGTAAATCAGCGACACAAATCAAAAAGGAACAAATATATCTGGGATCAGTTCACGTAATCTCCCACCATCAAACCCATTGCTTTATTATAAATATATATATATACAAATATATACATATAAGCATAAATTTAAATAAAATCGAATCTTGAAAACCAGTTCTGACAATCATCGGTTCTGATAGATAGATCCATTAGATAAGTTAAAGTGAATCTTATAAAATCAGTCACGACGCAAGTCGGTCTGATAAAAATAAGATCCGATTAAGGTTATTCCTGGGACTCCAAAGGATCGAACCGAAATAACAAGATTAAACGTAATATTAATTAGTAATTAACTAGAATAAAAACCTAGGATTAATCCAAAATCAGATTATATATATATCGGACTTAACCAAGTCTGATGAAAATTTGATCTGATATTAATTTAAGCAATCCTTTCCCGATATTTCAACCCTCAACAACTATGGGACAAATAGAATGCGAACTGATCACCATTTATAACGTTCATCATGAAAAATAGATGTGTCTTTCTGAAACTAGGGTCGCGTAAACCAAGAACGAGTGCTCCGACTAAATCAGATCTTAAAAACATTACGCCGAAATCAGTGGCTTCAGACAATACGAACGTTAAACAGAGCGTGATTGCTGCCAGGAAGGTTCCGACAATCACGTCCATCGTCTCACTGAAAAATCATCGAGTATACATAAGACGACCAGATCCTACTAATATTAAACCCGACGATCGGGCTGACTGCACGATTCGACCTGCCATCGAACACACCGAGGAAGACGGCAACATTTCCGACGCTTCTACGGTGCTTTACGAGGACACGCGGTCTCCTCCGTCCTCTCCAGAGTTGATCATCGGCACCTAGCACTCTCAACCCGCCACGCCCAACAGCTCAACACCTGCCAAATCAATAAAAATCAGGTAAGTCAATCGATCGACAGTCGAACAAACAAATAAAACCCGAAGAGAAATGACACGCAAAATCCAGTACAGCGCTCCGGTCCCTAACCAGCGCATTCCGGTTTAAACTACGGAGCATCCGATTGCTATCCGTCACGCGTCGCTCATCCGTTGATCCGGTATCTGAAACAAAAACCCAAAAATTCAGAACCGCGAAATAAAAACCGATAAAATAACCCGCGACGTAACATACGCGTTCCAGCTCGTCTCATTTAGATCAAAAACTTTTCATTCTTTGCAAATACGCAAGATTCGAGCGTTTAAAGCAGCCAAACAAGCCCCAAACGAATGCAAATTCGCTTTATAACGAAATCGACCGATTCAGTTTTGCGCTCGCTGCAGGCGTTCCAGCTCGTATTAAAAGTTCAAAAACTCTTTATTCTCTGCAAATACGCAAGATTCATGCGTTTCGAGCAGCCAAACAAGCCCCAAACGAATGCAAAGTCGATTTATAACGAAATCGACCGATTGAGTTTTGCGCTCGCTGCAGGCGTTCCAGCTCGTATTAAAAGATCAAAAACTCTTTATTCTTTGCAAATACGCAAGATTCATGCGTTTCGAGCAGCCAAACAATCCCCAAACGAATGCAAAGTTGCATTATAACGAAATCGACCGATTGAGTTTTGCGCTAGCTGTACGCGTTCAAGCTCGTCTCATTTAGATCAAAAACTTTTCATTCTTTGCAAACACGCAAGATTCATGCGTTTGGAGCAGCCAAACAAGCCCCAAACGAATGCAAAGTCGCTTTATAACGAAATCGACCGATTCAGTTTTGCGCTCGCTGCAGGCGTTCCAGCTCGTATTAAAAGTTCAAAAACTCTTTATTCTCTGCAAATACGCAAGATTCATGCGTTTCGAGCAGCCAAACAAGCCCCAAACGAATGCAAAGTCACTTTATAACGAAATTGAACGATTGAGTTTTGCGCTCACTGTAGGCGTTCCAGCTGCACTTACTAGATCAAAAACTCGTCATTCTATGCAAATACGCAAGATTCATGCGTTTGGAGCAGCCAAACAAGCCCCAAACGAACGCAAAGTCGCATTATAACGAAATTGAACGATTGAGTTTTGCGCTCGCTGCAGGCGTTCCAGCTCGTATTAAAAGATCAAAAACTCTTTATTCTATGCAAATACGAAAGATTCATGCGTTTCGAGCAGCCAAACAAGCCCCAAACGAATGCAAAGTTGCATTATAACGAAATCGACCGATTGAGTTTTGCGCTAGCTGTACGCGTTCCAGCTCGTCTCATTTAGATCAAAAACTTTTTATTCTTTGCAAACACGCAAGATTCATGCGTTTGGAGCAGCCAAACAAGCCCCAAACGAACGCAAAGTCACATTATAACGAAATTGAACGATTGAGTTTCGCGCTCGCTGCAGGCGTTCCAGCTCGTATTAAAAGATCAAAAACTCTTTATTCTTTGCAAATACGCAAGATTCATGGGTTTGGAGCAGCCAAACAAGTCCCAAACGAATGCAAAGTCTCTTTTTTACGAAATCGACCGATTCAGTTTTGCGCTCGCTGCATTCGTTCCAGCTCGGGTTATTAGATCAAAAACTCTTTATTCTATGCAAATACGCTAAATTCATGCGTTTCAAGCAGCCAAACATGCTTCAAACGAATGCGAAGTCGCTTTATAACGAAATTGAACGATTGAGTTTTGCGCTCACTGTACGCGTTCCAGCTCGTGTCATCAGATCAAAAACTCTCCATTCTCTGCAAATACGCAAGATTCGAGCGTTTAGAGCAGCCAAACAAGCCCCAAACGAATGCAAAGTCACTTTATAACGAAATCGACCGATTCAGATTTGCGCTCGCTGCAGGCGTTCCAGCTCGTATTAAAAGTTCAAAAACTCTTTATTATATGCAAATACGCAAGATTCATGCGTTTCGAGCAGCCAAACAATCCCCAAACGAATGCAAAGTTGCATTATAACGAAATCGACCGATTGAGTTTTGCGCTAGCTGTACGCGTTCCAGCTCGTCTCATTTAGATCAAAAACTTTTTATTCTTTGCAAACACGCAAGATTCATGCGTTTGGAGCAGCCAAACAAGCCCCAAACGAATGCAAAGTCGCTTTATAACGAAATCGACCGATTCAGTTTTGCGCTCGCTGCAGGCGTTCCAGCTCGTATTAAAAGTTCAAAAACTCTTTTTTCTCTGCAAATACGCAAGATTCATGCGTTTCGAGCAGCCAAACAAGCCCCAAACGAATGCAAAGTCACTTTATAACGAAATTGAACGATTGAGTTTTGCGCTCACTGTAGGCGTTCCAGCTGCACTTACTAGATCAAAAACTCGTCATTCTATGCAAATACGCAAGATTCATGCGTTTCGAGCAGCCAAACAATCCCCAAACGAGTGCAAAGTCGCTTTATAACGAAATCGACCGATTGAGTTTTGCGCTCGCTGCAGGCGTTCCAGCTCGTATTAAAAGATCAAAAACTCTTTATTCTATGCAAATACGAAAGATTCATGCGTTTCGAGCAGCCAAACAAGCCCCTAACGAATGCAAAGTTGCATTATAACGAAATCGACCGATTGAGTTTTGCGCTAGCTGTACGCGTTCCAGCTCGTCTCATTTAGATCAAAAACTTTTCATTCTTTGCAAACACGCAAGATTCATGCGTTTCGAGCAGCCAAACAAGCCCCAAGCGAACGCAAAGTGGCATTATAACGAAATTGAACGATTGAGTTTCGCGCTCGCTGCAGGCATTCCAGCTCGTATTAAAAGATCAAAAACTCTTTATTCTTTGCAAATAAGCAAGATTCATGGGTTTGGAGCAGCCAAACAAGCCCCAAACGAATGCAAAGTCTCTTTTTTACGAAATCGACCGATTCAGTTTTGCGCTCGCTGCATTCGTTCCAGCTCGGGTTATTAGATCAAAAACTCTTTATTCTATGCAAATACGCTAAATTCATGCGTTTCAAGCAGCCAAACATGCTTCAAACGAATGCAAAGTCGCTTTATAACGAAATTGAACGATTGAGTTTTGCGCTCGCTGTACGCGTTCCAGCTCGTGTCATTAGATCAAAAACTCTTCATTCTCTGCAAATACGCAAGATTCGAGCGTTTAGAGCAGCCAAACAAGCCCCAAACGAATGCAAAGTCGCTTTATAACGAAATCGACCGATTCAGTTTTGCGCTCGCTGCAGGCGTTCCAGCTCGTATTAAAAGTTCAAAAACTCTTTATTCTCTGCAAATACGCAAGATTCATGCGTTTCGAGCAGCCAAACAAGCCCCAAACGAATGCAAAGTCACTTTATAACGAAATTGAACGATTGAGTTTTGCGCTCACTGTAGGCGTTCCAGCTGCACTTACTAGATCAAAAACTCGTCATTCTATGCAAATACGCAAGATTCATGCGTTTCGAGCAGCCAAACAATCCCCAAATGAGTGCAAAGTCGCTTTATAACGAAATCGACCGATTGAGTTTTGCGCTCGCTGCAGGCGTTCCAGCTCGTATTAAAAGATCAAAAACTCTTTATTCTATGCAAATACGAAAGATTCATGCGTTTCGAGCAGCCAAACAAGCCCCAAACGAATGCAAAGTTGCATTATAACGTTATCGACCGATTGAGTTTTGCGCTAGCTGTACGCGTTCCAGCTCGTCTCATTTAGATCAAAAACTTTTCATTCTTTGCAAACACGCAAGATTCATGCGTTTGGAGCAGCCAAACAAGCCCCAAACGAACGCAAAGTCGCATTATAACGAAATTGAACGATTGAGTTTCGCGCTCGCTGCAGGCGTTCCAGCTCGTATTAAAAGATCAAAAACTCTTTATTCTTTGCAAATACGCAAGATTCATGGGTTTGGAGCAGCCAAACAAGCCCCAAACGAATGCAAAGTCTCTTTTTTACGAAATCGACCGATTCAGTTTTGCGCTCGCTGCATTCGTTCCAGCTCGGGTTATTGGATCAAAAACTCTTTATTCTATGCAAATCCGCTAAATTCATGCGTTTCAAGCAGCCAAACATGCTTCAAACGAATCCGAAGTCGCTTTATAACGAAATTAAACGATTGAGTTTTGCGCTCGCTGTACGCGTTCCAGCTCGTGTCATTAGATCAAAAACTCTTCATTCTCTGCAAATACGCAAGATTCGAGCGTTTAGAGCAGCCAAACAAGCCCCAAACGAATGCAAATTCGCTGCATAACGAAATCGACCGATTGAGTTTTGCGCTCGCTGCAGGCGTTCCAGCTCGTATTAAAAGATCAAAAACTCTTTATTCTATGCAAATACGAAAGATTCATGCGTTTCGAGCAGCCAAACAAGCCCCAAACGAATGCAAAGTTGAATTATAACGAAATCGACCGATTGAGTTTTGCGCTAGCTGTACGCGTTCCAGCTCGTCTCATTTAGATCAAAAACTTTTCATTCTTTGCAAACACGCAAGATTCATGCGTTTGGAGCAGCCAAACAAGCCCCAGACGAACGCAAAGTCGCATTATAACGAAATTGAACGATTGAGTTTCGCGCTCGCTGCAGGCATTCCAGCTCGTATTAAAAGATCAAAAACTCTTTATTCTTTGCAAATACGCAAGATTCATGGGTTTGGAGCAGCCAAACAAGCCCCAAACGAATGCAAAGTCTCTTTTTTACGAAATCGACCGATTCAGTTTTGCGCTCGCTGCATTCGTTCCAGCTCGGGTTATTAGATCAAAAACTCTTTATTCTATGCAAATACGCTAAATTCATGCGTTTCAAGCAGCCAAACATGCTTCAAACGAATGCGAAGTCGCTTTATAACGAAATTGAACGATTGAGTTTTGCGCTCGCTGTACGCGTTCCAGCTCGTGTCATTAGATCAAAAACTCTTCATTCTCTGCAAATACGCAAGATTCGAGCGTTTAGAGCAGCCAAACAAGCCCCAAACGAATGCAAAGTCGCTTTATAACGAAATCGACCGATTCAGTTTTGCGCTCGCTGCAGGCGTTCCAGCTCGTATTAAAAGTTCAAAAACTCTTTATTCTCTGCAAATACGCAAGATTCATGCGTTTCGAGCAGCCAAACAAGCCCCAAACGAAGGCAAAGTCACTTTATAACGAAATTGAACGATTGAGTTTTGCGCTCACTGTAGGCGTTCCAGCACCACTTACTAGATCAAGAACTCGTCATTCTATGCAAATACGCAAGATTCATGCGTTTCGAGCAGCCAAACAATCCCCAAATGAGTGCAAAGTCGCTTTATAACGAAATCGACCGATTGAGTTTTGCGCTCGCTGCAGGCGTTCCAGCTCGTATTAAAAGATCAAAAACTCTTTATTCTATGCAAATACGAAAGATTCATGCGTTTCGAGCAGCCAAACAAGCCCCAAACGAATGCAAAGTTGCATTATAACGAAATCGACCGATTGAGTTTTGCGCTAGCTGTACGCGTTCCAACTCGTCTCATTTAGATCAAAAACTTTTCATTCTTTGCAAACACGCAAGATTCATGCGTTTGGAGCAGCCAAACAAGCCCCAAACGAACGCAAAGTCGCATTATAACGAAATTGAACGATTGAGTTTCGCGCTCGCTGCAGGCGTTACAGCTCGTATTAAGGGATCAAAAACTCTTTATTCTATGCAAATACGAAAGATTCATGCGTTTCGTGCAGCCAAACAAGCCCCAAACGAATGCAAAGTTGCATTATAACGAAATCGACCGATTGAGTTTTGCGCTAGCTGTACGCGGTCCAGCTCGTCTCATTTAGATCAAAAACTTTTCATTCTTTGCAAACACGCAAGATTCATGCGTTCGGAGCAGCCAAACAAGCCCCAAACGAACGCAAAGTCGCATTATAACGAAATTGAACGATTGAGTTTCGCGCTCGCTGCAGGCGTTCCAGCTCGTATTAAAAGATCAAAAACTCTTTATTCTTTGCAAATACGCAAGATTCATGGGTTTGGAGAAGCCAAACAAGCCCCAAACGAATGCAAAGTCTCTTTTTTACGAAATCGACCGATTCAGTTTTGCGCTCGCTGCAGGCGTTCCAGCTCGTATTAAAAGATCAAAAACTCTTTATTCTTTGCAAATACGCAAGATTCATGGGTTTGGAGCAGCCAAACAAGCCCCAAACGAATGCAAAGTCTCTTTTTTACGAAATCGACCGATTCAGTTTTGCGCTCGCTGCATTCGTTCCAGCTCGGGTTATTAGATCAAAAACTCTTTATTCTATGCAAATACGCTAAATTCATGCGTTTCAAGCAGCCAAACATGCTTCAAACGAATGCGAAGTCGCTTTATAACGAAATTGAACGATTGAGTTTTGCGCTCGCTGTACGCATTCCAGCTCGTGTCATTAGATCAAAAACTCGTCATTCTATGCAAATACGCAAGATTCATGCGTTTCGAGCAACCAAACAATCCCCAAACGAGTGCAAAGTCGCTTTATAACGAAATCGACCGATTGAGTTTTGCGCTCGCTGCAGGCGTTCCAGCTCGTATTAAAAGATCAAAAACTCTTTATTCTTTGCAAATACGCAAGATTCATGGGTTTGGAGCAGCCAAACAAGCCCCAAACGAATGCAAAGTTGCATTATAACGAAATCGACCGATTGAGTTTTGCGCTAGCTGTACGCGTTCCAGCTCGTCTCATTTAGATCAAAAACTTTTCATTCTTTGCAAACACGCAAGATTCATGCGTTTGGAGCAGCCAAACAAGCCCCAAACGAATGCAAAGTCGCTTTATAACGAAATCGACCGATTCAGTTTTGCGCTCGCTGCAGGCGTTCCAGCTCGGGTTATTGGATCAAAAACTCTTTATTCTATGCAAATCCGCTAAATTCATGCGTTTCAAGCAGCCAAACATGCTTCAAACGAATCCGAAGTCGCTTTATAACGAAATTGAACGATTGAGTTTTGCGCTCGCTGTACGCGTTCCAGCTCGTGTCATTAGATCAAAAACTCTTCATTCTCTGCAAATACGCAAGATTCGAGCGTTTAGAGCAGCCAAACAAGCCCCAAACGAATGCAAATTCGCTGCATAACGAAATCGACCGATTGAGTTTTGCGCTCGCTGCAGGCGTTCCAGCTCGTATTAAAAGATCAAAAACTCTTTATTCTATGCAAATACGAAAGATTCATGCGTTTCGAGCAGCCAAACAAGCCCCAAACGAATGCAAAGTTGCATTATAACGAAATCGACCGATTGAGTTTTGCGCTAGCTGTACGCGTTCCAGCTCGTCTCATTTAGATCAAAAACTTTTCATTCTTTGCAAACACGCAAGATTCATGCGTTTGGAGCAGCCAAACAAGCCCCAGACGAACGCAAAGTCGCTTTATAACGAAATCGACCGATTGAGTTTTGCGCTCGCTGCAGGCGTTCCAGCTCGTATTAAAAGATCAAAAACTCTTTATTCTATGCAAATACGAAAGATTCATGCGTTTCGAGCAGCCAAACAAGCCCCAAACGAATGCAAAGTTGCATTATAACGAAATCGACCGATTGAGTTTTGCGCTAGCTGTACGCGTTCCAGCTCGTCTCATTTAGATCAAAAACTTTTCATTCTTTGCAAACACGCAAGATTCATGCGTTTGGAGCAGCCAAACAAGCCCCAAACGAACGCAAAGTCGCATTATAACGAAATTGAACGATTGAGTTTCGCGCTCGCTGCAGGCGTTACAGCTCGTATTAAGGGATCAAAAACTCTTTATTCTATGCAAATACGAAAGATTCATGCGTTTCGTGCAGCCAAACAAGCCCCAAACGAATGCAAAGTTGCATTATAACGAAATCGACCGATTGAGTTTTGCGCTAGCTGTACGCGGTCCAGCTCGTCTCATTTAGATCAAAAACTTTTCATTCTTTGCAAACACGCAAGATTCATGCGTTCGGAGCAGCCAAACAAGCCCCAAACGAACGCAAAGTCGCATTAAAACGAAATTGAACGATTGAGTTTCGCGCTCGCTGCAGGCGTTCCAGCTCGTATTAAAAGATCAAAAACTCTTTATTCTTTGCAAATACGCAAGATTCATGGGTTTGGAGAAGCCAAACAAGCCCCAAACGAATGCAAAGTCTCTTTTTTACGAAATCGACCGATTCAGTTTTGCGCTCGCTGCATTCGTTCCAGCTCGGGTTATTAGATCAAAAACTCTTTATTCTATGCAAATACGCTAAATTCATGCGTTTCAAGCAGCCAAACATGCTTCAAACGAATGCGAAGTCGCTTTATAACGAAATTGAACGATTGAGTTTTGCGCTCGCTGTACGCGTTCCAGCTCGTGTCATTAGATCAAAAACTCTTCATTCTCTGCAAATATGCAAGATTCAAGCGTTTAGAGCAGCCAAACAAGCCCCAAACGAATGCAAAGTCGCTCTATAACGAAATGGAACGATTGAGTTTTGCGCTCACTGTAGGCGTTCCAGCTGCACTTACTAGATCAAAAACTTGTCATTCTATGCAAATACGCAAGGTTCATGCGTTTCGAGCAGCCAAACAATCCCCAAACGAGTGCAAAGTCGCTTTATAACGAAATCGACCGATTGAGTTTTGCGCTCGCTGCAGGCGTTCCAGCTCGTATTAAAAGATCAAAAACTCTTTATTCTATGCAAATACGAAAGATTCATGCGTTTCGAGCAGCCAAACAAGCCCCAAACGAATGCAAAGTTGCATTATAACGAAATCAACCGATTGAGTTTTGCGCTCACTGTAGGCGTTCCAGCTGCACTTACTAGATCAAAAACTGTTTATTCTATGCAAACACGAAAGATTCATGCGTTTCGAGCAGCCAAACAAGCCCCAAACGAATGCAAAGTTGCATTATAACGAAATCGACCGATTGAGTTTTGCGCTAGCTGTACGCGTTCCAGCTCGTCTCATTTACATCAAAAACTTTTCATTCTTTGCAAACACGCAAGATTCATGCGTTCGGAGCAGCCAAACAAGCCCCAAACGAACGCAAAGTCGCATTATAACGAAATTGAACGATTGAGTTTCGCGCTCGCTGCAGGCGTTCCAGCTCGTATTAAAAGATCAAAGACTCTTTATTCTTTGCAAATACGCAAAATTCATGGGTTTGGAGCAGCCAAACAAGCCCCAAACGAATGCAAAGTCTCTTTTTTACGAAATCGACCGATTCAGTTTTGCGCTCGCTGCATTCGTTCCAGCTCGGGTTATTAGATCAAAAACTCTTTATTCTATGCAAATACGCTAAATTCATGCGTTTCAAGCAGCCAAACATGCTTCAAACGAATCCGAAGTCGCTTTATAACGAAATTGAACGATTGAGTTTTGCGCTCGCTGTACGTATTCCAGCTCGTGTCATTAGATCAAAAACTCTTTATTCTCTGCAAATACGCAAGATTCGAGCGTTTAGAGCAGCCAAACAAGCCCCAAACGAATGCAAATTCGCTGTATAACGAAATCGACCGATTGAGTTTTGCGCTCGCTGCAGGCGTTCCAGCTCGTATTAAAAGATCAAAAACTCTTTATTCTATGCAAATACGAAAGATTCATGCGTTTCGAGCAGCCAAACAAGCCCCAAACGAATGCAAAGTTGCATTATAACGAAATCGACCGATTGAGTTTTGCGCTAGCTGTACGCGTTCCAGCTCGTCTCATTTAGATCAAAAACTTTTCATTCTTTGCAAACACGCAAGATTCATGCGTTTGGAGCAGCCAAACAAGCCCCAGACGAACGCAAAGTCGCATTATAACGGAATTGAACGTTTAAGTTTCGCGCTTGCTGCAGGCGTTCCAGCTCGTATTAAAAGATCAAAAACTCTTTATTCTTTGCAAATACGCAAGATTCATGGGTTTGGAGCAGCCAAACAAGCCCCAAACGAATGCAAAGTCTCTTTTTCACGAAATCGACTGATTCAGTTTTGCGCTCGCTGCATTCGTTCCAGCTCGGGTTATTAGATCAAAAACTCTTTATTCTATGCAAATACGCTAAATTCATGCGTTTCAAGCAGCCAAACATGCTTCAAACGAATGCGAAGTCGCTTTATAACGAAATTGAACGATTGAGTTTTGCGCTCGCTGTACGCATTCCAGCTCGTGTCATTAGATCAAAAACTCTTCATTCTCTGCAAATACGCAAGATTCGAGCGTTTAGAGCAGCCAAACAAACCCCAAACGAATGCAAAGTCACTTTATAACGAAATTGAACGATTGAGTTTTGCGCTCGCTGTACGCGTTCCAGCTCGTGTCATTAGATCAAAAACTCTTCATTCTCTGCAAATACGCAAGATTCGAGCGTTTAGAGCAGCCAAACAAGCCCCAAACGAATGCAAAGTCGCTTTATAACGAAATCGACCGATTCAGTTTTGCGCTCGCTGCAGGCGTTCCAGCTCGTATTAAAAGTTCAAAAACTCTTTATTCTCTGCAAATACGCAAGATTCATGCGTTTCGAGCCGCCAAACAAGCCCCAAACGAATGCAAAGTCACTTTATAACGAAATTGAACGATTGAGTTTTGCGCTCACTGTAGGCGTTCCAGCTGCACTTACTAGATCAAAAACTCGTCATTCTATGCAAATACGCAAGATTCATGCGTTTCGAGCAGCCAAACAATCCCCAAATGAGTGCAAAGTCGCTTTATAACGAAATCGACCGATTGAGTTTTGCGCTCGCTGCAGGCGTTCCAGCTCGTATTAAAAGATCAAAAACTCGTTATTCTATGCAAATACGAAAGATTCATGCGTTTCGAGCAGCCAAACAAGCCCCAAACGAATGCAAAGTTGCATTATAACGAAATCGACCGATTGAGTTTTGCGCTAGCTGTACGCGTTCCAGCTCGTCTCATTTAGATCAAAAACTTTTCATTCTTTGCAAACACGCAAGATTCATGCGTTTGGAGCAGCCAAACAAGCCCCAAACGAACGCAAAGTCGCATTATAACGAAATTGAACGATTGAGTTTCGCGCTCGCTGCAGGCGTTACAGCTCGTATTAAGGGATCAAAAACTCTTTATTCTATGCAAATACGAAAGATTCATGCGTTTCGTGCAGCCAAACAAGCCCCAAACGAATGCAAAGTTGCATTATAACGAAATCGACCGATTGAGTTTTGCGCTAGCTGTACGCGGTCCAGCTCGTCTCATTTAGATCAAAAACTTTTCATTCTTTGCAAACACGCAAGATTCATGCGTTCGGAGCAGCCAAACAAGCCCCAAACGAACGCAAAGTCGCATTATAACAAAATTGAACGATTGAGTTTCGCGCTCGCTGCAGGCGTTCCAGCTCGTATTAAAAGATCAAAAACTCTTTATTCTTTGCAAATACGCAAGATTCATGGGTTTGGAGAAGCCAAACAAGCCCCAAACGAATGCAAAGTCTCTTTTTTACGAAATCGACCGATTCAGTTTTGCGCTCGC